>CAWUFW010004506.1:382500-982500 GCA_963921515.1 Calotriton arnoldi | reverse complement strand
ATACTCCTTAAGCTGCAAGGCAAGAGTTTTCCTTATTTTTTACAACAATTGTAATCAAGTGAAAGAAGGGAAATTTTCAAGACGATCTGGGTCACCTAATTTGTTGAGCAGAGGTTTGATGTACTCAATTATTATGAGGTCAGGAAAACTCTAAGAGACTAATTGATATCCAACCAATTAGGTATAATAATGCAGTACTCTACAATTAAGTTTGGTTGGCATCTGCCTTTCTTTAAAATGTACAGATATCAAAGTTTGGAACGTTGTGATTTGAAACGGGGCAGTAGAGCTGGAAAGGAGGAAGGAGAGATTGTTGTGTGCTCCCCTGTGGCAGCTCTGTATTTCTATTATCTTCAAATAAATTAGTTACAAAAGATTCATCTAGGCAGCTTCCTGGAATACACCGCACATATTTTGAAACGAGCGGAGAGGAGCTGCCATGTGAACCCTGGACCCACAAACCCAGAGAGTCAAGATCAACGGGAACATCAGCAGCTGACAGATCGCAAGTCACATTACCTCATTTGTTTAAGGAATGGAGGGTTGTGTGCTGGCTTCTAGTTCACTGGGGGATATTGCTTACTTTTCCCTCAGGTGTACTGTTTCTATTTTGGGGGTCACAAGGCAAGTGAAGATAAGCTCGAGCTACCTCGCTATGCATGTGTGGTACTTCTAACGTGTATGCGCAGGCAACTAATGAGGCGCCATATCACGCAGCACATGCATCCGTCCCACATTTTCTTTTGGGGGGTACACAATCTACATTTCCACGACAAGCCCCATCAGCTTTAAACATTTTAGTAACGCTTTTGGCCGCCATCTTCAAGGTTGAGAAGAACGTTCAATTTCATATAGGTTTTACGCAATCCTGCGTACATCGCAGCCATTTTGGAGAGTTGGGGTGGAGACCTGTGACAAGAGCAATTTCTTGTAAAGATGACGCAATCCTTCGCATGTGGCAGCTATCTTGGGAGTCACAATTTCATTATGCCTGTCGATATTCTTTCCATTTAGTAATAATTCTTAATCCATCATTTGCGGTGACAGGCACACTTCTAACTTGTTTGACTTATGCCTAAATTATATGTTAGTCCTATAGGGTAGCTGTTCCTGTGATATATAGTCGCAGGTTGGGAAGTGTTAGGAGAGCCGGGTAGGCATATCCTTAATAGGAAGTGGTGCCCTCACACTTTCATGCTTCATCATCGGGCTCTGCTCCTCGTGCAGTCGGCGCTGCAATAACCCACGGGCCCCGCGAGAGAGCTCTTTGGCGGAGATCTTTTCATAATAAGCCGTTATGGTGAGTGCGGGTGTGTGGGGAAGGGTGGGTGGTGAGTTAAAACTACCTGTGGGATCCCTCAATGTTATTTTTTTAATCCGAGGTCACCACGGTAGGATTAAAAATTGATGTGTGTAGATTGTGAATTTCTCATAATGGAGAAGAACAATCTACTTATGTGTGTGGGATCTGGGTCGACATGTTTCACGCCTCAGTAGTCCAAGAGGGATCCGCAGCGTTTCATCAGGACCATAAACAGGGAGAGAAACAGTCCCTACCCTTTCTCTGGGTTGTATGTGGGAATTCTGTGTCGCATGGGGTATTCACTGTTACCACCAAATAAAAGTTCACTGGTCACATAGGTACCTAGTGGTCAGATGACCTAAATGCATCTGAGTTTCCAACCTGCAAAAGAAACATCAACAGAAGTAAAACTTGCGTGGTGTGTGCCAGGATGAATTTTCCAGGGTACACTATAAATCATAACCTGCAACAAGCAAAAAATGTGTGGCGCTCCTACTGTGCAATGTGTCACGCATGTGTCATGCATCCCAAGAAAATAAAGGTGAGTGACTAACAGTTCTCGTTGTGAATGAGGACAGACATACACAAACATATACAAATATTAGAAAAGCAGTATTGGTCCCAGCGTAAGTGTAGGGTTCCTCTCTTACACTTAAATGAGATGTAAAGGGGCACCTTGGGTCAAGACAGAGGCCCAAGACTTTTTCTGCGATTTTCGATACAACTGTAGAGGTAAAAATAGTGAGAAAAACAATTAGAGCACATGCGGCCGTGTCGCTAAAGAGCAAGCGAATCAACTGGGGAGGGATTTTACTCACGTGAATGGTTCGGGTATGTTGTGTGTACACCTACCCTCCCATTTGCCTACCCGTAGGTAAATGCCCGCCGTGAGCTGTTTGGTTAAATAACCATTCGGGGAAATAGCTGTGGGTCTCAGTCCCCTGGAGATGACATAACCATCAGTCACTGTGGTCTAACTCGTGATTGTGCCTACCGGGACTCGTTGGCACGACTAAAACCATGGCAGCCGTATTGGAGTGTGTTTGTCAGTTTGGAATTCTGTTCCTGGAGGGGTAAAAAATATGGGATTAATTTCTCTCCGGTCTGTGTGAAAGCCTCTGGTGTATCTGAATGCTATTCATTTTTTCTTTAGTTTGGTATTAATGAAATAAGTGAGGTCATGGGCCAACAGATGGGCTTGCACCCTCAAAAAAGGAGGAAACTGGGGGGAAAAAAACCAATGTGTCTGATCTTGTCGCAGATGTGGTTGCCTAGGGAAACGGTAGGTGAGAATTACACATGAAAGGTAATTCCCAGGCCGTTTCCGTCAAGGGGTGTAAATGAAGAGTTACTGTAGGGTGTCCTTCTATTTTTTATCCGCTCAGTGTACTTCGAGGTGTCAGCAGTCCCCAAAGTATTCTCTCAAGTCAGTTGAATAGTTATAGAGATCCCTGAGCTGTTTGACTAGCATTTAACAGTGTGTACCTATCTGTATCAGCATAAGAGGGTCACCATATCCTCTCTTATGACAAGTCAGTGTCCTGGAAGTGGTCACGATGTAACAGTGTCTGTGGGGATCTATCAAGTTCAGATCACTTTGGAGGAATTTGTCTTGTTCACCAGAGGGGTGAACATACTCCCAGTGGGTTATGATCTAAAGCATTCAGTCCAGGGTATTTCGTCGTTCAGGCCTCTTATGTGAGTTTTCAAATGGAACACCCAACGTTGTTCCCTATTGAATAGGGATTCACTGTTCCACTTGTCATTGGCCACAAGAATAGTCCACAAGATCTCATCAGCTGTGTGATTCTTGTGGATGAAGTGGGCCGCCATTTTTGTTGTGGCTCTCCTGCATCGGGTGTTGCTGAGGTGTTAAGCCACTCTTGTTATTATCATGCATGTCTTCATTCCCACGTAGCGCAGTGAACATGGACAAGTGATGAGGTACATGCAGTTTTTCGTGTTGCAGTTGGTGTGTCTCCTCTGTTTCCATGGTTTGTTTTCTCTCAAGTCAATCTCTTTTGTAGCCTGTGTGAAGGCACAATTAGTGCAGTCGCCACAGGGATAGTGGCCTGTGACTGGTGGTAGTCCCCACAGTGTCTGTAGTGTCTCCTTACACATGGATTTGGGACAAGTGTGTACCAGGAGATCTTTGAGATTCTGTGTTTGTTTGAAGGAAAACAAGGGGTCTAGAATATCTATCAATCCCGTTTTTAAAATGGAACAGTTCTCTTTTATGATTTTCTGGATCTGATTTGAAGATGACGTGAAAGTCGTTACACAGGTGTGTTATGAGCCCCAACCCCAATATAGGCCTAGGTAGCTGCACGACCTTTTACCTACATTTGTCCTACCTTGCTTTACATAACGACTCTGGCACTGACCTTTTGCCTAGTTATGTGCCAAATAAATGTCGTGTGGTTTTCTCCGAAATCTAGCCTCATTTATTATGCATGAGGATTCTTAGTATCACACAGCAGGATTACCATCTTCTGTATAATAACTCTATACAAAAGTCATCGCTATCGTCATCCTTGAACGACAGGCCCACAGTATCATTACACATCTAGGTAGAACCCCTGAGGGTACCTTTTGGGTATATAAGCATCCTACACGCAGAAACTCCAGCACACAGTGGTCTGACATCCCTGGCTGGGTGTCCAACTCGAGACCAAGACGGGGTCCTTCGTTCTTTCCCATCAGGTAATGGGGTTGGCTCTTTCCTAGGGAATTCTTGGCTCTAAACCTACAAACATGCTAGGTACACTTAGGTGGTAGGGTTTCCATCTTACGAGTACACCTGATTTGTAGCCTCCCAACTCCAGCACGCAATTCACTGGCTTGACGATAATGATAATTGGGAAAAAAGGTTCCTAGCAGGAACGTATGAAGGTGACTCACTAGCAGGTTATTTAATGAGGGGGGCGGGAGTGCCAGGGGTCTGCCCATACAGAATCCAGCATGTATCCCGTGTGTGGGAACGCGCAGTTAAAAAGGTGATAGGCCATGCCCCATATATGCTGCTTTGGGTGGTCCAGCCATATGTTAAAATAGCGGATTCCATGTCAGTCCACAAATGGAAATAAGGTGGCTGCCTGACAATGGGTGACCTGTTCTTAAACAACCAATTCATCTCCCGCGAAAACGCGGAGGAAATGTTTGAGTTAGGACAAGGGCAATTTTTGCAATACAGGAAGATTTCACACGTGACCAGTGAATTATGGGCATCCTTTCCGGAGGAGCCGCCGACAACAAAAGTGCTCCAAGTCATGCTATATATGGCACAAGGGGGGCGCCTGATCTCGCACATGTACAGAGCACTAAGGGAAGACTTGAATACCCCAGCCCTAGCGGCCCAGACGCGATGGGAAGAAGCAATAGGAGGGCCTCTCTCAGAACAGGAGTGGATTAAGGTGCATGAGGGAGTTTAGGAGGTGAATTCCAACCAAAGGTTTAAATTAATTCAATATAATTGCATACATCAAACATACCTTTCACCCAAAACGCTAGGTAAAATCTTCCCAAACCAATCGACCAAGTGCCCCCGCTGTAGGGATCAGGATGCGGATTTTCTGCATGTGGTGTGGCACTGTCCAGTCATAGTCTCCTATGGGACCGACATTTCAGAAAAATTGGGTAGGGTCACGGATGGACAATCCCCCAAGACATGAAAAACAGCATTCCTGGGCCTATTAGCTACCCCCAAAAATAAAAAATTGAGTAGGAGATTAGCAATGTTGGGACTTATATTGGCGAAGCGACAAATCGCAATATCATGGAAAAGCCCCAGCCCACCCCATATAAAGATGTGGCTAAGTGATTGGAGTGAATGGGCGACAGCGGAGGCAATACGTATGAAAAGGGTAAGACACAAAGAAAAACTGGAGGACAATCTAAGTGCATGGACGGTGATGTTAGCAGACATTAAAAATATGCAAACAGCAATAACACCACCCGACGCGAATACCCCATAGAAGCCACGTTCTATGAATAAGAGTGAAAAACTTGAGACAGAATGTAGTTGAGATGCGGATAACAGTAAGTGATATAAACAAAGATCTTAACGACATTACGAAGTAGGGTCGAAAGGGCTGAGTTGGGTGGGGGAGTTCGGTACGGAATAAGAAGAAACTTAATGTTGATTATGGCTTTAGATTGGATTAGACATAGGAACTCAGTTTGAAATGTTGGAAAGTATGATACTCAATCAAAATGTGTGAAAAATGCTGTAGTTCCAAATGTATGTATAGACTGATTACAAGTCCTATGTTTGAATAAATGGCAATAAAAGATATTAAAAAATTTTTTTTTTTAAAAGGAGTACACTTAATTAATGTTATGTATCTATATGCATGCATATATGGACTGTTTTAGCACCATGGTAGATCTACCTTTTATTTACTCTGTCAGTGCTTACAATCGTATATATCTGTTTCTGTCTTATGGTTGTCACAGCACACGTATTTTATACTAGAATGACGTTGGTTCAATAAATACTTATTGAAAACGTCCCCATAGTTTATTCTGTATATCTCTCTGAGAAGTGAGCACGAGTGACTGAACAAAAAGTACTGTACTGATTTCCACGATCACTGAAGGATCAAAGGTTCTCATGTTCGATAGTTGCCAGAAACTATTTGCTCCTTGGTAAGGTTAGGGGGTGTATAGTGGCACTGTGAGCTAGCTGGTCTAAAGGCTAGCATATCCTTTGGGGGTGTCTGGAATCAGTCTGGACACCAATCCCTTAATTCATGTTATCTAAACGTAAAGATCCTATGTATTATTAGGAACTACATGACATGGCGCCGCCAACGTTGGTTTGGTTCTTATTTAACGGTCAAATCTGAGTAGTTCAGTCGTGCTTTCTCAGAGACCCCTACTCACATTTACCCAGAGACGTCTGGAATGGGGAGGGAAAATCTGCCACAGCTGAGTAGGTATACCCTATGTATTGGCTGTAGGTTTATTCAATCTTGAAGGAGATTTCCCACATTGTGCAAAACCTCATCTCTTTCTCTATAACATTCCACCCATAATGTCTCAAAGCGCAGACTCTGGTGCTAGTGGTACTGGTAGGGAGGAAGCTGAGTAGGAAGGTGGTATAAACATTTCGGAAAATCACAGAAATGCACTTGTTACAAAATTTGAAATATTTGGTCTCTCAGCGTTAGGAGGGACCGTTACGCTCGTGATTGAGGCACAGGAGGCATTCAGAACAGAGGTGTTCTATGAAATACCAGATGAATACTGTCCATACAAGGACATAGAAGTCCCGTTAACTTATCAAGAACATATAAATTGGTTTAAAGGCGCCCTCCCCCATACCACAGATAAAGTGAGACAGATAAAGTGAGACTTGGTCTGCTCAGCAGAGACGGAGTGACTTGGCCAGTTCTAGCTGCTTACAAACCGCATCCAGAGATTGACACATTGCCAGCAGCAGACTTATGTCCACTTCACAAAGAAATAATAAAACTATTCAGAAATCTTCCACAGTTATTAATGCGAACACTCACACTTCAACCTATAAGGGTCACTCAGGTTGGTCAACTACAAGGGACCGCAATAAAAATCACCCCACAAACGCTGAACACGATTATGGGAAGAATGCCCCTAAACGTGAGCAAATACCATTCCGGATATCACAGAAAATAGCACAACTTGAGGCACTTTTTCCACACACTGGCCTGCAAGAAAAATACAGAATACTGACAATTTGCTTGCCAATGGGGATAGCTCCCCCGATAGAGGATTGTACAGCTTGGGGTACAGTTTTTGCTGCCGTTTATACCAGAAAGCATGGTTCCCCCTCAATAGCAGTCATACCAGAAGTATTGAAACAAATACAGAATGAGTAAGGGACAGACCCTGCCCTGAACTTAAGGATGAAATTGATAGGCAATTTTGCCCAGGATCAACAATTATGTTGGCTAACATAAAAGGGGAGGCAGCAGCGGTGGTTATACGCCAACGCCTGAGGGAATGCACTCCTACACAACAGGAGCGAGAATTACCAAAAATTATCGGAGATACCTATGCGTCACTAGGTAGAGATAATTTGGGAGCTAGACCAGTGAAACCACGATTGAGGAGTAATCCTGAAAAGGATAACTCAAAGCAAGCACCCAATTCTTCTAAAAAGAAATGGGACAATAAACAATCAAAACACAAGCAAAATGCATCACAATCACAGGGTGGATCTTTTCAACAGGAGCCTTCTGACAGGAAATATAACCTTAGAAACGTGACAATATTAAGAAACCTGACAGGTATCAGGAGACTGTTACATGTTCCTCTTGTTCCTTTCAGGGTTCATCAAAAAACTCAGAGGGGGAAGGACGGTCAGAACGCAGATCGGAAGAGCGGGCAAAGCCAAGAGAGACACCTCGCACTTCAAACTATATTATCAAAAAAAGTAAACCTCAATTTAAAAATAAGAAGGTAGCTGGCCTTAAAATAAGAAATGCCCAGGCTACTGAGGACTCTGCTACTGAACGGGGAATGGGTTCTGACGATGCTAGACAGAGCAGCAGAAGTATCAATAGCTCGCCAGACCTGTTGGAATTTCTGGTGACAGCAGCGTTGAATGAACCTATCACGGTGGAAACACCCGATACTGGGGTAAGTGTCCCACATCAGTTATACGAAATAACACTCCAAATGGAGGGGGACATACCAAGGAAAGTGAAAGGTCTCTTTTGGTAGAAACTGACATACGGATACGATATCCTTTTGGCTGAGAAAGATTGGCCACCTGAGTTCGTTATGGACTGCCCAAAAGGAGAAGCCGTAATATTACCAGCCTTCTCCGACCTCGTTCCATAATCACTTAAACATTGATACGTGCAGGAGTGGGTGGTAGCACTAGCTCCTGCATTATACTGCAATCATGTGGGGTCAGATGCTGAGTCACCTCACACCGACATCCAACTTAAAACTACACCAACTCCACAGAGGCAGTACCCAATTAAACATGACGCAAAGAAACAGGTCAGGGAGATCTTATATCAACTTGAGTACCAAGGTGTAATCGAGAATTGCACCCCCTTGATGAATAATCCTTTGTTTCCCGCAATAAAAGCCGACAATTCATACTGTTTAGTTTTAGACTACAAGCATTTGAACACACACACAAAGACATTTGCAGTACAAAATGCACACAGTGTCGCATTAATGAATAACATTGTGTGGTAGAAATACAAAACACTAGATATCTCAAATGGATTCTTTTGCCAAAATATAGTGCCTGAATCAGATATTTGACAGCATTTTCAGCGCTCGGCTCTCAGCACCAATTCTGTAGACTGCCCCAAGGGTATAAGAATAGCCCCAGATTGTTCTCAGCAAGAGTATCAGAGTTGCTTCAAAATTGTGATGAGGAGGCATTGTCCTACGTTGATGACATTTATCTGACGGACAATGAATTGCTGGATCACTTGCACAGAGTGAACAACGTAATTCTGGGGTTCGCCTCTGAGTGTTACAAATGTAACTTTAAAAATTCAAAAATTGCCCACCTCAATTTCCTATTTTTAGGATATGAGCTCTCAAGTGAAGAAAAAAGCCTGGCAGCTAATTTTTTAGAGAAATGTGCGGTGCTCCAACTTCCAAAGACTCTGAAAAACTTACAATCCATTTTAGGATTCCTAAATTTTGGCAGAACATACATTTTGGATTACGCAGAAAAGGTGAAACATTTCTACGATTTAATTAGACCACATTATTCAGTCCGACATTGGACACAGGAACAAAGAAACGATCACGTTCCTTGCAAGCCGACACGATAGCTTCCAAACACTTACATACATGTGTAAATACTACAAATTTGGTGATCCATGTAGTCGCGAGTCAATCTGGGTACACCTACCTCACCTTCAATAAAGGCGAAACGGTACCCATAGTATACAAATCTTATTTGTACACAAACGCTGAAATGCGTTTTGCATCGACAGAGAAAATACTGACAGCAGTACAAACTGCTGTAGTGAGAGAAAGAACACTAACTCAGGGGAAACGAATAATTGTTGTGACTCCAGTACCAACCTTAGAGGCTGTTACAAAAGCAAGCGTTCCAAATGCAAAAGCACTGCATCCGCGATGGATCCAATGGGCTAATTCTCTCACTGTAACAGATGTAGACTACAAATTTGATTCTACATTAAAACACAAGCATTCCTGCAGTACCAACAAGAATATCCTCTCCGGAATGAAATAATGCCTCTAGATCAGTATGAATACATCATTTACACTGACCGTTCTGCCCAGCCTGCCGTAGGAAGTAAACAGCAATACAGCGCAGCATGTGTGATTGTGAAAAGACGTATGCGGGACAGCAAGTTCTATCCTAGCAATATACAGACGCAGTCTCTAGGAGATTGCAAGGCACAGTTTGCAGAACTAAAGTACGAGTTACTTACCTTCGGTAACGATGTATCTGGTAGAGACGTTGTCTAGCCGCAGATTCCGTAACTTAGAATATCCCCAGGCGTCAGACTGGATCCGGAAAATTTTGCGCAGCAGTACCTCTGCGCGCCGGGGGGGCGGCGCCGCCTGGCTCCGCCCTGACGTCGTCCCCGGACATGACGTCAGTGGAGCCATATAGGACCCTCCCGGCGCGCTGACGTCAATTTTCTTCGGAGGAACTTTTCGCGCTACAACGCGAGCCCCCAGCAAAACTGTGAGAGTATGGGAACAGTGTGCGAATAAAAAGTGAATTGGTGAGAAAGCACCATGAACGACAGTGAGAAGCACTGTCGACTGAAAGATGTCGAAAAGGAAAGAGCAGAGCAATACTCTGAGAAGCTAATTCGCAAGAGCGAAGTGAATGTCACCCCTGAGGGAAATCGACCTACAAAAAGAAGAACGAGGCAGACGACAGAAAGTCTGCACCGGATGAAAGGAAATGAAGAGGGCAGAACAGTAAACTGAGAAGCAACCCCGCAAAAGCGAGAGAGTGCCCACTCCTGAGGCAAGACGGCAAGAATGAGCCGAGAGCCACAGGCAAAAAAACACCCACCCATAGGATTAAGAAAAGAAGAAAGAAATAGGGAGACCGTGTCCCCTGTGAGAGAATTATCGGTCGTAGGAACAGGCCCAAAAGAGACCGGAACACTAACTGACTGCAGGAGCGTCAACAGAGAAGGCGGGTGGGAGGGTAGAGAACACCAGTAGGTACCATTCTGGAAGAAACTGATGCGTAGAAACGCAGGACACCTGAATCCACCGCCCCAGCATGAAAATGGGAAGGGGGGGGGAACAAGTAAACCAAAGGAAGAGGCCAACGGGGAGCAAGGCGAAAAAACGCCGCCCCGTAGAAGGACAAGCCACCCCAAAGGAGGCGAAAGCCGAAAACCCCACCTGAAAAGGTCCTCGCAGATCGGGGAGGATGGGTGGGCGTTAAGGAATCTGCGGCTAGACAACGTCTCTACCAGATACATCGTTACCGAAGGTAAGTAACTCGTACATCTGATAGAGACATCTAGCCGCAGAATCCTTAACTTAGAATAGATACCAAAGCCATACCCCATTGGAGGCGGGTCTGCGACAGCACCCCACTAAGTTCCCAAGGGAACAGAAGTGTCAACCAGCTGACTAAACACAGTGGGGACAGCGCTGCCAGAAAGGCCAACACCGGACCAGGATACTCCGGAGGAAGTGGCCAACAATGAGAGGCAAAAGGCATCAAAGACTGCCGAGGGCGGCAGGAAGCGCTGTTGGTCAACAGCGGAGAAAATGAGCACAAACCCAAAAGGGGGATGTGGAATAGAGTGGACACCTGCCGTAGCCGGAGAGGCACGAATGCAGGATGTGAGGAACCCCCAGGATCCGATGGACCGTTGAAAGAGGAAGGTTTAACTAGGGCACAAGGATGAACCGAGTCCGAGGGCCATGCACGACAGTGAAAGAAACACTGTGAGAGTGGGAACAGCAGCGGGAGATGCTGACTACGCCCAAGATGAGTTAGCGTTACAAGAAACACAAGACCTGCCAATGCACCCGTTACGCAAGAGGGCGGACAGCTGAAGGCAGAAAAGAACGGGAACAACCAGTGCCACGCACGTGGGTAACAGAAGTACACCAAGAAACCTGGATGTACCGCCAGAACCACACCATGGAAAGAGAAGGCCCCAGGAAGCGCCACGAGCAAGCTGAGACACAAGAGGCGCAAGACCAGGCGCATCGTGTGAACGGCGCCCACGAAAGTGAGGGACCAGACCTCGGCGACCACCCGGAGAAGTAAGCATGTGGGAGGCGTATGTGTGGGTAGCACACTGGTGAGAAAGAAAAAAAAAAAACACCAGAGTCGCAACAGCCACGTAGCAGCGGCACTGGGCAGAACAATGCCCAGAGCGAGAGCAACAGCCACCGACGGTGGAGCAGACCCATTGGCTATTGTGAGAGAGGCAAGGAGGCCAGGCCAGCCGTGATGCGTCCAGAATCACAGGAGGTAGAGTCGACCCCGAGACCGGAACCTCGTGCTCCAGCTCGAAAGACGGCATCTAGCCAGGAGACCACATCAGCTCCCTCAACACGCCCCATGAGAGAACAATGCTCTGAGGAGACCACCCCCGCTGAGAGCAGCAACCGCAGCCCGAAGGAAAGCACGCCAACCCTGCGCGGAACGCAACAGGGGCATGAGAAACGGTGGCAGAGGAAGTACCAAAGGCAAGGCACAAGACCAGGAATATCAACCACGTCTGGAGCCAGAACGCCACCATGGAGAGCGAAGTCCACCAGGAAAGGGCTACGCAGCATGGATATAGCAGAGCAGAACGAGGCAACAGAAGGCACCAGAGAAGAACGTACCAGCTGGAGACACTAAGCAGCAGGCATGGTACGCCGAGATAACAGAGAGGGAGAGTGCCGAGCTAAGTAGGAGTGCTCGGGGACAACGACAGGGCCTTCCGACAGGGCGGCCACAGATGGAACAGCCGCAGCGAAGAACCATGAGGGGACCGGAAGGAGCAGAAAGCCCTTCCGTCCTGAAGAAAGGAATTGGGAAAATGCAGGCCAGCAGCCGACACCCCACCAATGGTACGCAAGAAGGCCCCTGAAGGGCCCGCAGCAGCAGCGTGCAAAACACACAGGCACAGCCGCAGGAGGACCGAGTGAAAAGGACCCCACAGAAGCGAACAAGACAACTGTCGAAGGAAGGCAGCTATACAATAGCAAACAAATACCCCACATAGGGTAAGTATCAACCCCAACCAGGGGCTCCTCTGGAGCGGAAGCTCAAGACAGAGGACGTAAAAGTGGAACTTAGAAACCACAGGCTCCGAACACATAACCCGTGGAGGAAGGGTGCAACCTGAACCACCAGGCTATAGGAACTGAGAAGGATAAGCAGCAAAACTGCTGTATAAATGAAATAAAATACGGCGAGGAGCCGCCCAGGCCGATCAGGCAGTACAGCATGAACCCGGCCCAACATAAGGCAAGACAACAGAGCAGGGTGAGGACAAGGACCTCAACCGGAACAAAAACTACGAAAGGTGAGACAGAAGGCGGCGAACCGCAGAGTCCGCATGTGCGTCAAACAGGGACACACCATCAAAAGGCAAATCCCGGAGACTGTCACGGACATTGTCGGGGAAACCCCCGTCGCGCAGCCAGGCATGGCGGCGCAAGGCAACGGACCGCGCCATTGTCCTACCCACCGAATCGGTGGAATCAACGGCGGACCGAATCGTAAACCGCGGCATCTCTCTACCTTCGTGAATGAGACGAGCCATATCAGCTCGAGGACACTCAGGGAGGGCAGGCAAAAGACACTCCACAGAGTCCCAAAGGGCAGAAGAAGCCCTGGCAAAAACGCAAACTGTGTTGAGAGCACGTAATGCAGAACTAGCGGACGCAAAAATGCTGCGTCCACATGTCTCCAGCCAACGAGACTCCCTAGTAGGAGGCTGCAGTAGAGGCGGAGAAGAAGGCTGCATGGCGAAAGACACCTGCACCACGAGACCGTGAGCAGTAGGCTGAAGGGACAAACTGGATGGGCCCCCAGGGGCCGGACGATGCCGATGCGCAACAGCCCTGTCGACAGCATCTCCTGAAGAGGGACGCGCCCAAGTCCCGAGAAGGGTGTCGAACAACAAGCCGCCAAAGGGCAGCAAGGGCTCAAGATCCACCGCACCTTGGTGGAGGAGATCCAACAACGGATCAGAGGACAAGAGGATAGAAGGAGGGTGCAAGTGCAAAACAGCTGCCGCCCTGCGAACACCCCGTAAAAATAAAGCACCAGATTCAGTAGGCGTCCGGGGGAGGACAAGAGCCCATCTGTAGGGGACGGTTGCAAACTAACCCGTCCCCCAGCAGGAGGAAGAAGGGGCCACTGCCTCCATGGCGGCGGAGCCAACGGGCGTGGAGACAAGCCCAAGCACAGCGGTTCCGTGTCCTCTGGAAGCGGAGAGCCAAGAGGTACTGGCGACCCTTCCGGCGTCGACCGAGGAGACCCGACCTGAATGCCTACCTCCACTGTGGGACCCGAAGGCGCACCAGGGAGTGGAGGTGACCCAAAGATGGAGTGCAGAGCCTGGTAATAGGCTTCCATCTGGGGCCGAGTCGCACCAGTACCCGGAAAGGGTGGGTAAAAGGAGGCCGACTCCGGGGGGCACGGCTCCGCGAGGGAGCGGGAACCATGGCCCCCACCGTCACGTGGAAGCGAGGACTTCGACTTCCGTGACTTGTGCTTACCTGCAGATCGACGTTCGTGGGATCGACTCCGGGAGCGGGTGCGGAGAGACGAACCCACTGGAGAACGTCGGGGAGACGCCGGGCGGGTCAACCGGGCGGCCAAGAGCTTCATCCGCCGCTCCCGTAGGGACTTCGGACGCATCTGCCGGCAGGCGTCACACTCCTCGGAGTCGTGGTGCGACCCAAGACACCACATGCAAATGGCGTGCGGGTCCGACGCTGACATCTGACGCGAACAAGTCCCGCACAATTTAAAGCCCGAAGGCATCGCACACTGTTCCCCGACGCCAACGACGTCGAAAAAGGGCCTGAATAAAAACAGGCCGGAGGAACAGCTGAATCCCGGATCCGCGTTGTAACGCGGAAAAGAAGGAAACTGACGTCAGCGCGCCGGGAGGGTCCTATATGGCTCCACTGACGTCATGTCTGGGGACGACGTCAGGGCGGAGCCAGGCGGCGCCGCCCCCGGCGCGCAGAGGTACTGCTGCGCAAAATTTTCCGGATCCAGTCTGACGCCTGGGGATATTCTAAGTTAAGGAATCTGCGGCTAGATGTCTCTATCAGATAGCCCTGATACTGGTACTAAAAATACGGATCGGGAATTCTCCACACTTATTGTGTCTGATTCATTTTACTGTGCCCAGTCATACAACGAATATCTTCACTATTGGGGCCAGAATGGATTTAGAGATTCAAAAGGTTGCACAATAAAGCAAAAGTTGCTTTGGGAACAAGTGACAGGGCTGAAAAAGGGCTTGCCACGAGCTCATGTAATTCACACATTGAGTCATCAGCGTGTTGGCGTGCACCTTGCAGGGAATTCATTGGCTGATGAAGCCACCAAGGCGACTGTGAAAACTGCTGCCGTGGCTGCAATCACTTGTTCTAGTATGAGGATGGACGGATAGATAATGATCACTGTGAACGCAACACACAACAGCTCAGCCTTGCCAAAAGGTTTTCCACTCAAGTACTCCTACAAGTTAGATGCTCAAAATATTCCGTATGCTCAAATTCCATTAGCGGGTGACAGAGGAATACCAAACATGGATCGTAGATTAGGTTTACTTTTAGCTGCACAAAAGAGTCGAGGCTCAGCACACGCAGGTGTTACTGCAATGATTTCACTACTTAAACAACGTTATTGGTGGCCAGGTCTTACCAAACAAACCAAAGGTTTTGTCCTTGAGTGCAACATCTGTCAGCAGATGAAAGGTTCCACCGTAGCATGTCCGCCACAAACACCACTGCTGATAGCAGACAGACCTCTTGTATGTGTCTATTTGGACCACTGCGGCCCCTTACAATCTGACGGGGCTTACAAGTACATCCTAGTGGCAGTGGATTCATGCCCTAGATTCCTGAGGGTTTGGCCACAGCGCTCAGCTGACACTCAAACTGTTATAAAGGATGTGCAAGTTTTTATAGAGACATATGCAATTAGCACATTACATTAGGACCGTGGCCTGCGTTTAGCTCTTGGGCTTACAAAGAAGCTATGGGAAGTTTGGGTGTGATCTTGCGGTACTCCTCCGTATCATCCAGAGGGAAATTCGATTGTGCAGAGGAATAATCGGGACTTAAAGCAATCCTTAACAGCAAGTGTATTAGGCTCGGGTGGCAGTTGGGTCAATCACCTATATGGGGTCCAGAGGGCACTTAATAACATGGCTGAAGTTCCCTAGGGGGCCATACTCCATATGAAGTCCTGTTTGGGACTAGAATGTGGGTACCCAACCTCGATTGTGGCAGCGCAGTGGCGGATGAAAAACAATTTGACATCATTGATCATTTGGCTGTTTTACAGGAACTTAATGAATTCTGCGTATTACCAAGCAACGTTCAAGTAAAACGCACCGCAAAGGGGAAGTGAAAGCTGTACCAGCAAGACCTGCCTGGGTCCCGAAGATTGGGAACCTGGTCAGATAAAAAATTGTAGAAAAAAAGAATTTGGGCCATCTTACAGAGCGCCTGTACCTGTCTTGCTGTCGCAGGAACAAGAACAGTACTTCTTCCGCCCCTTGCCGGAAAGAAAGAAAAGATTTGTCTCCATTGATCTGATCAAACCACACTATGTGGCCGATACTGAATAGTAGGCCGGGTGGGCCCCTGGGTAGCCGCCGATCTCCTCTCGCTGCAATACAGGAAGTTCAGACAGAAAGATTAATAACATTTGAAGATCCTATTCTACGAAGTGAAGGAGTTACCAACAATGGAATGGAACTCATGCCTGTTGAAATTGAACAGTAACAAAATACAAATGAAACACAGATCTCAATTCGGCCTAATAGCGACATCTATGTGAATATGCCGCGAAACGAGTCATCTGCTAGTTCTACAAAACCTGCTGAGCTACCCAAGATAGATCGAACTGAGTCTGGCTACTTTATCGATTTTGATACTTTCTCTCTGGATCCAAGTGAACACAAGTCACCGGCAGCTCCTGTTTCCCACAAACAAAAACTACGTGATTTCTACCTTTGGCTGAAAAAGACTTACTTTGTTACTCCCTGGCTACAGCTCTGGATTGCAATTGGTCTACTTTTCCTAGTCCTTTAGAAAGGCATAGTGACCGTCTTTTCCTGCTCCTGAATAGACATTCTCTCCGAGAACACTCCGCAGTACAACATGTGAACCTGGTCCTGAGACCGTATACATCGTGAACAAAGAGACCAGCCCTTAGTGAACATTACAGCAGTTCCAGTTCCTGAGGGAATAGTTTGGGATAGGGTTGCATTTGATGTATATGGTCCAACTGAACTTTTGAAAATACCACACTTGTTTAAAATGTCCTTAAGTGATATCATCACCTCCAGTACTTTCCCTGATGATTGGGCCTTTGAAACTGTAAATGCTATGCTGTCTGATTTGGAACAATCTGCCGCATTTTCGAGTAATGAATTGTATGATGATACATCTAATTTTGACACCATGTATTGTTATCAATACTATGGTCATCATTTCCTGCACAAAGCAAGTATCCCATGTAATGTTTTCACTTACCATCAATGGGAACATTGTCCGACACCACCTAAACGTAGTTCACAAAGTTCGCACAGAAGTTTGCTTATTTTTCTGGGATTAACACTTCAGACCCGAGATCTTATTATTATAAGCTTGCACCTACACCTGCAAAGAAAAATATGCTAACTAACATGAAACAGATATATTCTGATTTCCCAGCTGTCTTTACAGGTTTCCGACTTTTGGAAGAACACCACAGACACAAAATCTGTCTGGGGGACTAGAGATTGGCAAATTCAGGGAACTGAGGCCTTATTTAGAGCTTGCCTCATACCACAGCAAATTATCTTCCTGAACAACACAGTATACCAGACTTCCTGTCTTGGGTTAGCCAAGATAAAGGACTTAAACACACCTCGGATTCCCTCTCTTTCACACTTTGAGGGGTGGCGAAACTATACACAACATAGTGAGGATGCACTAGATGACATTCTACATGATGGTTCATACAATTCATCAGACCTCAATTGTAAGGGATGGCTGGTTTGGCCTATCAACACAAATAGGTGTCAGTCAAGATTCCGGGGTACCACCAAAGGTGTTAGTACTAATAGACCTGACCAACGCTACGTACAAACAGAACACTCGGGGATGGTGACATCTTACAGTGTTGGGAAGTTATGCCTAGAGTGGCTAAAAACCTCAACACTGTCCCAGGTGAAAGAACACTTGTCCTTACTCTCAGAAGACATGGATCTTAGGGATTTTTTGTTAGGTCTCCAGAAACCACGTCGAAAGCGCTTGTTATATGCCATTTACAACAAAGTATAGAAAATCTCTCAGCAAAAGGCTGCTCAGAGATTGCGTGAGATTGATAGGGTTAACCTAGAAAAGGCCTTGGCAGTGGTCGACAATGGTATGACCACACTCACCTCCAGGATTTATTCATTGGGCAACATTGTGTCTTCTGCAATAGATATAATCAAACAGGATTTGTCTATTCTTCAACATGGACAATCGCAGTTGCGGTCCATTCTACTATTGAGCTGGATGCTACAATCACTGCGTTCTGGTCACGTGCCCTGGCGGTATATCAACAGTTCGTCTCTGTTTTCTGCCTACAACTTAACAGAACGACAGACAAAAATGGCACGAAGAGATGCAAAATATACAATGCTGCACATTGAAAAATTGGACCAATTACCTTTTACCGTGGCTCACCCTCCACAGAATGGTTAATCCATGGCCATATTAAACTGCCAGTCATGACCAATGTTCCCTCTAATTATTTTCCTCTATGTGCGGCAGTGCAAAGTCTCTGCGCTGCAACTAAGGCTATGTGCGCCGAGAACCAGACCGCGTGTGTGCGCTGCAATTAACATGAATACTCCAGCCCTGCCAAGTAGCACGCATTAGGCATGGTCCGCAACACCCCACTAAAATGCAGTGATCACTCATTTTTAGCACCTTGACAAGGCCTGTGTAATAGGAGTCAGTGACCGCGAGTGTTGGGGCTGAATTTACAGCACTGTGGCAAGTGTTGGGCATACAGTGCTATAGGTGGGACACTGGAGAATTGAACGAGGGGCTTACTGCTTGCATCATTGTTTCAAGTAAGCATTTTACATGCTATCCGATTACTCAGCTCTGATGTTGTGAGGCCGAGCGTGGGAAGCGCTGTACTGCGCATGTCTGCCTTGAAGAGGGTTCCTGGTGAACGCTGCATGCACTCACAGGTAAAAGCATGTGACTTGCGCACAAGCCCCCGGTAAGCTCTGTCTGGCATCAGGCACTGACAGGTGTGCGTTGGTGCATGCGCCTCACGGATCCCAGGTCCAACGTGAGAAGGGAGGGCGCGGCTCGCACCCACAGGCAGTGCACCGGCAGCAGCTCAGGTGTGAACAGGAAGCCTCAGAAAGCAGGCTTCCACCTGTATGGGGCCAATGTAAGGGCTCCTGCGTGCACAGGAACGATGAGGGGAATGCATGTCTGTAAATTAAGGTTCTACTTTAAATACAACAATGAGCATGCACAGGAATGCTGAGGGGGATATGCAGATTTGTAAAGCATTGTACTTTAAATACAACAATATGTGCATGCAGAGGAACTTCTGAATGTCGGGGTTCGTCTATGCACAGTATAATGCCATAGCAGACCGGGGAAGGGGATACACAGCAGAACTGAAGAATTGCACTTGCGCAGCTTGTTTGTTTCTGTGTGTCTTCTTTATGCTGAAGGCCCAGAGCTGCCCTGCTCAGCGATGCTGCATTTGACTCCTCACTATGGCCGAGGCCGTTAGCAATATCGGAGTGTGGCAGTGCGACAATAGGAATTTATCGGATTAAAGCAGAGGAGCTGAGGGCGAGGCCTGATGTCTCATGCTCCCACCCACAGCTCCCAGAGAAGGCGCTTACAGCCTGCCACTCCACTGCACTTGCGTGGTGTGTGTGTCGGTCAGTCTCAGTGCTGTGCGTCCTCCCCACCCCCCTTTTGGCCGGGCATTCTTCAGTGCCTTGTCTCGCCCGTGTGCATAGTCACAGGTGACGCCAAGATCTGCACGAGAAGGTGTGCCGGGGCCCCAATGTAAATAGTAAAATAACACCCACAGCTGGCGCTGAGCCCTTCCCAGCCCTGTGTGCTGGTGTCACTGCACCTGCTGCACCTCTGGTAGCGCCTCCCCGACAAATACAGTAAACGTTCCAATTTCCGGGACACCTATGCGCCGCCTGCACTTCGAGGAGCTATCCTTCTCTGGCAGATAAGACCAGCCTCTCTCGGATACCTCCCTGTCCAGAGCTGACAGGGACTCCGAGTTATCACAGAGTTGTTCTTCTCTGGTGAAGGAGGGGCTGCACAGGACAAGCAGGGCACACACTGCACAAAGATCCTCACAGGACTCGGGCGGGATCTGTGTGGATCCTCCGCCCCCCCTCTTAAGCAGCTGTTAATACCACCTTTATTAAAGCAACTCCTCTGTAGTTTTCAGGTAGGCTCCCTTTGCCTTTCATTTGGAATTACTTTTAAAGTCTAAAACAGCAAGACGGTTTTGCGGTTTTCGATGTGAGAGATGGTAACTACTTGTCTTTTGTGATGGCAAGAATCAATGACAAGTGCTCAGTTAAAGTGTGTTTTGCCAGTGGTTGCTCTGGCTGATGTTTTCATCTCTATGTGTGCCTGGAGGTGGGCGTTTCAGATTCGGCGAACTCTGCAGCCGATCTTCAGGGTGCGCTCAGCACTTCTGAGCCTTTCTACTAGAGGCAGAATTGCAAATCAATTGTTTAATAAATTAGAATAGAATGCTCGAGTAAACCTGATGTCATTTGTACTGTCGATATGACTTCTGTATCAAAGTTTAACTGAACAAGGTACGCACCTCTTCGGCTTCCTAGTTCCATCCCTGACTAACTCATACACTTCAGGGTTTTCTTTGCAGACTGAGACTTGTACTCCTAACTTCAGAACAATATAGCCAAGGCTAAAAGTCTCATATGACAGAGAACATTTGTGGCTTGGATTTGCTGCTCAGGCATAAAACAAAGACTTGTAGCTCCAAATAGACTATACATTAACAGTACATGATTAAAAACAGACTAGGCTTAATTAAGACAAATAAATCAGTGATTTATTATAGTGGGAATGGGTCCGTTGAAAAGCGTCGACTTGGTGAAACACACGTCACTAACATCCATTATCTAAAGAGTGTATGAATCCCACAAAAGCCAAATCACCCTTCTGGACTTTCTGTGACTTTAAGGTCATTGATTTTAGTAAGAGCAATAGCAACTCCAGAAATGTTCCAAGTGTGCTATGTGCAGAAGGTAGTAAACACAGTATTGCTAGAAACAACATGAATGGGCTGTCAGCTATTTCTGCTGCATACATTTTCTTTTATAATTACACATGATAAAGTGGCACTCAAAGTGCCAAACATGAGGATGCAGCTGTCACTCGTAGGCACGCCCAAAAATAGAAATGTCACACATATGTATACTGAAAACTTGGCAGCTATGGATTTGCTGCATTCCATTTCCTAATAGTATGTAGCTGCGGGGCAGATTGTGAGCCTTTGAGCTAGTATTCATGTTAATTGCAGCGCCCGTGTGCGCTGCAATTAACATGAATGCTATTTCAAAGGCCCACAATCAGCCCCGCAGCTGTGCACTCTTAATAAAAGAATTGCAGAGTCTCAAAGACAGCGTGTGCTTTCAGCGTCTGAAATAACACGTCCTGCTTTAGATTTGCTGCATTCCTTTTCCTAACAGTGCGTAGCTGTGGGGCTGAATCTGGGCCTTTGAGATAGTATTCATGTTAAATGCAGCGCCCTTGTGCGCTGCAATTAACATGAATCTATTTCAAAGGCCCACAATCAGCCCCGCAGCTGTGCACTATTAATAAAAGAAATGCAGTCTCTCAAACACTACGTGTACTTTCAGAGTCTGAAAGCACACGCCCTGCTTTAGATTTGCTGCATTAATTTTTCTAATAGTGCGTAGCTGCGGGGCTGATCGTGGGCCTTTGAGATAGTATTCATGTTAATTGCAGCGCATGACAGCGCTGCGATTAACACGAATACTTTCACAAAGGCCAACATTCAGCCCTGCAGCTACGCACTATTAAGAAAAGAAATGGAGCAAGTGTCAATTCCACTTGCTGGTGAACGGGAGCCCTCCCGAACCCCACAGACACTGACCTGTCGCACCCGGGATATGCTGTGTGCGCGCAAAATATTGGACACTGCGTGCTCGTTGCGCACGTTAAAGGGAACAGTGGTCACAACATTCCAATTTCAGTACTGTCTACAGTATCACCAGGCAGACGGGTATGAAGATTGGGAGATGGGTACGTACATAAATCTTGGGAATTACCGTACAGATTAAGACGCAGGAATGGGGACACTGCCGTTTTTCTCAGCGGTTAAGACTGTGAGAATTCTTTAGGTGGGTCTCTAATTTGTCAGGATATTATGCTTCATGGAGCATGTAATGCTTCGGTTGCAAACCTATCGTGTCACTTGAAAGGATCCCGAGCTGCCGTGATTCATCCGGTGTTCAAAGTACTCTCGAATGGGAGTTATTTGATGTGGAAAGATCAAGGTTGTTGTAGGATGCTGCCAGGCATCGCATATCTGGTCACAGTAAGTTCCAGGGTTACTTGTTGTATGCAAGTATTGTTTCCACCGACCCACACAGTCAGGGAGGCGCTGCTATGGCCTTCGTTGAATGTTTCCCTTATATGGTTTGATTCTCTGAGCAGACTGAAAGCCATGCTTTTACAGAAGGACGAGGCCTTAACCTCAGCCCGACAGACTTTTGATCTCCAGGTTGCAAGGTCTTCAGCTGAGATACAGGCACTAGTCCAAACAAACTTACAGCTCCATCTCCGGGAAATGGTACATCGCATCTTTAACATGTCTGATACGAGTGGGATAGTACACCTATTCAAGAGCATAGGTTCAGGACTATTAGCACCTTTCAGTCGATCTTCGGAGCTATCCCATCATTCATACACTCCGAATTAGGAGGCGTTTTTGGAGGACTTCCACTGGTCCTACTACTTGTAGTGAGTATCCTGGTTTTAATTTTCCTGCTACGCAATGGACATCCCAGCTTCCAAAGAGATGGAAAAAGCACTCCTAGTGCGACAATGCCGTGAACGCATGGTACTACATCTGGGCACACCGCGGCTTCGGGGAGCTAAGCAAGCATGGGTTCCTATTGTTCAGATCAGTCTGGGTTGTCTGCGTCTTGCCTGTGCTCGGCTACTATTCTGCGGATACGAATGCGTGTTGGACGTATGTCTAACACTTCCATCGGTTGCGCCACCGGACATAGACGTACTACTGGACCCCTTAAAGGCCCACGTATTAGTGTCCTCGGCGTATTCCCATCAGAATGGACACCGGCTCTGCAACAGGTTCACAGGTGTTGAGTGCTTCCTCAGCGGCTGCTGTGGGAACCGGAGAAAATCACCTTTGCTCTATTGACCTGATCCAAGAGGTGGTACAAGGACCGTCGTATGGGAAGGCAAGCAACAGTGATGTAGCGTCTCCCACATAGGACACAAACATTTGGCTCTCCGTGTGCTGAGAACAGTTCTGCCTTTTTTCTAAAACAAGCCAAATTGGAATTCGGAAACATTTTTATTTTTCCTCTCCTTGCTCTCACTGAGCATTATGGTTTTCGGTGTGCTCAGTTGATCTAAACAGTTTATTGACTTTCTAGAGGACTTATAGAGCTTTTTTCATCGTTTTACATATACCATGTTTTTAGATGCTTTTACATTCATTTTTTACACAAATATTTTTATGCTTCTTAGACAGGCATATTTTACCATTAGTTTATCTTATCATCCTTCGGATGAGGAGTGGGTGTTATGAGACCCAATGTACTCCAATATAGGCCTAGGTAGCTGCACGCCTCTTTACTTACATTTGTCCAACCTTGCTGTACATAACGGCTCTGGCGCTGACCTTTTGCCTAGTTATGTGCCGAATAAATGTGGTGTGGTGTGCTCCGAAAGCTAGCCTAATTTATTATGCATGAGGATTCTTAGTATCACACAGCAGGAGTACCATCTTCTGTATAATAACTCTGTACAAAAGTCACCGCTATCGTCATCCTTGAACGACAGGCCCACAGTATTGTTACACATCTAGATAGAACCCTCGAGGGTACCTTTTGGGTGTATAAGCATCTCATCTTAGGTGGCCAACCAGAGGAGAAGCTTCCATGCTGACACGAAACGCTGGGATCCCTACATGCAGAAACTCCAGCACGCAGTGGTCTGACATCCCTTACGGGGTGTACAACTCGAGACCAAGATGGGGTCCTTCGTTCTTTCCCATCAGGTAATAGGGTTGGTTCTTTCCTAGGGGATTCTCGGCTCTATACCTACATACATGCTAGGCGCACTTAGGTAGGGTTTGCATCTTAGGAGTACGCCTGATTATTGCTATGTATCTATATGCCTGCATATATTCACTGTTTTAGCACCACAGTAGAATTCTACCTTTTGGCGGTGCTTGCAATCGTATATATCTGTTTCTGTCTAATGGTTGTCACAGTATACGTATTTTATACTATAATGATGCTGGTTCAATAAATACTTATTGAAAACGTCCCCATCGTTTATTGTATATATCTCTCTGAGAAGTGAGCATGAGTGACTGAACGAAAAGTACTGTACTGTTTCCATGATCGCTGAAGGATCAAGGGTTGTCATGTTCAATAGCTAAAAGAACCTATTTGCTCCTTGGTAAGGTTAGGGGGTTTATAGTGGCACTAAGAGCTAGCTGGTCTAAGGCTAACATATCCTTTGGGGGTGTCTGGAATCGGTCTGGACACCAATCAAAGTTTATGTTGTCTAAACATGGAGATCCTATGTATTATTAGGAACTACACGACAGGTGAGGTTGTGGATGGGTGCCTTCACTGGCTTCCAATAGAGCTTCGCAGTGATTATTTCTCGCCCTCTTGTTCACTTATTTGATAGTTCTTGGTGGATAGTGGCGTGCTGTTAAGTGGTTCTTGAGCTCTCTAGCTTGTGAGTCGTATTCCCTCACAGTGTCGCAGTTCCCACGCAATTGTAGGAATTGGCCTAATGGAAGATTGTCCCTGAGGGTTTTAGAATGGTTACTTTTATACATTAGAAGACTTTTCCGATCTGTTGGTTTCTTGTAGTTTGTCATAGTTAGAGTTCTAGCTTGTCTCCGAATCAATAGGCCCAGGAATGGCACGGATTCTGTAGTCACAGTGCTGGTGAATTTCAAGTATGGATTCAGGGTGTTGCTCCATGTGCAGAACTCAGTACATGTGTTGGTGTCTCCATGCCATAGGATGAGGATATCATCAATGACTCTCGTCTAAGTGATGATGTTCTCCTTGTATCGGTTGGTATCTGAGATGATATGCTACTCTCAAAAGAAGCCATGTAAAGACAGGCCAGACTGGGCGCAAACGTACTACCCATAGTAGTTCCTTGTACTTGGCGATACAGTTGGTCCTTGAACTTGAAGAAATTCTCCTTGAGGGCAATTGACGCACATTCCACTATAAAGCTGATGGGGGTGGGAGACTCCCAGTTGAGCTCTGCCATCAACATGTTGCGGTGTGTTAGTGTATAGTTCTTCAACGTCCAGCGTTATCAGTAGATCAATTCGGTCCTGATGGGTGAGGTTCTGCAATAGGTTGAGGACATCTGTGGTGTCCTTTAGGTATGTGGGTGTTTTCATGGCCAATGGCCTGAGGAAAGAAAATCGCGGAACTTACTTAAGGGTTTCAGGAGGGAATTGATGCCTGAGACTATCAGTCTCCAGGTGGTGGTGTGGTCCCTTTGTGGATTTGGGGTAGGGTAGAGAAGTAGGGAATTACTGGTTTAGTACTGAGCAGGAAGTCAGCCTCATTCTTTGATATCCAACCCTCCGTTTCTGTAGTATGGACCAGTTGTTTGATCCTTGTTGTGAGCCTCGTTGTGGGGTCTATGTCGATTGGACAGTAGTATCGGTGATTAGAAATTTGTTGTAGACTTCTTTTTTTTTTATATATATTTTGTTTTTCAACTGAACAATCAGCACAAGACAAATCTTGTACGATACATCTGTAAAAATCAATCTCAATGGTTGCAAATATGATCGTCATCAACAAATCCACCTCCCCCTCCCCCCTTCGATCTGTGTGAATCGGTGCATGCCACCAGTGTCTTCTTGTCATGGTTATGTGGTTTAGTTTTGAACCAGGAAACAGTCTTGAGTGAGCTCAAGGGATAATTGCTAGGGCATTATGCCCTCGGGCACCTGTGTCTGAGTCCCCCGTACGGTGTGCGTGGCGGACTGTTGTGTCTCATCCCCCATGTCAAGCCCGAAGTATCGTCTCCATGGGTCCCAAATGTTGCGGAATTTTTTCGGACACCCTCTGCTACGATATGTGGTCTGCTCGGCCGTCATATATATGTCCATGCCCCTAGTTCACTCCTGGATGGTCGGCCTGTCGGCCACCCCCCATCTCCTGGCTATGTCTCTTTTGGCTACTACCAGCCACAGGGACGCAAAAATTAACTGTGTTCTGGTGATGTCCACCTCACTTAGAATCCCTAGTATCACAAATCTTGGCTCCATCGGCAAAGTCACCCCCAGGACCGTACCCAGTAGTCCGATTACCTGCGTCCAATATGTCTGAAGTACGGGACATGCCCAAACCGTGTGGAAAAAAAATTGCTTTTAGCCGTGGTGCAAGCCAGGCAAAGTGGTGATTCTGCCCTTCCCATCTTATGTAGCCTACCCCTATCGTAGTATGTTCGGTGTAGTATTTTAAATTGAATGAGCCGGAGCCTTGCCTTTATGGCGACTTCTCTGGAGTACATTAACACCGCCTCCCAGTTAATATCTTCCATGGACCCCACGTCCTTCTCCCATCGTGATCGGAGCCCTATTAGCCCGTCCGGGATATTGTTGTTAATGGTTTTATATGTAAAGGAGACCGCCTTATTTGTTAGCTCTTCCTGTAAGGGCCTGCCCTCCAAGGGTGCGTATTCCGGGAGTTGTTCGCTGGGGATATTTTTCGCCCGCCAGGCATGACGCAATTGTGCATATTTAAGGAATTGGGAGTTGTTCATATTGTATTCCTGCATGAGCTTTGCCCATGTTTTAAGCTCCCCTTTTTCGACTATGTCCCCTATCGTAGAGATCCCCAGGAGATCCCAGGTCTCAAACCCTGTGAGCTTATGTAGTTCCCTGAACCAAGCCCCCTCCCAGAGCGGTGTGTTCCGCGTGGTCCGTCCCGTCCAACCCTTGATCTTGGTTGCCCTTGTCCATGCCGACAGGGTCACTTGAGTCGCCGGCAACAGACGCGAGCTACCCTTCCCCCATAGATGTAATGTAAGTATGTATGAGGTAACATTTCCTCCCTCTCAAGGCGGTACATGGGATGATCTCTGTGTTTGTGTATCCACTCATTTATGGGTATCAAATGGGACGCCAAGTAATAGGCCTCTATGTCGAGGAGTGCTATCCCCCCATTGTAGGGATTGCGTTGCAATGTCTTGAGTGCAATTCTAGGGTGCCCCCTTGCCACAGTAGTGTTCTAAGTCTACAAGCTATTTCCGTGAAAATGGCTTTGGGTTGGGATGGTATGAGTTTTGGAGGGCGTATAGGAGTTGGGGCAGGGTGATCATTTTAGCCGCCCGACTGAGCAGGGTGAGGGGGAGGTCCCTCCATCTCTCCACATCTGACCTAAAGTTGGTTAGGACTGTTCCCAGGATTTCCCTCCTACACACCTCCGAATGGGGGGTGACGAAAATACCCAGGTATTTAAATCCCCTTTGCACTACTCGCAGTTCTCCGGGCAGGGAGCAGTCTATTTGGGCGTTGATCGGGCAGTAGAGTGTGGATTTGTTCCAGTGGTTTTGTAACCCGAGTGTCTTCCGTACTCTGTAATCAAATCAAACAGGGCCGATATGGTCGTTTCGGGGTGTGTGATATACATCAAAATGTCATCAGCATAGAGAGAAATTTTCTTCTCCTCTGAGTCCGTAGGCGTGATGTGGAAGTCCCGAATGGAGGGGTGTATCCTAATGGCGCAGGCCAGCGACTCGAGAGTAAGCGCGAAAAGGAGGGGTGAAAGGGGACAGCCCTGCCGTGTCCCTCTCTCAATGGGGAAGGGTGCCGAGCACCTACCATTGACGCGCACCATAGCTGTTGGTTGGTTGTACAGGAGTGCCACCCAGTTTTGGAATTTCAGCCCTAGCCCGAATTTAGCCAGAGTGGCGTCGAGAAATAGCCAACTGACAGCGTCAAATGCTTTTTCTGGGTCTAATGATAAGAACACCAGCGGGCTTGTCCGGTTTCTTACTTTCATAAGCCAGTTGTGAGTTCGCCTAAGGCTCAGGCGAGTAGATCTGCCTGGAATAAATCCAGACAGGTCTTCATGGATCAAGTCCGTGATTACTCCCAGGAGACGCGTCGCCAGGATGGTGCCAGGATTTCAACTTCCCAATTCAGCAGTGAAATGGGTCTGTAAGACCCACATTGGTCATGGGGCTTGCCCTCCTTGTCGTAGACATTCTTGGTCATAAAGTGTGATATCCTGGAGTACAATTGTGCCACCCTAGTTGTCTGGTTTGATGATCACAGATTAATCTTCTGTGATTTCAAGTATGGTGCATCCTTCTTGATTGGACAGATTATTGAAGGGGGCATGAAGGGTCATGTTTCCGTTGTGGTAATGCCCCACATGTCAAGAGGGGTGTGTGTCCTCAGCGAGTGTCACGTGCAATTATTGCAAGACAGTAGGCCATTTTGCAAAGGTTTGCCAGAAAAAAAAGAAACTCCAGGACGACTGTTGCTGGTGTACTGTATGCTGAATCTGATTCAGAAATAGAGGGTTTACGTGATAAGTACTCATGGTCTGTGAAGAAGGCTTCGATACTCATGTGATGAGTAACAAATCAAGAGTGGAATATCCCATGGTGGGAGACCCTTCATTGTGTGTCGATCCAATTGCAGACATTTATGTGGGGGCCAAATCTTTGAAACTACTGGTGCCAGAATTACTATGATCACCCAATGTCTATTCACAGAAACCTGTCATGATTCTGCCACGTCAGTTTCCTGGTGCAGCTTGTCTGTCACCTGTTTACTGTTTTCTATTGTTTTTACCAATGCTTGTTGTGACTTTGCCATTTGTCTGTGCCAATGCTTGTTGCAGACTATGATGTTATCAAAGCCTATTGTCCCTTCTCAGCTCCAGTAGTTTACCTGTGAGCTGGAATCTGGAAGCTTCTTCCTGAGCCCTTTAAATAGGGGTCACACCGTGTTCTCATTGCTGGTTATTGAGAACCCTGAGCTTGAGCAGCAGCTGTTCCTGTTCTCCGGTTGCTGAAAGAAGATTCCGGTTGCAGCAAGGAGACTTCTGTTTTCTTTTCCCAGGTTGTAGATCCTCTCTCAGCTACAATCAGGTAGGATTGTTCCTTTCTTAACCAACAGCATCATGAAAGGAACTATGTGCTGTTTTTGTTATTTGCTGGTTTCGTTATTTTGCATTTTGAAAGAAAGTTGCATATCGCGCTGAAGCTCTCTTTGGTCATTTACATGTTTGGTGATTTTGGCACTTTGTACATCGCGCTGAAGCGCTCTTTGGTCATTTACATGTTTGGTGATTTTGGCACTGTTGTACATCGCGCTGAAGTGCTCTTTGGTCATTTTCATGTTTGGTGATTTTGGCAACTTGGCACATCGCGCTTAAGTGCTCCCTTGGGCATTAGCATATTAATCTGCCTCATTAGCATATGTAATGTGTTGTGTATTGCAAAAGGCTGTTGGAAGTACCACTGTGATATTTAACAGTGGTTAAAGCACATCATTACGGAAACATTGTGTCTAAAGCCAAGTGGCTCTTTATATGAATGTGTGCTTCGTTTTGAAACATGGTTGTTTAGCCATAACATTGTATCCTTGAGAATTATAGGAACAGAAATTGCCAGTGAAGCCTGAGAAGACGTACACTAACTGTTCTATGCAAAACCTGCTTTTCTTTTACAGGTATGTTGTCATTGTTTAACCCATGTTAAATATAGTCAAAGAGTTTACTAAGCACGAAAGGAAAGCTAATCAAGGACAACGTCTCGTTCCAGGTCTACCTCCCCGCAGTACCCTCCCTAATTCCCTTCCCCCCGTCTAGCCACTTTGATACTCAGTGCAGTTAAGCTTGAGTCAAGGCTGCTGGAAGGTGGGCTTCTTGAGGGTACTGCTCCTGAGGAACCCAACGGAATTTTACCAGTTCTGACAGAATAACCAGCCCACGAAATTGGTTCCTCCTGAGCAGTATCTTCGGGATGGCCACCTTGGAAGATTTGTGTTCTATGTTGGGAAACATGCAGAAAGAACTGTCAGCTGCTAGGCAGGAAACTGCGGTGTTAGCTAATAGGGTCACTCAATTACAGACACAACTAGCGCCGTCTCGTTCTCTTGAGGTAGCTGCTGCCAGTCGCTCAAATTCATCTACAGTATCGGTTCCAATGACTGTTCCTTTGGCACCTCCGGAAAGGTTTGCAGGTGAACCCCATAAATTTTAAACCTTGTTAACTCAGGTGCAGTTACACTTTATGGTTAAACCCACATCCTTCCCCGATGCTCAATCGCGAATCGCCTTCTTGATCTCTTATTTGAGTGGAGACGCTGCCATGTGGGCAGTCCCTCTGGTCCAATCGGATGACCCATTGCTTTATAGTTGGTCTCGCTTCAAAACGGAATTTGAAAAGGTCTTTGACCGAAGAACAATAACAGGATCAGTTGATCGAGAGTTATTAGAACTCAAACAGGGAAATAAAGACCTGGTCCATTATCTAACCCAATTCAATCGCTTAATAGCAGAAACAAATTGGCCAGAGGACAAAAAGGCGGCCTTATATTATCAAGGCCTAAGAGACGAATTAAAAGATTTGATAGCTCCGATAGACCCTCAACCGAGAACATGTGAAGACCTAATAGCTTTAAGTCTTCAGTTAGACCACAGAGTTTCGGATCGTAAAGGAGACAAGAAACGGTTGGAGTTCAGACCTTCCATTCGACCTAAAGAAAAAACACACTTTGTATCACAGGATACTAGTGAACCAATGGAGATGGGAGGTATACGAAAACCCTTAACCTCTGAAGAAAAGGAGTGCAGTCGGAAAAAAGGTCTATGTCTATATTGGTGCAAAAAGGACATTTTGTCAAAGACTGCTTAGCAAAGCCAAATACAACTGCAACCAAAGTGGGAAACTAGAATACTCTGGGAACAGCCAGGAGACTTCCTCGAGTACTAAATCTTTGCCTCCTGATCAATCTGTTGCCAACACATTGCAAATCTCCGTTCCCCATCTAGTATTAAACGTACAATTCACCATTTCTCAGCAAGAGCCTAAAACTGCGGTGGTCATGGTGGATTCTGGCGCCACCGGCAACTTTATCGATGCCGCTTTCGCAACAAAATTGGAAATACCTACCTTGGTAAAAACAAAACCAGAAATGGTTCACGCGGTAGGTGGCAAACAATTAAAATCTGGACTGATTACTCATTCTACTATTAAAGTAACCATGACATGTTTTACTCAGGATCAAACGCACGTGACGGAAATATTCTTTGATATCATTAATGCTCCCCAATTTGGTGTCATCCTTGGGATGCCTTGGTTGACCAACCACAATCCTACAATAGACTGGTCTAAGAGAAGTGTTACTTTTCAGTCAGAGTGGTGTCAACAGGAATGTTTACACCCACAAGAAAATATGTCCAAACTCTTAGTTCAAGATTATACCAAGTCTACTGCTCATTATATTGTTACAGCTGCGGAGCAGGACATAGAATTACCTGCAGTGTATGAAGAATTCCGAGATGTATTCTGTGAGAAAAGTGCTGAGATCCTTCCCCCTCACAGAACATACGACTGTGAAATAGACCTTGTACCTGGTGCCAAGATTCCCTGTAGCAGGATCTATGCACTTACTGAACGAGAGAACCAACATCTTAAAGACTACCTAGACACATTTTTGAAGAATGGTTTCATTCGCCCTTCCAAGTTTCCGGCCGCGTCCCCTCTGTTTTTTGTGCCCAAGAGTAATGGGGAATTACGCACGTGCATAGACTATCGTGCTTTAAACAACATCACAATTAAAAAACGATATCCTCTGCCACTTATTCCCGTTCTCTTGGACCAGGTAAGATCAGCAACTATTTACACCAAGTTGGATCTGAGAGGGGCATACCATCTCGTACGTGTCCGAGCCGGAGACGAATGGAAGACCGCTTTTCGAACTCGTTTTGGCTTGTTCGAATACTGCATAATGCCCTTTGGCTTATGCAACGCCCCTGCAGCATTTCAATTTTTCATAAATGATGTCTTACGAGATTTTCTTGACAGGTTTGTCATCGCTTACATCGATGATTTGTTGATCTATTCACAGTCTGTTTCGGAACATGAGAAACATGTAAAACTGGTATTAAACACCCTGCACCAACATGGCCTGTTCTGTAAACTATCTAAGTGCGAATTCCACACCTACAAGGTGGAATTCTTAGGTTTCATATTGTCACCTCAAGGAATCACAATGGCACCCAGAAAAGTTCAGGCAATATTTTTATTTTTTTTATTTTTATTGAACAGTTTGCATAAACAACAGCAGGACCTCACGCAGGAGGCCAATGTAGACATCAAGAATCAATAATAGGGCAAACGTTGTTTATGCCCAAGGAGCTAAGTAACAATCCCCCAAAACTCCCTACCACCCTCCAACCCGAGATCCCCAAGGCACTGAGAACGAAAAATCATGACCCCCACAGAGCATCACATCACCTACAGCGGTATTACATCAAAGAGCAGTCCCAAGAGTAGACACAGCAAGGTCAGCATAGTACATCCTCTATTGTACAACTGGGTTTGTAAGAAGATACACAGAGAGCGGAGCCCAAAAGTCTTTAAGGCGGGAAGTTTCAGGCAATTCCTCGGCATATGTCTCAAGTTGCTGTTTGCAGTATAGCAAGTCCCGGACCCAATTATGCAGAGTTGGGATGAGTCTAGAGCCCCAACACTGTGCCACCGCTCTTTTAGCTAATAAGGTCGAGACAGCTACTAGTCTGCGCTTGCAGGGCTTCAGACCCCTCACCCACCCCAGCAGGCAGACCTCAGGGGTACATTGCACAGCTTCCGATACCACCTTCGTAAGTAGGTTCGTAACCTTACTCCAGAAACTGTATATACCTTTGCAGTTCCATGCGAGATGCAAGAAGTCTGCATCCATCTGACCACAACGAACACAGCAGGAACTCTCACGCAAACCAAACCGCATCAATTGCATCGGGGTGTAATATAGCTGGTGTAGGTATTTAAAGTGGATGATGCGGAGGTTACAATTCGCCGTTAGTCGGCCAGTGAGAGTGCAGCAAAACCTCCACATCTCCGGCGACAATGAGGTTCCCAGTAGTACCACCCATTTGTTATATGAAGGGGAGTCCAGTTGTTCACCTTCCCGGAGAGATGCCGTATACAGTTTCGTGATCAGGCCTGTGCGATCCGCGCCCGCTAACACCGCCTGCAGTGCTAACAATGGCTGGGGTTCCGCTGGGTAATCGGGGTAAATGGAACGTATAGCCTGCCTCACCCGCACGTATGTGAACCCGAGCATAAACCCTCGGTCCCTATCACCCTGTATATCCGAGAGCGATCTGAACTGGCCTTGTTTATAAAGATCCCCCAATTGAGTTATTCCCACCGCGCTCAACACTTTAATGGCAGCCGGCACTTTAGCCGCAGAGATTCCCGGGTGCGCAGCGAGCGGTACCCTTGGGGCGTAGAGATACTGCAATTTTGCACACGTCGCCAGCGTCTTCCACGCCCATGCTGTGCAAAGAGCAGGGTTGATTTCAGTTCTCGGTCCACCATCGCCACCAGACAGGGCAGTCGCAGCCAGGGCCATCGGGAGAACTGCGTCAGCTTCAATAGCTACATGCGGCTGGAATCGTTGTGGGTAGAACCAGTAATGTGCATACTGGGCCTGTGCACAAAGATAGTAGAGGCGCAAGTCCGGGGCTTCAAAGCCTCCCCTCTCAAACGGCAATACCAACACCTCCCAGCTACATCGGGCCTTCTTGCCGCCCCACACGAAGGAGAGTAGTGCTGACTGGAGGGAGGAGAACAACGCAAGATTAAGGCGGTTGGGGATATTAATGAACAAGTAAAGAAGTTTGGGCAAAATTGTCATTTTGACTACTGCGATGCGATCCACTAAGGAGAGCAGGAGTTTGGCCCATCGCGTCGCTCGCTCCGTGTTTTGGACCAGGGCCCAGACATAATTTTCCGTGACAACTACCTCAGGATCCCTGTGAAGCCATACCCCCAGATACTTTACTGGGTCCGTTGACCATGTTAGTGGGAAGTCTAGCTCAACGCGTCACGCACCAAACATTAGGGGGAACAGCATCGATTTTGCCCAATTAATGTCGAGCCCTGAGAAGCGTTCGAATTTTATATATTCACGAAGCAGTTCTGGGAGATATTTTGCAGGTTCCCGGACATACAGAAGCATGTCATCGGCTTACATCGAGACTACTAATGGGCGGTCTAAATCGTAGTGCTGCTGGTGCGTGACTTTGGCGGAGCTTGCAAGCCAGTGGCTCCAGAGCCAGCACGAAGAGCATCGGCGATAGGGGGCAACCCTGCCGGGTGCCACGCCGCATAGGGAACGCAGTAGAGACCCAGCCATTGACCCGAACGCGCGCAGCCGGCGCCTCATATAGGAGGTGTATCCACTTCAAGAAAAAGGGAGGTAGCCCCATCCTGAGTAGGACAGTGAACATGAACTCCCACTGCAGGGAATCAAACGCTTTTGTTGCGTCGAGTAACGCAGAACTGCTTGAAAATCGGCCTCAAAGCAATGGAGGGTGGAGAAGACCGTGCGCAAATTGTGCGCCGTAGAGCGGGCAGGGACCAATCCCGACTGATCCGGGAGGACCAGGTTAGGGATGAGGGGTTGAAGCCGACTGGAGATCATTTTTGCCAAACTTTCGGCATCAATATTTATAATGGAGAGTGGGCGGTAGGAATCGCACCAGTTAGCGGGCTTGTCAGGCTTAAGAAGCATAACCAGGAGGGCCTCTTTTAGCGAGGGGGGGGAAGAGTGCCATTGTCATATGCTTCCGCAAAGACATCTAAGAGCCTGGGTGCCAGATCATCAGCGTAAGCCTTATAAAACTCACTGGGGAGTCCATCCAAGCCCGCCGCCTTGCTTGTGGGCAGCGACATAATGGCCATTTTGACATCTTCTACGTCAAAGGGCTGAGTGAGGTATTCGCGTTGATTAAGAGAAAGCCAGCCTAATGCGACATCATCTAAGTAATCATTGATGTCGGAACCCGACACATGCCCCTGCTCTCCATAGAGGTTGGAGTAGAAGTCCAGCACCATCTCATTGATTGCAGGGGAGGTATAGTGCGCTGTTCCCCCGGAGTCCAGCATTTCCGTGATGTAGTCCTGAGTCCGTGGCGCAGCCAGTTTCTGAGCAAGCGAGCGGCTGGGGCGGCCCCCCTCCCCATAATAACACGCAGTAAAGCGCCTTGACCTATGCGCTAGCTCCTGATCCGCTGTGTCGTTATATTCCGTTACCAACTCGCGTATGGAAGCCAGTATAGGTGAAGTTGGGTTTTGGGCATATTCGCGCTCTAAAGCGGAAATATCATCAGCCAGTTTATGCATCCGACGTCGTAGGTCTTTTAGAACCCCCGCCTGCGCTCCCATGCAGTTACCCCTGAGAGTTACTTTAAATGCCTCCCACAGGGTCCCAGGGCTGTCCACTGAATCAGCGTTTTCTTTAAAAAAAATCACTAATGGCCGCGCCCACTGTGCACCTGAACACCTAGTCCGTAAGTGAGGAGGGCTGCAAGCGCCATTGAAAAGGGGGGCGCTCACACGTGGGAGCACGCATCTTTAAGAGCACGGGGGAGTGGTCCGATAATGTTTTGGCCAGGTGGCGAACATCCACAACCCATGTACAAGCTATCTCGGAAAGGAGCCAATAGTCTAAACGGGACCATGTGCCATGCACCGAAGATATAAATGTGCTTTCACGAATTCCCGGGTGTCGAATTTGCCAGATATCCTGTATGGCCCCTGCATCTAAGAAACCCAGTAGCGCCACAGATGCCTGGCTATGTCGCCCCACTACCCTGTTTGTCGAGTTGTCCTTCTAGGCAGGCATTGAAGTCGCCGTCCCAGAGCAATTCAACCGATGGAAATTTAGAGATGCGGCGCCAAACATCCGCGAAAAAGGAGGGGTCGTCAACATTTGGGCCGTAGAATTTCACTAAAATGACTCCCACCCCCCCGAGATGACCATGGACCAGCGCCACCCTGCCCTGTGTATCCGTTTCCGTGTGGAGCACAGTGAAAGGGACCCCTCTTTTCACCAAGATCATCACTCCCCGCGCGTAAGAGGAGGCAACCCCCAGCGAGCGCCAATATTCTTCTCCGATTGCTGCGTAAGATGCGTCTCCTGCAAGAACGCCACATGAACGTCTAGTCGGTCTAACTGAGCTAGCACTGACCGTATCTTTTTAGGATTATTCAAGCGGCGCACGTTCCAGGTGAGAAACTTTATGTTACTGCCCATGGACTTGCAGAGTCAGATGTATGTAGTAGTGTGAGAGATCGTGCTGAAATCAGACCGAAGAGGTACAATAAAAGTACCATAAAAAAGTGCCCATTAACCCCCCAAACCCAACCCCCACAGCCCCCCACCCACTTCAGCGACCCAAACTTGCTAAAGCCATCCCACCCCGACATGAACATTCCCCAACATGGAGAACAACAGATGCAGAACTGTTTTGGGGAGCACCCATGGGGGGGAACACCAGAGCGCTACGAACCTCCTACATAGCAGGAGGTGGCTGAGCAGGTAAAGGTAATGTGCAGAGATTTACAAGCAAACGTCAATAAGCATTGCATCATCATGTTCAATCCTAAGAGCAGTACTATCCCTACAAGTCAGCTGGACTAGGTGAGCGGGTAGTGCGATGTATGGGGGTAGCTTGATTAACCCCCGGGGGTGACACAGGGAGATCTACTAAACCCAGCCCCCTAAGTGGCCATCACTGGAGCTTGGGTAATCGGGAAGGCGCGGGGAAGCTGGGACAACCCTCCACCCACCCCAAAGCTTGTAATACCAAATCCGGCGGGAGAGAAACATGACGCTATTCGGGAATGGGGGACATAGCCCCCTAATGGACCAGAATCGGGGGTGGAGCCCACCATCCCCATCAGAATCGGGACCTGCAACAAAGAAGAGTGAACATGTAGCATACAAACAGCACACGAAAAGGCAGCTGGATATAGTCAGCAAGGTGTGACCAGACAATGCGAGTGGAGAGACAAAACAAGACGAGACCAGACCGGTCATGTATACCAGCCAATGTCACAGCTATAGAGCAAACCTATGGTCACCAACATTGACAGCCCCCGCCTCCACTGCCCCCCCATCAACTGATGTAGTACTGGATTCTTGCCTCCTACGTTTCAACTATTTGGCGTGTTCAAAGGAGATACGATCAACCTGCAAAAGAGACGTGACAATCCTGGCATTTCACAAATCTAAGAATGACAATCATAGAAAGCCGCATAACAGGCAGTAAGGCCATGAGACTGTTCCGCAATACTACTGTTCCTCTGTGTCTGATGGAGTCCGGGATTCACGCCTACTCCTTTTCAAATATTTAGCCTGTTCCAGGGCTGCCTTGGGCTTGGTAAAAAATGTTGAGGCTCCATCAGGGCCAATCCGCAGGCGGGCAGGATATAACATCGCGTAAGGTACGCCTTCGGACTGTAGGAACTTCTTGACAGCGCCAAACTCCCTACGCGCAGCCTGAACAGATACAGTAAAATCAGGGAAGAACAAGAGTGTGTTGCCCTGGTGAACAATATTGCCCTTAACTCTAGCCATGCGCAATATTACATCCCGGTCCCTGTAATTTAAAAGTCGCGCTATGACCGGGCGGGGAGGGGCGCCCAGGACTGGCCTCGCCACAAGTGAGCGGTGGGCACGCTCAATGACTAACATGTTGGACAGCTGCTCAGTTCCAAAAATCTCCTTGATCAAAGTTTCCACGAAAATCTCCATTTTGCCCACGTTCGTGGATTCTGGCAGCCCCGTAATGCGAATATTGTTTCGCCAGGAGCGGGCTTCCAAGTCCTCATTCTTGGCTTGAATTAAGGATAGAACTTTCTCCATATTCAGCGTCTTCCCAGCGACATCACTCAGACCATCCTCCGTCGCAGAGACCCGCTGCTCGACCTCTCCCATGCGGGTGTTCTGCTTCTCAAGCTGCGCCGACATGTGATCTAGGCGGTGATTCACAGCCGCCCTTGTGCCCTCTATAGATTGGAGGCTACGTTGCATGGCCAATAGCGTTGTCTCAATGGAAGGAGGCCCCCATCCTGGGCATCCGCCTCTGAATCAGAGGCCGCCTTTTGCATGGTTTTTGTGGACTTGCGCGACTCAAACGGCACTGTTGAGACCGGTCAGTCCTCCCCATGTTGTCCGAAACAATAGCCTGGCTATCCAATAGGTAAGGGAGAGGGAAAGGGCACCCCCTAGGCGTACACCACTCAGACCTCGGGACAGAGGTGGATAAGTCCCTCATAGTAATCAGCCCAGTGGAACCACCAGCGTGCAAATAGGAAGAGGCGCCAACCACCAGTCCACCTCGCAAGTATCACCGGGAGAACAACAGCGCCTCCACAGTGCGTGACTCCAACCGGGACCCCCCCCAGGAGAAATGGCATATGGCGTAGGCCCCCTGCAGTAGACCCTCCAGCAGGCTCAGCTAAGCACGGAGATAGAACCCTTCATAGCTCCAAAAGCTCGATGCAGAACAGTGCACCAGGGACCGGCAGCATGAATAGTCCAGCAACCAGCAACGCAGAAAGGCCCCGGCCAGACCAACTCCAGCCCAGCAGAGCAATCTCAGCAGCAGGCGCAGCACGCCTCGCCCCGGGCAGGCTTCTCGGGCACAGGGCACACGTTGTCAGCAGACCGCCTCACGGTGCACTGTGTAAGAGGCGGTGTGCCCGCGTTTATCAGGGCATCTGACACAGAGGCGAGGGGGAGCCAGCAAGCTGTCAACAAATCGCCAGTCCACTCCACAAGACAGGGGGGGGGGGGGGGGAGCAGCCAGGCCAGCCACAGAGGCCCGGGGCCACCGCACCAGGAAGCACAATAGGCCACATTGGAGGCGAGCGGTCTCCCACGTGGACGGGTCCTCAGGTGGTGTCCGGCCAATCCAATGCAGCTTAGCAGAAAGGCAGGTGGTCGTGTAAAGCGGGTGCCCCCCAGCCCGCGCTGATCACACACCGCCGGCACCCGAGGCTCCAGGTACGGCAAGGCAGTCGATTCAGCAGCACCAGGCGGCGTGGAGCCCGCAACCTCCGCTCCCCGTGCCCCCCTGCCACCAGCCCCAGCTCGCAGGCAGCGCCTCACACCAGGCCCATAACCACCTCCGCAGCCACCAGCCAGGGCAGAGACGCCCCCCACTCACAGCAGCCAGCGCCAGCGAGCGCCTCAGATGGGCAGGCCTCCTCTCGGTCCACACCAGCTCAACCAGGTCCGCAGGTGCCACCTTGCCGCAGGACTAGGCCGGAGCTCTGCGTCCGCAGCCGGGGATCGGCGCATCACCTCGCCGGCCTCAGCGTCGGGGCCACCAGGCAACGATCTCCGGGCAACGTGCCACGCTCAGGGACAGCCCCGACAGCACAGGATATGATCCCCCTGATTGCAGATCAGCCAGCAGCAGTAATCGGGGGCCGCCCTCAGGGTCTCGTGGCGGCCGTCATTTTACAGAGGCGCCACCGGAGTCGATTGTCGCCGCAGATCTGTCGTTGCGGCGATCGCCAGCAGCCCAGCCCGCTCCTGATATGCGCCAAAGAAGGTAGCTCAGCAGTGTATGCCAGAAAAATTACTTAGATGCAGCTATTGTAGGCGGATACTAGACGGATTGGCGCTCAGCCGGGCAGAGCCTCACTAGAGTGCGGCCATCTTGCCGTGCGCTCTCTAGCGCCCCTCAAGTTCAGGCAATATTCGACTGGCCAGAACCAACCTCAGTGAAAGATATCCAGCGAGTTCTAGGATTCGCAAATTTTTATTGTCGCTTCATCAAGCAGTTTTCCAGCAAAGCAAGTCCTTTAACGAAATTGCGAAGGAAACATGTTCCGTTCCAATGGACGCCAGAAACCAAATCTGCCTTTCAAACCCTTAAAACTGCATTTACAACAGACCCTGTTTTAAATCATCCAGACATTGATCAGCCTTTCATAATTGAAGCGGATGCTTCAGATACTGCAATTGGGGCAATTCTATCTCAAAAGGATGAACGAACTAACCAATTACATCCCATTGCATTCCTATCCCAAAATTTTTTACCGGCTGAGATGAACTATACAGTGGCAGAAAAATAACTGTTGGCTATCCGTCTCGCCTTTAAAGAATGGCGCCATTATCTTCTAGGTGCAAAACATACGGTGACTGTCTATACGGACCATCGTAACCTCCAATTTTTACGATGTGCTCGAGCTTTGACACCTCGACAGTTACGTTGGACCTTATTCTTTGCAGAATTTAATTTTGTAATAACGTTCAGACCTGGCAAAATAAATAAAGCAGATGCTTTATCTCGATGCGAAACAGCAGAAGAAAAAACAAAAAAGGCAATTACACCTTCATCCGTAATTCCAAAAGAACAAATTATCGGAGTTACCATGTCTGAACAATTTTTTCAAGACATAAGAAAAAGTATGCCGTTAAAACACATCTTAATTTGGCAACAAAAAGACAAAGATAGAACTATTATTCAAGGATTACCGTTTCAAAAACACTCCTATACATTCCATCAAAATCATTACAAAAACAAGTCTTACAATGGTGTCACACAAAACCATTAGCTGGACATCCAGGAATAGCAAAACCCAAGAGCTTGTCCAAAGACATTTCTGGTGGCCTACCTGGAGACAAGATGTTATCCAATATATAACTCAATGTGACGTTTGTGCTCAAGCTAAAGGAGATCATAGCGCCAAAAAAGGATTATTGCAGCTCCTTCCTACTCCAAAGCGGCTCTGGGAAGATATATCCATGGACTTTATTACGGACTTACCCAAGGATCAAGGGAAAACCACCATTTTAGTGGTGGTCGACAGACTGTCAAAGATGGCTCACTTTATTGCTTGTGAGAAAATGCCAACAGCAACTCAGTTAGTAACCTTACTGGTTCAAAACATAGTAAGATTACATGGCTTGCCTCGCACTATTACTTCCGATCGAGGGACACAATTTACGTCAAAAGTATGGAAAGCTTGGTGCGACACTTTACAGATAAAAAGAAACTTGTCCACAAGTTTCCATCCGGAATCGGATGGCCAAACAGAGCGAGTGAACCAGGTATTAAAACAATATCTACAATGCTATTTATTTAAACAAGGCTCATGGGTGAATCTCCTCTGGGAATCTGAATTTGCCTACAATAATTTAAAGCATGCTTCCACGAACATGTCACCATTCTTCGCGAATCATGGCTGTCATCCACATTACGCTCCATTGCTGTTAGCACAACCTCAAACTAATATACCATCTTTGGACTCCAGATTACAAGGAATGACTGCTATTATAAAACATTTGCAAAGAAACATACAGAAAGCAAAAACAAACTATAAAAGATTTGCTGATACAAAAAGAAAAATAGGACCAAAGTACAAGACTGGTGACTTCGTCTGGCTCTCTACAAGAAATTTTCAGTTCAAAAAGAAATATAAATTCCATCCACGATTTATTGGACCGTTTGAGATCGAAAAATGTGTAAATCCAGTAGCATTTAAATTAAAATTACCAAGCTCCATGAAAATCTATCCTGTGTTTCACACTTCGTTGTTAAAACCAGAAAAGACCAAACAACAAGCTGGTCCACCACCTCTCTTCATTGGAGAGCATGAAGAATATGAAGTACACAGTATAAAGGGTAGTTAACGCAGACAAGGAAAATTGTGGTATTTGGTTTCATGGAAAGGCTATGGTCCAGATGAGGACTCATGGGAACCAAGTGATGCTATTCATGCACCACTTTTGATACATAAATTTCACAGACAGCATCCAGAGATTCCCACGTGACTGGCAGTGTGAGCACTTTTGATGGGGTGGACTGTCATGATTCTGCCACGTCAGTTTCCTGGTGCACCTTGTCTGGCATCTGTTTACTGTTTTCTATTGTTTTTACCAACGCTTGTTGTGACTTTGCCATTTGTCTGTGCCAATGCTTGTTGCAGACTATGATGTTAAGGCCTATTGTCCCTTCTCAGCTCCTGCTGCACCTTGTCTGGCACCTGTTTACTGTTTTCTATTGTTTTTACCAATGCTTGTTGTGACTGCCATTTGTCTGTGCCAATGCTTGTTGCAGACTATGATGTTATCAAGTCCTATTGTCCTTTCTCAGCTCCAGTAGTTTACCTGTGAGCTGGAATCTGGAAGCTTCTTCCTGAGCCCATTAAATAGGGGCCACACCCTGTTCTCATTGCTGGTTATTGAGAACCCTGAGCTTGAGCAGCAGCTGTTCCTGCTCTCCGGTTGCTGAAAGAAGATTCCGGTTGCAGCAAGGAGACTTCTGTTTTCTTTTCCCAGGTTGTAGATCCTCTCTCAGCTACAATCAGGTAGGATCGTTCCTTTCTTAACCAACAGCATCGTGAAAGGAACTATGTGCTGTTTTTGTTATTTGCTGTTTTTGTTATTTTGCATTTTGAAAGAAAGTTGCATATCGCGCTGAAGCGCTCTTGGTCATTTACATGTTTGGTGATTTTGGCACTTTGTACATCGCGCTAAAGCGCTCTTTGGTCATTTACATGTTTGGTGATTTTGGCACTGTTGTACATCGCGCTGAAGCGCTCTTTGGTCATTTACATGTTTGGTGATTTTGGCAACTTGGCACATCGCGCTTAAGCGCTCCCTTGGGCATTTGAATATTAATCTGCCTCATTAGCATATGTAATGTATTGTGTATTGCAAAAAGGTTGTTGGAAGTACCACTGTGATATTTAACAGTGGTTAAAGAACATCATTACGGAGACATTGTGTCTAAAGCCAAGTGGCTCTTTATATGAATGTGTGCTTCGTTTTGAAACATGGTTGTTTAGCCATAACATTGTATCCTTGAGAATTATAGGAACAGAAATTGCCAGTGAAGCCTGAGAAGACATACACAATGACTGTTCTATGCATAACCTGCTTTTCTTTTACAGGTATGTTGTCATTGTTTAACCCATGTTAAATATAGTCAAAGAGTTTACTAAGCAAGAAAGGAAAGCTAATCAAGGACAACTTCTCGTTCCAGGTCTCCCTCCCCGCAGTACCCTCCCTAATTCCCTTCCCCCCGTCTAGCCACTTTGATACTCAGTGCAGTTAAGCTTGAGTCAAGGCTGCTGGAAGGTGGGCTTCTTGAGGGTAATGCTCCTGAGGAACCCAACGGAATTTTACCAGTTCTGATAAAACCTGAGGTGATAGAACTTTGTTCTCACCAGACCGCTATACTATTTCCTACAAAGGGCACAAGATTGAGCTCCAAGATGAGTTAGAGTTCAAAGGCAGGAGGATCAAAGGAAAGCAGCAGTAAAGGGCCTTAACATCCTGGGATGGTTTAATCAGGGCCTGTTTGGAATGATTCTAAAACCGGGTGCTAAGGAGCAGGTTACGGTGGTTGAATGCAATGATGTGGCTTTGGAATAGAGCCAAAAATTTCCTGAGGTGTTCAGTGATGAGCTCGGTAAAATTTGAGGCTTTTAGCATAGAATCAAAATCAAGGAGTGCGCAGTACCTGTAAAGCATAAGCTAAGAGGTTTGCCCTTTAATGTCAGGGATGACATTGAGAAAGACCTTAGGAGTTTGTGTGAAAGAGGAATTATTGAGCCTGCAGAATCATTATTGTGGCTCTCTCCTTTGGTAGTTGCATGCAAGAAGTGTGGACAATTGTGTGTTTGTGTAGATCTGAGGTCACTTAATAAAGAAATATGGGTAGACTCACAAACTTTACCCAAAATTAACGATTTCTTTGCACATACTGCAGGAGTGAATTTGCTTTCTAAACTCGATCTTGCTTCTGTCAACCATCAGGTAGAACTCCATCCTGATTCAAGACATCTTACTGCATTTATTTCACCCTAGGGACTTTCCAATATCGCCGTATGCCATTTGGACTCATCTCTGCAACGTCACTCTTTCAGAGGGTTATGTATAACCTTCTGAAACATGTAGATGGTGCCTTGGTATTCCAGGATGATGTCTTGGTTTTCACTGAGGATTCAGTGGCCATAATGCTATACTGGAAAGAGTGTTTGAAATTTTTAAAAGCAATGGTGTTGTTTTGAACAAGGAGAAGTGAAAAAGTTTGAGTTACGAAGTGGAGTATCTGGGATGGTATTAGGCCTAGGCCTGGATTAGTTGAATCCAATCTAGGAGTGCCTCCTCCCTCTGACAAGATGGGCGTCAAAGCCTTTCCTGGACTGTGTGAGTTCTACTCTCCTTTATTCCAGATTATGCGAAGGTGAGGCCCACGAGTCATTTTTTTAGGAAATGCTCCATTTTTGAATGTGTGACTATTGGGCGGAAGCATTTGCAGAAATTAAAACTTTGTTAAAGCAAAGCCTTTAAACCATTCAATCCTTAGCTACCATGTTGCATCACAGTGGATGCTAGTCAGGTGGGTCTAGGGGCTATCCTTACACAGAGACAGGGGGAGTTTGAACACACTGTTGCGTTCATATCAAGAGTCTGGCATCAAGCTGAACTGCAATACTCAGTTATAGAAAAAGAGCTTTCGTCCGGTGGTGGGGGACTGAGAAATTTCGTTCTTATGTGTGGGGAAGACGGTTTTAAGACTGACCACAAGCCCTTAGTATATACTAAGACCGTGAACTAAGTTGTTGCAGTACCGGTTTGATGTATTTCACATTGCAGGGGGAAAGAATAGAATAGACAGTTTTCTTTTCCAGTTTCCAAGCAAAGGCAATGAAGACAGTGAGGTGAAGTTATCTGACGTCATAGATGAAGACTTTGAGGATTGCTTAGTGGCTTCACTTGCAGTACCAAAGTTGGGGGTGTGTTCAGAAGAAGGATGTATGAAAGCTGTTAATGAGGATCAAGTCTTGCAACAAGTCATAGGTCTAGTTAAGGAAGGTTGGCCAAGAGAGAAAATTTTGTCTCCCATAATTTAACCTAATCGTAGGTAGCGGGATGAACTTTCTGTGGAAGATGGACTGCTTTTAAGATCTGATAAAATGATTCCTCCACCTTCTGTGAGAGGAGATATTTACTAACAATGTTCATGACGATGCCATCCTTTCATAGTACCAGGCCGGCTTTAGGCCAAGGACAGCAACAATCGACCAGGTGTTTCGGTTGTTACTTATCTACTGGAAAGTAGTGGTGATCGGCAAGGGCAGTCTCTTTCTTGCATTTATTGATCTAAATACTGCATTTGACCTGGTTCCTAGGAGCAAATTGGGGCTGACACTCAAAGATATGGGCATTCCCCCCATTTAACCTTAACCTGCTGGTCCGGCTACATGAAGTAAACTATGCCCAGGTCAGATGGGGGGCACAAGGACAACTGACAGAGCGCATCCCAGTCAACAGGGGAGTCCGACAGGGTTGTGTTCTGGCACCCACCCTATTCTCTCTCTACATGAATGGGGTGGTCAGCTTTATGCAAGAAGATCCAGCAGACGCACCAACCCTGCGGGGTGAGAAGGTACCGACCCTCCTGTTTGCCGAAGACACCTTGCTGGTGTCTAAGACTCCAGCAGGGTTGCAGCGACTACTCAACAGGTTCTATCTCTTTTGTGACAACCGGGGGTTGGTTATTAACACCCTAAAAACCAAATTCATGGCCTTCAACCCCCATAAGTCATACAAAAGCAACCCTCTACTAGGTGGGATATCTCTGGAAAGGGTGGGCACCTTTGACTATCTTGGTGTCAGACTCTCTGACAAACTGTCATGGAAGCTCCACCTATCAAAGATGTTGATGGGGCACAAACGAGTAGTTGGAGCACTTGAGAGGGAACATCGTTTCTCAAACAGCAGACTGGTAGCCCCAGCACTCCAGGTTTATGCCAAAGCGGTTAGTACAGCACTGTACGAAGCAGAGCTATGGGGATTTGATAAGGCACATGATCTCTGCAGAGCTTAGCACAAGTTTCTCAGGGACCTGGTGAAGTTGCCCCAAAACGTCCCCCTCAACCCTCTAATGCTTGACATGGGCAGGCGATCGTTTGGTGACACAGCAAGGTTGTGCCTGCTGCTCTTTTGGGCTCGCATTAGGCGGACCCCTGAGCTTCTCCTCTATGCTGAAGCCCTCACTGAGGTGATACAAATAGACACTGGCTGTAAAATAGGCTGGATCTCCAATGTCATGAAAATGATGGCAGCTCTGAGGCTCCAAGCGTATTGGGATAGGCAGGAACCATCAAGGAAAAAAGAGCTCAAACGTCTGTATTGAAAATGGGTGGATCACCAAGAAACCTGAAAACCGAATCTGGGTAGATTAACAGCAGAATTTTTTCTACATAAACAGACCAGACACCTAGAGCCCTTCTTAGATATTATTTAGGCCCCACGGGACTATACATCCACTTCAGGTTCGGCACACTTCCTGTCTGCGAGACAACAGCGAAATGGCATTCACACAATCAAACACCAAAGGACTGCCCATGCTGCAGGGCCCAGATAGAAAGTGTTGCTCACGTTCTATTTGCTTGCACGGCATATAACATCCTGAGGGCTAAGTGGCTAAAACCATTGTGCCGGCAACTGGGTACACGGGACTATCGCGTTGCCCTGGGCATCCTTAGTTCTGATCACAGACCGTTCTTTGCGTGTTGTGTGGCAAAGTTCCTTAGTCATGCATGGCTCATCAGACGGAAGTTCTTGGCAGGAATAGCACAGCACTCTGCAGAACTACGTTGATACGCAACCGCTGAAGGGCTCCAAGGCTACTTATTTTAGTTTTAAAACCACATGCCACGCATGTGCACTTTCTGTTCTTATTTTTAACCTTATGTGCTGCTACCTTTAGGAGGGTTGGAACATCTTACTAGGTCTGCTGGAGGCTGCAATCTGAGCCTTCCCAAGACGAATTGCCATGCTGTTCCTCCCTCTCTATTTTTACTGTATCTAATGTACCTTTTTACTGATATGATGTGCATTAACTTCTCAACCAGCTGATCCCGGTAACAGCACTTTACACCGAGGGCGCAGCAGTGCACCTGGATGGATCGCTTGTATATATTATTTTTAGCATGCTGCTGTTTGATATGCTTATTTTGTATTTCTCTCATAAATTTCTTTTATGCTTTTATCACACGACATGTCGAAATAAAGCTTTTACAAACAATGTTCATGAGGGACACCTTGGCTCGTTTCTCGCTACACGTCGAATTTGTGAGTCCTTTTGGCGGCCAAGAATGGACATTGAAATTGATGAGGTGGTGGAAAATTGTTGTGTGTAAATCAGCTGACAAAAGCCTCCCCTCATGCCGATTAAGTGCCCAGCAGGTACGTGGGTTAAGTTAGGGATTGACATTATGGGACCTTATGACTTCCCGCCGGGTGGTGCCAAATATGTTCTGGCCCTGGTGGATTACTGTTCAAAATGGCCTGAACTCAAGATGGTTAAGGAGCCAAGTACAGGTGCGGTTGTGGATTTTCTTTGAGACATTTTCTTGAGGGCGAGTTTTCCTGATTTTCTCATTTCTGATAATGGCACTCAATTTATTAGCAAAGAACTTCATGTTTTTCTTGAGTCATGTGGTGTTAGACACCTTAGAAGCTCACTGTATCACCCACAAACAAATGGTCTCATGGAGAGAATGAATCAGGTGGTTGGTGAGTGCATTAGAAGGGCAAAAGGTGGCAATCTCGATGTGAAGTCTGTGCGTTCATCTACAAATGTTTCTCCCTTTGAAATACTGAGGAGCAGAAAAGCCAACACTAGTTTTCGACCAGCGTGGATGGCTATATGGCTCAAGATTGAGTCAGATGGGGAGCAGTTGATGTGCTTAGTCAAGAAGAATGTTGATCTTGCTCAGGAGAAACAGAAATGCTGGTATGACCAGAAAAAAGTGTTAAACTTGTCAGAGTAAAGGTAGGGGACATAGTTTGCATCAAAACTACTGTTCATGTTCAAAAAGGGAGAAGTAAGTTCAGTGCTCCAGTGAGAGTTGAAAAGATCTGTTCAAATGCTGTTAAAGTCTATTAAGGGCACTGGTGGAATCTTGCAAAAGTGGTTAAGGTGGGGAGTGAGTGTGAGAATGTTTCTCAAAGTGGATGTGCCCCTTGCTGATAAACTCAACAACCATCAGGGTCTCAAATTTGATTTGGCTGGTCAACACCCTAGGGGTACACAGGGCGGTGATTAGGCTGGTCAACACCCATGGGGTGCTCAAGGTGGTGATCAGGATGGTGAACACCCAAGGGATGCTCAAGGTGTTTCGGAAGGGGACTCCTAGAGACCTTTGTTACGTAAAAGTTCAAAAAGCATTGTTAGGCTTAGCAGGTTTCCTACCTGAATGCAACCTGAGTTTTTATTACTTAAGTCTTCTGGTAGTATTGATAGTAGTTTTATTATTATTTGTTTTGTGTCATTGTGTGATCCTCTTTCCCTTCCCTGGTGTTTTGTCTAGGTGATCTGTATTGGTTTGGGTATTGTTTGGAGAAGGGGAGATGTGTTATGCCTTACCGTTTAGTTATGGTAATGAAATCTAGTGTACTCAAGATTCCTTGAGTTAGAATGTAATGGTGCGGGGTTGAGAATGTCATGATACTGTAGTTTGACAGTTTAACTGGTGCTGGCAGATGAGCTTGTGCGTGTTTGTCCTCTGTTCCCATGCAGCTCTGTAATGACGAATAAACTCACTTGCTTTATTCTGATGTCTCAAGCGACTTACTACATCCAGCATTGAATTTTGCATTTGAAAATATGTGACTGACTTATGTTTACTGCTTGATAGTTAAGTCTCACCAGTGTTATATACGTCTACATAAGGTTTTTTTCCTTCTTCACAGTACAGTCAGTCAACCTACCTCCACCGTTCTTGGAATCTCCAGGTAAACAACCCGTAAAATGGAAAAATTGGTACAATGCATTTCAAACTTACCTAGGAGCCGTGGGGCATCCAGATTCATACTCAAGAAATAAAAACTGTTACATTCTGTTGGGTTTGAAGGTCGACCTATTTTCAAAACACTTACCTAGTGTTGAGCTGGTACGGGTAAGCGAAGTTAGGGGTGCTAAGGATAACAAAAACTCTAAAGAGGTTTTCAAGTCGAGCAGAAATTTCTTTAATCAATCCATTTTTTGTTTAAGGTGATAATTCGGCTCATGTCAAAGGTGGACGAGTGTGTCTTGCCAAGAATGTGACTTGTGGAAATTGTAATAAAACTGGCCATTTTGCTAAGGTGTGTCAGGGACAGAAGAAACAAACTGATAAGGTAATCAACATGATTATGGATGGTTCAGATGAGTTATCCGATAACTGTTTTAAAAAAAGATGATCTCAAGGACATGCTCTTAGTCATCAGGGAGGATGATGTGACCAGTAACCTTGCTGATTGTGTTGACCCTTAAATTGAGGTGTGAGCTGGAGATAAGACATTGAAACTCTTTGCTGATTCAGGGGCAAGAAAAAACATGATCATCCGCAACTTATTTGATGAGCTATGGCCTGGTAGGGCGTTAGAGCTAGCTGATCGTGTCCCTGTGCCTTATGAGGGGAGGGAAATCGAGTTGTCTGGGTTTTTTCAAGATATCATGGTGTTTACCAGTAGGAATATTTTTGCCAAGATTATGTGGCACTCAAGGAACTATGTATACTAGGGTGGTCTCATCAGGGTCTTTTCCACATGGTGTTAAGACCTGTAACTAAGGACAGAGTAACTGTTGTTGCTGATAGGCTCGTGGAGGAGGTAAGGAACACATTTCCCTCCATTTTTTCTGAAGATCTAGGTATTATTATGGGGTTTCAACATAGAATTAAAGTCAAGGAAGGAACCATTCCAGCGTACCATTCTCCACTGCGGAAGATTTGGAAAAGGAGTAAATTGGATTGCGTAATAAGGGCATCATTGAGCATATAGAACCTTCACTGTGGTTATCACCCCTGGTTGTGGCACACAAACTTAATAGTGACTTAAGGATTTGTGTTGACCTTAAAAGCCTTAACAAATATGTTTGGATATATTCGCACCCACCTCAAAACATTTCTGTTTTATTGGCTTCATTTAATGGTGAAAAATGGTTCAGTAAGTTAGATTTAGGTTTCGCATATCAGGTGATTTGGAAAACAGAGTCCAGACACTAAACTGCATTTGTTTCACCTATTGATACGTTTCAGTATTGCAGAATACTGTTTGGGTTGGCCTCTGTGGTGTCGTTTGTTTAAAGGATTATGTATGAATTGTTTAAAGGTAGGAAGGGTGTAGCAGCTTTTCAAGACAATCTTTGCAGTGTCAAAGGAGGAACATGATGTAATTCTAAATCAAGTGCTCATTGTATCATCCAGGAAAGGGGAGTGGTACTAAAAATGGGGAAATGTGAATTGTTGAAATCCAAAGTTCAGTGTCTGGGTCATGTAGTCTCGGGTGATGGGACAAAACCAAGACCTGGTTTAATGAGTGCTATTATTGATGCTACTGCATCAAGTGAAAAGGTTGGTCCTAAAGCAGTCATGGATTGTGTGAATTCTATGCATGCTTTATTCCGGATTATGCATCACATATTAATCCACTTAATGTTGTGTTTAAAAAATGCACCTTTTGTTTGGAATGATGTCTTTTGAATGGCTCTAAAAACAGTTAGCGAATCCCAAAGATCTACACCTCTTTGACCCCAAATTGGTGTGCTGCATTACTGTTGATGCAATCAATTATTGCCTTGGAGCTGAACTCACACAGTGTGATGGTAGTGATGAGAACACAATAGGCTATGCTTCCAGAGTGCTCAGAGATACAGAGGCTCACTTCTCCAAAAGTGAGAAAGTTTTTCTGGCTTGTTGGTGGGCCGTACAAAAATTTAAACAGTAAGTATGAGGTACAAAATTCACTGTTAAAGTAGATCACCAGCCTCTGGTGACCGTTTTAAGTGGAGAAAAAAATGAGTGATCAGATTCCATGTAGAACCAGATTTGCAATGCAGTTGCTTCAGTATCATTTTGATATATTCTACATATGAGTTACTAAGTATGTTAGAGCTAGCTGATTTCTTGTCTAGATTTGCATCACTAGATGGGCCTGTTGAGGATGCTGATGAGAGTTGTGAAGAAAGTTGTTTGATTCCCTCGCTTGATTTGGAAACAATGTGTGCAAGATTGAGCAGAGAACAGATATTCTTACTGATGAAAAGTTTAAGCAAGTAATGGAGTGTGTGACGAGTGGGTGGCCGGCAGAAAAAAATGTATTGAGTTCATGTCAACTGTATTGGAAAATCAATACTGAATTATCAGTGGAAGATGGTTTACTGGTGCATGATGAGAAGTTAGTGCCTCCTGCTGGATTAAGGCATAGGATAATTAAGGTTGCGCATGAAGCATATTTATGACGTACTTTCACCAAACGTCGTATTAGACAAACTTTCTGATGGCCATCTATGGATAGAGAAGTTGTGTGTTAGTGTATGATTTGTGCCAATGCTGAGAAGAATCTTATTGCGATGTTTACCCCTTTACAGCCTACTGAATGTCCGTCCAAGGCATGGGAGAAGGTTGATATTGATGTAGTTGGAGCCTTCAATGCATTTCCTGGTCAGTCGCATTTTGCCTTAGTTCTGGTTGGTTTTTATTGTAAATGGCCGGAAGTTAAATTTGTTTCAGAGCCTGATGCTAAAGTGGTGAATGAGTTTCTAAAAGATGTGTTTCTTCATGAAGTTGTTCCTCAGTTTTGGGTATCAGATAATGGTGCTCAATTTGTGAATGAGGAGGTTAAGTAGTTTTTGAGATCCATGGTGCCACATGTCTTCCTGGAACACACCACAAAGTGTACACCTGATTGTTTTAAGCTCAGATTGGAGGTACTTAGTCTGCCTCAGAAATGGAGGGTTTGTGCACGTCAATGTCTTAGAAAGTTCTACAAGATTTCTTTAAAATAAGTTAAATTGTGTTTGTTCTCTTTGTAATATTGATGCTGGATGCACTGACTAAAAACGTTTGCCTTTTCTTCAACTACCATTCTCTAATTAGCCATTCTTTTCCATTTTAATATGTAGCTTTTGAAAGCTGTAGGAGGTATATCCTTCATTTCCTTTAAAAACTTTAAAGGTCATGAAGGGATATTTTTTCATCACGTATTCACAGAGTGCCAGATTGGCTTAATTTCATTATACTGCAGTAGGAATAGGGAGATGTGATAAAAAGAGACATCTACATTAGGTTTGGAGGAAGCACGTTTATATTCCAGTCCAATCATCTCTTGGAGATCATCAACCTTCATGGTCTGTAAGGGCGTGGCCCAAGATGGCTTTCTCAATAGTTGGGCAATACGTTTAGGCTGCATATTTAAGAGCTTAAATTGGATAACATGGTGATCAGAAAAATGAACAGTTATTAGTCACAAATTGTCGTAGAGCAGGGTTTTGCAATAAGGATGTAGAGAAATCTACCTTTGTTGTGCATTGATTTTCCAACAAGTTGTACAACGGCATGATGGTTTCAGAATTAATTTAAATTGTGAGTGGGTGGCCAGGTCCTTCTGAGTCCCTTTCAGAGATCACTATCAGACAAGAACATATTATTAGTCAAAGGTTACCTTGTCATGTGTTCCAGGCATTTGTCAAAAAATCTTATCACCCGCGAGTGGCAAATAGCCTGGAGTTTAAACCCTTCAAGTGAACATCCACTTGTAGTTAATGACAAATAAAAAAATACAATCCTACCATCCGATCCCCTTGTGTGGTCTACTCAAAATAAACTATACATAGAACCCACACTGCTTGTGCGGTCTCCGAAGAGATAGAAGAGATGCAAAGAAGTAGCTAACAATTACTCTAGTAAGTCACATGTAGGGAAATCCATACAGATGAGATGATCAGAACAAACATCACTTAGTGACTTAACAGAACGTTGTAGTGGAGAAATACTCAGAATCAAAACCTGTTAAATCCACCCAGAGGAGAAATGCAGAGATGTACATAGGTAGCTGAGAACTTCCGAGGGTTCATTTTGAGGGAAATGTGAGTTAGTTCACAATCTGAAATTGACTGATTGCTTTCCTGACAAAATGTGGTCTTCAGGTATTTCCTGAATCTCAGGAAATGTAATTCAAGAGTGGTTATCAAGTTTGCGCCAGAGCTGTATCGTTTACTTCATCTGTTTTCAGCTGACTGGTGGTGTTACCGGGAAATAATCGCTTGACCTTGGCTTTGTTACAAGCCTGCAGTGGGAGACTCAGGGCCTTGGCTATACCAACACAGTGATGTGATTATAGGAGAGTAGGACTTTCCTGAGCAATATTTAGCTTGGCTATTTTGTAACGATGGTGTTAGGAAAGCTAGTTTGAGCAGGACAATATGCATCTGCCCATGTGACGTACACGTGATTAGAGGTAGAATAATGTGTAGGCAATTGGTGGAAGGATGGTAACTGCATGTTCTCTTCAGTTATCAAGAAAATAACTCTTCTTAAACAGTTTTAAAGTCCAACAAAGTTGGTGTTCAATGATAGTTTTTGCTACTGTGCACAGTGAGAACGAATCCCAAGGGAAGCGGCATACAGTCATATGTGGTCAGTGAATTGGAAGGTAACTGATTAATATTTTTTAGTAAAATACTGTAAGACTGACAGTGGAACATGTACATGGAATAAAAGCTAATTAGCATAGTTGCACTTAATCACAGAGAAAACACACTAGATGGGTGAAACATGCACATCTGGAACCCATTTACAATTTGAAAAACAGAAAAAACAACTGAAATACAAAACGACTGAGCTAATAAAAAGCAAAAAATACAGAATTTAAAAGAAAACACTTTCCAAACTGCACTGTACCTTTCACCAGAGACCCATAGTGAGAGTTTGCCATGCATGTTCTTCTTGCCTTCCAAATTCTGAACATATGTAAATGTCAAAAGCTGCCACTTGTATGGGAGAAACAGATCTCCCGGTGATGTAGCCTGTGCCAGCAAGCAAACATTTACATCATCGTTGGAATCAATGCACATTCTACAAAATAATGAAACAAAATAAGGAACATTCATCTTCAACTTATCCTGCAGATGTTTACATATTGTACATAGTTAAAAAGTATTCAGTAAGAGGTATCAGATGCACTAAAAATGTGAAACACCTCTTACACCTCTCTATACTTTCACCTGAGCATATTAACTTTTTTTTATTCTAGACATTGTGAGAACTTAAGTGTTTCTGTTCGAAATAAAGGGCATTTTACACATTTCCAAGGCCTCTCGATCCCCTGATCCTCTACAGCCTTTGAGTGTGCTCCATTTCCACCTCTTGGCTTGCCTGGATTTTTATCTATTTATTTTAATCCCTAATTATCCCTTTTTTAGCTGATATGATGTAATCCATACATTGTGCAGTTTGGTGCTATAGTAGCATAATTCGTAGATAGTAATCTAGTTCATGCATTGCTGGTTGTTATGAGCAGGAGGAAGAAAATGGAGGAGGAAAGGAAAGTACAGAGAGTGAGTTGGAATAGGAGGAGGTATATGGAGGTTTGGGGAATGAACATGTGACTATGCTGGTTGTATATAGCTTGGCTTGAGTGTGTCTGGGTTCAGTGACAGTGGGTGTGAACAGGCGCTGTCTGCTTAGGCGAATTGTCTTAGCTAGTTGTATTTGTATGAAAACGCAAAAGGCATAGTGAGAGCTGGGGTGGTTTCGGTCTTAAGGTAGTTTACAATTCTGCATGTATAAATGCAATTTGTTCCATAATTTGCATGAGGATTTGAAGTAAAAATGTTTATTTTACACAGTGTTGTCTGAACTTCTGCGGAAACATATCTATGTCCACCATATGTGATAGGAGATATTATTGTAACGTTTCCTAGCTTGATTCCTATTGTGGTTAGTAGATCTAAAAAGAAGGATATCCTGTTCTTTAGTGTCTGGTGAAGGTGTGATGATCCATGGACCTAGAGTTACCATGATGTGGTTTAGAGAGATTTTTGTGTGGAAGATGTAATTAATGGTATTTTCTATTTCTGCACAGAAAGTTTAATCATTATACAGACACAAAGAATAGTAGAATAGCATGTGCTCAATGGCCCGGGTTGATTTAGTACAGTTACAGCATTTGTCTGATTCTAGCAGGCCTATTTTGGATAATTAATCAGTTGTCCAAATGATCTGTGTAGTGTCAATAGTTACGAGAAAAAAGAGAGGGACCCCTTCAAAACCAGGGGAATAGGGTACTACTGACTGATAGAGAAAAAAAGCCCTTGGCCAAGGATAAAAATAAAATTACTAAGTACAAAACTAGTTGTACAAAAAAAGTTATTTTAACAGGTCACCCATACGTTGCACCAAATAACCTCAACTCCTCCAACCCATATGGTAGATCCAAGTGGTTGCATAAACAACATAAAAATATTCAAAATAAAACCATTTTTATTTCTTTTAAAACATCTCATCAATCACTATATCATAAAACAGCCCCATACAATTCACAGGGGTACACAGTAAAATTCATATATTAAAAAAACATGTATGACGAAAACACAAGAGAGAAACACAGAGACAGTACAATTTGTCCTCAAACAGCACATCTAAAAGAGACACTTCTCTCGCTAATCCTGGGTACACTATATTGTATTCGATCTGCAGGATAAGCTGGTTCCAAAGATTGTGCAAAACAGCTGCCGACGCGTTTCGATGGCTCAAATTATTTTCCCATCTTTATCAAGACAGAATTAATCTCTCTTATATCGGCACTGTCTGGTTGCCATAAAACTACCCTGTTTAAAACAGAAACATATATTGGTATGTACAATTCTCAACCATACTGTGATACTAAACATTTTTATAAACACTCAATACAATTTAACTCCACTATACTATATTTTCTTCAACATACATAGAATTTCATAGCATAGTAGCACTAGTATTCGCCTTAATTCAAAAATATATGGTCCTATTTATGTTAGAATTATTACTTCAGCTGAATTATAAAAAAACATTTTATAACTAAATCACCAACCATATACAGTGTCTAATATACTATTTAAAAGAAGTTTCATTGTTGGCCTAACCTAACAATATATCAGCTTGAGTATCTATCATATGGGCTGATCTTTAGGTACCAACCACCCTCCACAAAGGGACTTATTAAACAAAAGCATGAAATCAAATTGTACTCAGAGCTCACTCACACATCCAAGCAGAAAACCACGGTCGGTCTATATGCCTATTATCATAAATTTTACCTTATTACAATCGCATTTGAGTACTTAAAGGCTGGAGTTATTCCGATAGGATTACGAATTAGGAATGAGCCAGGCCTTTTCTTTGAAAACCGGAAATTTGTAGAAGTTTGGACTCGTATAGCAAATCGATGCAGTCGGGATTGGTTGATTTTAATAATTGAAACCGCCCAAGAAATTATGATCATTGAGAAGAAACTATTAGAAGAAATGGAGAATGCTTTTAAACAAAATACTGTGTTGGAAGAAGCTAAGAAAAAGATTGAGGAATTAGAAAAGGAAACGGATGGATATCGGGAATATCTAATTAACAAAAAAACAATTAAGCTGAGGAAAGACATAGATAAATTTAGTGCAGAAGTGGCATATCCTTTTCTAGAGAAAGAGTATTACAATACAAAGAAGGAAGGTAGATGGGAAAAACCACAATATCAAAGACAGGTTTACTCTAGAGGAGGCAACAAAAGAATAACTTTCTCTGAATCTTCGGGGTCAGGGAGCGAGGAGGAACAGAATACTGAGCCACAAGGAAGAGGTGTGCCCAATTATGAGTGGGAGTCTTTTTTAGGTGGGCGCCCGAACCGAGGACAGAGGAATTATCGGACTTATGTCCGGGAAGAACCGATGAGAAACCATCTACCTCAGAATCATTTGGCTCAGGATTATCTCAAGACAAGGAATCAGCGTTATTGGAGATAGAGGAATTTCCGATCATTAATATATCATCTAGAGTTCTTACGAGTGATGAGCAAGAAGTGTTAAGGAAAGGATTTAGCTTTGCCCCTACTGCTCCACCTAATAAATTTGACTTAGAAAAAGATATGAGGAGTTTCTTCAGAAAAATAAGATTAAATAGGTTCTTTGTTGATAGAACGTATGAACCAGCTCCTAATGTATCAGGGCTGAAACCTAAGTCTACGTTCACTCCTAGTTTAAGTCAGATAGATAAGAATGTAGTACTTTTTGAAAAGGTAGTGGAGATAGAAATTAAGAGCATTTTTGATAAGAACCACAATCAGAATAATAACCTGTCAATTCCACATAGGAAGGCCCTTAAAACACTTCAAGATTGTGATTTGATCACCATAAAACCCGCCGATAAGGGCGGCGGGGTTGTTGTCTTAGACACGCATGATTATGAAAGTAGAATGAGGGGTCTATTAAATGTTAAAAATCATTACAAAAGAGTATCATTTCAAAGCCTAGACGAATTAAAAAGAGATGTGGCCCAACTTCTAAAAAATGGAAAGGAAGAATTGTGTATTTGTGAGAGTGAATATAGGTTTTTATTAAACAATACTCCTATGATTCCGGCTATTTATGGATTGCCTAAAATCCATAAAGACATTACAAATCCACCGATGAGACCAATTGTGAGCAGCCTGGGCTCACTTTTGGAGCCTCTTAGCAAATATGTGGATTTTTCTTAAGGCCAATTGTCCAGAAACAGAAATCTTATATTAAAGACACAGCTCATGTTATCTCTATTTTTGAAGGCCAGGGCTTCAACAGGGTGACCCAGCTTTCGGTCACCCTGGATATTGAAGCCCTGTATACCAATATCCCCCAGGATGACACCATTATGGTGATGTCGTCTATTCTAGATGAAGAAGATCTGAAAGGGGGTAATAGGGAGTTCATTTTGGAGTGTATTGGTATGGTTTTGAAAAATAATATCTTCCTTTTTAAGGATGAACTGTACAAACAGATTAAGGGGACCAGCATGGGTGCTACCTGTGCCCCTAGTTTGGCATGTCTCTATGTCAGTAGTTTTGAAGGCAAACATATCTACAATGAATTGGCACCTTTCTTTGAGAACATCACTTGCTGGCACCGTTTCATAGATGACATTATTTTCATCTGGAACGGTGCCAGTAGTGACCTTATGGAGTTCTTGGAATGGTTAAATTTGGGAGACAACAATTTAAAGTTCACAGCCAATTTCAGTGATACTAGTGTAGATTTTCTGGATATTAGAGTCAAGGATTCATCGGGTGTTCTGGAGGTTGAATTGTTTACTAAACCTACGGATAAAAACACCATTTTACAGTATGGCAGCAATCATGCAAAAGCCCAAAGAGATAATATTCCCTTTGGGGAATTTTTTAGATTGCGCCGTAACTGCACCAATCTTAATGATTTCTACCATCATGCGGACAAAATGGCAATAAAATTGAAGAATAGGGGATACCCAAAGAAATTAATCAAACTCTCCTTGAAACGTGCAAGGTTCTACGATAGGGATCATCTTCTAGATATGAACAAACACAAAGAGAATAAAACCAAGGACAGAATAGTGTTTGTGAGCCAATACTCGGGTATGAGCAATAGGATTAAAAATGTAATTAATCGCAACTGGAAGATTTTAAATAATGGTCTTCCAGAACCTATGATAAAACCCCTTTTCTCATTTAGGCGTAATAAAACGATACGAAACGCATTAGTGAAAACTTATAAAAGATCTGATGCCGAAAGTCAAACTACCTTGTTCCATCACAAAGCGGTAGGTAATTTCAGGTGTGGGACATGTTCAATCTGCCCTCACTGCATGGAGACAAAAAACTTGAAGTTTAATGGAAAAACAATAACAGCAAAAACTTTTAATAATTGTAGAACTAAAAATGTAGTATACCTGTTAGTCTGCCCGTGCGGGATAGGGTATGTAGGAGAAACGGGTAGGGAACTGCGGATTCGGTTGTTGGAACATAAATCTGCACTGAGGAACAACAAGGAGAATGCTCCTTTGACTGAACATTTTATGAAGAGTAAGCATGATTGCAATCAGTTCAGTTGGTTTATCCTGGAAAGAGTTAGCATGAGTAGAAGGAGGCAATGTAGACACTATAAGGAAAATGCGCGAACAATGGTATATGTGTTACTTGAATACCATTGACAAAGGTCTCAATTCTCGGGAGGACTGGATGAAACTGATTGCAAGACAATAGTATCGACAACAGTGATTTTGCTTAGTGTCGTACGGTCATTTGGCCTCTCTTGTTCTTCTTGTTTTTGACCTGGCTTATGGGATTAGACAGTATTGCTTAGTTATATATTACGTGGCAATTTGTCCGTTCGTGAGTTTGACGTAGTTGAAGAGTGGAGCCATTATTGCTAAATTTTGGGTTATCGGTGGAAATAATATTCACATCTCTCCATTTATAGTTGGAGAGTTTTAGTCTAATAGCCAATAATAGACTTGATGTTATACTTAGCAAGGCTATTTTCGGCTATTAGTCAGCGAGGGAACCGGTTTAGTATTTCTGCTATCGTTGAACGCTTCTCTCAGCTAAGGTGGTGCTGCCAGGCTATAAATGTTCTTAAGTTAAGCAATTTCTGGTCACGAAGTTGCGAGTGTACTGCTCCGGTGGTTCATTAACGCCACTATTTTTAACTTCCAGGGTAATTTGAGCAGAGTTGACGTGCTATATTGGGAGAATACACGTAACTGTAAAACACTCTGTTATAGTTAAATCTAGACCGTATAGTGCCATGAGTCAGGTATACTTTCGGTCTTAAATTAGGGTGGTCGACATTTTAGTTCTTCATCAAACCCATGAACTTCCCAACACATCCGGGTGTCATAGAGTAGATTAGGTATATAGGGAGGGAGGTACGTTTGTAGCTGTGATAATACACGTAACTGCAGAATACCTTGTATCAGTGAAATTTAGACCGCATGTCGTCAGGAGTTGGGTGACTTCCGGTTTCAAATTAGGGTGGTTGTCATTCTAGTGCTCTATTTAACACATGAACTACCGAATACATCCGGGTGACATTGAGCAGAGCTGACTAGGTTTACATGTAGGGAGGGACGCTTGCAGCTGTTGATAATTGGTAATTGGAGGGTGGAACCAATCAAACAGTAGGCAACTTGCTATTTAAACATGGCGAGGTGTGGCTAGTAGTGTTTTTGAAACGCCGAGGTGAGGATTTCCCCCGTGTCACGCTGGTCAGATGAAGCTCCAGTAGTTCCCTTACACTGAACATCACAAGGTAAGGTACGAGGCAGGGTAGCTTTACGTGAGTGTTGTCCACTGGAGCTTTGTGTCCCGATAGGTAGAAATTTGCCTTCTATGAGTGACAGAGATCGTTTTTGGCTTTTTTATAGTGTATGTAAAGGCAACAGGATTCTTCAGTCCTATAGTGCCCACGGCTTTTAAAGGAACAGACCAAAATTGTTAAATGGATTCCAGGCTGGCAATATTAAAATAAGATAAAGGTAGGAAATCATGTCAACCTAATATTCTATATAGGAGAGTGCTAAAACCTAGTTTACATGTTGGTAGTATAACAATAAAAAAAATTCTATTCCTAGATTGTAACGGCAGTAACCTAGAATTATAATTCATAGAGAGATAAAGAATCTTGAATCGGAAAAATCTTCTAGAATTTTTACAGGTAATAACCTGATCAGGTTTCTGTACAAAGTTATGAGGTATAGATGTCAGTTGGGCAGTGAAATAATTTTTTGGTACATATATTTTTTCTTTCAAAACAGATTTGGGGTATTGTGGGCCGATTATATGCCTTCGTGTCAGACATAGAAGATACAATGCGATTGTAATAAGGTAAAATTTATGATAATAGGCATATAGACCGACCGTGGTTTTCTGCTTGGATGTGTGAGTGAGCTCTGAGTACAATTTGATTTCATGCTTTTGGTTAATAAGTCCCTTTGTGGAGGGTGGTTGGTACCTAAAGATCAGCCCATATGATAGATACTCAAGCTGATATATTGTTAGGTTAGGCCAACAATGAAACTTCTTTTAAATAGTATATTAGACACTGTATATGGTTGGTGATTTAGTTATAAAATGTTTTTTTTATAATTCAGCTGAAGTAATAATTCTAACATAAATAGGACCATATATTTTTGAATTAAGGCGAATACTAGTGCTACTATGTTATGAAATTCTATGTATGTTGAAGAAAATATAGTATAGTGGAGTTAAATTGTATTGAGTGTTTATAAAAATGTTTAGTATCACAGTATGGTTGAGAATTGTACATACCAATATATGTTTCTGTTTTAAACAGGGTAGTTTTATGGCAACCAGACAGTGCCGATATAAGAGAGATTAATTCTGTCTTGATAAAGATGGGAAAATAATTTGAGCCATCGAAACGCGTCGACGCTGTTTTGCACAATCTTTGGAACCAGCTTATCCTGCAGATCGAATACAATATAGTGTACCCAGGATTAGCAAGAGAAGTGTCTCTTTTAGATGTGCTGTTTGAGGACAAATTGTACTGTCTCTGTGTTTCTCTCTTGTGTTTTCGTCATACATGTTTTTTTAATATATGAATTTTACTGTGTACCCCTGTGAATTGTATGGGGCTGTTTTATGATATAGTGATTGATGAGATGTTTTAAAAGAAATAAAAAATGGTTTTATTTTGAATATTTTTATGTTGTTTATGTAACCACTTGGATCTACCATATGGGTTGGAGGAGTTGAGGATATTTGGTGCAACGTATGGGTGACCTGTTAAAATAACTTTTTTTGTACAACTAGTTTTGTACTTCATAATTTTATTTTTATCCTTGGCCAAGGGCTTTTTTTCTCTACTAGTGTCAATAGTTTACATTGATTAGTGCAAGTGATTTGACCTTTGGTGGAGAGCCTCCATATATCAGACCATGCTTTTCCTGTGGGGATTTGCATGTTTAAGGTGCAACAGGAATCAATTCATTTCCTTTGGATACTGGAAATTATTTTTTATTGTAGTTATTGGAATTTAGGATTTTGTAGATTTTTGCAGTTGAATGTTTTTGTGAGGTAAGCTTAATTAGTAGATTTCTGAGGTCTGATGTGTGTTTTTTTTAAGTCAACTTAGTGAAGCTTTGAGTTTCAGGAAATTCTAGAAATCCATAGTTTGTAGATTGTGAGAAAGTTGCTGGTCTGCAAAGAGTCACAGATTATTTAGGAAGCCCAAATCTTTAATTAAGAGGATGCTTTTTTCAGCCAATATTTCCCAGAGAGGGCTTCCATCTATTTTAATTTGAGTGTTTTTCCTTACCAATGTATGGATCATGTTATCAAGTTTTTTTTATCTAAAGTTTTTAGGGCCATGATCGAGTCCTTGATTATGTTGCATGCATGTGGTACCTTTAGTTTCTTCATTGTTATAATAGAAATTAGTGTGCATTGTTTAACAAGATGCTTCTCAATTAGGTGCATCAGTTCTGTTGGTCTGTGTCCACTACATTGCCTGTTTGCTCAGAAAGGCAATTTGATAATTAAAGAAGTTTGGAAGATTAACACCACCTTGTGTTTTCTTAAGTCTGAAGTTTATAAGCATTATTCTGGCTTTTTTGTTTTTCCAAATAAATTCTGAGATTAGTTTGTTGTCTATGGATTTATAGAAGTTGGTCAATAACTGTAGAGGAAACATGGTAACAAAGTCTATCTGACATGCAATCATCATTTTAATACACTATTCTACCCCACCAACATATATATTTGGTGGGCCATATTGTTGCAGGGATTCTGCAGAGTCACAGAACTAAGCTTGGGATCACAGGACCGTAGTAGGCAGGGACTGAGTCATTCTACCACCCGAGTACCCATGAGCCCAGGACCGACTAGCTATAGTGTCTCATTTGCCCTCCTACTCACTCACAGAGGAACAAGTGATTAGACACCCCAGAACCCAACACTCCCGAATGTGGATCGCGGTTACAGGACACACCCTTTCGCTCTCACACTCATACTAGTCCACATTAAGTTCTGACAGACACGAGGAAAGTTTTAAAATTTTATTTTAACTATCATGCTCTAGTATGCAGTATACGTGCCACAACAAGTAGGAAAATGCCAAACACAAATACGGTTAGCATAGCAAGTAGTCCGGAAATCATAAATGGAGCTGTCATTATATACGACAGTGTAGCCTAACCTCCCTTCCCTTCTACAGAAGGAAAATGATTATATATCAGAAGATCTCTAGGTGTTAGCAGCAGACCCTGTACCTTAGTATACACAGATGAATGTTCTACATCTCAGGTGCTGTCACAATCTTTTCCCTGGAAAGGTCCCTATCCAAGTGTGTGTTACCCATCTGTGCATACATATATGACAAAAGTACATGTTCCCAAACAAAAGCTGCATTTGCATGTTTTGTCTAGGTGCTAGGGCCTGACCAGAATAGAACAACAAGGGGCATCGTTGTTCGACCTTGTTTACATGTTCAGACTAAATCCTAGGAAAGAACAGAACGCAAAAACAACAGCATGTTGTGTGTGAAAGTACAGTGTGGCACGAAGCAAAATGTGTCTGTAGAGTAACGTGTGCAAAGCAGAGGGTAGTCTGCAACATGCTCATGCCAACATACGGAAAACGACAATGGACCTGCACTGGACAATAAGACAATGTACTGATTCGATTTTTAAGTATAGCGTTTGTTTGAGGTGTTTTGTATCCTCTAGGTTTTTTTTTTACTGTATGCCAATTTACTTGATCTGCTTAGATTGCCATTCAAGTTCAGAGTTTTCGAATATTGACAGGAGGCATAGGTTTTTTAGGAGGAAGGCTTTAGTGTTGTGTAGATTTAAGGAGTATCCTTAAACATCAGAATATTGATTATTCGTAGTACAGATTTCTGGTAATACAGTTTTGGCCTCTTAGGTAAAAGCAGGGCATTGTCTGCAAAGGCAGCTATCTTATATATGGAGGTTGAGAATGGTATTCCTTTAATGTTTGTGTTGAATCTTAGGGCAGTTAGAAAGGGTTCTATGGCTAGTGAAAATAAAGAGGATAGTGGGCACCCTTGTCTGGTTCCTTGTGAAAGTATTATTTTCTCTCAAAGTTTACGCAATGCTGAGAGCAAGAAGCTCCACGATACCTTATCAACAGCCTTCTCTGCATCCAGTACCATAGCCATCGAGGGAGAGTTCTTGCTCTTTCTATTAAATGACATAAGAGTTTTCAATTGTCTGCTGCAAGTCTGCCTTTAACAAATCATGTCTGGGTATTACTGTTGGAACAAAGTTTTTTAGTCTTAAGCTAACATTTTTGTGTAGATTTTGCAGTATACATTCAGTACAGACATGGGTCTGTATGCGTTTGTTTCTTCGGAAACCATTCCTTCAATTTTCATCATTTCTTCAAAATGTATGAATAATTTCCCAGGATGTTTAATTAGAAGCTTTTTTTAACAAACTTTTTATTACAGTTTCCAACAATAAAAACACCATTTGTCAGGCACAATGTTATGCCAATTTACATTTCCAATGTGCAGCTCATTAATCTACATACATTAGTAGTAGAGACATTCAAGGATAGCGACCTAATGCACACAACACTGTTTATAATATCCTGTCCCAGCGCAAATGGTGGCACTCCCCTCCCATTCATGTTCCTGCCCTTGTCTCTTCTAGTTTGTTTTTTCCAGAGCAGAATGTATTGAAGTGCATCAATAAATAACAACACACTGTCATGACATGCAATGTGCGCACTCTCCTCAACAGGTAACTAAGTCACATTCCCACCCCCTCAACTCAACACCCCCACCCTCGGACATGCCCAAACTGCTCCTGTGGATGGCTTAAGTGACAGCGACTCTGTGTAAGTTGTCCCATGTAGTTCTTTGTTCCCACCCCAATATGGTCTCACCGCCTCATTCATCCCTTGTGCATCCCCTATGGGGAGGTGTATCCCCAAAATAGCTATTTACCTATCAAGGGGGTACCCAGCATCCCGTCAGGTGAGGAGGGGTCAGGATTCTTCAGGACATCTACTAATGTCTCCCAGGCCCTGGTCATGTCAAGTGATTCTTGGCCACGCCTGGTTTCTGGGAGCAGCACTATGTTCTCGTATCCCGCCCGCCTTTCAAATTTCTTTTTTCATATCGCTACCCGAGGTGCCCTCAAGACTGTCCAGTTCCTGTTGATTTCCCTCTTTGCAATGTTAAAGGCTAGGTCCTGGAACTTGCTTGTAGCCTTAGTTTTGGCAGTTTGCGGGAACCAGCTCAAGAGACAGTGCCCAGGAGTGCAAGAGACCTCCCTCTCAGTGACCTCAACCAGTACACCTGCAATTTCTTCCCAGTAGTCCGCCAGCCACGGGCATTCCCAAAACATGTGTAGAAATTCAGCTCCTACTTCCCCACAACTCGGGCACATCGTCTTCTCAACTGCGAAGTATCTATTTATCCTACAGGGGGTGAGGTACGCTTTATACAGCACATAAAGACTGATAAGTTTAAATCGGGCATTCCTAGATACCTTGGGTATCCATTCCAAAATGTTCTCCCAGTCCCCCTCTGGAATGGGGATCCCAGGTCTTCCTCCCAGCGGGCTCTAAGGGTGCCCAGGGGTAGTGGCATGTCCCCCCCTAATCGTTTTGTATAAGCAAGTAACAGCTTTAAAGTGCCCCAAAGAGGTGACCACGTATTGGCAACTTTTAGCATGAGGAGGGTTCTGCCATACCCATCCCCCAATGTCTACAAACTGCTGTTGTCACCGCACCATGGAGGAGGAAATGGCCCTGAGGCAGGTCATGTCTCAAGCGGAACTCTTCAAACGGGAGGATACCTCAGCTTCGAAATGGTCCCCGAGCGTTGTTGTATCTGCAGTCACTCACTCGGTTAGGTCCCGCCAGTCCCCTCCATGTGGTAGTGCTTCCAAGAATCCCAGCGGTATATCGGGGAATACAGTAGTCTCACACGCGTCTTCTGCAGACTTCTAGTCTAGCAGTGTCACAGCAAGTGGAATTCTGTGGTGTCGCCTGCGCTGGGGTAATGGAGTCTAAGAAGTACTCTAGTCAGGCTGTGAAGACCAGGCACAAAAGGGCCCATTTCCCGCAGGGGGGCGAGTCTGCCCGCTAGCCACTACGTCAGTCATTGGAGCTGTGCCGCAAATAGTAGGTCTCAAAGTCAGGAACTGCAAACCAACCTTCTCCCACTGGTCTCTGTAATGTGGTCAGAGCTACTCGCTTACTGCCCGAACCGCAAATGAAACCTGTAATAAGTGTATCAATGTCTCGGATTATCACCTGAGGGATCCAAACCGGCAGTACCACAAAAACATATAGTAGGTGGGGAAGGCTATCATTTTGAGTAATGCAACTCGGCCCGCTACTGATAGGGGAAGTTATTTCCAAAACTCAATGCTTAACTGGAGCGCTCAAATGGCCTTCCCCACATTCCCCTCTAGTAAGTCAGTAGGATCATGATAAATCTGTACCCTGAGGTAGGGCAAGCAACAGGATTCCCACTGCAATGCCCTCAGTCTCTCCGGGGGGTCCATGGAGACCAGTGTGGGGAATAAACAAGACTTCTGCAAGTTATATCGCAGTCCAGAGAGCGCCCTCCAGAGCCCCTGCTGTGTTGTGTAAGAAAATCAAGAAGTCATCTGCATTTAACGCAATATGGTGGGTCTGGGCACCTACCGTTATGCCCCGATAATTGTTCCCAGTCCTGGCAAAGCAAGCCAAATGCTCCACTGCCAGAGCAAAACGTTGGGGTGACAAAGGACAGCCCTGCCTGGTACCCCGACCCACACTATAACTTTCTGAGATGATGCGACCCGTTCAAACCCTGGCCGTGGGGTCCGTTTATAGCAGCTTTGTCCAGGCCACAAACCCCTGTCCCAGGGCAGATTGAGTCATGACACTGATGGAGCACGGGCTCGTAAACGAGACTTGCTCGGAAGCAATCCTTTCGTTTTAACTCATTAACGATTTACTAACAACGTGTTTGTAATTAATAATTCGTTTTTAGAAAAAGACACGGGAAAATGAAGCTTGCCTATGTGTTTACTAACTCAAATAACATGAACGAGGGACTAAACGCACTTTAACAGGGGATCTTTACTGCGCATGCGTCTACTGCATCTACGTAGTATGACGTACTAATGCTTGGAGGGAAATTCTGGCGCCTGCGCAAAGAACTATAAAATGGCTGCTTGAAAACTCACATGCATGGCACCTCCTCGCTTGAATTAGAAAAATAAGTTTTATATTAATGCAAATGCAGAAAGGGTAATAATAAATAGAATGGGTTAGAGAAGAGGTTGGTGGTATACAGTGAAATCATTTATTTTTGAGAATAACATTTCTTCCTTTGACTTTATTAGTGCGCATTTGGGCCTTTTAAACTTGTCTGAATCGAGCCGACTGACGTAACCCCACGCATGCGTGCTGAAGAGGGAATACGAAAAGATGACTAAGGACTTGTCACGCGTCCAAGGCCAGCGAAGATGTGCCCTGGGAACATGAGGGTGAAGAGTTCATATGAAGGAGCTTTATTCAGGAGATTGCTACATTTTGTATTAATAAAGTTTGGAGATGTATGGGAAAGGAAATGATTTAATAAAGTTTGAAACAATGGTTTAATGGAATAAGCGAAATGTAAGCATGGAGTGATGATCATCCCCCCTTGCCTGTCCAATCAGAGTTAATATTTTAGCGAAACTGAAACATTAATGGGTGGTACAAGGTTATGGAAGGGTATAATTGAGGTAGTTTAGTTAGTTAGGTAGAACTGGGTGTGCTGATGGTGCGGAGCTTTACGGGAGCACAGAAGCAGAGCTTGGGATGCTGTCGGTACTGTCGGTGGTGCTGAAGCTGTGAGACGCTGAAGAAGAAAATCGAATGCAGAACCATCTATTTAAATTAATTGGGTTAGAAAGAAGATCGCGGAAGAACCACGAGGAGGAAGGGAGTGTCAGTGAGGGGTGTGACGCAGTCGTCGGCAACTAGAGAGGTGAAGTATCCTGTCCTGATTCCGGTCCTGAAGTCTGTCTCCTGATCTATCCTGGGGGACCCTTACCAGCCCTTTGGCCAGGGGGTTGGTCTTCACACCATTCTTGGTAATTATAAATTCATCGTTTGATAGATGTTCTTCTCTCTCTGCCCTCTTCTTCTGAGCATAGTTGTTGTGTGGATATGAATTGCTATACTTATTAGATTTTTTGATTGAATAGACACTCTTGCGAATGAGGGTGTTTGTACTGAAACGTTGAGATGGTTCACACTCACTTAATTTAGATAAAGATTTAAAAAACTTCCAGAGTCTGATTATTTCATTATAATTAAGGAATGTTTAATAAGTTATGTCATTTATCACCATCAACTAGTTCCACCTAATGGTCCATTGATCAGAGGAAAGAACTATTTGATCAGTGAAAGGTTTAGTTAGAGAAGAAATAACTAGATCTTGATGTATGAAATTCATAAACTAAAAGTTCCAGCGGTCTACTTGCTATGTTGTGGAAGTAAGTTGTATGGGCCCAGGTGAGTATATGGTAGTGGAGTATCTGCTGCTAGTACGCCGCTGGATCAGCTTTCTGGTAGCAGAGATATGGTTATTAGTGACTAATTTGGTGATAAGTATAGATTATTAATTATTGATTTATGTTTGTAAAAAAAAAAAAAAAAAAAAGAAGAGTTAACGTCTTTGTTTTAATGTCGTCTGGAAAATTCCCGGGGAATGAACAGCGGGTGACGATAGAAACCACACTGCAGTGAGGTTACTCGTCTGTTGGAATAACACTGAGAAGCTAGGTAGGGCTGGCAGTGTTAAAAATAGGGACTATTTTCTGTGTAAAAGTGAGAGTGATTGATAGCAAGGAAGTTCGCTAGTGAAACTTTAAGCGTTATATCACCTAGAAAGGGTAACCCCGAAGGAGTAGCAGGTCTTTCCAAGCTAGACTGACAGCAAAAGGAGTTCGCTGGTGAAACTTTGGTCTCAAATTTCCCAAACGGGTGATACCGGAGGAGTAGCAGGTTCTTTGGAGCTTATATGAAGAGTAAGCGGAAGGTTTTTCTCAGTAGAAGGAAATAAACTATCCTTTGATTTAGCGGAACAGACAGAGTAGCAAATGTTTTTATGTCGTTAATAACAAAGAATTTTAAAGAAAAGTATTGAGAAATAAAGTTTCGTATTGCCTTGTAAAGAGAGGGTCAGTTGCCGGAGTGGTACTGACGTCACGGTGAGCCGCACTGGGATTGGTAGAAGCAGCGGGCGTGTGACAGGAGGAACTTTGTAAAGGAGGGGTAAGAAGTCGCCGGAGTGGTACTGACGTCACGGTGAGCCGCGCTGGTATTGGTAGACACAGCGGGCGTGTGACAGGAGCAGCCCTGTAAAGGAGGGGTCAGTAGAAAGGAGCAAAACTGACGTCAGGTACTGACTGGCATTGCTCAGATCGCAGACGTGAGCTTGATTCGATTGGATAGCTAGTTAGAAGCCGCGCTAGGATTGGGGGAAAGAAAGATTGTATGCAGGATTTTGATTTGACTGTTGGTGCAAGACGTACAGGTAGAAGATTTCAAGGGTTTGCAGAATATAATTTTCTACACCGTTCTTCGAGAATGTATGGAGAGAAAAGAAAATGTCATTTTTAAGAAAATTAAGAATTTCTTTGTGAAAGATAAGCCTGTGTTGACTAGAGAGGGAATTCCTATTCCGCTACCGAAGACACCAGCATCATTTATGATGATGGAAAGAGGATATCATACCTGCGTGTGGTTAGAAAATTGGATAGAATATACAAAGGATGATGCAGTGTTAGCATTTCCTAAAAATGGTACGTTTAATGGGAGGATTCTTCAGAATTTGAGATTGAAAATGAATGATTTGGGACCTAGACCTAGGTTAACTCAATATGAGGCTTTGGAAGAATGGGAGACTGAGTCATATGAACGAGAAAAATGCAGAGGTGGGAGATATAGAGGATTCATTCCGAGACACTTGCATGAGTCACGCGAAGGAGAGATGAAACAAGGGAGGAGAGCTATGGTAACAGAAGGGTTATATCCAGTGTTAATGGCTGAGGGACAGTCTGGAGGAAAGTGTAAGGAGAAAACGAAACACTTGAATACAGCAGGATATGGTGAATCGGATGACGAGTTGTTAGAGGATATATTAATTAAAAATCCACCACCGTATCAAGAGCAGCTAGTAAGGTTGTCCCAAGTGCGCCAATATTGGGAATACCATTAACTCCACAGATTTTACATGAAACATCATATAACAGAGTGTTGCAGGATAATGAAAGATGCTTTGAATAAAACTAGAGAAGAACTGGTTCAAAAGATATGTCAATTAAATTTGAATACTGAAGCTTTGACAGTACCAGTGACCATTGGTCCGGTAATCCCATTGTATGGAGATAATAAGATTTGCCAGAAACCACAATCTGTGACAATACCATTAAACAGTCCTAGAAAAGAAATAATAATTACAGATGATCGGGTTAGCGAAAGTGAATCAGTTATTTCATTAATGGATCTCCCTAATGTAGAACCTTTAACGGAAACCCCAAAGAGAGTTACGCCCATGAATTTGAGCGAAAGAAGACCTTTGGTTCCTGCTGGAACTGGAGGCACAGCAGTAGTCACCTCTGAAGAAATAGAAAGATGGGCACAGGAGAGAGATAATCAGAACCCAATACCAAGGATTTTAGACATCAGCATATTGAAAGTGGAATTGGAAGAGATGATGACAGGATGTGTGGGTACAGAAAGATTGAACGCTTACAATGATGAGGAATTATTATTTTTATGTAAGAGTATAACCAGGAGAGCAAGGGTATTTCATGAGAGACTGACTGAAGTTGCTTCAGAGATTGGAATAGACATAGGTAAATCAAAGTTGTTGCAGAAACAATATCGAGTGGACTTTACTGAGAAAGATTTAGAAAGTGGAATTAATGAACATACTGCGAAAATGGGGAGACATTGATAAATGGAGAATTAGATGGATTAGAAAGAAAGAGGAAGTACAAGCGAGAGAAGCAGCAGCTGCATTTCCAGTAAGAGAATCAAGTAAAGTGGAAAAATTGTGTCCAATGAGAGAGGTTCCCGGAGGTGGATATGTTCATGTTCCTTGGAGTAGACAAGATATATTGTCATTTACAAATGATTTTCCAAAGCTGAGAGAAAAACCAGTTGAATGGTACAAACAGGTAGAGAGATTTGTGAAGGTTTCAAAGGTTCTATTGAAAGACCTGGATGGTCTATTTGATATAGTGGTACTTGCTGATTTATGGACAGAATGTAAAATTACAATTGATTGGCCTAATGAGGAGTATGCTAGAGATGCAAAGACAGGAGCACCCTCAGGCGAGGTGATGAAAAAGTATCACCAAGTGATTACGTATTTGAAAAGAAAAATTCCTCCTAAAGAAACAGATTGGGTAAAAATAGATAGGTCAACACAAGAACCAAATGAACCTGTACATGCATATTATGAGAGGCTACTACAGGTGTTTAAGCAGTATAGTGGTTTTGAGAAGATCGGTGACAAGGATATGGGACATTTTGTGTATCAGTTTGTATATGGCTTGAAACCAGAAATCAGTCAGATGATACAGCAGCACATGTGTTGGCAAAGCAAGACAGTGGATGAGATTTTGAAGTATGCGAAATATTGCGGAGATGACATTGAAGCCAGGCGTAGGAAGTTAAAAGAGAAAATGATGTGGGCACAGGTTAAATTGGCAGAACAACAAGAAGAGAAAACAAATGACCAAAGTAATAATCAAATGAAAGAACAGAATCAGAATAATCAAGGAGCAAATGGTAATAAATATAGAGGACGAATAGACAGAGAAGAAGCGAAAAAGAAGTTTCCTTGTCATGCGTGCGGAAAGCTTGGACACTGGAAGAATGAGTGTAAGAGTACTCAGAATAATAAGAATAATAATGGGCCAAACCAAAATTTAATCCCACCGATGCAGAATGAAGTGCTTATGAATCAGCAGCAGCCGGTAGTTACACCACAATATCAGGTGCCACCAGCTCCTATGTCAAATTTTGTGAACCATCAAAGTTTCAGTGCGAACACCGGATTTCAAGGAGAAGGTGGTAAGAATAATAGAACAATTACACAATATTTTTTACAGAATGATGAACGTTCAGATGACACACAATGACGGTGCCTGAGGGGGGAAGAAAAGGAGTGCGTGCTTGGCGCATCCTTGCCGGTAGATCAGTCAGGTCTATTTGTTGATGGGAAAGTAGAAGGTAAAGACATTACTTTCCTATTGGATACTGGTGCTACCAGGTCTACTGTGAGAACAGCAGACATCCCAAACCTACCCCTCTCGGGAGAGTCAATCCAAGTTGTGGGCGTGTCAAACCAACAGATTAGAACCCCAATTACCAAACCAATGGAGGTGCACATTGGAAATTTTAAGGAAATGCATTGGTTTGTAGTTTGTGATTCCAGTCCTGTAAATCTGTTGGGAAGAGATCTTCTGTGCAAGATGAATTGCACGATCTATTGTACACCGGATGGTGTCGCTTTCCAAACCCCAGATGAAGACGTGGTGTATAAGATGATGTTAGTCAAACAGGGAACAGAAGTGGATGAAATGTTTTCACTAATAACTGAAAATGAATTACCAGAAGAGTTGAGAGCCACAGTTAATCCAGAAGTGTGGGATTTTACAGGAAAAGACATTGGGCTAATGACAAATATAGACCCAGTTAAAGTGACAGTGAAAGAAGGTGCAGTGTATCCAAACACCCGACAATACAAAATGAGTCCAGAAGTAAAGGCAGGAATTATTCCAGAAATCGAACGAATGGTAAAACAAGGTATTTTCAAAGAAGTGATGGGTAGTCCCTGTAATTCGCCAATAATGGGACTGAAAAAGCCTAGCGGAAAGTACAGAATAGTGCAAGATCTACGGAAAATAAATAAAATTGTAATTCCCTGTTGTCCAATAGTGCCGAATCCAGCAGTGATCCTTTATCAGATACCTTGGGATGCAGGATGGTTTACAGTGATTGATTTATGCCAAGCTTTCTTTTCTATTCCTTTGCAACCAGACAGTCAGTATCTTTTTACGTTTAAGTTTGAGGATCGTATTTACGCATGGTGTCGAGTTCCTCAAGGGTACACAGAGAGTCCTTCAATTTTTAATCAGATTTTGAAAAAGTGGCTAAAATTGTTGGTTATGCCAGGAAAATCTGTTCTGGTTCAGTATATTGATGACCTACTGGTGGCATCAAAAACAAGAGAAGATTGTGTCACGGACACAATTGCATTACTGAACCCTTTGGCAGAAGGAGGACACAAGGTGTCTCCAGAAAAATTACAGTTCTGTCAACAAGAAGTTAGATATTTAGGGCATAAAATAGAAAGAGGAGTTAGAAAAGTGACACCGGAAAGAATAAAAATAATCAAAGAGATGCAACTGCCACAGACTCAGAGAGAAATGAGAATGTTTTTTGGGAGTGGTTGGGTACTGTAGGCAATGGATTAATGACTTTTCTATGTTAGCAAAGCCATTAATACAGATGATCCGAAAAAGAGCAAAAGATTCGATTGATTGGAATGATGACTGCATAGAGGCATTTGTAAAATTGCGAAATTGTTTGTGCGAGGCTCCTGCTTTGGGCATGCCTGACTATTCAAAAGATTTTGCTTTGTTTTGCTGTGAGAGAGAGAATTGTGCACTGTCAGTTTTAACACAGAGACATGGACTGAGTCGACGTCTAGTGGCATATTTTTCAGCTACATTGGACCCAGTGGCTTCAGCATTGTCTGGCTGCTTAAAAGCAGTAGCTGCTACTTGTATGAGTCTGGAGCAAAGTGAGTCGATAGTGATGGGACATCCGGTAAAAGTTTTCGTTCCACACTCAGTTGAGATTCTTTTTACAAGAAGAAGAACGCAGCATCTCACCCCTAGTCGATTGACTAAGTATGAAAGAGTGATTTTGGGAGCGGAGAACTTGACTGTGACAAGATGTACGATCATGAACCCAGCTACCTTATTGCCAGATCCATGCGATGAAGAAGTGAGAGATGAGAGTGATCATGATTGTTTGAACGTGACTGAGTTATGCCCGAAGCCCCGCACTGACATAAAAGAGACACCTTTGAAAGAGGCAGACCATGAGCTATTTGTAGATGGTTCTTGCCTCAGGACACAAGAAGGAGGATTAAGTGTGGCATATGCTGTTTGTAAAATATCTGGGGTAATTGAAGCATCCTGTTTACCTGGGGTCAAGTCTGCACAAGTAGCTGAATTGGTTGCCTTAACAATGGCATCCAAAAAGGGGAAAAATTGGAGAGTAAGCATATTTACAGACAGTCAATATGGGTTCGGGGTTGTGCATGACTTCGGCCAGCTTTGGATGCAGAGGGATTTCTGACTTCTTCAGGATCTCCTATCAGAAACAGCAAAAATGTGAAAGATTTGTTGGAAGCATTACAATTGCCAAAAGAGATAGCAGTTGTAAAATGTGCTGCACATCGGTCAGGAAATGACTATGTGACTGCTGGCAATCATTATGCGGATCAAGTGGCCAAATACTGTGCCAAAAATGCAGTGGCCATAAACAGAAAAATTGAAACGGGTGAAACCAGATGCCAACTTATGTTTTTCTCAGTACCAGAAACATGGGACGAGATTAGACAATTGCAGGAAGAAGTTGAGGAAAAAGAAAAGGAAATTTGGATAAAGGCAGCTTGTACAAAGAGACCACAAGATGAGGTATGGGTGTATTTAGATGAAAGACCAGTCATGCCCGATAGTTTGCTTTAAAAAATGGCAAGAGTGTATCATGGAACAACACACATAGGGAGAGACTCAATGATTAGGCTATTCAGACAGAGTTGGTACAATCCGAAGTTCAGGATAATCGCAGAGAGCCCTTGCCAAAGATGCTTAACCTGTCAGCAGCAGAATCCAGGTAAAAAGACAGTGGTAAGCTGGGGAAAGATTGGAAAGGCAGAAGGACCCTTCACCAGACTACAGTTAGATTTTATTGAATTACCCCATGTAATGGACTGAAATACATACTTGTCATAGTATGCCTTTTCTCAAGATGGGTGGAAGCCTATCCCACTCGAAGAAATGACAGTCTTACAGTTGCAAAATTGTTGTTGAGGGAGATAGTTCCGCGATTTGGTTTTCCAGTCACTTTGGAATCGGATAGAGGCCCTCATTTTAATAATGAAATAATTCGATGAATCTGTGCTGCATTTAACATTGAACAAAAATTGCACTGTGCTTATCGTCCAGAGGCTTCTGTGATTGTTGAGCAAATGAATGGCACAATCAAGTCAAGATTGGGGAAAGTGAGTGCATCCACAAAGCTGAAATGGCCAGATGCATTACCTCTTGTATTGATGGGTCTCAGAAGTATTCCAGACAGAAAAACAGGAATGAGCCCACATGAGATTCTCATGGGAAGAGCCATTAGACAGGCATTTATTCCTGGAAATAAACTAATGAATATAACTGATGATCTGGTATTGGACTATTGCAAAGTATTGGCTTAAATGATGCATTCTATCTCTCACCAGCTTGGAGAAGACGCAGTTGAAAGACAGCCAGACCAAGCACATGATTTGAATCCTGGAGATTGGGTGCTAGTGAAGGAACACGCAAGAAAGTCGTGCTTAGCACCAAGGTGGGATAAACCGCGACAAGTCATACTGGTCACTACCACAGCAGTGAAGTGTGCAGGTTTACCCAATTGGATTCATGCCAGCCATACCAGAAGAGTTCCGAGCCCATCAGAACAACAAGAGCAACCACTGACTGAACAGGCTGAAGAGTCAGGAGTTGTAAGCTGTGAAATTGAAGAATCTATAGTGATAGATTCTGAAAGACAACCATACGACGAACAGCCAGGTATAAGTCAGGAAGAATGGATACCAGTGATTGAAATAATTGATGATGCCATTGAAACAAGAACAACAACAGAATTGAAAAGACAGGAAAGTAGTCAGGAGAAGAGAGGGAAGATAAAGACTTTCACTAACCTGAGGAGGGAAAATTAGAAGAAAACGTTCAGGCAGAAGAAGAAGAAAAGTTTGAAATAAGACCTGAACAGGATCAGATAGAGTTAGAAGAACAGGTTCAGGCAGAAAAATAAAGGTTTGAAGTAAGACCTGAACAGGGTCAGATAGAATTAGAAGTACAAGCTCAGGAAGAAGAAGAACAAAATACGGTAAGACCTGAGCAGGTGGAAGCAAGAGAAGGTACAAGCACAGAAGGCAGAGAACCAGAACAGATTGTGCCTAGATTAAGTGAAATTAAAAGGACTTTGTAAGGAGATAAAGAAGGTGAAAGTGCAGTACAAATTAAAAGAATCAGAAAGGGAGACAATTGGCCAACTGGAGTAAAGAAATTAAGATATCATTTGAGAAAATCAGAAAAGAAACCAGAACAAGTAAATGAAATCACAAGCCAAACACGACCTAAACAAACCTTAACAAAAATAACTCGAAGAAGTCCAAGATTGAGGAATTTAAACAGAAGATATAAGGCTCCTGCATGGACTTACTTTATACTCGAGGAATTTGAATCTCTATTTCTGTCTGATGAAACAGAAGAAGTTCATATTGCACAGATTGATGAAAGCAAATTGAGGCCTCCTTAAGAACGAAAAAGAAAGTTAAAAACTGACAAAGAAAGGATAAGAGAAAATAAATTCTCTCAGGAGTAAAATGGCAGAAACTGAAGTTATCGGAAAACCAAAATGTGGATTAAAAAGAAAGTGTTTTAGATTTTGTTTTTGCAGTATTTTATCAGTAGCATTAGTGAACAAGTTACTTACCTACGGTAACGATATATCTGTAAGAAACATTAGTAGTGGTAGATTCCTTACCTTAGAATATCCCCAGGCGTCAGACTGGATCCGAAAAGTTTTCGTCAGCAGTACCCCTGCACGTGGGTAGGTGGCGTTGTGCGGCTCTGCGTCCGTGGTTGGCGTCGTGGTCGCCGAGATGACGTCGCGGGTGCTACTTAGACAGCGCCCATGCGCGCTGACGTCAGTTCTGTACACAACTTTCCGCGACAGGAACGCAGAGCCATGCAAGATACTGACCATTGGTGCATTGAAACTAGGGCCCTGAAAGGGATGACCTTAACCCTAGAAATCAGTTCGCAGAAGGGGGAGGATGGGTGGGGCGGTAAGGAATCCATCACTACTGTTTCTTACAGATATATCGTTACTGTAGGTAAGTAACTTGTTCATCTGAAAGAAACACATAGTGATAGATTCCTTACCTTAGAATAGATACTCCAGCAATGCCAACCCCGGTGGTGGGTCTGCGAACCAAGATCACACCAGAAAGTCACGGAGAATGGAACGGCCAAAGAAGCCGTCTCTCCGGACTTGGCTGTCGAGGCAATAATGCTTGGTAAACGTGTGCAGCGAGGCCCACGTGGCTGCCTGACAGATGTCTTGCAGGGGGACACCACGTCCCAATGCAGTAGTGGCTGCAGTAGCTCTGGTGGAATCAGCACGCAGCCCCACCGGAAGTTCTTTTTTAGCCAAAGAGTAACAGGCTTTGATACATAAGACAACCCAGCGGGAGATAGTTCTCTTGTGTACCGCCCGACCTTTCTTGGTGCCAACGTAGCCAACAAAGAGCTGGTCATCCACCAGGAACTGCTGTGTGCGGCTGAGATAAAAGGAGAGCGCACGTTTTGGGTCCAGACGGTGGAGCCTCTCTTCCTCTCTGGAAGGATGCGGAGGCGGAAAGAAGGTGGGCAAGGTAATAATCTGCCCAATGTGAAAGGCCGTAACCACTTTTGGCAAAAAGGAAGGACAGGGCCCAAGCACAACCTTGTCCGGATGGACTGATAGGAAAGGAGGCTTACAAGAAAGAGCCTGGAGCTCACTCACTCGCCTAGCGGAAGTGATGGCCACCAGGAAAGCAGTCTTCAAGGTCAAGAGACGAAGAGGACAGTTATGAAGTGGCTCAAAGGGAGCACACATCAAGAAAGTAAGAACCAAATTCAAGTCCCACTGAGGCATCACAAAAGGAATAGGAGGAAAGAGGTGTGTAATGCCTTTAAGAAATCTATTTACAACAGGGGACTTGAAAAGAGAGGGCTGATCAGGGAGCCTGAGAAAGGCCGAAATAGCAGAAAGGTAGCCTTTGATAGTGCCCAGAGCAGAGCCCTGCTGGGCCAAAGAAAGAAGGAACAGTAGTACTTCAGAAAGAGGGGCAGAAAGGGGATCCACAGCCTTTGCTGTGTACCATGCCACAAACTTGTTCCACCTGCAGGCGTATACCACTTCAGTAGAGGGACGCCTGGCTGCCAGAATGACATTACAAACTTCAGGAGGCAAGTAGAAAGGAATCAACTGCCGCCACTCAATCTCCACGCAAGGAGGTGGAGACTGGACAGGTTCGGGTGGAGGACCATCCCCTGCTGCTGCGACAGGAGATCCTCCCGAAGAGGCAGTCTGATCGGAGGATCGATGCTCATACTGAGTAGCTCGGGATACCATACTCTTCGAGCCCAGTCCGGGGCCACAAGGATGACTTGTGCCCGGTCGTGCCTGATCTTCTTCAGCACTCTGGGCAGAAGTGGTATAGGCGGAAAGGCGTACAACAGACCGCAACTCCACTCGCGACGAAAAGCGTCGCCGAGCGAGTGCCGCCTTGGAAATTCCAACGTGCAGAACTGATGACATTGCGCGTTCTCTTCGGTGGCGAATAGATCTAACCAAAGCTCTCCCCACTGCTGAAAGAGACCTTGCACCACCTGCGAGTGAAGGCGCCATTTGTGATCGAGCATGCACCTGCGGCTGAGTTCGTCCACCCTGGCGTACAGAGAACCTGCCAGGTGTTGAACCACCAGGGACATGCCCTGATGTTCCAGCCATGTCCAGAGACGCAGAGCCTCCTGACAGAGGGTCCACGTCCCCACCCCGCCTTGCTTGTTGCAGTACAACATGGCGGTGGTGTTGTCTGAGAACACCTGCACTACTCTCCCCTTGACAGAGGGAAGGAATGCCTTCAGTGCAAGCCGTATCGCCCGAAGCTCCAGAAGGTTGATATGGAGCTTGGACTCCGCCGGAGACCAGAGGCCTCTGATCTCCGCCTCTCCCATGTGGCCGCCCCATCCCAGGAGGGACGCATCCGTCACCACTGTAAACTCCGGTTGGGGAAGGGAGAGGGATCTGCCGTCGACCCAATGCCGGTTCGTGAGCCACCACTGCAACTGTCGTGCAATGCCCTCCGAGATCTGGACGTGATCGGACAGGTTCCCCTGATGCTGCGCCCACTGGAACTTCAGGTTCAACTGCAGAGCCCGCATATGCCATCTGGCATGATCGACCAGCAGGATGCAGGAGGCCATGAGGAACAGCAGCCTCAGAGTCACTCTGACCGAAACCCGGGTCAAGGGTTGAAAGATGGGAATCAGAGCCCGAATATCCTGGACTCGCTGTTCGGGAAGATAGACCCGAAACTGCGCCGTGTCCAGAACCGCTCCGATAAAGAGGAGTGTCTGAGAGGGAATCAGATGCGACTTCGGCACGTTGATGGAGAACCCCAGCAAGTGCAGGAGGTCGGCCGTAGTCTACAGGTGGGAGACGACTGCCTGGGGCGAGCCCGCCTTCAACAACCAGTCGTCGAAATAGGGGAAGACAAACCACTGATCTCCGCAGATGAGCTGCGACCACCGCCATCACCTTTGTGAACACCCGAGGGGCGCTGGTAAGGCCAAAAGGGAGCACGGTGAACTGAAAGTGCTCGTGGCCTACCGTGAACTGCAGGTAACGCCGGTGGGCTTGCAGGACTGGGATGTGGAAATAGGCATCCTGCAAGTCTAGCGCTACCATCCAGTCTTGTGGATCGAGAGCAGACAAGACCTGAGCCAGAGTGAGCATCTTGAACTTCTCTTTGCGGAGGAAGCGATTTATGTTCCGGAGGTCTAAGATAGGATGCAGGCCCTTGTCCTTCTTGGGTACCACAAAGTAGTGGGAATAACAACCTACTTCTGGCGTCGGAACGTGCTCGATGGCCCCCTTGGCCAAGAGGGCCGCAACTTCCTGCTGAAGAAGCACCAAGTGATCCCCCGACATATGGTGGTACTGAGGTGGCATGGCTGGAGGGGTAGTCTCGAAGGGGAGGGAGTAGCCCCTCCGGACTATCTCTAAAACCCACCTGTCCGAAGTGATGGTGCGCCAGTGGGGGAGGTGATGGCGAAGCCTGCGGCCCACTGGCGTTTGATGGGCCTGAAAGTTCGGACTAGGAAGGTTTGGAGGCAGTGGTGGCCGGGGTGGTGGTGGACTGACCCGCCCGCTGGCCCCTTGATCCGCCACGGCGGAACCCGCGGCCGCACTGGGATTGTTGCTGCGCAGGCCTGTGGCTCTGTTGCGAACGCTGCGGGCGCCCCTTCCTGTGCCACGAAAGGAGCGAAAAGCAGAGGAGGGTGGACTGCCGAGAGTCCCAAGGACTGGGCCGTAGCCCGTGAGTCCTTAAACCTTTCCAACGCGCTGTCCGCTTTGTCGCCGAAGAGGCGATGGCCATCAAAGGGCATGTCCATAAGGGTGTTTTTGACATCCCCCGAAAATCCAGTGGTCCTTAACCAGGCATGAGGGCGAATCGTCACCGTCGTTGCAATCGATCTGCCCAGTGAGTCGGCGATGTCTAGGCCACAACGAATCATGAACTTTGCTGCGTCTCTCCCCTCTGCAACAGCCTGGGGGAGAGCTGGCCGGGCCTCCGCCGGACACTGCGATGGCGTCGGGCCACGTTCCTATCCACAGGAACCCCTGTGGTGGGCCTGGACCATGTGCCCAAAAGAACGTCAGAAAGGGCTTCATTGAAGGGCAGCAGCGGCTCCGCAGGAGTAGCTGCTGGCTGAAGCACCTCTGTCAGGAGGTTAGTCCTGACGGCCACAGTAGGGAGCTGGAGGTGTAGGGCCTCCGCCGCCCTATGCAACACCACAGCATAACTAGCTCCCTCCGTAGCCACGGTAGGAGGAGACAGCATGCCAAGGTCTGGTGAGGTATCCAGACCACTGGCGTCCCCCAATTCCTCAGTCCAGTCCTGTTCAGACTCGCAAGCAGCTGCGAGAGGGTCCTCAGACCCCTCCCAGTCCTCCCCTTGCACCTCAGGCTGTTCAACAGGTCGAAAATAAGGAGCAGGTACATGGGGATAAAAATACCCAAGCAACGTCGAGAACAGCATCGATCGACGCCGCGTCCACTTCGGGGCTGAAACTGAGGTCGACGTCATCCCGAGGAGCGGGCGGCGTCAGAACTGGTGCCGGTGGAGTCTACGTCGGTGGAGGTGTGACAAGGTCAACCGGCGTCGACCGGGATCCAGGCCTGGATCCAAGGGTGTCCTGCGGCGCCGAGGCCGGAGCCGACAGCGACGCCAGGGCCGGAGCCGCCGGCAAGGAAAGGCAAGGACACCCAGCTGGGTCCGCGGGGCCCGAAGGTGCACCAGTGGGACCCGACGGCCCAAAGAGGCGAGCCATGGCCGACGGGAATTCCTGTATTTGGGCCAGAGTCGCCGACGACCCCGGGAAGGGCGGGTAGTCGGGTGGCGACTGCGTAGGCTCCGCCGGAACCGCGGGGGAGGCACCACCCGCACCCTCAGCCGCGTCACGCGACGGGAAGTCGGTGAACGATGACGTTTCTTCGACTTCTTGTGCTTCGTCTTACCTGACCCAGAGTGCGAAGACTTGGATCCCGAAGACCGATGGTGACGACTCCGCACACGGTCCCTCGACTTCCCACGGGACCGGGACCTCGAACGGCACGGAGCCGACTGCCGGGCTTCCAGCAACTTTCGGGACCGCTCCCGCAAAGTCTTCGGCGCCATGGCCCGGCAGTCGGGGCACGACTTGGGGTTGTGATGGCGCCCCAGGCAGAAAAGACACACACGGTGCGGGTTCGTCACCGACATCATGCGGTGACAATCCCCGCAGGACTTGAAACCGGGCATCCTAACTGCACCTTAGGAGTCGAAGACTCGATGAAAAAATAGAGACAAAAGCCTCAAAAAGTCAGTCAAAAATTGACTGGGGGTTCCTGCTCTTCCCGGATCTGAGCTTGCTGGCGCGGAAAAAGAAAGAACTGACGTCAGCGCGCGTGGGCGGCGTCTAAGTAGCACCTGCGACGTCATCTCGGTGACCACGACGCCAACCACGGACGCGGAGCCGCACGACGCCACGTACCCACGCGCAGGGTTACTGCTGACAAAAACTTTCCGGATCCAGTCTGACGTCTGGGGATATTCTAAGGTAAGGAATCTTTCACTATGTGTTTCTTTCAGATATGGTTTTTCCTAACAGTAGGAGTACCTTTGTTAATGAAAACGAGTGATAAGAATAATACAGATATTAATGTTAAGGTGGATAGAATAAAAGAAACTGGAATAGAAATGGGGGTGGAAGATGAAGCAAGCTATCATAATGTATCAGATTATAATACGTCTTCTAATGTGTTTATTAAATTATTTAAATATGTTAGTACTATGGAAATTAACAATTGTTACATGTGTATGAAGTTACCTACATCAGTATCAAAAGGGTGACGTATCACCATATACCTTTAACGTATGGTGTGTCATGTAGTATTTTATCAAGTTTATTTTATGTTACAGGGAGACTTCAGTATTTTTATTCAAATCTAGATGTATTTCCTGATTTACCTATTAGAAGGAATATGAATCCAGTAGTTACTAGTAAAAATGCACAGTTTATGGGTGAATTTTTCTTAACAATGAGTTTAATAGATTTCGTTCAGGCACGTAAAGGTAATCTAACATGTACATTAAGAAAAGAAGAAAAAGATTTTTGGGATTTAGTAGAAGAAAGGAGACAGGATTTAAAAAGGCATCTACACAGAAAACCCATGTACCTCCATGGGTTGGGAAGGAGGGAATCTATGCAAGTGGCAAGGCTCATGCTGCGATGTCCCTGGACTTTGTGAAAAAGGGAAAATTCTGCCTCCATAGATTAAAGACAGATTATAACAATAATTACATTGGTTCCAGTGAATGTGAACACAACTTCCTAATTTTAGGAGGGTGGGGACTAAAAGGGAGAACTGATCCTGTGTTTCCAGGAGTGTATTACGCTTGTGGGAGTAATGCCTATTATAGGTTACCTGCAAGATGGTACGGGAGCTGTTATTTTGGAATAGTTTTTCCAAAGATTTATCATGTAAATAAAATCAGTGGAACCAATGGAAGATCTAATGGACTAACACGTAGAAAAAGAGCTAGTTTTTCTGAAATTGTAGGAGACATTTTTAGTGTATTGATACCCTCAGTTGGAGTCATTCTTAAGTCACCGAAAATTTGTAAGTTATCAACCATAGTTGATCGTCTTTCTACAGACACTGCAGGAGGATTCTTAATGATTAACACAGAAATGGTTGCAATCAGGTCTATGGTTTTACAGAACCGTCTTGCTCTTGACATATTATTGGCAAAAGAAGGTGGAGTTTGTGGCATGTTGAAAATTCAACATTGCTGCACTTATATTCCGGACAAGAGCAGAGAAATTAAAGGATATATTGAAAACAGTACGAGAATGCATAAAGACTTGACCCAACTGGAGGTTGACAGTGTGTGGGGAAGACTAACAAAAAGTATAACCAATAGGGAAATGGTTTGTTAATTTTGGGTAAGGTTTTCTAGGTCAAATAATAATACCATTAGTCATGATAGTAACGGTAGTGATGTTAATGATAATTACATATAAGTGTTGTAGAAAAGGAAGGAAGGAGAAAGTACATTTTGAAAGAGAAGGAAAGGGACAGAAACGAAAGAAAATATGATGAAATACAGCTGGAAGAAATGAAAGGCAGATTATATAAGAAAATGAGGGATTTAGAAGGAAATTAGTTGACTGATGAGAAATTGAGAGCAGAAATAGAGAAAAACTGAGAAGTGCTAAAGTTGGTATCTGGGATGGGATGGGTAATTTTGTGATGGCTTAAGATGCCATCAGAGAGGGGATTGATGGAGCAAGGGCTCGTAAACGAGACTTGCTCGGAAGCAATCCTTTCGTTTTAACTCATTAACGATTTACTAACAACGTGTTTGTAATTAATAATTCGTTTTTAGAAAAAGACACGCGGAAAAATGAAGCTTGCCTATGTGTTTACTAACTCAAATAACATGAATGAAGGACTAAACACTTTAACAGGGGATCTTTACTGCGCATGCGTCTACTGCATCTACGTATGACGTACTAATGCTTGGAGGGAAATTCTGGCGCCTGCGCAAAGAACTATAAAATGGCTGCTTGAAAACTCACATGCATGGCACCTGCTCGCTTGAATTAGAAAAATAAGTTTTATATTAATGCAAATGCAGAAAGGGTAATAATAAATAGAATGGGTTAGAGTAGAGGTTGGTGGTATACAGTGAAATCATTTATTTATGAGAATAACATTTTTTCCTTTGATTTTATTATTAGTGCGCATTTGGGCCTTTTAAACTTGTCTGAATCGAGCCGACTGACGTAACTCCACGCATGCGTGCTGAAGAGGGAATACGAAAAGATGACTAAGGACTTGTCACGCGTCCAAGGCCAGCGAAGATGTGCCCTGGGAACATGAGGGTGAAGAGTTCATATGAAGTAGCTTTATTCAGGAGATTGCTACATTTTGTATTAATAAAGTTTGGAGATGTATGGGAAAGGAAATGATTTAATAAAGTTTGAGGGGAGGAGTTTGAAACAATGGTTTAATGGAATAAGGGAAATGTAAGCATGGTGTGATGATCATCCCCCCCTTGCCTGTCCAATCAGAGTTAATATTTTGCGAAACTGAAACATTAATGGGTGGTACATGGTTATGGAAGGGTATAATTGAGGTAGTTTTAGTTAGTTAGGTAGAACTGGGTGTGGTGATGGTGCGGAGCTTTACGGGAGCACAGAAGCAGAGCTTGGGATGCGGTCGGTACTGTGGGTGGTGCTGAAGCTGTGAGACGCTGAAGAAGAAAATCGAATGCAGACCATCTATTTACATTAATTGGGTTAGAAAGAAGATCGCGGAAGAACCACGAGGAGGAAGTGAGTTTCAGAGAGGGGTGCGACGCAGTCGTCGGTAACTAGAGAGGTGAAGTATCCTGTCCTGATTCCTGTCCTGAAGTCTTTGTCTCCTGATCTATCCCGGGGGACCCTTACCAGCCCTTTGGCCAGGGGTTGGTCTTCACACCATTCTTGGTAATTATAAATTTATCGTTTGATAGATGTTCTTCTCTCTCTGTCCTCTTCTTCTGAGCATACTTGTTGTGTGGATCTGAATTGCTATACTTATTAGATTTTTGATTGAATAGACACTCTTGCGAATGAGGGTGTTTGTACTGAAACGTTGAGATGGTTCACACTCAATTTAGATAAAGATTTTAAAAACTTCCCGAGTCTGTGATTATTTCATTATAATTAAGGAATGTTTAATAAGTTATGTCATTTATCACCATCAACTAGTTCCACCTAATGGTCCATTGATCAGAGGAAAGAACTATTTGATCAGTGAAAGTTTTAGTTAGAGAAGAAATAACTAGATCTTGAGGTATGAAATTCATAAACTAAAAGTTCCAGCGGTCTACTTGCTATGTTGTGGAAGTAAGTTGTATGGGCCCAGGTCAGTATATGGTAGTGGAGTATCTGCTGCTATTACGCCGCTGGATCAACACTATAGAGGAAGGCCCATTCCAGGCTATCAAAAGCCTTCTCAATGTCTACTGCGAAGATCACTCCCTCCGCTCTGTCGTGTTTCAGCCTCTAACAGTGTAAGGAGTCTGCAAATGTTAAGCGCCGTATTGTGACCACGGATGAATCCCGCTTGATCAGAGTGTATGAGTGTAGTAGGCATGTGGTCGAGGAGCCAGGGGCCAGGATCCTACTAAGGATTTTGTATTCAATGTTTAACATTGATAAAGCCAAGCAGTTCTTGGCTCCCTGCATGTGCCCTTGCTCAAACACCCTCACCGGCACCTCTTCACTCACCCAGCGTCTCCCAGCGCCGCCGGCTCCCTAGGTTGTCAACGTTCCCCACAGCCCCCGTTGAGCTACTTCTGGCCCAGACAGGTAGGGTGGCAGAGTCCACGCACTCCGGGAATGCCTTCGGAGTGTCCGCCCCGCAAAGTTCCATCAGGGGCTATGCTGCAGTGTGGGTGCGGAGCTCAATGCGGTGTCCAGCGACTCGCGGCTGCCATATTGTCAGGGCCACCACACTGGGTCTGAAACAGGTCGGGCAGTTTCTCTTCCTGGCGTCAGAGGCTGCCAAAAACAAGTTGTGGTGTACAGCGGTGTCGGGGTGGGGGCTCGGTGGTATGTTTAGGGGGTTCCTCTGATTTTAGAATAATGGCAGGATGTTGTCAGATGGGGGATCACTGGGTGGGAGCTCTAAAATCTGCGACCTATGGCATTGCGCTCGGCCACATCCCCTTTTTAATTAGCAGCCCTTGGCAGCTTTAATAAAACTAGCGGATCAACTCTCTGGACCAGGAGCTTTGTCGCCCTTCAGTGAATTGATTGGCTTCCTGATTTTGGAAGAGTCTATTTGTTTATTGCTTACCTAGCGTTGGACCTAGCCCTCTCTGCAGGGTCCCCCCTAACGTTTAGCCTTGGGGCTCCACTTTTTGCTGAATTTGTTTTTGTCTGCTTTAGGACTCTGCGCACTTTACCACTGCTAACCAGTGCTAAAGTGCTTGTGCTCTCTCCTTAAAACATGGAAAAATTTGCTAATACCCAATTGGCATATTTAATTTACTTGCAAGTCCCTAGTAAAGTGGTATTACCTGCGCCCAGGACCTGCTACTAGTGGGGCTGCAGTACTGATTGTGCAACCCACTTAAGTAGCACTTTAAACATCTCTCACGACTGCCATTGCAGCCTGAATGCAGTTTTAAACTGGCATGTCGACTTGGCATTAACACTCCCTTGCCAAGCTTTAACCTCTCCTTTCATTACATAAAGATCACCCCTAAGGTAGGCCCGAGGTAGTAGCCCATAGGGCAGGGTGTTGTGTAATTAAAAGGTTGGACATGCACTTTAAAGTTTTATATGTGTTGGTAGTGGAAAAACTTCTAAATTCATTTTTCACTACTGGGAGGCCTATCCCTCCCACAGGATAACATTGGAGATTCCTTATTACATTTAATAAGCTGTAATTTCCAATTGGGGGCATATTGCTATCTCATGTTTGGTACCTTTGGAATTGTAATGAAAATAGCTATTAAATGGAAAAGTTGGATTTTCAATAACGATTTATAAAATGCCACTTTTAGAAAGCGTTGATGTTTCCAGCATCTACAGTGCGCAACCCATCCTTGGGGTTTCTCCGATTGCATGACGGTGCCTGATTCCAGCCCTGACGCAATATCGGGTTCTCCATAATTATCAAATCTACATTAAAGTTTTGAACTGATACATTTCTAACAGATGATTTTTCCTATATGCTGGTTGCTAGTATATTCTTCTTGTTCTGATGATGACCCTGCCAAATGACTACAGGGTCGAAACATCAACACAGGGAACTAGTGGACCTATATGATTTGTAAGGATGCATGCACCTTACTCTTATTTAGAGTCTTGCTGAGAATCAGCATCTCAACAGCTCCTAGTTGAATGTGTATATATATTGTATATCATTTTTTAAACAGCACCTACGCACAACTCTATCACAAATGTAAATACTTGATTTCACTGCGTCGTTTTTGGAGCACCTGTAATGTAATATCATTTGTTGATTTAAACATACTGTTTGACTATATCCAATTGTTTCTGGATTTTAACATTTAGCCTAGGAGGTTTAGTCTTTAATCCTCCCCCAAAGGGAACCAGTGTTCTTTTTTACCTTTAGAAAGTTGGTATTTTTCTGCCCTTAGCCCTTTTGTGACTGTAGCCTGTCTTGGATCACATGACTGAGTGTAACTGACAGACTTTGTGAATTCCTCCCAGATAAACACACAATAGAGGGATTAGTGTGCCTCAATGGGCCATCTGCTGGCAGGATGGAGAGGGTGGAGCTGAGCACAGCCCCACTTTCAACTGAATAGCCTGTGCTCTGCCTTCACATAAAAGGTCTAACAACCCACACTGTCACTGCAGCCAGCTTGGAGCCAGGGCAGGGAAGCCATTAAATTCCATGCACTTCAAAGAATCTTTCCAGTAGCTTCTCACACCTTCGAGAAGGACACCAGGGTATAAAAATAGGACCTCAGGTCCTAGACCCTTGGTGTGTCCTCAGAGACCTGTATTGAAGTTTTTGGGCTCTTTGCGACAGCAAACGGGCCAGTTCGTGAAAAATCCTTACCACCTGCGCTACCATTGAACGCAAAGCTCCGGTAGCCACCTCTTCGCGTTACAGCATCGACTGCTGGCGGGGACCATCAACACAAAGCTCCAGCTCTATCCGTCTGGGACGTCTGGCCTGCTCTTTGACCTACTCTGGCAGCCTCCAGCAACACTCTCCCTGCTCCTCGTGGCCCCCTCCACTGCGAACTGCTGTTGATTTGAGAAGGTAAACTTTCAGCTGGACTAATCTGGTGACTGAAGCCGACCTGCGCTCCATCACAGTCAGCCTAAACTTGTAACTTTGACCTGGTCCAGCGCAACCAAGCATCCATACTTGGCGCTTTGTGCTTTTGGCACTATTTACACTAAAATCATAAAAAATTTGTAAATCCGGTTCTCCTGATTGGATTTTTATCATTTTGGTGTCAAAACATTTATTAAACTTTACTCTATTTTTCTAAATTGGTGTGGGATTTTTGTTGTGTTGTGTTTTCACTTTATTACTGTGTGTGCTGCATAAATACTTTATACTTTGTCTGTATGTAAAGTCTGTCTGCATTTTGTCCCAATCTGTCCAGGGTTAAGCACAGGTTTATTTAGTGACTTTTTGTAGTTCACCCTGCAAGGGATTGTGGTTGTTGCTTGATCAGGGTTCACTCCCCAGTCAACCAACAACCCAATTTTTCACACCTGGTTTGTTGTGTTGCTTAGTGAAGGTAATTGTTTGTTGCCAAGGTACACGTGACATTCTTCCATGGAAGCGTACTTCTGAGGGTTGTATAGGGACAAGTAGAAGTTTTGAAAACATTTAAGGATATCTAGAGGATCTGTTTGAACATTTCCTGCACTGTATTTAATTGCTGGGGTGGGTTCCTTAGTTCCTTTATACTGGAGATAATTAGCTAGTGTCCTGCCAGCTTTATTTTGTTCAATACTTTTCTTCTCCTTCATATTAGTTATACATTGGTGGCCTCTATTGCTTATTGTATTGTATTCATATTTCAGGATTTTAGGTTTGTGTAGGACTAACATCTCTGGTTGTGAACAAATACTGTTCTAGCTGTTTAATCTCACTCTCTAACTCGTCTAGTCTGATTTATGTTTCTATTTTAAGAATAAATACACTCTTATTGTGGTTTTCATGGTAGAACTTTTTGCTATGTTGTTTCGTTAAAGAAGTTTCTAATAGATGTTTGCACCTTTTCTTTAAGTATTTTATCATTAATTACTTCCTAACTCATTTTCAGGCTTCTTTGTTTTGGTATTTTTTGGTTACTTCTAGACCAATTGTGACGCAAGCATGCTCTGAAATCAATATGAGATCAATCTTTGGGTTACTCCGTTTAGGTGTGAGTATGTTATCGATTCTTGAGAAGGTACTGTGCGGGTGTGCGTAAAAGGTGAATTTGCTACATGTCGGTTGGTGTAGACGCCATACATTGTTCAGGTGGTGTTGTTTACAGAGGTTTCTTATTTGTATGTGTGCTTTGTTTGGCCTGTATTTACAAGAGGAATTTCTGTCTAGGGTGATGTCTCAGAGTACACTGAAGTCGCCTCCACTAATTATACCAGCGTCTTAACGAATTTCGCATATTTTCTTATTTAAGATTATCCAGAATTGGGGGTGATCTCCAGCTGGGGCATATATGTTAACTATGTAAAATGCAGTTTACTTCGTTGTTACTTTAGAGATTAGCCATTTACCTTCACTTTCATGAAAGATTTCTGTGAGTTTTAATCCTGCTTTCTTTGACATGTGGGTTATCACCCCATTTTTATTTTATTGGCTGGGGAGCATATTTATACCTTGAGCTAATGTTTCTGCATGGCTTGGGTTTCAGGACATCCTATTTTAGTTTCTTGTAATAAATAACCTTATGTCTTCTGTAAGTTTATGGAAGTAGCCTATCATTTTTTCCCTCTTAACAGGGTGGTTTAAGTGCTATGTGTTCAGAGATAGGATCTTCAAAGGATTACTTGCCATCGATTGAATGTGTTTTCTGTGGGTGAGTGTCCTTACAAGTTATGTGTTGGGGAGACCTTATTGTCACATAGCTGGTTTATATCATCCCTTTTAATATAACTGTGCTACATTTGGTGTGATTACTTTTACAGGTGATTTAGAGTATATACATCTTATCAACTGCTAAGCAACAATTCTATCATTCCAGTCAGCTCGAGATTGGGAAAGTAGCCAGGAAAGTTAGAAAAAGGACAGCAAGAGAGGGAAGATCAGTCAAGGGACTTTTAGAGAAAATAAACTCCCCACCCAGAAACCTCCTCCCACGCCCATCGAGGTAATGGGGCACAGTGGAGGCCTCAAGAGGCTAAAGCCAAAACAACTGAATCCAAACACAGAAGAACATCTTAAATTTGATTAGGTATAGTTAATCATCATCATCAAAATACTTTATTCAGTCTATCCAGCCATAAAAGTACACAAACTGGCACAATACATATAAATATAAATACACAGTTAAAAAAGTAAAAACACATTTTAAAACATTTCAATAGACATTTTGGGGATCCTTAGTAACAGTTGATGTTGAATATGGTAATAGCTAGATCTGATTACACCCCGTTAATAAATTGCAGTCAGTCTTTTTAAAACAAAGCATTAATTTTAAAAAAGTGAAAATGTGCAGAGAATCACATGTTTCTGGGTACCTTGGGGCTCCATAAAAGTATGGACTTACACTTATTATTCCATGGCCTAATAGAGCAACTCCAGTGTATATATTTTGATATCGCACAGACAACTGACTGCAAAGATTCTGTGTGGAGGAGCCGTATGGCAGTCTCAATCTTTCTACACCCTAGTTGTCTGCATATCGGTATAATCCATGTTTTCCTAGGGCGAATACAACCCAGACAAAAACAGATAAAGTGCACTAGTGATTAGTCAGCTTGTTGGCAAACTGGGCATATATTATATTGCTTATTACCGTCGGGTGACTCCATTTTTCCAGTGCAGACATTAAAAGCAAAGTGCCATAGCGGAATTTAAGAAAGAGGGTCTTTTGCAGGTGGGGGATTAATAAGATCCAAAAAAGGCTCCGATTGGATTTTGGGTTTTGCATCTAGGAAAAGTGAATTGAGTGAGCCCTCAGAAAAATTCTGGAATTCCCTATGATAAACATAGGTCTAATACGCATCCATGAGTGCCAATCTAGACAACTTGATCGTTGTAGTCTAGGCGGACCAAAACTCCCCAAGGCCAATTTGTGCCAGCAGCTTTCGTATGAAAGAAAACCATTTAATTCTGGCACATCCAGCCTTTGATATCACCTCCTCCAGGGCTTCTCGGTGAACCTCCAAGTCTCCGGAGTACTTCAGCCTTCTCCAATAAAGTAGCAGCCTTAACTGGGCCTTATACGTTATTGGATTTGAGGCCATATCCCTTCTCAGCGGTATTAGGGGAGTATAATTGGGGAGGTTGGTCAGTGCTCTCCGAAAATTATTCTCAGCTATTCTGAGACTGGTCAAATTGGAGGTGCCCCATACTTCAGCACCATACATGGAACTACCCTCTGCTTTAGCTCTATAGACCTTGAGTGTGGGGGTTATAGGTCTAGTCCGGGACATTCTGTAGCGCCTCAATATTGCAGCAGAATGATGGGTTAAACATAAACAACTCTTTTTCACCTGAGGGGCCCAAGACATAGATCAAGTGAGATTGATCCCTAAATAGTCAAACTCACAAACCCTCTCTAGATGGCGTCCCCCCAGCATTACTGATCCCCTTAATGACTTGTGGGGGCTGAGGGTCATAAATTTAGTTTTAGAATGGTTTATCGTCCGCCCTCGCTCAGAGCAGAAATCTTCAATTTTGTTTACCAACCGCTGAAGACCACTAGGGTCTTAGATATCAGGAGGGTGTCATCTGCAAATAACATAAGGGGAGTTTTTTTTTACCACCTAGGAAAGGAGCATCGCTTAGGTCATCTTCCATATAAGATGTGGCATCATTAAGGTAAGGTACAGGGACAAAAGGGTTGGGGCAAGGACACAGCCTTGATGTACTCCATTCTTGTTCTCAATCCGATCTGTCAACACCCCACCCGACCCACTCTCAACTTGGGCAAATGTGTCCTGGGGAGACGAATCAGCATATTCAAGATGTCTGACGGGACTCCTATATTCCTCAGGACAACCCACAAGTTGGCTCTAGGGATTAAATCAAACGCTGATTTTAAATCAACGAAGACCAGATAAAGATGGGCTTTTTTTTTGCATAATACCAGTTTTCCAATAGACAAGAAGGAATCTAAAAATCTGGTCAATCATGCTAATCCCTCGTCTAAATCCTGCCTGCAAAGGGGAAAGTGCAAAAGAAACAATTGATGGACGGAATGCTGAACAATACAAACATTCACCCCCCGTCACAAGGATCTGGGTTTAATCCATCATTCTTTTGCTCACCACGCCACCCCAGTTTGGACCCACCTATATGCAAATCAGGCTTGACCCTGTGCCTCATGGGAACAGTCCAGCCCGAACTGCCAAGCCAGGTCCTCCCTGGACCGGAAACAAGCATCCTGGGACCGGTTTCAGGGCATCACCCTTCATCAGCCAGGCTAGCTTGAATCCAGTGGCACAGTGAGCACGAGACCCACGTCTGGACATACCCTTCCCACTTAGGGCGACAAATGCAAAAGAAACAATTGATGGACGGAATGCTGAACAATGCAAACATTCACCCCCAGTCATAAGGATCTGGGTTTAATCCATCATTCTTTTGCTCACCACGCCACCCCAAGTTTGGACCCAGCTATATGCAAATCAGGCTTGACCCTGTGCCTCATGTGAACAGTCCAGCCCGAACTGCAAAGCCAGGTCCTCCCTGGTGAGCAAAAGAATGATTAATTTAACGCAGATCTTTTGACTTGGGGTGAATGTTTTGATTTGTTCTGCATTCCGTCCATCAATTGTTTCTTTTGCATTTGTCGCCCTAAGTGCGCCGGGTATGCCCAGACGTGGGTCCCGGGCTCACTGTGCCACTGGAATCAAGCTATCCTGGCTGATGAGGGGTGAAACCCCGAAACCGGTCCTAGGATGCTTGTTTCCGGTCAAGGGAGGACCTGGCTTGGCAGTTCAGGCTGGACTGTTCCCATGAAGCACAGGGTCAAGACTGATTTGCATATGGCCAGGTCTAAACTGGGGTGGCATGGTGAGCAAAAGAATGATGGATTTAACCCAGATCTTTTGACTGGGGGTTAATGTTTTGATTTGTTCTGCATTCCGTCCATCAATTGTGTGTCTTTTGCTTCCTCGCCCTAAGTGCGCCGGGTATGCCTAGACGTGGGTCCCGGGCTCACTGTGCCACTGGAATCGAGCTATCCTGGCTGATGAGGGGTGAAACCCCGAAACCGGTCCTAGGATGCACGCACATGTGAAGCACATATTCAGTGTTTTAAATAGGCCCTCGTTTATTCTCGCTATGCTTGATGTCCAAGAGTTTTCTCTGGGATTGGTGGAACTTAGCCTATCTAAATCATGCACTGCTTTCCTAACAGCCCCATTCATGCAGTCTTTAGTAAATTGGTTATGAACTACTTGGCCAATTTGATCCTACGCCTATCATTCAATGGCAATAGATTAGAGGCAAGAGATAGTGGAACATTTAGCAGGGGATAAAAAAGGTCATATAATGTACAGTTGTAGGAAGGTAGGATCCTTCTGCATGGTTACCCCCACTTTTTGCCTGGTGTTGTTATGGTTTCTGCAGAGAACGGGGGGTGTTATTTAACACAGGATAGAGATGGCGCTTACCGAGTTGCGTGAAGTAGACACAAAAACACAGTGAGATGCGGTGCTATAGGTGAGGGAAAACCCCTAAACCCTCAGGTAGGTAAATTACAACAAACAGGTCCTATGCACACGCATATAAGTAAAAGGAAAGTAAAGCACAGTTTTCGTTGGTCAAGGATAACAATGACGTCCTTTCTGTTCACTTTAATGGTGTGTTGCTTAACGAGCCAGCCAACATGTGTTTCGTCGGTGGGGTATGAACCCTTGACTTCTTCAGGGCTGGAAACAACATGGAGAACAATGTGTGTCACAAGATGAATTCAGTAAACGATTATAATAAAGGCAAACACCTTTAGTGAAAGTGACATACAAAGGTGTGCCAGGACTGAATTTCAGGACGTGAAGGGAATGCACCTCGTACTGTGAATAGACTGTTCATGTTTTTATGAACTCACCACTTTGTGTGCACCAAACACAGCACCAAACTTGATATATATCGCCTGTTTTTCCTAAGCGGTACAAACTTGCATGTGCCCACCATAATGTGCATTAGGATATATAGATGCAGTTTCATTTTGAACAAGAGGGTGCATTCCCTTCACGTCCTGAAATTCAGTCCTGGCACACCTTTGTATGTCACTTTCACTAAAGGTGTTTGCCTTTATTATAATTGTTTACTGGATTCATCTTGTGACACACATTGTTCTCCATGTTGTTTCCAGCCCTGAAGAAGTCAAGGGTTCATACCCCACTGATGAAACAAGTGTTGGCTTGCTCGTTAAGCAACACACCATTAAAGAGAACACTTTAAAGAAAGGACGTCATTGTTATCATCCTTGACCAACGAAAACTGTGCTTTACTTTCCTTTTACTTATATGCGTGTGCATAGGACCGGTTTGTTGTTATGGTTTCTGACTAGTCTGACTGGGATCCTGCTAATCAGGACCCCAGTCTCTGTGCTTCCTCCCTATATTGGACATGGTAAGTATTAGGTACACTCCACATTGGCTACTGGGGGACCCTTGTAAGTCCCTAGTATATGGTACCAAGTTACACCAGGGGTCTCCCAAGGGCAGAAGCATGTATTATGCCACCCATGGGGGACCACTCAAATTGTGACTACAGGCCTGTCATTGCAGCCTGTGTAAGCTGGTGCTAGCACCACTTACAACAGATATAGGTTTCCCTATATCTGAGGTCACTATCCTTAAAACCTATAAGTCAGGCCTAAGGCAGGCCTTTCAATCCTGAAGGCAGGGTGCTCGGTTCGAAGTGTGAGGGTGCCCTTGCATGAGCAGGACACCCCTACAACCTTCGGAGTCCATTCTCCTGGGTTGTAAGTGCATCAACTATTACAATATATAGAGTAGCCATGCGTCACTACGCAATGACCATCTCTAAACGAACGCGGTCATTGTTTGGTATCAAACATATTGGAATCATACCCTCACACCATAAACAGTGTGGGAGGTATGGTCCATGCACTGTAAAGCTCCTCCAGGAGGCTCTCAGTGCTCCCGGTACCAGTTTTCCAGAACCGGACAGCAAGCTAGGGCTGCTGCCGACCAGAGACATGTTTCTGCCCTCCTGCTGCTGAGCCAAGCTTGTGCAGGGGAAGGCAGAACAATAGATATCCCGTCACAGGGAGGTGTGACCACCTCCCAGACAGGGTTTAGTGTATTGGGGCAGGGTGGGGGGGGCTTGCAAGCACCACTGATACTGCTTGAAGGGCACACTTGGTGCCCTCCATGCATTCTCCAGTTCAAACCAGTTTGTGGAACCGTTGGCTCCCACTCTGGCGTGAAACTGGACAAAGAACATGGGAGTATCCTCCCCACTGTCCAGCCCCTCCTCTGGGAGGGACCCCTGAATCGTCTCAACCCTTTCCTTAGGGTACTTAAGGACTTATGTGGTATCCTAGGTTATAGAACCATCTCTACCAGTGGTTCTGTAACCTAGGAGCTGGAGGCTGTGACTTCGGCAGCTGCTTCACGGAGAGCTCCTGTGGATGAGGTCTACCTTTCTGGAAACTTAAATAAAGATTTCTTAAAACTCTCTACCATCGCCTGGATCATCCTTATTACACTGGCGACGAGTTGGAACCACCCACGTGTCAACAATCCTGTTCTCAAAGCAACGGAAACGAGGGACTTGAAACGGGAAGAGAGCCAAGCTGAAGGGTTTCCACTATTAAAGGACACTGGACCTCAACACGGATATTCCGGTTAAATTCACAGCAAGTACTTTAAATTTTGAATATATTTAATATAACTGCGAGTCAAACGGTTACTCACGCTCCTTTGAGCTCGGGCTCTGTGCTTCTCACGCATAAACTCCGCTGCGACTCTAGAGAACCCTCTGTGACGTTGGACTTCCTTGTTCCCGCATTGGCTCCTTGTTCCTGGTCACTGAAACGCAATGTTTCACGTTGCGTGACCACGCTTGCGGCCATCTTTAAAGAGGAAATCGTAAATTTTCGGAAATTTGCACTGAAACACAGTGCCTCACCCTGCGTGACCACTCTGTTCGGCAATATTGGAGGAACAGACTTGCTGTTTGTGCTCCATCACTCACGTCTGTTTTCTTCCATCTGTCCTATTACACGGTGATGCGCACACTTTTGGTCACTTGCGTGTCATTATTGGCTCACATTATCGACGCGGTGACACGCACACCTTTGTTCTTTTGATGCGCATAGTTCTTTATCCTGCCTGTCATTACTGGTTGAGGTTGTTATGCGCACATCTTTTGGATTATTCATTTACCAGTTTTACTACACGGTGACACGCACACCTTCATTGATCGCGTGTCTTCATTAAAGTTTAACCCACATGGTGACACGCGCACCTTTAATCCTTGTTGGTCATTCTACTACACAGTGATACGCACACTTTTATCCTTGTGTGTCATTATTAGTTTAGTTCTCATAAATTTCAGTTTTACATATTCACTTCTCTAATATTCAGTGGTGCAACCTTGCACTTCTCACCATGGCTATGCAGAATGTTCCAGCTCCTTCATTTTTCTTAAACTCGCCAGGTGATCCACCTTTAAAGTGGTCTAAATGGAAGAAGGTGTTTGCTCATTATGCAAAAGTGCATGGTGCCAATTTAAGTGTGGAGAGGAAAACATCACTCTTATTACATTGCCTTGGCTCTGAAGGCGAAGAGGTCTATGAACATCTCCCTGAACTCACAGAGGATAGTGTTGCAGGTCTTAATGAATATGAGATTGCCATAAAGAAACTTGATATTCACTATCTTCCCAAATTAAGTATTGTGTTGGAGAGGTATCACTTTGGAAAAAGGATGCAACATGAAGGTGAGACTGTTGAACAATATATTACTATTCTACGTAAATTGGCTTCTACATGCAGTTTTGGAGCGTCCTCTGATGAACGCCTTAGGGATCAGTTCATGTTAGGGTGCAATTTAGAAAAAGCAAAAGAGTCTATGTGGGAAAAAAATAATCCATCTTTACATGAAGTATTAACTATGGCTAAAACTTCTGAACATTCAAAGGCTTGTGTGGAGGTGATTAAAAAAGATGCCTTAACTATGACTAAAATTAGCGATGCTAGTGTTAAGGTTGTAGTAGAAAGAGACAAGGAAAAGTTTCAGAAATCTAATCAAACCAACACCAAGTATCTTACACGAAGCAAATCTTCAAACAAAGTTTTTGTAGGAAAGTGTTTTCGGTGTGGGGATGCAGGACAGGCTAATAATAAGTTGTGTCCCGGATGGAAAGCTACGTGTAAGAAATGTGGCAGGAAAGGCCATGCCTCAAAGTGCTGTAGATCGACCACATCAAGCAAGAGCAAAGTTAGAGAAGTTGACTGTGATGATGATGACTCTGTGGAAGAAATAATTATTTTAGAAAACTGTATTGAGAAACTTGATGGACCACTTGAAAATGTATTGGTAAATGGTAAAGAAGTCATGATGCTTTTTGACTCTGGCGCAAAGATCACTTTGATACCATTTACGTTTTATGAAGGAAAACTCAAAAATGGAGTAAAACTGTTAAAACCGGATATTAAGCCAAAGGGGTACGGCGGCGAACCAATAAAATTAGCTGGTTATTTTTGGGGTTCTATAGAGTTTAAGGATAGGATCATTTCAGGAAAAATTTATGTTTCCATCAAAGGAGATTCGTTGATAAGCTGGGTACACCAACGTGATCTTTTTGTTTTTCTTGATCCTAATGCCAAACCAATGGTTTGCTTAAGAGATAGACCCACTGTCAATTCAATTCAAATTGATTGTAACAACTTACTGGAGAAGTTTTCTGATGTCTTTAAGAATGAACTTGGATGTTTAAAAAATTATGCTCATGAGATCAGGTTAAAAGAGCATGCCGTTCCCAAAGCTGCTAAAGTCAGAAATGTTCCCATGGCTGTTAGAGATAACATGAGATTTGAATTCGAGAAGCTTGTTGCCAATGGGATAATTGAAGAAGTGGAGGCTTCCCTATGGGTCTCCCAGTTGTGATGGCCCGTAAGGCCAATGGGGAGGCTCGTCTTTGTGTAGACTTGAGGGAATTAAATAAAGCTGTGGTTGTTGACCACTATCCCCTACCCAACATTAGTGAAATGCTTAGAATGCTAAATGGTGCGAAATACTTTTCCTCTCTTGATTTCAGTTCGGCTTACCACCAAATCAAACTCACTGAGAAGTCCCAAGAATTGATGACTTTCACCACACCCTTTGGTACTTTTAAATTCCTAAGGATGCCATTTGGTCTAATTTCGGCCGCTTCAGTTTTTCAGCGGGCTATGGAAAGGATATTGAAGGGTGTGGTGGGAGTGAAGATCTATCAGGATGACATCTTGGTGTCTGGTTCAACTGAATTGGAACACAACACAAGGCTTTGTGAGGTTTTAGATACCTTGTTGAAGTCTGGTTTGACTCAAACGGGCAAAGTGCAAGTTTGCAGTTCAAGAGATTGAGTATGTAGGACATCTCGTCACAAGCAATGGAATCCAACCTAAAAAGTTGTTGGTTGAACAACAGAGAATTTACCTTCTCCGAAGAATAGAGATGAATTGGTTAAGTTCTTGGGAATGGCTGAATTCTACAACAAATTTATTCCCAAGTTTGCTCAGAGGTCGTTATCTTTAAGATCTTTGTTAAAGAAAAACACTGAATTTGTCTGGTCCAATTTATGCGAAACTGAATTCATTGATATCAAATCTAGCTTGAAGAATGCGTCTGACCTTGGGAGTTTCGATGTTAATGATGATGTGATTGTGACGCTAGCTCTAGAGGTTTGGGTGGTGTCTTGTTGCAAAGATCAGGTGGTGAATATAGGACAATTGCTTTTATTTCGAGAGGTCTGCGTGGTGCTGAAATTAATTATTCAGTTATTGAAAAGGAGGCTTTGGCTGTCTTTTGGGCTGTAAAAAAACTGAGGAAGTTTCTTTGGGGGTCGCAAATTTGAAATAAAGACAGATCACAAACCTCTCAAGGAGGTCTTTTCAAAAAAGGGTGTGGACCAGATTTCAGGTCGCATACGTAGATGGGTTATTGCTCTTCAAGAGTTTGATTTTGAGATAAACTATGTTCCTGGTGCTAGCAACTTGCAGGCAGATTGTCTTTCAAGGTTAGTTACTGTATGTGATGTAGACTCTTTAGAGGAGAGCTTTGCTGGTGAAGACTTTGACGAAGATTTCAATGTGTGTTTTGCTACTGAAGGGATTATACAGGAGACGGAGTGGAAGACTTCGCTAGAAAAGGATGTTTGTTTACAGAATGTGATGAAAATGATTTTGGAGGGTTGGATGGTCAAAAATAAGTGTGTGGCAGAGTTACTGAGTTTTTGGGAAGTTCGTAATGAACTCTCTATTGTTGATGATTTGCTTATGAGAGGGAGTACACTTGTTCCTCCTCAAGATTTGAGACTTGTTTTGGTAAAGAGGGCTCATTCCAGTCATATGGGCCTTTCTAAAACAAAAGAAAGGGTCAGAGAACGTTTCTGGTGGCCATCAATGGATTTGATGATTGAGAGGGAGGTTAGAGAGTGTTTGGATTGTGCAAGGAGTGACAAGGTGTTAAAGTGTAGGACGCAGCCTATGGTTGTCAGGGAGAGAGCTGCTGGTCCGTGAGCTGACATTTCCATGGATATTCTCGGTCTTGTAAGGGTCAGTTCGCAGGACAGATATGTTTTTGTTTGCTTAGACATGTTTTCACAGTGGCCAGAAATCAAAATTGTAAATTCAATTGAGTCTGGTGATGTGATAAAGTTCTTAGAGGAGTTGTTTGAGAGAGAGGGTTTTCCCTCCAGTCTCCTTACAGACAATGGGGTGCAATTCACCTCTTGGCAAGTTGAAGAGTTTCTTAGAGAGAGAGGTGTGAAGCATAAGAAAGCTTCACTCTATCATCCAGAGTCCAATGGCATTGTAGAACGTTTTATTAAAGTTTTAAAAGAGAGTCTGCAGTTGTCCCTGGTTTGAGAGTCCAACTGGGTTGAAGGTTTGAGGAAGAAAGTGAGAGAGTACAGGTTGACTCCTCATTCCAGTACAGGGGTCTCGCCTTTTTGTTTGTTTAAGGGGAGGTTACCTTGTTGTGAGGTCAGCCCTGGTTGGCTCATTGAGAAAAAATTAAAGGTTGATAAGGAAATGTGTGTACCTACAGGTTGGGAAGCCAAAGAGGAAGGAAAGAAGTTGAAGTCTAAGACAGTGTATGACATGAGGAAAGCTGTTAAAGAGACAAGGGTCAAAGTAGGAGATTGGGTGAGAATAAAATCCCCAAGAAAAGGAGTAAAGTGTTATAAAATTCAGCATGCCATGTCGTGTTAAGAAATTATTTAAAAATGCTGTGAAAACTGATGACAATAAGATTTGGAATTTGAGCAGAGTTTCAAAATGTTCATCTGAGCAGGGATTGGTTCCTTTGTCTTCCAATGTGATGCATTTAAAGCCGGGATCTGATTCAGCTCCTTTGACGACTAAAAAACGTGTCTGACAATGTTGTGATCAGACCTAAACCTGAAAGAAGTAAACCTGTTCGTTTTCATGATTATGTTTAATGCTTTTTTTTGTTCTTTTTGTTCTTTTTGTTCTTTATGCTGTTTTTGTTTATTATAAGTGAGGAGGTGATGTGGTATCCTAGGTTATCGAACCATCTCTACCAGTGGTTCTGTAACCTAGGAGCTGGTGGCTCTCGAGGCAGACTGCAACTGAAGGCTGTGACTTCGGTAGCTGCTTCACGGAGAGCTCCTGTGGATGAGGTCTACCTTTCTGGACACTTAAATAAAGATTTCTTAAAACTCTCTACCATCGCCTGGATCATCCTTATTACAACTTACCTGTGGGTGGGTCCCCAGATTCATCGTGGGACAAGATTTATATCAAGACACCACTTCATCTTCGACCATCTGGGCACTCTGGACTTTGTGCTGGGCACCGAGACTGCAAATGGGACGACTCCTGCTGCTCCTGGTCTCGTCGTCCTGCAAGTCTGCTGCATCGTCTGGCCTGTGCTCCATACAGGATCCTCCCAAGGCCTGTGGACATCCAAGACACCTGAAGGAATCTCCCTTGAAGTGCACTTCCCTGCATCTGTAGGCACCGCAACGCAGCTGCACAGTCTGCTGATCCTGGGCTCCCACGGACTCCGAAAGGGCGCAGCAACACAGGTGGTGGTTGTTCAACACTCCTGAGTCTTCTCACCGAGTTTGAGGACAGTATCCCTTGTCGGAACCGTAGGAACTGAACCCGTGCACTGCGTTGACTTGCCGTTGCAAAGGCTTGTTGGCTCTCCTCCTACGAGATCTTCGGGCTTCAAGAAGCTCCAACCTCAAGCATCTCCTGCAGCCAAGATCTTCGTCTTCACCGCATCTTTTGCACTGTGGGCCTGCATCTTTGGTGAGCTGCTCGAGGTCCTCTTGCGACTCCAGTGCCTACAGCCTGGGGGTCCTCTTGAGGGTGTTCTTTGATTCCAGTGGGCTCCCCTGATTGCTCGGGGCCTCCTCTGACTCCCTTGCTTGTGGTGAGTCACTTGGACCTTGCTGGTCCCGACACTGCACCCTTTTCGCTTGCCACGTTGTTTGCAGTTGCCAAGGCTTGTTGGTGCTCCCGACGGACACCGAGCCCTCAACTCTCGACATCCAATGTGGGACAGCTCGTGAACGGCCCCTGGTCTTCCACAGCGTCGCCTGGTCCACACACCTGCAGCTCCAAGGGCATCGTCAACTCTCCTGCATCAGCCGACATTGGTGGGCATTCGTCTTCCGTGCCTCCTGGTCACTTCTGAGTGGCATAGACTCTGTCCCCTCTGCTTGCAGGTACTTCTCATCTTGAATCCATCTTTGGGTTCCACTGGACACTTTCACCTTCTTCGCCAGTGGCATCTTCCTGAAGTCCTCCATTGAGTTAGACGGCGGTTTCTGACGTCACTTAGCACCTATGCACCCGGCTTCCCTGGTGTAGGTATCCTGGTTCCTAGGGTATCCACAGGTAAGGTGGCTCTCCAACCTTCTGTCTTCTACTGGGTTTCTCCAGGGTCCACTGGGAAGGGTCCTTCTTTAAAATTGCAACGCAACTTACCCATTGACTTGAATTGAGCACACAGTCGTGTTCCCACTCTGCACACTGGCTTCGTGGGGTTCTGGGTTACTTACCTCGGGTGGTTCCTTGAGTCCCCAGCACTTCTACGTCATCTGGGTATACTCTTGACTTGAGTCGTGGTTCACATCCCACTATTTTAGTATATGGTTTGGTCTCCCCCTGGCGACCACTGTGTATTTGTGCTACTTACCTGTTTTATTTGCAAAGTATTGTGTGCACTGTGTTATATCTCCGGGTAGGAGATATTTGTATGCGTTAGTGAGTATCTTATAATAAATACATATTTTTAAAAGATACACTGTGTGGTTCTTTTTCACTTAATCTCTACTAATACGATTACGCTCTGGTAAAAGCTGCTGCTTTACACTCCTTCTGGACTAAGCCTGAAGGCTGCTCTCCACAGCTACCACTTAGAGAGCTTTCTAAGGTTGTCTAAAACACCATAAGGGTTGTCTGGATTAGTGCAGGGTGCTACACTTACATAAGTGAGCACTATATACTAAGCCAGCCTCCTACAACAGTGGAGGGCAATATGATCGCTATCCTCCCTAGGGAGTATCTTGAAATCTGCCACATGTTTTCAAAGCTGTACTGATATTAGAATATAATCAATTCTAGTAGTGTGTCCTGGACAATTAAAGATATACATGGCATTTAGGGCAGAAGAATAGCGGCCATTACATGCCCTCAGACCCAAAGTAAATGACAGGAGTTGGTATGTAGCTCCTGTCATACGCTTTATTTGGGCAACGCTAAGAGCCGGTATCTCCCATTCCTCCATTTTCACTTGCAGAAGATCGAGTACCCATATCTCAGGGTTCGTAGGTAGCATCAAAATTCATCACAAATATTGCATTTTCATGCGAATCAAATGAGGCCCTATGTTGGAAGAGGTCCCGGATCGTCTCAGTTTCTCTCCCACTCTTAGTCATCCTATTATAGATATTATACAAATAGTAAGTACAAGACTCTTTACCAGTTATCGATATCCCCATAATATCGTGTGAGACTTCAGCAAGAGACTGTATTTTGGCATTAATATTTGTTTTGGCCCAGATAAGAAGTCCACCTGAAGTTCACCCCTTTCCAGTACTACAAGCAGCTACATAATAAGTTGTATATCCTGATCTATAAAGAGGTTCAGTAGCCCAGGTTTCTTGAAAAAAACAAAGATCAAATTTATCAATGAAAGTCCCCAAAACCACATACTCCAGCTTACTCCTGATTCCTGCTACATTCCATGAGAGCATATTAAAAGTGCTAGGAGGACCTGGGAGGGGGGCTTGAGGGAGTAGTAGCTGGGACGGTGTAAATGTTAGGGATGGAGTTAGGGACAACAATAGCTTTAGAGGTAAGAGTATCCTGGTGGGGGATATAGACTAGACTGGCTGGGTCTAGGGCAGGTGCCTCCTTCAGTCAATCGATCATTGAAGTGCCCAGCGGCTCAGCTTGATCGTGATGGCTACCTTTTAGCGGAGGATATCGATCACATTGGACAGGCAGAGTGAATTTAAACCTAATCGTTGGTACCTCAACCAGGCGATGTCGTAGCTCCATGTTCACTAGGCCCTCAACTAAGAATCTTGATTTCAGCTCGAGCCTAATGTAATTATAAGAGCCCGACGGGTCTGTAGGGTCGTGGAGCCTTTTTACATCCAGAATATCTGATTGAACAACCGAATAGCAATGGTGGACGGACCGTATCTGAAAGATGCGGTTATTTTTAAGTGACTTTGCTTCTTCGTGGATGCCTACGGGTAGGGTGGGGATCTTAGTCATATAGGCCACCGCTGTTGATGTTTGTCTTGGTGGTGCTACCCTTCCCACCCGGGAGGGTCCTACTACTGCCTCTCGCCTGGACGAGCGCAGCAGAATGGGGCTGCCCAATTTGGTTCCTATGCTCACTTTCAGGATTTTTGAGGGTATTCCTTGTGGGTATAGTTTGTAGTGGCTGAGGTAGACACTGTACAGGATTAGTGGCCAAGGATATAATTTTAGGTTGGATGTTGTCCACAGCGCGGGGCGAGCCAAGACCATATGATTTCTTGCACTATTTGTCTCATCAATGAGAGATGTATAAGCAGGGTGGATGTCAGACTGGAGATTTTTAGGTAAGGTTTTCTCCACCATAAGTCTTAGCGCTTTCAGTTGGGAAGTTAGAGATGATAACTGGGACTTTATATAGAGGACCTCAGCCTGCAAGTTTTGTACCAGGTTTAGTGCTTGGCTATCCTTGCTACTAGTAAAGGTGTTGGGGATCACGGGTACTGGATCTAAGGGTGCGGGAGGTGTCAAGGTGCCCCCAGCTTTTGCTGTAATCGTAGATGGGTCTAAATCAGGGGCAAGCAAGACCAATGGTAAAAACCTATTTGTACATGTTATTGTAGGAGACAATGGTATCAACATTTTGTTAGTGGTAGGAGATCTAGATGAAAAGGCTGGGTCATTGTTAGCTGCAGTCGGAATAGGGACCGCTAAGCTAGAAGCAGAGTTTTCACCGTTCTTTGGGACAAGTGATATTTTGTGTTTGGCTTTAGCTTTCTGCTTCCTAATAAAGATAGAAGGGACTTTCTTTGTACTCACAGAGGAATGCATGTCAGGCCCCTTTGCCCTCCCCCAAAAGGGTTTCAACTTCTAAAATAAGTGTATCAATGTCCTTTAAGATAGCACTGTTTGCTGGATCGTTTGCGGAAATCGGCGAGGCTGGTTTGCGGTTCTTTACCCTCTTTCCCTGAGGGGATTTAATAGCTTTCTACTTCACCATAATTTGTTTGCATTCAAGCTGGGGGAGCGTCTTTACCACAAGTCGGCACTTGTGTCTAAAGCTAAAAAGGGGTCCACACAACCAAGACACCTACACCGGCTCAAGAACAAAGGCAACCAATCTTAAAGAGGAATGAGCATTTAGATCACTGAAGAGCCACAAGTCATCAATGGGAATATAAACCCCAGATGCACAGAAAGAGCACAGGCCTTACTTGGCAGCAGGTTGAAAAGGGAGCGATGGAAATGAGGTGGCCCCGGCCCGGCTCTTCCTGGCGCAGACAGGCCAGATATGCATTATCTTGTAGAAAGGTGGCGGTGTAAATACATTTACCTTGCAGGAACCTGTCTGACATGCCCATTATAAGTAACTAGTGTTGGTCAACATATTGAAACTTGCCTGACTAATATCTGTGGCTCTGGGGTAACATCTACCATATTAAACGGGTGCTACAGTCGTAGGCATGACTTGCAACTTAAATAGGCAAGACTGCATCAACTTTGTGAACTTGTAGTGTATCGGAGCCTTCAGTCTGTAGAGCATCCATTTGAATGTGGTAAATAGACTCTCAAAAATTCCATCTCATATATACTATACTGTTGCTGTGCATGGGTTACAGGTGCTGTCTACTTTAGTATCAACTGGTATTACTTTAATACTGAGGAGCTTGTGGTGTTTGGGTTCATGAGATAGTGTAGTGAGGAGTTGAATCTAGGAGAGGCAAGATGTATAGTAGCATAGTGTATCTTCTCCTAGTAATAGTGATTATGTGTGTTGTTTTGTTATTGTGAGATGAAGCAATCAGTAGCATTGTGCTGTACTATGTAAAAGCCATATGTCTTAACTGGCATCAAGTCTATGGGTAGGTAAACTTAAGGCCTATATGATTGAGTAGATAAATAACTATGTTGGCTGTGTGTCTAGAGTACAGCGGACAATGGGAAAAAGCATTATGACAAGCCTAATGTCAAGCATTTTAACAAGCGGAGTACAAACTTGCCTAAGGTGTCCTAGCACACACAGAGATTCAAAACAAAGGTTAGTCAATTATGCATTACAGTTTAATTTCCAATTGTGACAGGTTGTTAATGAAGATTTCTAGATCAGCAGGTTCATTGAAAAGCATAATTTTCCACCAGTGTGATCTTCATTCTGGAAGGGCTGGTGAAAGAGAAATTGATTTTCAGCAACTTTTGCTTCTTAGGGTTAAGAAATCTTTCCTGCAGACAACAGTTTCTTTTGCATAGTCTTGAGAGATCACAATTCTATTTCCTTTCCCATCCACTGTCTTGATTTTCCTCATTTATGCAAAATCTACTCCATATGCGGGTATCATAGCAGTTTAAAGATCCTTGGTCTTGGATTTTTGGCACAATTTAGGGATTTTGTTGGGATCCTGTGAGCTCTTTCTATTTCAAACTCTGACAAAGGTAATGCCAAAAACGTGTAGTGGCCATAATTCTAGGAATGTAGCACAGTATTTTACATCTTTTCAAAATGTTCAGGTCCACCAAAAATCCTGAAGTACCCTCTTCTGTTCCCATCTTCGAGTTCGGTAACTTCCCTCTCCAGAAGAGCAATCTTTTTCGAGGCGATGTCTGATCTTTTCTGCTGATCATTGTGGCTATAGTCTATTCTGCCTCTTCAATTCTGGTTGATAGGATTTTAAAGTGTCTTCTTAAGCCTAATAGTGCTTCAATGTGCTAACTCTTATCCTAGCTCTAACATCCCAAATGCATGTTATGCATGTGCGTGTACGTGGCCCATGTGGTACATGAATGATGTGCCTGAATAAGCCAGGATAATAGAGGCCTGTGGTTTCAATTGTGGTATCCCTTGACCTGGCCTAATCCTGTGCACAAAATGCAGGTGAGGCGGTTTTCCCAGACAGTGGAAGAATAAAGCCGACATACCTTAAGCTAGAGGGAGGAGACCTAGACGCTTATGTGAAGCAGCTTGACCCATGATGGGGTGTTGGTCCACCAGAACAGAAAGACTGAAGAGAAATATCTGCGTGCCCTGAGGAGCATGGGTACAGTCTCAGTACGAACGGTTTCCTGATGAAACGCGTCAAGAATTGTGTCCAAGTGGACTGTGCCGCTGTCACAAAGAATTGTGCCTGAGCAGACTGTACTGCTGCATTTAAGAGCTGTGCCCGAGCAGACCATGCAGCTGCATTGAGAAACTCTGCCTCAGGTGGACTGATTCGCATCAGGGTGTGCTCGAGGCAAACTGAACGACTATGACCTCTGACTCTTGCAGTCCAAGCTCTATATTATCCGAGCCCAGAAGTGGTATAGTCAACTTCTAGAAGCCTGCATCACCAGAGTCCCACATGCAGGACTCCAGGTAGCAGCCTCCACTGCTACAAGGTACATCTTCTGCGCAAAAGCTGGAAGAACCTTCAGATGGAGAGTATCCTTATGAACGAGGGAGTGAGAAGGATGCATACTGTAGGCCTCTGCCGGCCACCCAAGGTGAACTGAAACTACTCCACTGTGGTGAACTATAACAAGGGGATGGTTTGAGATAGTGAGCGCAAAAATTATTCGAAGAGGTAATCTGCATCTCAGCCTTGATACCAGCTAAAGAAAGTTCAAACTAAGAGGGGGGTCTGCATAATTACACAAAGGAGGGGCAGGGGGAGGGCAGGACCTAAGGTGTAGTAGCCCAAGCACCAGTAAAGTAATTGTACCTGTAGCCTGTTCTATGAAGAATTAGGTTTTACTTGTGTATTAAAGTATTTTTCTTTACCAAAGTGAAGCACTGGGTTGGAAATCAGTTATTGCACTTTATTTATTTTATTTATAAAGTTTTATACAGCGCGAACATGACGCTTGCGGGTATCAGAGCGCTTTACAGTGATCAAGGCGAAATGTATAACAATAACAACATCATCGAGCAGAGATGGGAGTGGGCATCTCTCCTAGAGAGCAGACCATTGGTTCCAGTAGAACAGAGTATGAATATAGTTTGCAAGAAGTGAGTGTGCATGCAGAGAAGGGATAGATCAAGTTCTGGAGTATGGATCATAGTTTATTGGCATAGATTCATTCTGATTTCAGGGGGAAGGGCATTCCAGATTCGAGGGGCCATGCCTGAGATGGTTCAGTTTTAAGTTTTCTTTTTATGAAATTTTGCTGGTTTCAGCAGAAGGGAACTAGTGCTTCTAGATGCTCTGAAGCCACCAGACAGCTCTATTTTTTTTGCAAGGTACCTCAGAGTGTTGAAATGCAAGGCTTTATGTGTCATGCAGGCAATTTTCAAATGGATCCGCACCTCATATGGAAGCCAGCTAGGTGATTTCAGGTCCAGAGTGATATGATTATTCCTTTTTAGGTCTCGGCTGTAAGATGGCGCGCATGCGCTGTCTCGAACCGAAACGGTGTATCTACAGCAGGGGCTTCTGGCCGCCCATAGGCTTGCCATTGGCTGCAACAATCATCGCTCCATTTTGCGGTCTTCCCGTTTGCCAAGGGCATGCATAAGTCGTAGCTCTTCCGGTTTTCAGCCATGGCCGAGCGACCACCCCATTGCTGTTTTACTTACGCAGTGGTCATTGTGAGCATTGTTTCAGGACTACTTTTTGAAATCTCCAGCCTGAACCTAAAAGGCACAACGCACGATCCCCCTTCCACATGGCTCCCATCCTAATGGGGCATCGTATACCCTTAATTTTTAGGTCTCGCCTACGCAGCGCGCATGTGCTGCATAGGCAAAAAGATCTTTTGGAATCGCTTTGGCTTTTCAGCCAAAAACGTGCACGCGTTCCATTGCCTTCAATGGCAACGGGTGCACGTTTGGCGATTCACTTGCGGGAGCGAGCGGCGCCATATGGTAGCAATTATTGCTCCTGGCGCCGCTCGCTCCCGCAAGGGAATCGTGCAGGCCCCCTCCTCCCTCCCCCTGCTGCCGCACGAGGCGCCCGCGCTTGTTTAGGTTTGGTATGTCTTAAACTTCTTAGACTTTGTTTCCTTCAATGGTATTCGGGTGTGCTCGTGATTATTGATTTACCATGAAGAGCAGTTCCCCAGAGGATTTCTTGTAAGCTGCAATTAGTACATGGGTAACTTCTACATTAAGTACACGCGAAAGCCAGATAAAGCGAAGTACCGAAGGAAAACACAACTTACTGAACTTTATTATCAGAGTAAACTGAATAACTCCCGGGATGTTGGCACCAGTGCAGCAACCTCTTTCATTGTAGGTGGTGGCCAGCCATTGAAAATAACCGAATAAAAACCGAGTGCAGGCCCAATCTAATCAAAACTGTTCGCATTCAAGAGATCGGTGCCAGTATGTACTTGAGGTAGCTTGGGACTCTTGCCGTGTCATTCCTGCTCTGAGTAAAGCAAGCTTGCAAAAACACCTTGAGGTGCTTTGTGTGTCGTTGTAATAATTCTGAAACTAAAGTCGATGTCCAAAATTCAAAGGAAGTTCCAGATGCATGAAGACGTCTTTTCTGCTCAGGCTTGTTCTCAAGCGATAGAATTAAGACGTCGCTACTGGAGCAAACAACACTCGTCACACTTACGGTTTTAGTTTTGTGGTTGTTTCGCCCCGCAGCCAGGTTGGCGGAAACCACGTGGCTATCATGGTGTAGCATCGATTCGGCAGCTTAGCTATCTGTCATGTAGTGAGTAGGCAGTGGTTGGCTTGTGTCCAGCTCAGCAGGCACGAGCAACACTTGGTGGCAAGGTTTTTGCTGCTCCTCCACCTCTCCCCCGGCCCTGAATGTCATGCACATGCGCTGTTCTGTGGGGAGTCTGTGCAGCCGTCGGTGGCAGACAATAGTGTCTGACTGATACAAAGCCATAGCAAGCAATTGAATTGCTCGCAAGCACGCGCCGATGCTCCACTCTTATGTAACCTTCTAATATGAAATCCGTGGCCTGTGCTTTCATATAAATACAAGACAGTTTGTTGGCTCAGAACTGCTGTAGAAATTGCTATGCTTTTCTCGATTGTCTACACTTGACATCTTGGAGGAGTGTGGCATAAATCAATTAGTCAAGTTTGCAGAATTGGAGCATTGCACTTTTACTGCAGTAAAAGTATTAAACAAATGATCTAGAACTCGGAGGTTATAAACTGTGGGCCTTACTTCATGCAGTAAGGGACTGCACAGTGTACTCACTTTTTTTTTTTTTTTTTAGACTTTAAGGTGTAATTAGAAAGGGAAAATGGAGAAGAGGGAATGTGGCTATCCAGATGCGCCAACCATCGAGAAGGTAAGGTTTACCACGCACACAGGACAAAAACACTGAGCCACCAAGGTTTGGGTGGCGAACACAGACTAATTTCACGGTGTATATGCGAACTCCAATTTAAATATAAACAAATTCCGTCCACAATACCTGCTGGATAAACATTAACCAATTGACCACACAAGTAACTCAGTTCCTATAACAGAATTGGTAATCTCAGAAATATCAGATGCCTGCCCGTTGTGGAGACATAAACCATGCCAGTGAAAACTCCATCACCAACTCAAGTTCAACAAGCATTTGCAAAGCCACTAGGTCTGGAGTTGGCTGCCAGCCTTTGGCTCTGTTGATGCTTGTTTTGTTGGTTCATAGCTTATGCAAAACTTCAATTTTTGAGGAGCTGATGGGCCCTAGCTTTGCTAAACCTTTGCTAAAAACCAAAATATTTTTGGGCCTAACAAAGCAAACTTTGCCATGCCAATGTTTGGTAGTGAAGAGAACTACTTTGTGTGAATATGCGCTTTGTGATAGAGAAGAATGCCATCCCCCAGTGGATGGAGTGAGCTGGTTAAAACTTCCTATATGGATATTTTATGTATATTTTTAGTAAAATGAAAAAATCTTGGTTAACAGAAGACGTAAAACTTAAGCACTTATTTTCATCTTATATTTTCCGAGTTTATTGCACGTTTACGGTTCATTCTGTGAATCCTATCACCAAGTACATGCTGCCTGTAATTTTTGCCATGTGTTTATATAATCATGTAAATCAACATGTTTTCGAATATTTATTTTTGCTTTTCTTTTCTTCTTTTTTATTTGAATGTCCAGAGTTGTGGTATATTGTTTCCTGTGTGTCAGTCTGTCTGTCCTGATGGGAATCCATGTTTGAGTACATCTTCTCCCCTATATAGTGGGCCATTCCAAGTTGAAAATGCCCTGTGAACTTTGAGTACTTTCACACAGTTGGAGTGTTAATGTGTATTCACAAACTTCATTGTACTAAGAATCTCTTCCTAGAAAAGATGCACTTTTCCTTGATAAGAGCCTTTACCATTGGCCATCCTCCCTGTGAGCCTCTCAAGCTGATCTCTTTGGCAGTCTACTGAGATCTGGGTACCTACAAATCTGTGTAAAATGTGTGGCTGCTCTAATCAAGAAATGTTGCTGTTGTCGCATTTGCCCGGCTTGAGCTGGTTGTGAACCACATTAAGTTGCTTCTGCTTATGTTCTCTTTTATATTCTTTCTTTGGGTGCAGTTTTTGGTGCACGTGTTGCATATATTTGTTCCATAAAATTGTGTGTTTTCTGAATGCAATTCACAGACCTTTACATTTTTTTTCTGAAATGTTTCTTAAATAGTCACAAGTCTCTTAGCTCTGAGTTTGATCATGTAGCATAGTGCTTGATGATTAGTCTTAACCAGTTGCCTATGCTATCAGCACCACCACAGCATCACTCAGCGCCACCACAGCATCACTCAGCGCCACCACAGCTTCACTCAGCGCCACCACAGCTTCACTCAGCGCCACCACAGCTTCACTCAGCGCCACCACAGCTTCACTCAGCGCCACAACAGCATCACTCAGGGCCACAACAGCATCACTCAGGGCCACAACAGCATCTCAGCATCACTCAGCACCGCCTCAGCATCACTCAGGGCCACCACAGCATCACTCAGCGTCACCACAGCATCACTCAGCGCCACCACAGCATCACTCAGCGCCACCACAGCATCACTCAGCACCACATCAGTAACACTCAGCATCGCCTTTGCACTAGTACATCACCACATCATCGTCACTCAACAAGACCTGAGTATCATTCAGCATCACCTCAGCATCGTCTCCGCACCAGTCACCACCACCACCACCACCACCACCACCACCACTACCACCTCAGCATCACTCAGCACCACCTCAGCCTGCTCTCGGAATCTGGCATCTGTTGATTCTCCCCTTGCGTCTGTCCGCTGCTAGTGTTATAATACAGGTACTAGTTCCCAACCTTCACCCTCCGACTGTTTATGCCCCCTCAAAAAAAGCTTTAACAAACAACCATTGGAATAGGCAGAAACAAGTTGCCAGCATTGCAAGAACAAAAGAAAACTGAGGACATTTTTTATTGTAAATACTTTTTTTAATATGGTCGTTCAGTTGTACATAATGCCTTCTTGGTCATATATAAGGTAACAAAAATGCTTCTGACACTTTATTATAACTTTTCAGCATGCTGCACAGCTTGAAGACATTGGCAAAGTCAATAGCTCTGGCTAAACACATATAAGGCCCCAAAGGCGAGAACTGTTGGCTATGCCAATGCTTGTTGTGTTTGTTTCAGCACTAATCCACTTCTCAGAGTCAGGCACTCTGAGTCACATGATGGCTCTAAAAACCCTGGAGTTCTGTAGTCTCTTCAGTAATCGGAGATGTGGTCTGACGAGTGAGTTGCCTAAAGGCCTGCCACGTCTTCCACTACCAAGTGCTTATTATTGTAAATCATGTGGGTTTTTCACTTGTTTTGCTTTACGTGTTTCCTTTGTACTGATCATTTGCTTAAAACAAATTCTTTTAATTCTCCTTAGTAAACAATATCGTAATTGTTGCCTGTTCTGAAAGTGGCTGTGCACCGAGAAGGAATAGCATGGAAAGGGTTGCTGTAAGTGGAAAATAATCCTGCAATTTAAACAAATGCACCTATAACATTTTACATTGTATCTATGCCCCTCAAACACAAAGGACCCCACTATATTGATATGACAAGGTAACGTTTGTGTTCTGGAAATCTACAGTGCATCTGTCTAGGAGTCGTTTATGCAGTGGAAAGTATTTTAATTGGCACGGTACGGCAAATGTTCTAGTCAGTGGGTTTTCCAAACGGATATAAATGTTTTAAGGTTTCCATTCCCATTTTAACTATTCTTACACTGCATGTGTGTTGCTTCTTATGCTGTTAACGGTAGGACATTTTCTGTTTGTCCTCAATGTTCGTTATATGTAAACAACGCACCACAGTAGACGAAGGAAGTGCCCACAATATGTTGCAATTGTTTATTACTGTGTAAAATAAATATTTGGAAATACAATTGCTTCTGCACTAACTCCTTACAAAGCAGCTCCCCTTCGTGCAATAGTGGTTTGCGCCCCGTCTTGGTATAAATGGGACTCCAAATATTTTGTATGGTGCTGCTTCCATCAAGGGTTTATTGAAACACTGTATACTCTGTATAATGTACTCTGTGGATGCACTTACTGCAAAAAGAAGGCCACAATTATTAAGAGCTTTATTATAAAGTTGAAGGGCTGAACTGTCCAGAAAAGGCACATTTCATGATACAAGGTATGATGTTGGTGTTTATGTAGCTTTTACTACCGCTGAGACAGTATACGTTAATGCACAGGGCTTTAAAGGGAAATCATTTGTAGCTCTCAGCTCTAAGACGCCGCGTGGATTGATCGATGGAGAATGTGTGAATGAACTGAGAAGACGTAGATGAATGGATAGATGGATGCCACGGCTGAGAAGAGAAATTGATCTTGGTGGATGGATGGGTGGATGGACAGATGGTTGAGTGGAAGGATGGATGGGTCTGGGTAGGTGCATGGATGGATGAGTGGCTGGACAGATGGTTGAGTGGAAGGATGAGCCTTGTACATGGTAAAGAAACATAATTGTGTGACAAATGGTCCCTTACATCAGCTTAGTGTTAATGTTTGTAGGTTTCTAGGTTTTATAGCTTTAATCAAGTGCAGTAACATATGGATGTTTGTACACAACTCACAGTAATATACAAACCAAAGAACATAAAACTTTGACATGTATTAGTGTCAGCCGTCTGCAAACGTAATTTTATATCCCTTCTTGACATACTCAGATGTGTCCGTAAAAAGGACCCTCTGTCCTGAGTTTGTCCTTAATCTTCACCCTTCGTCCTTAATTTTTACAGTCACTGCCCAAAATGTGCCCCTCTGGCTGGTGGTCACCCTGATTCCGACCTTCTTGCCATCACCAACGATCAGAAGATAATAGAAATGTTCTACATGCTGGGGACGGAGGAGCCACTAATAAGAACACCAGCTCACGTCCTTGCTTACAATTGTTATTCGGCAAGTGGAGCTTAATATCGACCAACAGAAGTGGCACTATCTTTTAACTTTAACTGGGGCAGCATGTTTCCAGTCTGGCTGTTCGTTTACAAATTTTGGTGTACTAATGTTTTGCCCTCTTCCCCACAGCACATTAATGTGTTGAATTAAACACCATCTGCATTTCTGTAGTGACTTTATTTAATATATGAAGCCGGCTGCGGTTTAGTAGTAACTTTATAAATAATATCAAGAAGACAGGTGCCCGAAAGGAAACGAAAGCCTCCTGTACTAACAAAATTGAGTAAAGTCCCTCATCATCTAGGGACTTAATTTTTTTTCTTTTGTCCCTGTTGAAACTGGAAAAAATAAGTGCCTGTAAATCATGTCCCGTTTAGTGACACCGTCTTCTAGGTGCTCCGATTATTAAAGATTACAAGGTATAATGGGTAAAAATGCGGGCTGGGAAGTACATCATGAGGCTTTCGAGTGCGCCCCCATGCCCCCCAGCTCTCAGGTGTTTACTATAGCAGCACCCGCATACCAGGCTCTTTGTTGGCTAGCGTGTTTGGGTTTCATTTCCTTCTCTACTCCAGACTATCACCTAAATAATTTGAATAATGGTCTCCTAAGGGCTAATGACAGATTACCAGGCTATAAATATTCCTGCCAGTTGGTCGGGCAACTTGGCTTAGCGTGATCGAAAGGAGTTAACACTGACAACGCCAATAACTCTTGCATTGCAGAGACCAATTGGCTATGCCAATGCTTGTTGATCCTGTAATGAGTCTAGCAGCAGAGTTAAGAGAGGCCCCTAGTGGCGCCAGCTTAGCTATGGGTAGGCCGTAAAGGGTTGCACTCCCATAGTCAACCTGGGAATCGCTAGAGCTTGAACAGCAGACCTGAGGTTATCCAGGGGAAGGAAGGGTTTTATTTTTCTTAAGATGCTCACGTGAACGTTGGCTCCTTTGGTGGCGGAGCGGAAGTGCTCTTGCACGTTCAGATTCTTGTCCAGCATTACTCCCAGAGATCTTGTTAACTTTTATGTGTGGGACACAATTCAGTGCTGTTGATTCATCCATTCTGCAGTGTCCGGAGAACGTTTGGGTGAGGCAATTAGAAGGAATTCTGTTTTGATAGTGTTTAGTTTGAGGTGGTTACCAGTCAGCCAATTTTGTCTTTTTTGTAGGGTTGGGTTTAGAGACCTAAAATCTTCGGGGGAAGAGATTTTTAAGTACAGTTGGGCGTCATCTGCATACATGTGATAGTAGAGGTTAGATAAATTCAGCAAATCGGTTAGAGGTTCCAGGAATAAATTGAAGAGAGTGGGTGAGAGCGCAGATCCCTGAGGGACCCCTTGAGTGACCTGTGAAGGGTTGTACAAGGACATATTGACCTTGATTCATTGAGTTCTGTTCTGTAGAAAGGAGGCAACCAGTTGAGAATGGTCCCTGACAGTCCCATCCTACGTTTAAGTAGATCTAGAAGGTTGTCATGTTTGACGGCATCGAAGGCTGATGATAGCTCGAGGAGGATGAGAAGGCAGGATTCATTCTGATCCAGCATTTTTGGCGCATAACCAACAATGTGTGTGAGCGCCGATCCCGTGCTGTCGCCACGGCGGAAGCTGGACTGGAATTGGTCTAAGAGACTGAATTGGTCAATGTGGTTGCACAGTTGAACATGTACACATTTCTCAAAGTTTTGCCAATGTCAGAATCGAGAGATTGGGCAGACGTTGTTAAAGTCTGAGAGGTCCGCCATTGTTTTTTTTCTTTTTTAAATGGGGGTAACCTTTAAGGCAGTCAGGTATTGATCGTTGAAGTAGCGAGGAGTTGACTATTTTGGTCCAGAGCAGAATTAGGGACCTTTTGATCTCATTAAAGACATTCGTAGGAAGAGAGTTGTTGTAGTGGTTTGAGGGTTTCAGTGTTGTAAGGATTTTGAGGATGGCGCTCTCATCAAAAGTTTTGAATATGCTCAAAGTAGCATTGTTTTTGGTGGTGTGTGCTGGGAAATTTGGTGTCTCCACAATCGGGCGTGGTGGGAGGCTACAAGGAGGTGTGCGAGGAAGGTGCTCTTTAGCTAACCGCAGGTTATTTTTGGTCTTTCTTGTCTTTGCCATGAAGGAGGTGGCAAAATCCTCACAGTTTGGCTGTGGTTTAGATCTTGTGGGGGAAGCATTGGGTTGGTTATTGGATTCTAGCTTGACCAGTTCAAACTGTTTTTTTGGGCGATTTCTAGCATTGTCTAAATGGCTTCTAAAGACATTCGCTTTTGAGATTCTAATTTGTTTGTTGTAAATGCTCCTTCGTGCTCTCAGGATTTTAAGGTTTGAGGGATGGTGTGGTTCTCCATGCTCAATCAGCTAGTCTAAGCTTATGTCTTTCTGTGTTAAGGCTGCCACTGAACCAAGTTTGAGTCTCTGGTAGATATTCTTTTTAGCTGTAGGGGTGCTATTAAGTCTAAAATGTTCAACATGGAGTTGTTGCAATGGTTTGTTAGGTCATGGACTTCCGCCATACCCAAGGGAAGTGTCAGGATGTTGTTGCTGATGGATGTCCGATCGTTCCAGTTAATATTATGCATGCTTCTTTTCCATTGTTTGGGTTTCTTTGGGTGACCCTTTTTTGTCTTCATTGATTCTGTGATGAGACAGGTGATACATTGATGGTTTGTCTAGTCACAAGGGATGATAGATTCCAGTTGGATGATGTTACTCTTGGCAATGATAAGGTTCAGGGTGGCACCCAAGTTTTGGGTAGGACCATCACAGAACTGCGTCAGATTGAGGTCAGCTATGAAGGTTTTCAGGCTGTCGACTGCTTCGTCGTTAGGGTCAATCCAGTGCAGGTTTCAATCACAGAGGATTATGTGGGTTCTGTATTGTCCTGCGTTGGTTGAAATGGTTTCCACCATTTGTTCTATAAAAGTGTTGCTGTCCCCTGGAGGGTGATAGATTGTGTGCAGCTTGCACTATGGGTTGTTGTTGCTCCAAATGTCAATGCATAGATATTCGCATGAGGATAAGTCTATTTTGTGTGACTGTTTGACTGCGACAACCTGGGTAGGAGCGTTTGGGTCTTTTGGAGTAAGGTATCGTTCATAATAGGGCTTTCAGGCCTCACACAGGCATTTGTTTGGATCCCGTGTAGTGTCTCTGGCATAGTCGCTGTATCCACAGGAGTGTGTTCAGGCGACCATAGGATAGTCATTTTAAGCTGGTTGTTTTCATGTGTCTGTCTCTGAGATCGTACCTAATGAGGGGTGGTAAGGGCTTATTCCAGATTGTTGATTCAAGGGTAGGGTCTCCAGTTCCCTATGTGTAGGCTGAGTGGTGATGTAGTGTGTGTTGAAGACCTTGGGGAGACCTGTGGGGCACGAGTATCAGTAGAGACAAGAGAGCCATGGTGGCAATCAAACTCCTGGTTTCTTGGGGCCAGCTTGTGTCATCTGCAGCCTCCTCACGTATACCTCGTATGATAGCTATAATTCTTGGCATGTTGCAAAAATCTTTGCAATTGTGCTTTTGAGCAACTGTGCTCCTGAAAAACTCTGAAATGGTGGAATTTCCCTTAAAAACCTCTAGTAAAACCTATAACTTTTAAACATTTTTTCCCCCAAAAATAATGTTGAAAAAATTCACAATTTGAAATTCATTTTGTAAACATTTTTCTTCAAGGCGTCCTTTACTACCACGCTATAAAGAGTTGTCTAATATGTTTATGGGTTAAAAGGTATGTAAGAGGGATATATAAATTTGGCCCTGCATAGCTACAAGCCAGAAACTCAGACTGATGCACAATATATAATAGAATAGCCCTGCACAATACTTTGGGTGGTGGAGCGCAAGAATCAATTTTACAATAAAAATTTGTAAAACATACAAAAACAATCTTCATTTTATAGAATTATGCTTAGATTGTCCTGTTTTCGTTATTTTTTTAAAACATGTTTTATTTTGAAGCAAAACACATAACCAACAAGCATTGGCATAGCCAATAGGTCTCGCCTTTGGGACCTTATAAGTGTTTAGCTATCCAGCACAATATCCTTGGTGCAACAACATCAACTGTTGCATGGCTAAACACTTATGAGGTCCCAAAGGCGAGACCTATTGGCTATGCCAATGCTTGTTAATGCCAGCCTCGAAGAAGGAATTATTTTTGGTTCAAAGCCCTGCCTACCATTATTAATGGACAGGGCTTTGCACCAAAACCCATGGGTGATTACATTTGAGCGCTCATGTACTAGCCATAGAATGTCCCCTCAAAACAAAGATGCACAGTAACGCAAAGCTCTATTTGCATTTTTTTTACAACTTTAAAAAGAAAATAGTTTATCAAAATGTTGCGTCACTTTTTGCGACTTAACACTAACGCGAAACCTTAATAAGTCTGCCTCATAGTGATTATGAAAGCTCTGGTAAGGTATTGTGTTCAACTAATTTAAACTTACCTTAGGGTTATTTTCTAACACATGGGAACACTATAGATCTAAAACTGAAAAGGGATAATCTCCCCCTTCCCAGCTTCCACAGTTCAAGCAATACTACTGTCTTAATGAAATAAATCTTTCAGTGATTTATACCATTTCAAAATAACACAACCTCATGGATGATTAGTACCCACCAGGAAGTAAAGTTTTCGCACTAACATGCCAAGAGCAGCCTGGCCTCTCCACAGGCACAGATCCCTCTTCCGTGGGCATGCGCAGTGAGGTTCTTGCCTTTGATCAAGACATATGAAATCCAGCAATCTGTGCTGCTGAACATGTGTGAAATTTCAAACTGAAGAGTCTGCGATGCATCTTAAAATGTTTCCTTAGCAACGTAAATTTATGAGTGATCGTGGAAAGCTGACATCACCCGTGTAGCCTTGGGAATGGGAAGCAATTGCTCGTGGTCTTCCTGCATCTGGACAGACCTGTTTTGTCTTCAGTTGTGGGTATCTGTGACATAAGATACTTAAGTTTAAATGGACAATGGTTTGAAAACTGACAAACCGAGCAATGGATCGGGGCTCACGGTGGATAACGTAAAGATATGCAGATTGAAGGTTGATTGCACAGCCACGCCAGGAATCCAGACACAAAGGCACATTTATAACAAGCATTGGCCGCGCGGCCGTGAAAGTAACGCGGCCGTGAAAGTGAAAGTGATGGCAGGGACGCGCTCTGTGGTGGGGGAGGGGCAGAGCGAGGCGCTTGGGAGAGCAAGGCTTAATGAGCCATGAAAGCCACATGGCGGCTGCGCGCGTGCACGCGCTCGTGAACGCAAGCTTGAGGCCAGGAAAAGATTGTGGTAGCACTTTGAAAAGCCACTAACTAAATGTCTCGCAGAGCAGCGCATGCGCTGGCTCAGCGAGACCTAAAAACACCCATGGCTGCACGTAATATCAAGCAGGATACCATATCCTATTTTTCAATGGCTTTCTTTGCATTGACCCTTCCAGCCTGAGCCCCTCCCACCAGCAAGGCACTCGTCATAGATGAACCTTATCCCAAGTAGGATACTCCTGTCCCAACAGGCCATCCGAAGGGCCCCAATATGTCCCCCACAGACTCCATACTTTCTCCCACTTGCGCGGACAACCTCGACCTTCATAGACCAGCTGCTCTGCACCAATCTATGTCAGATTCCCGCTCCTCAACACTCGGTGGATCAGACTCCCCCCACCAGCGAACTATGTTTCGCTTAGCCACTGCGAATCCCAGGGTGGACAGTAATCTGGAGTATTTTCAAGAGGATCGGTTTGTGTTTGATCTTAGCCAATAGGCAGGCTCCCTCCCAGAGTCCCTCCCGGACCCCCGTCCTGAAGTCCGCTAGACGTGGACATTCCCGTAGCCTCCTTCATCTTCAGTAGGGGGCATTTGTAGGAAAGTAGGATCTGGTATGATTACTCCCACTTTTTGCTGGTGTCATGTTTTTCTGACAAGTCTGACTGGGATCCTACTAATCAGGACCCCAGTCTCTGTGCTTCTTCCCTAAATTGGACATGGTGAGTACTTAAGTACACCCCAGATTGGCTACTGATGTACGCTTCTAAATTCCTAGTATATGGTACTAAGGTACCCAGGGCATAGGTATGCCAGGGGTCCCCCATGGGCTGAAGCATATATTATGCCACCCAAGGGAGACCACTCAAATTGTGACTACAGGCCTGCCATTGCAGCCTGTGTAAGCAGGTGCTAGCACCACTTACGACAGATATAGGTTTCCCTATATCTGAGGTCACTGCACTTAAAACCTATAAGTCACCCCTAAGGCAGGCCTTTCAATCCTGAAGGCAGGGTGCTCGGTTATAAGTGTGAGGGTGCCCCTGCATGAGCAGGACACCCCTACAATCCACTGAGTCCATTCTCCCTGGTCGTAAGTGCATCAGCCATTACGATACATAGAGTGGCCATGCGTCATTACGCAATGGCTAACTCTAAACTGGCTGTAACGAACCCTGTCGTATTTAGTATCAAACATGTTAGAATCATACCTCAAAACCGTAAACGGTGTTGGAGGTATGATTCCATGCACCGTAGCACCCCTTCGGGAAGCCCTCAGTGCTCCTGGGACCAGTCTTCCAGACCTGGACAGCAAACTATGGTTGCTGTCGCCCAGAGACACAACTCTGCCCTCCTGCTGAGCCAAGCTCGAGCAGGGGCAGGCAGGACAATAGGTTTCCCGTCACAGGGAGGTGTGATCACCTCCCAGACAGGACTTAGTGTATTGAGCCAGGGTGGGGGCACTTGTCAGCGCCACTAGACTGCTTTGGAGGGCACATTTGGTGCCCTCCTTGCATACTCCAGTTGGAACCAGTTCAGGGAGCCGTTGGCTCCCGCTCTGGTGCGAAACCGGACAAAGGACATGGGAGTACTATCCAGCCCCTCCTATGGGAGGGATCCCTGAATCGTCCCAACTCTTTTCTTAGGGCACTTAAGGGCTTACCTATGGCCGTTTCCTTAGATTCGTCGTACTACAAGATTGAGATCCGAAACCCCTTCATATTCAACCGTCTGGGCACTTTGGACTTCGTTGGACTTCGCTTTGGGAACCGAGACTGCAACTGGGAGACTCCTGCCGCTCCGGGTCTCGTCGCCCTGCCAGTCTTCTGCATTGTCTGTGCCTGTGCTCCATACAAGTTCTTCTACAGGCCTGTGGACATCCAACACACCTGAAGGAATCACCCTTGAAGTGAAGGAGTCACTTCACTGCACCTGCATGCACCGCAACTAAGCTGACCGGTCTGCTGTCCCTGCGCTCCTACGGACTTCGAATGGTTCAGCAACACAGGTGGTGGTTCTGCAACTCCCTCGAGGCCTGCACTGTCTTCACAGCAAGTTTGAAGCCAGTATCCCTAGTCGGAACCGCTGGAGCAGTACCCCAGTGCACCGTGTCGACTTACCGTTGCCAATGCTTGTTGACTCAATTTACCAGAGATCTTCAGGCTGCAAAGCTCCAGCCTCCAGCATCTCCTGCAACCAAGATCTTTGTCCTCCCTGCATTCTCTCCACTGTGGGCTTGCATCATTGGTGAGCTGCTCGAGGTACTCTTGCGACTCCTGTGGGTCCTCTTGAGGGTCTTCTTTGGCTCCAGTGAGCTCCCCTGCTTGCTAGGGGCCAGCTCTGACTTACCTGCTCGTGGTGAGTCACTTGGAGCTTGCTGGTCCAGACACTGCACCTTTTTCGTCTACTACATTTGTTGCCGTTGCCAAGGCTTGTTGGTGCCCCTGCCGCACACTGATCCCCTGGCTCTTGAGATCCGAATTGGGACAGCTCGTGAACGGCTCCTGGTCTTCCACAGCCTCGCCTGGTCCGCACAGCTGCAGCTCCAAGGTCACCGTCAACTCTCCTGCATCTCCGACAGCGGTGGGCATTCGTCTTTGTGCCTCCTGGTCATTCCTGAATGGCATAGACTCTGTCCCCTCTGCTTGCAGGTACCTCTGATCTTAAATCCACTTTTGGGTTCTACCGGACTCTTTCACCTTCTTCGCCAGCAGCATCTTCACTGAAGTCCTCTGTTGTGGTCTACACCGGTTTCCGACGTCACTTCGAAGCTATGCACCCGGCTTCCCTGGTGTAGGTATCCTGGTTCCCATGGTATCCATGGGTGGGGTGACTCTCCAACCTTCCATCTTCCACTGGGTTTCTTCAGGGTCCTCTGGGAAGGGTCCTTCTTAAAAACTGCAACCGCGACTTACCCACTGACTTGTATTGAGCATGCGGTCGTGTTCCCACTCTGCACATGGCCTCCATGGGGTGCCTGGGTACTTATTTGGGTGGTTTCTTGGGTCCCCGGCTCTTCTATGTCTTCTGGGTCCATTCTCGACTTAGGTCGTGGTTCACATTCCACTTTCATAGTATATGGTTTGGTCTCCCCCTGGAGACTCCTGTGTATTTGTGCTACTTGCCTGTTCTATTACCAAAGCGTTGTGTGTATTGTGATTATATCTCCGGGTAGGAGATATTGCAATGTGTTAGTGAGTGTTTAGAATAAATACATACTTTTATAACTACACTGTGTGGTTCTTTTTCACTTAACCTACACTATATGATTAGTACTGGTAAAACAAGCTGCTTTATACTCCTTCTGGACTAAGCCTGAAGGCTGCTCTCCACAGCTACCACTTAGAGAGCTTTCTAAGGTTGTCTAAGACCACTAAAATCACCATAAGGGTTGTCTGGATTAGTGCAGGGTGCTACACTTACGTAAGTGAGCACTGTATACTAAGCCAGCCTCCTACAGCTTTGTTCATCAACTTGCTGTACATGAGGGAAATCGCTTTTTTGAGGAGTGGTTCTGTCAACAGTCTCTCCTGTAATGGCAAGGCATCTTCCAGCGGCTGGCCCCGATCAACATGCACCTGTAAGGGGTGTCTCAGCTTGGGATACCGAAAAAGTTCCCTGGGTGTCATCTCATGGTCTGCCTGCAACACCTCCCAGGCGATCCTCCCTGTTCCACGCATCTCCCAGCTTCGAGATGCCTATCCTGTCCCAATCAGAAAAACCCTCAAGTCTGCTCTGCCAACATGTTGCTATCCCACAATGGGGTCAGCTTCGTTAGTCTTCCCTGCAAGCCCAAAAACCTTTTCGCCGCCTGCCAGATGGAGGCCGTGACTTGCGTCAATGGTGGGAGAGATCTGCAATCCCGCTTGGAGTACCATAACCTCGGGAAACCCCTAGGACCCGGAGCCCTTCGATCCACCTTGATCGAGGGCTCCATCAGGGGGGGCAAAGGCCTACTCATTGACGAGTATCAACTGCGACGCCCAATAGTACCTTTACAAGTCGGGGAGGGTGATTCCCCCATCGTACCATCCTCTCATGAGTTTTACAAACGCTGTACGGGACGTCCCCCCATCCTATAAGAGCTGTCAAAATGTGTGGTTAACCCTCTTAAACTCAGGCGGCTCCTGGTATTTTGCAGTGCATATATGAGTTTCAGCAGGACAATCATTTTGTACTTTGTCGCTCTCCCGAGAAGCCAAAGAGAAACCGATCTCCAATGCTGCACATTCACTCTAAAGCGCTTCAGTGTGGATTAGAGAATGGCTGAGTAGAAGAGCTCAGGCCGCCTAGTTACGCAGGGGCCAAGTACTTGAAGGCCACAGTTTCGCCTGCCAAACCCTCTGGGAGGGTTGACTGTGCATCTCTTGAACACAGGGGATAAAGAAGGGAATTTCCCTAATTTATGGTGTATCCAGAGTAGGTTCCATAGAGGCGAAAGATATGGAACAGTCTGGGATGGAGACTTCAGGATTAGACACATATAGCAAGATATCATCCGCATAAAGGGAAATTTTGTCTTCTCCCTCCCCTCCCCTCTCCAAACCAATCCATTCACCATCTGGTCGCTGTGCACTCAACATGCCAGGGGTTCCAGCACCAGGGAGAAGAGAATCAGTGGCAACGGGCACCCTGCCAGGTGCTTCGGTGTAGCTGGACTGGTCGGGACCGTATCCCATTAACTCTCACCTGTGCCAATGGGTCACTATACAATAGTTTTACCCACCTTATATAGTTAGTCAAGGAAGCTGGCTTTATATGTAGTGGACCAAAATGAGGTACACTACGTAGAAAGTAGAGAAGACCCTTATTGGCTTACAGAACATAAATTAATAATCCCAAATGCTCTCTTTGCGGTAGTGTGGGCGAGTACTTTAGGCTTATCAGAGGGCAGTGTTAAACATGTGTTGTACACACAGTCAATAAATGAGACACAAGAAGAAACTCAAGACCAATTTAGAACAATAACAGATTTTTATATAATTTTAGACACCAAGATCATCGGAATCAGGTAAGTACCTATGACATTATCAATATTTACAGTAAAAACAGTAGAAAATGACAGCTGTCAGATTTAGGACATGAGCCTCGAATGCGGTAATGTTATCCTATGGGAGAAACATTCACTGCGTAGGTACACTTAGACGACTTGCAGGGCTGTTCTTCTGGACTTAAGGTAAGTGGGGGCAAAGGTCAAGAAAGCAGCAAAAGTTTGAGTATACCTGCCCTGAGGTGTCCGGGTTCAGAGGTGCTTTACGCTGTGGTAGCCTTGAACGCTAAACCCTAAAGTCAATGGGAAAAAGTACCTGTAAGAAAAAGGCTGCAAGGGAGGGGACCAGTCTGCCAGAACACAAGGAGGTGCTCAGCTCTTGAGGGTCCCAGGACGCACAGAGACACCGTCGGTTTGCTTGAGCCCGGGCTGGGGAGCTCGGGTGCAGGGGTGTTTGTCTGGCGGGTCGGTGAGTTAGAGGCTCTCACGGTTCTCGGTGCACCTGCAGAACAGGGAAAAGAAACGCAGCAGGGCAACTCCCTGTGTGGAGCTGACCTCTCTAAGTCCCTCAACGTGCAGGTAAGTTTTGGAGGTGGTGGTGTTCCCACTGACCACAAACAAGCCTTGGTGCTTGCAACTGGCTCCGGTACCCTGGGAATTGGTGCAGGAGAGCTCCTGAGGGTCCTGGCGTCTCCAAACTTGGCAGGAAGATGGATCTGAGCTCTGGGAGCCTCAAAGTCCTTCTTCTGGGGGTGCTGCTCCCTCAGTGGACCCGGGGGTCGACAGAAAGCGGTACCGGGCAGATGCGGTTGGTGCCTGTTGATGCAGAGAAGGTGTTCCTCCATTCCAAGGGAGATTTTGATGGGTCAATGAAGTGCTGGGCAGACCCCCAAGAGTTTGGGGAGGCCGTTTCGCTTCTTGAAGAGTCGGTGATTGTCGGGAGAGGAGAAGCCAGGCAAGGTTTTGCGCCAAGTTAGGTGCTGATCAGTCGGCTTTCTAACATCCAGGGTTTCGGAACGCCAACTAGGTGGGGACACGGATGCAGTCCTTTGAAGAAAGTGTGACTACGAGGACGGTCCAACCCAATAACCTAAAGGAGCCTAGCTGAAATTTAGGCCATTTTAGACCACAACAAAGGAAAGAGTCCAATTCGATGGTCTGTATAAGTTGCGTGCATGTGTTCTACCACATAAATTCATGAAAGCGTGTATTAAGGACCGCAAAAAGCAACCATTTGATATAGGGATAATTTTATACTTAACGGTCCTGAAGAAAGCCGACCGACCCACAAGTGCATTTAAAGCGGCTGAAACATGTCGACCACAGATGTATGAGGTCACTACATCTTCATTACATTACACTTTTTTTTAACCTTGCCAAAGGCAGCAGCATCTCCTCCACTAAGGCGGAGGAGCGTAGCCCCACAGGAAAAATACAATGTAACTCCACGTTATTATCTTGGGCCGGCCAAACAGTCATGCGGACTTAGCATGTTCTCCACCAGGCTGTAATGCACAGCGAGGGTGGAGAACATGCACAGGCTCCCACTGCCTGTCTGAGCGCCGAACCATGGTGCTCAGACCAATCATGACGCTGCTGTCTTGGTGACAGCAGCATTGTGATTGGCTAGAGGAGTCTGCTTCCTATTGGATCGAAGAGGACGAATGAGGTGCGGCAGCAGGCAGCGTGGTAAGTGCATTTAAAATTTTCTTAACCCCTCTCACCCCCCACCTACCACTACTGCCCTGTAGCAGCCGCTACTAGCCAAACGACCAGTAAAATAAAACACAATTGGATCTGGCAGGCAATTTTATTCTTAAGCACAATCCCTGCACAATAAATCAAGTGCACTGCTTACAAACGCATTGAGCCCGCTCACCCACACTAGGTGAAAGGGACGTGGGCCTGATAATGAAGCAAGCCACGAGGGTACCTGTGGGTGAGGACCCAACAATTATATCCTAAAAGCTGTATAGATCACACCGATTTATCCGAGTGTAGATCTTACACTTTGATGAGATATACATTGGGCCATGCAACAATCTCACGGACAAAATCAGGATTTAAATATGCAAGGGTAACCCTCTCTGGTGGTGTAACGTAATACAATTTTGCGAGGCCAAGGGTTCAAATCCAACATATGCTTCTCACTCCTAAGTGGTGACCTAACCTCAAAAATAGACAAAAACAGTTTTTTCAGGGTTTAAAAAGCATGTTGGTTTTTTGCAGTGATTGTTATAAAGCACACATGTAATTTAAAGGAGAAGTAATGCAGGGTGTGCAGTGTCTCCCATTGACAGTGTGTTGAATGAATTAATATTAGACTAAGCATAGAAAGTCTGTGTATTTCACGTACATCTCAATACCTCTCACACTCACTCTGTCTGGTTTACACAACTATTAATGGGTTAAAAAAGTAAGAATGCTATATTAAAATATTTTAATAAACAAATTCCTGGACATAGCTGGGGGTAATTCACCTACTCCTTTCAGAATATTATGATATTGTAGGGGTGTGGTCAACCCTGCCTACATCATAGTACCTTGTGAAATCTTTACAATTAACACTTACTCCAGGTTATTTTGCAGCCCTGCATTCTATGGCACCTCAAATTTGACGCTTTAAGCATGCTCGCCACAACATTTCTGCATGCTTTGACTGACTACATTAAGGTAGTGCTGCTGCTGTGTGAATATTCATAGCTGGCAAGTGCCCCCATCACAAATCTCTCACTTTGTCAGACCTGATCTTTTAACAGACATTACATTGTATTCTGGGACTTGAAATTGGGTTGCTAACATTGTAATTACAGGCTCAAAAACTCCAGCACTAAAGTGCAGTTGGGTAGAAAGCCAGGATTAGCTGAAGGTATCATACATAACAATGTAACACCTTGCAGCCATCAATTTTGTTGATATGTGGAAAGTTTTGTGTCATGTTTTCGCCTCCATACCGTATGCATGGTGACAGCTCTGTTTTCTCAGGTGCCTGTCACTACAACTTGCTTTAATTGTTTAAAGCCTGAGGTGTTTTACAGGTGACCTGCTATCAATACTGACTTGTTAGAAAAGGGGGCGATGCCTCAAAGGCTTTTACCCATTCTGGGTCTGTCGGTAAATGTGATGGTAATTATTGGCCAAGATTCTTATGAGCCAGCCATTTCACCAATCAGTGAAAGAATTAAACAGGCTCTATCAAGCCTCAGAATCCTTAACTTAGAATTATCCGCAGGTGTCAGACTGGATCCAGAATTTTTTCAAGCACTACCTCTGCATGCAGGTAGGTGGTGGTGGTGTTCAGCTCTGCGTCGACCGCGCCAGCGGGGACATATGCAGTACCTTATAGGCACCACTTCGACATCACTTCATTTTTGCAACTTTCCACGGCAGGAACGAGGAGCCACGATGACAAATGACCACTGACGGAAAAACCATCTTCCTTTAATCAGGTCACAGAGTGGGGAGGATGGGAGAATCCGTAAGGAATTTGTAGCAAGATAGAGTCTCTTTCAGATAAGGTATTGCTGAAGGTAACTTGTTCATCTGATAGAGATTTCTAGCCACAGATTCCTTACCTTAGAATAGATAACCATGCAATGAATCCCCGGATGCGGGTCTGCGAACCCAACTTAGACGAGGAAGTCCTGCAGGACTGAATGGGCAAAACACCCAACTCGACGGACCTAACTGTCCAGGCAGAAGTGCTTCGTTAGCGTGTGCAGTGAACTCCACGTAGCAGCCAGACAGATGTCTAGGACTGGAACTCCGCAGGCTAATGAGTGGTCACAGCCTTGGCTCTGGTAGAATGAGCGCCGAAGCCCTCAGGTGGTTGCTTTTTGGCCAATGCGTAGCAAATTTTTATACAGACCACAATCCATCGGGAAATGTTACGTTTCTGCACAGCCTTCCCTTTGTTTGCCACAGTGTATCCTACAAAGAGTTGATCATCCACCTGGAATTCTTTTGTGGAGTCAAGGTAGAACGACAATGCTCATTTTGAATCCAGACGGTGGAGTCTCTTCTTCTCTAGAAGGGTGAGGTAGGGCAAAAAAGGTAGGTAGGGTGATCGTCTGGCCTAAGCGGAAAGGCATGCTTACCTTCATAAAGAAGAATGAACTTATCAAGAGGACCAGTTTGTCAGGATAAAAAGTAGTGTAAGGTCGGTGCACTGAGGTGGCCTGCAACTCACTGACCTTCCTAGGTGAAGTAATAGCCACCAGAAAGGTGGTTTTGATGGTTAATAACCGAAGGGGGCAGTTGTGTAATGGCTCAAAGAGAGCACACATAAGAAAAGGAAGGATCAGGTTCAAGTCCAACTGGGGCATGATGAATGACCTGGGGGGGGGGGGGAGGGGGAACATATATTGCAAACATTTCAGGAATTTTATTACAACGGGTGACTTAAATAAGGAAGGTTGGTCTGGCAACCACAAAAAAGAAGATATGGCTGAAAGATAGCCCTTAACTGTGCTCAGAGCAGAGCCATGCTGGGCCAAAGAAAGAACAGAGTAGAACCTGAGAGAGAGGAGCAGATGGAGGAATCCATGCTTTTTAATACACACCATGCCACAAAATTGACCCAACTTCTGGCGTACACCAATTTAGTGGAGGGACGCCTGTCTGCCAGAACAACATCACAGACTTCGAGAGGAAGATCAAAAGCTGTTAACTGTCACCACTCAATCTCCATGCATGAAGGGCGAGTGTGTGCAGGTTCGGGTGCAGAACCCGCCCCTTTTGCTGCGACAGAACGTTCTCCCAAAGAGGCAGCTTGTCCGGAGGACCGATGCTCATGCTCAACAGTTCGGGATACCAGACTCTCTATGCCCACACCAGAGCCACTAGTATTACTTGGGCGCAATCGTTCCTGATCTTCTTGAGAACTCTGGGCTGGAGAGGGATTGGCAGAAAGGCGTACAGGAGGCCGGAGCTCCACTCGAGAGGAAAAGCGCCGGCTAGTGAGAGCATCCTTGGAAACTCCGGCGCAGAGTACTACCGACATTGAGCGTTCTCTGCAGTTGGAAAGTAGATCTAACCAATTCTCTTTCAACTCTTGGAAGAGGCCTTGCACCCCTTCCAGATGGAGACGCAACTCGTGATCTGCTAGGCATTGATGGTTGGGTCTGTCCGCACTGGTGTTCAGCCAGCCTGCCAGGTGTTGAACCGCCAAAGAAATGCCATGGTGTCCTAGCCATGACCACAGATGCAGCGCCTCTTGACAAAGTGGCCACAACCCCATCCCGCCCTGCTTACTGCAGTACCACATGGCAGTGGTGTCGTCTCTGAACACCTGCTCTAGCCTTCCCATGACGGAGGGTAGAAAAGCCATCAACACCAAGCAAACTACCCGAAGCTCCAACAAGTTTATGTGGAGTCCAGACTCCATTGGAGTCCATAGACCTCTGATCTCCACCTCTCCCAGGTGGCTGCCCCAGCCCAGGAGTTACGCATCTGTCACTACAGTCAGCTTTGGTTGAGGACGTGAGAAGGGTCTGAATGTGACACAATCGCGGTTCGTTAGCCACCACTGCAGGTCTTTTGCAGTTCCCTCCGAGATCTGGGCCATGTCGGAGAGATTCCCCTGATGCTGCGTCCATTGGAACTTAAAGTGCCACTGTAGAGCCCGCATGTGCCAATGGCCATGTGTTACAAGGAGGATGCAGGAGGCTATGAAGCCCAACAGTCTCAGAGTCTGGCTCACTGAAGTCCAGGATAGAGGCTTAAACATCAGTATTATAGCCCAAATATCCTGGACTCGACGTTTAGGAGGATAAGCCAGAAACTGCATGTGTCCAGAACAGCTCCAATGAAAGGGAGCGTATGAAAGGGAGTCAGGTGTGACTTTGGCATATTGATAGTGAAACCCAGGGAGTGCAGTAGGTTCGCCGTAGTCTGGAGGTGGGAGAAGGCTCCTGGGGTGAGCCTCCCTTCAACAGCCAGTCTTCGAGGTAGAGGAAAACTGGAACCCCAGACCTCCGCAGGTATGCTGCGACCACTGCCATCACCTTGGTGAACATCCGAGGGGCACTGGTAGGACCAGAAGGAAGCATGGCAAACTGAAAGTGCTCGTGGCCCACTGTGAACCAAGGGTAACTTGGGCAGCACGGGGATGTGAAAATATGCATCGTGCAAATCCAACACTACCATCCAGTCTCCCGGGTCTAGGGCAGACAGAACCTGAGTGAGCATGAGCATTTTTATCTTCTCCTGTTTAAGGACGAGATTGTGAAGGCGCATGTCTAGAATTGGACGAAGGCCTCCGTCCTTCTTGGGCACCAGAAAGGAGCGGGAACAACCATGACCTAATTCTGATGCTGGCACCCTTTCAATAGCTCCCTTGGCCAAGAGAGCCAACACTTCCTGGTGGAGTAAGAAAAGATGGTCCTCCATCAATCAGTCGTAAGAAGGTGTCATGGGTGTAGGGGCTGCCACAAAGGGGAGGGAGTAGCCCCTTTGTATAATCTGTAGTACCCTACGGTCTGATGTTATTGACTTCCAGTGGGGCAGGTGATGGCCAATCCTGCCCCTCACTGGATGCCCATGATGGTAGGTGGGCAACCTAAAGAGGCTTGACAGTGGCTGCCGGGGGGTGGTGAACTGGCCCGACCTTTGGCTGCCTGTCCCACGGGATTCTGTGAGAACCGCGTCCTCTGCCATGAAAAGGTGTTGAAGCTTGCTGGCCGAGATGGCTGGGAGGGTATTGACGTGGTTGGAAACCCGCCCCTTCCAGAAGGTCACTTGAGACTGCAGGGCGCTTATGACTGCCCAGGTTACCGTCCTGCAGATCGGAATGGGCTCTGTATATATTAATGCCCAGGTACTGAAATGTGGTCAGTGTAGACTATGGGTTCCTGATTCCACTGGAGTCTGCCCTGCATTCTGTGAAAAAGGGAAAACATGAGATTTTGCAAGGTTGACTCTTAGTTCAAGATCAGGGCAAATGCTGCTAGGTCCCGTGACATATGGGTGAGAAGTCTCTACATTTCGAATGTATACCAGCATGTCATACGCGTACAGTGATATAGCATGCACAGCGGTATCCAGAAGAATACCCCAGGCTGAGCCAGTCCTCCAAAATCGCATGGCCAAGGGTTCGATGGCCAGCGCACCTAGCAAGGGTGAAAGGGGCATCCTTGTCTTGTGCCCATCGCTATTGTGTACGCTGCCAATTTGTGCTGCCAAGTTTTTGCCCTAGTCGTGGGTGCACTATACAGGAGCCTGATCCATTAGAGCAGTTGGTGGGGGAGCCTGAAGTGTTCTAGTGTTTTGAATAGGTACAGACATCTACGCATCTTGAACGCCTGTTCGAGGTCCAAAGCCAAGCACGCCACTCTGGGCCAGTCCTTGGGGGCCCTCTTTATTACTTGATTCAATCTCCTAATATTAAGAGAAGTATTCCTTACTGGGATAAATCCATTCGGATCACTATGGATCATAAGGGGGAGAAGCCTCCCAGCAAGGAATCTGCTTAGAATTTTGTAATCTGTACTTAGTATAGAGATGGAGCTCAGCAGGCGGCCGTCCTGGTTTCAGGAGCGATGTCACCAGTGCCTCATTGGTCATGTTGGGGAGGCAGCCTGCTGCCAGTGCGGCCTCATACATTTGCCTCATCTGGGGCACTAGAACCACCAAAAAGGCTGCGTAGTACTCCGCTGGCAAGCTGTTCAACCGTGGCAATTTGCCTATTGGCAATAGTCGGAGAGCTTCTTTAATTTCCTGCTCCATGATTGGGGCAGTTAGAATCTCCTGTAATTCCCTTGGCAGGATAGGGAATCACTGCTCCAGTAGGAAAGCTTCTGCAGCCTTGTCGTCCATTGGCACGGACTCGGAGTATAGCCCTTGGTAGTACTGTTGGAATGCTGTGTTGATCTCTGCTTGCGTATTGACCTTCCTATCCCTCCCTCGTAAGTATAGATGCTATGGGCTGGCACGTCTGCTGCTGGCTGAAGAGCCATACCAGCAGTCGCCCTGCTCAGTCACCCTCGGCATGCGAGCGTTCGATGTACGAGTTATAGTCCAGTTAGCGAAGTTGTTCTAGTGTGGCTGCCTGCATTTTGTGCGCCTCTTGCAGCCTCAGCCTCACCGAAAGGATCGCCCACCATTGCCCCCTCCAGGGCCAAGAGAGATGCCTCCACGAGCACACTGCAGGTACACTTTGTGACTTGGAGACACACCCCTCTGATCACAAGCTTGAATGCTTCCCATACAACCAAGGGAGACGAGGCCATGCCCTAGTTTGTACGGAAATAGTTTGTGGCAGCCTTGTGCAGGGTGTCTCTTATGACCGGGTCTTCCAGCAATGAACGCTGAAGTTTCCAGGAGGGAATGGGAGTCGATATCCTTCCCATACAAAGTTGCATCTCAAGGGGGTTGTGGTCCGAGAGCGTTTACCCCAGGTAGGTAGCCTGTATCACTCGCTTCTGTTCAGCAGATGGGCCACAAATATAATACAGGCGGGCATGCAACTCATATGGGGGGGGCTGGGGTGGGAGGGAAGAGTGAGTATTCCCGGGTGTTGCATTCTCCTTAAGTCTACTAATGACCAATCCTGGGTTCAGCTCTGCAGGGCTTTGGCACTGCGGGTGACAAGGGTTCCCGGCAGTGAAGGGTAGGAGTGGTCCTGAGCTATGTCTAGGATGGAGTTAAAATCACCTTCCAATAACCACGGCAGACCTGCGCAGTCTGCCAGTTTCTGCAACGTGTCATCAGGAAGGCCTGCTGATCAACGTTGGGGGCATAGACACTGCCTAAGTCCAATGGGGAACCATCCAGTCATCCCCGGAACAGCAAATACCAGCCTTGCGGATCAACTCTAACTTCCTCTGTGTAGAATGACACAGATGGCTTTATCCATATAGCTGTCCTCCTACCAAAGGCGGATTATGTGGTATAATGCAGGTACCATGCGACCTACGTCGTAGTTTATTGCCCTCTGCCAGTAAGTGGGTCTCCTACAAGAACACAATTTGGGCACTGCGTCATCTCAGCTGACTCTGGACTCAACAGCGCCTGAGTGGGGTACCCAAACTCCTCACTTTCCACTTGAGGGCTACATATTTACTAGGGCTCGTCATTTTGAATTAGGTAAAGTGGCGAGACGGGCCAGGGCCCTGGCATGACCCCGGACCCTCCGTAGGCTTAGCATCTTCGACCTGTGGATTAGGGGTCCTTTTTTAGTATTCCAACCAAGTGTGCATCAACATCAACTCCTGGTCTGGCAGAAGAACTCTGCAGGACCATAACAGTAACTGAAAAACTGACCACTATGCTGGGAGCTGTTTTGTGAGTTCTGAAGAACTGGACCGACGCCATCTTGTACTCAGGACAAAGAACTGGATTCCAAGTGTTGTAAGGCTGAACTCCTGTTCAAACTACAGGGCCATAGCAAGCGTTAAAAGGTATTTTCTTGGAGTACCCAGTTGACCAGTGGCAACTGGACGTGGTCTGGACCCTGTTACTGGCCTCTGCCTGACATCCTTGGAGTCTCTAAGCACCACCCCTGATGTTCTAGAGTGCTTTAGAAGTGTACTCCTGTGATGGACTGATACTTAAAGGTCTGAGTTGGAAGGTAACAACTTTGACCAGGATGAACCTGGCTGGTTTATCCGATCCGTGTTTCATCATGGCCAGCCTCAAATTGCACCTAGGTCCCTGTCTTTTCGCAACCGCTGACTAACATTGGTGCTTTTGGGTGCTATTTCCTCCTAAATCTTTATACACCCACATCTCAGGTTCCCCTTATTAGATTTTTTTCATTTTGTTTATTGAAATATACTCTATCTTCCCAATTCAGTTTGAGATTTTCATTTTATTTGCATTTTTACTGTATTACTGTTTTGATACTGCATAAATACTTCAAACATTGCCCTAAGTTAAGCCAGTCTGCTCTGTTCTATAGCTACGAGAGGGCTGAGCCCAGATTAGTTTTGTGACTTTGATGGTTCACCGAGCCAGGGTGATTATTAGTCACCTATCCCAAATAATAATCACATTTCTTACAGTATTCAGGTGCCAAATTGCCAGATAGACTTGTTAGGGATCAAGGTATCTGATGTGACCTTAATGGTGGGCCAGATGCTGTAATAAGAGCTTCTCGTGAGAGCTGACTGACATCTCTAGAAGGATTGAGTAGCATGGCTCTCTTGCTCATGTTGGTGCAACTAGGATTAGAGTCATGGACACCTGCCACATCTCACTGACTACATACAGGATGAGGGAAAGAGGTGGAAAATGGTAAGCAAATAAAGCCAAATCGAACTCTAAGGCATTGCCCCTGGATTGGAAATTTGCACATCTGGTGGCGAAGATTTGCCATTTTACGTTTTCTGGTGTGGCGAACAGGTCTACTATGGGAGTGCCCCAACTGTGGAAGTACTTTTGAAGGACTTGTGAGTGGAGTTCCCAATTCTGTACTTGTTAATGTGTCCTGCTGAGCAGGTCCACAAAGTAGTTGTGCACTCGCAGTAGATGGTCCACCAAGAGGTGAATGTTGTAGCGGACTGCCCAATGCTAAATCCCCTGTACTAACGGAGTAAACTGAGGGGAGTGGGCCTCCCTCTGCTTCTGAATATAAAACATCAATGTCTCATTGTCTGACTTTGTTTTGCCCTTGGAGAATACAGAGATATGCTTTGAGAGTTAGTCTGATGGCTATGAGTTCCAAGTAGTCAATGTGGCAATCCTGGGACTTAGGAGACCTGGTACCTTAGATTGTCATTTGGTGAACGTGGGTACCCCACCCCATTAGAGGCATCTATAGTGATGATCACATACAGAAGGGGGGTCTAGAAAGGGCCTGCTGATCCAACAAATTGTTGCTGTTCCGCCAGTGGAGAGAATGCTAGGACCTTGTCATTACCAACTCTAGATCCTCCCATCAACAAAGGTTGATATGTCCCTTGATCCTTGTCCAGCTTTGGGATCATCACAATCATTGCTTTTCACATGGATCTCAGTAATATACCTGTGTGGTTCGCTTCTTAGATTGCCTCCAGGAACTCTGATATTGTTGATACCATTCTACCGGTAGGCCATCTGGCCCAAGGGCTTTCTACCTGGGTATATTCTCTATGGCCCCTGCTAGTTCCTCACCCTGGAGGTCCGCTTCTAGTGCGTATAGCGTTTGCCCATTAGCCTGGGCATCTAAACTTGGTTCAGAAACTCCCCTATCCTTGTAGGGGATGCAGTCTTAGAATTGGTCATTTTGAATGGGACGCTGTGGGCTATCAAAATTGCCACCCCCTTGCACAGCTTGAATAAGTAGATGATTACATGTGGCCTTGCCACTGCTTCCCCAGCTTTTGGGTCTCCCCGTCTAGCAGGTGTTTTTCCTGTAAGAAGACAATGCATGTACTCTGGCATCCAAGGAATGTGTGTCCTGTATCTCTTTACAAGTGTGTTTACGCATACGTACCACGTGACCATACTTATTGGATTCATCATTCTGCGTTGTACCTCAGTCCCACGTCCTCCTTCAGTTTCAGCTGGGAAGGTCTCCCCTCTGCACTTTCTCAGGCCTCACCTTCATTAGTCACCGCTAACTGCCCCCTGTTGTGTCTTGCTACTGCTAAATAATCAAACTCCCAATCCCACCCCTCGCCCCCACTGGGTAAACATTTGTCTCTCCCAACTGTGTCTATCCAATCATGTGCCTATGTATCGAAAAACCTCCCCGTCTAAATTTCCCATGAACAAATGTTGTGGTTACTGAGTCCTTCCTAAACTATTGTGTTCCTATGTTGGTGGACGCTGCTCGGGTTCCGCACCCGCAGCTGATGAGCTTGGAGTAGCAGGGCTCAGAGCAACCCCGGAGCCACTATAACTAACTCCCAACCCTTTAATGCCTGCAACGTGCAGTGTGTTTGGAGAACTTCAAACAGTAGAAAAAGTAGGAGATAGAGGTATGCAGGACAGCAAGCCCAGGAAGTGGGCTACTGTAAAGAAATGTTGGTGAGTTTGGAAATAGTGCAGATACCAGGAGTTGCGGCAGACGTAAGTGGAAAAAGGGCTCCTACTCACGATCCATTCCCCCTTCCTGTGTCCGCGCCAATATTTGTGTAGTAGGCAAGGGCAGCGAATTTCCCAACAGTGATGGCCCGCTTGCTGCAAGGGCCTTGCTTAGTTCCAGTCGGCGGCATCCGGCTGGCACTTCAGCAGGCTCATACACCTGTGGCGCCTCCACCTAATACTGTTCAATACGTGTCTCCGTTAGGGGTGTTCATGGATCTTGTCCCCAGGTGGGGTAGTTGTGTCTTCCATTGTCACCGCCATCACGAGAGCCCTGGCCTCCTATTTTACTGTGTTCTGATTTCAATATTATATTAAATGTGCCATCCTGATGCACGACAATCCATCTGTGGTCTGAGTGTCTCTGTGGCTCCCATGAGAGCTTGGTCCTGCGTTTTCTCTGCATCCACGCTGGAGATTATCCCTCAGCAGCGGCCGAGACACGGTCCCCCCCACAAATTTGCTTCTACCCAGCACCATACCTCATCCGGGGTACTAAATAAGTAGGCATGTCCCCCATGGAGTACCTTCAGGCGGGTGGGCACAGCAGCATATAGAGCAGTCTGATTGTTCTCAGTTTTTGTTTTACTATGGTGAAGGACTGTCAGACGCTGCATCCTCTGAGTGAAGTCTGGAAAGATGTCGAGACTGTGGTTCTCGTATCTGGGGTCCCCCGCCTTTCGGACTGCCTGCAGGATTATGTCTGTTGCGGTAATTAAGGATTTTAGTGCTCATTGCCCTCGGTGGCGCTCTGGGTGCCGGGGGGGGGGGGGGTGAGTGCTCTTCGAGCTCTCTCTATGGTGAACATGGGTGACAGGCCATTGGGGGCGATGTTCGACATGATCAATTTCTCCAGAAACAACTCGGGCAGCAGCCTCAGCTCCCTCATGGAACCCTACAAATCTCAGGTTTTTGAGTCTTGACCTTCCCTCCGTGTCCTCGGCCCAGTCCTCCAGACGTCTAGAGGTCTCCGACAGAGCCAAGATCATGGCCCTGAAATTTTGTATTTCTTCTTGCAGGATTGACACTGTGTTTTATTTCCGGTGACCCCTCCACCACTTTGAGTATGTCTGCCCGCAGGAGGTTAACATCAAGGGATACAGTGGCAATTGTATTTTCAAGGGAGGACCTAGAGTGCTCTATTGCTGCAAGGATTTAGGCCCCTGAGGGGCCCGGTGACTCCGCCCTTATTTCCTCACAGCTTGTCGTCAGCCGGGGGAGCCACCTCTGTCCGGTCAGGGGGCATTCTATTGGTCCATCTTGGTATGTTAGTTCTTCTGAGCTGTCTGTCCTTCCCAATGTTTGCCAGCAGGCTGATGGGCTCTGTGCGTTTCCCCAAGGGTGCCCACCTTTGCAGGTGGCATGTGACGGAGTTCCCTGCTTTTCAGCTCTCATTGCCCCAGGCATCTCCACACCCCCTTCCTGTGTCCACAGGGATTTGCAGCTAGGTGCCACCTATCTCTGCCTGGCCACCTGCTGCAGCCCTGCCAGGCCGATCGTGAAAGTCCCAACGCACTCCCCATCCGGGCTCATGGCCTCTTCATCTGGTCACTTCATGGGACACAGCATGGGAGTCAAACTCCTTCACCTCACCAGCCGCTCTCCTCACCTCGCCTATTGATTATATTCCTCGGTGGGAGTTCCTCACAGCTCCTGTCTCTCAGGGCCCTCTCTCTCTGGGTCAGTTGCCTCCCACATCCTCTATCTGTAGGCTGCTGCTGCTTCTGGCGGCAGAGCAGTATGCTTCTAACATGGCCTCTTCTGGCTCTCCTTTTTTCCAGGGACTGGGTAGAGCCCCTCACCCATCCCTGCTTGTCTCCTGCTTCTTTCACGGCCCGCCGGACTTCCCAGCTGACACCAGGGAGCCGGCGCACTCTGGTCACAGCTCCCCCGGGTCTCTTCTGATTGTGGGCCCAGTCCGCCTTTCGCCCCAGGAGCAGCAGATCACAGAGGCAAGCTGGCCTCACACGCTCTGCGAGACAGGATCTTCAAGCCGCATGGGGCTGCCATTTTTTTGGGGGGCGTCTGCCTCGCGGCGGATTAAGCCCACTTCCGCATCCCTTGGTTAGCTTTTCAGGGCCATCCACAGTCTGCGGGTGTCAGCAATGCTTGTGTGTGCATTTAAGGCGTCCTAGCACACTCCAGGGCGCAGGATGGTGCAGGATTACTGCCGGGGCTGAGGAGCCTGCGGCTAGTGCATTTTGTGGGCCATCGTGCCAGACACGTCCCTCACATAAATCTATCTCTAGTACTTTACCAGTATGTACAGTATGACTCTAAAGTAGCCTGTCACGGCTAGGCTAATATAATCTGAGCTGGTCCATTTTCACAGTTCTGTTTTAATGCTGATATGATAATGTAACCTAAAACAATTCGTTTCCACAGCTATTTTTAGTGTTAAAGCATTATGATGATAATGTAACTTGACACATCCGTTGCCACGGTTCTGTTTTAATGTAATGTGTGCTGACCCTATTTGGTAAATTATGCCATAGAAGAATGCAAAATAAATATAATACACGCGGTATCACATTTCTTTGTATTTGCTAATTGCCCACAATTATGTATTTATTGACTCTCGTTAGCATGCATTCTGCTACTACAAACTAACGAAGTTATATTTATTTAAACTGAGGGTGGCCTGAAACAAAAGTCAGGCAACTTGAAAAATGGTGTTTTGGCCCTGGCGGAATTGACACCAATTGTCATAATCTGTACAGGGATTCAGCTAACTACCAGTGGTTCAATTTGTCACTATTTTCGGAAGTACTCTTCAGCTGCCATTCGATAAGGACCCTTTCTCCTTATAGTACAGTTCTACATTGTAGTTGAATTTATACAGTCCGCCATGCCTCTGACGAGGCACCCAAATGCATTAGCTAGCAGACAGGAGCATGCTACAAGTAGGCTGCACTGAGCTGGAATGATCTGGGATTGTAGAGGAAAGTAGCACCAGAAAGGACCATTTGGAAGCAATTATCAAGAGCAAAACAGAGGAAAACGTAATATGTTGCATATACAATTGTGCAAAAAACACCACTTTTCTCTTCGTTCTTTAGTAAGAAAGTTTAAAAAAAAAATTAAATCAAATTAAGAGGTACAATTTGCAGGGGTACTCAAAAATAGATAATGTCTGCATGGCAAAATCAAAAGCTGTATATTAAGGTTTGTTCCCAAACTCACTAAAAACCAGCCAGATAACACCAACCCTTAAATAAACACAACTTAGATCACACATAGTCAACCAAATCCAACCAATATCAAACCTGCAGTGGTAGGGCACAGAACTGGAGAAAGTTGTGTCTGATCAACTAAATAACTACAACATTAACATTAAGGTCTACTGGCTGATTTATCAATTTGGATTTAGAGTTGGCTTCATTACTGAAACAGCTACCTGAAAAATCCTGAATAACCTGCACCAAATTCTTGACAAATGTCATATCCGTTTTATCATTCTACTGGACCTAACAGCTGCCTTTGCCATTGTTGACCACAACTGGCTTCTCATAAATCTGGAACACTGCATTGAGAGCAAGAAGCAAGGTTATGAACTGGAGCTCCCCATAACTTTCAAACATCCTGGCTATCACTCTATTCAAGCATTACATGGAGCTTGTCAGTCTGATACAGGAAAATTATAGTGTCTCCATGCAACAATTCGCGAACACCAAACTGTATCTAAATACCTCTAACAATTAAAGACAGACATCCTAAGGTGTCTTTCTCTACAATTTCAACTTATTTATCTACTTCCACCAAAACCAAACTTGATTCCTCACTATTGAACTCACTGCATCGAATAGGCTTCCCTCCATCTCAGACACCCACAGTAAAATCCTTGGGCTTCACTTTAGATTCAGCACTTACTCTCAACAAACATGCAAACAAAGTAGACAATTTGCGTCTTAACTCACTGAAGAAAACGACCCACCTCATTGTAGCTAAACAGCTCAGAACAGTTGTTACCTTGTTAGTCATAACTAGGTTGGACTTTGGAAATACAATTCTTGCTGGAGTTCCCCAATCGTACATTACTTCTGTGAAAGCCATTCTTTGCTTGGCAGCCAGACTAGTGGACCCAGCAAAAAAAGATTTATTTTACTCCCATTCTCAAAGACGTCCACTGGCTTCCAATTCCAGCCGGCATCAAACTAAAGATCTACAAGGCAATCCATGATAAAAGTTCTCCTTACACAGTTAATTTGCTGACATTCACAGAATCGCCACTATTGCGCTATACAAAACACGTGCATGAAATTATGGGGTACAGTCAAGGAAACGCCCCGCATAACCTCCACATTAGACTCCATAAAACGGATAGACCCCGGTAGGAGAGTGATAACACGACTGTAAAGGTGAGAGTAGACATCATTAAAACAGAGTTGAAGGAAAGAACAAAATTGGAAGCAGGCTGCGGGTTAGACTTCACAGACAAACAATGGGATGAAGCTCTGATGCACACACATACTGCCACTAATAACCCCAGGTTCCGTCTAATTCACTTTAACTTCATAGAGAGAACATGTGTCACACCTGGCTTGTTGCAGACCAGGGGAGTGACCTAAATACAAGCAAAGAGATGCAACGTTCCTCCACATGACAAGGTACTGCCCGAACTTGCAAGACTGCTGGACACGGGTCTTAGATTGATGCACAACAGGCATATGAACCTATTTACAACTGAATCTGAATAACATGTTTGCTTGGCATCAATAGGGGACACATTAAAAATAAAGTGAAAAGTAAATCTGTGAACTTTACCCTTCTCTTAGTCAAAAGGAGGACAGTGATACATTGGTTTAGCAGCAAAACCTGACAATCGATGAATGGTTGAAAGACACGGCAGAGGACATTCAAATGTTATATACTAGGCTATGATCTGGAAAAGTGAAGGGTCCTGCTGCGGAGACTAAAAACTCCCAATGACTATAGGCCACCCTGAGCAGCCAGGCCAACTCCTGGGTATTGGGAACTGTCCCATAAGGGACAGAAACAAAATCAGGCAAGATACCTATTGCTGAAACCGACCTATGATGGAACTTGCTGTAGTTTTACAAAAAGTTAACTCAATGTAAAGTGCTGATGCACAAGTTACTAACTTGTGTAACGATATATCTGTAAGAGACAGTAGTTAGTGATAGATTCCTTACCTTAGAATATCCCCAGGCGTCAGGCTGGATCCGGAAAGTTTTGCGTAGCAGTACCCTTGCGCGTCGGTAGGCGGCGTCGTGCGGCTCCGCGTCCGTCGTCGGCGTCGTGATCGCCGGGATGACGTCGCGGGCAGTACTTAGGCGCCGCCCTGCGCGCTGACGTCAGTTCTGTACACGACTTTCCGCGCCAGGAACGCAGAGCCATGCAAGAAGCTGACACAGGTGTCTGAAAAATACTAGGGCCCTGAAAGGGGTGTCCTTAACCCTAGAAATCAGTTCGCAGAACGGGGAGGATGGGTGGGCGGTAGGAATCTATCACTAACTACTGTCTCTTACAGATATATCGTTACACAAGTTAGTAACTTGTGCATCTGAAAGAGACACGTTAGTGATAGATTCCTTACCTTAGAATAGATACCCCAGCAATACCAACCCCGGTGGTGGGTCTGCGAACAAAGATCAGACAAGGAAGTCCTGGAGGACAGAACGGCCAAAGAAGCCGTCCCTCCGGACCTGACTGTCAAGGCAGTAATGCTTAGTAAACGTGTGCAGCGAGGCCCACGTAGCTGCCTGACAGATAACCGGCAGCGGAACACCGCGGCCCAAGGCCGTGGTAGCAGCCGTTGCCCTGGTGGAATGGGCACGCAGCCCAACAGGAGGCTCCTTCTTGGCCAAAGAATAGCAGGTCTTGATGCACAAGGTAACCCAGCGGGAGATGGTCCTCTTGTGCACCGCCCGACCTTTTTGGCGCCGACGTAGCCAACAAAGAGCTGGTCATCCACCCGGAAGTGTTTTGTGCGGTCGATATAGAAGGAGAGCGCACGTTTTGGGTCCAGACGGTGGAGCCTCTCTTCCTCTCTGGAAGGATGCGGAGGCGGAAAGAAGGTGGGCAAAGTGATGGTCTGCCCAATGTGGAAAGCAGTAACCACCTTTGGCAAGAAGGACGGACGCGTCCGAAGAACAACCTTGTCTGGATGAACAGACAGAAAGGGAGGTTTGCAAGAAAGAGCCTGGAGCTCACTCACCCGCCGAGCGGAGGTGATGGCCACCAGAAAGGCTGTCTTTAGAGTCAGAAGACGAAGAGGACAGTTATGCAGAGGCTCAAAGGGAGCGCACATTAAAAAGGTAAGAACCAAGTTCAAGTCCCACTGAGGCATCACAAACGGAACAGGAGGGAAGAGGTGAGTAATGCCTTTTAAGAACCTGTTAACAACAGGGGACTTGAAAAGGGAGGGCTGATCAGGGAGCCTGAGGAAGGCCGAGATAGCACAAAGATAACCCTTGATGGTACCCAGGGCAGAACCCTGTTGGGCCAGAGAGAGAAGGAACAGAAGGACCTCAGAAAGAGGGGCAGAAAGGGGATCCACAGCCTTTGCTGTGCACCATGCCACAAATTTGTTCCACCTGCAGGCGTATACCACCTTAGTGGAGGGACGCCTGGCTGCCAGAATCACATCACAAACTTCGGGAGGCAAGTGGAAAGGAATCAACTGCCGCCGCTCAATCTCCACGCAAGCAGGTGTAGACTGGACAGGTTCGGGTGGAGGACCGTCCCCTGCTGCTGCGACAGAAGATCCTCCCGAAGAGGCAGACGGATCGGGGGATCTATGCTCATATTGAGTAGCTCGGGATACCAAACTCTTCGAGCCCAGTCCGGAGCCACAAGAATGACTTGGGCCCGGTCGTGCCGAATCTTCTTCAACACTCTGGGTAGAAGTGGTATAGGCGGAAAGGCGTACAACAGACCGCAACTCCACTCGCGACGAAAAGCGTCGCCGAGCGAGTGCCGCCTTGGAAATTCCAACGCGCAGAACTGATGACATTGCGCGTTCTCTTCGGTGGCGAATAGATCTAACCAAGGCTCTCCCCACTGTAGAAAGAGTCCTTGCGCCACTTCCGAGTGAAGACGCCATTCGTGATCCATCATGCACCTGCGGCTGAGTTCGTCCGCCCTGGCGTTCAGAGAACCTGCCAGGTGTTGAACCATCAGGAACATGCCCTGATGTTCCAGCCATGTCCAGAGGCGCAGAGCCTCCTGACAAAGGGTCCAAGACCCCACCCCGCCCTGTTTGTTGCAGTACCACATGGCGGTGGTGTTGTCTGTGAACACCTGCACTACCTTCCCTTTGACAGAGGGAAGGAATGCCTTGAGTGCAAGCCGGATCGCCCGGAGCTCCAGAATGTTGATATGGAGCCGGGACTCCGCCGGAGACCAGAGGCCTCTGATCTCCGCCTCTCCCATGTGACCGCCCCATCCCAGAAGGGACGCGTCCGTCACAACTGTATGCTCTGGCTGGGGAAGGGAGAGGGATCTGCCCATGACCCATTGCCGGTTCGAGAGCCACCACTGCAACTGTTTTGCAGTCCCCTCCGAGATCTGGACGTGATCGGACAGGTTGCCCTGGTGCTGCGCCCACTGGAACTTCAGGTCCCACTGCAGAGCCCGCATATGCCATCTGGCATGATTGACCAGCAGGATGCAGGAGGCCATGAGGCCCAGCAGCCTCAGGGTCATCCTTACCGAAACCCAGGATAAAGGCTGAAAGATCGGAATCATAGCCTGAATATCCCGGACTCGCCGTTCGGGAGGATAGGCCCGAAACTGCGTCGTGTCCAGAACTGCTCCGATGAAAAGGAGCTGTGGAGAAGGAATCAGATGCGACTTCGGCACATTGATGGAGAACCCCAGCGAGTGCAGGAGTTCGGCCGTAGTCTGGAGGTGGGAGACGACTGCCTGGGACGAGCCCGCCTTCAGCAGCCAGTCGTCGAGGTAGGGGAAGACCGAAACCCCTGCCCGGCGCAGATGAGCTGCGACCACCGCCATCACTTTCGTGAACACCCGAGGGGCACTGGTAAGGCCAAAGGGGAGCACGGTGAACTGAAAATGCTCGGGGCCTACCGTGAACCGAAGGTAACGCCGGTGGGCCGGCAGGACGGGGATGTGGAAATACGCGTCCTGCAAGTCCAACGCTACCAACCAGTCTCCTGGGTCGAGGGCAGTCAAGACCTGAGCTAGGGTGAGCATCTTGAACTTCTCCTTCCGGAGGAAGCGATTGACGTTCCGGAGGTCCAAGATAGGACGCATGTCCTCCTTGTCCTTTTTGGGCACCAGAAAGTAGTGGGAGTAGCAACCACGCCCTACTTCTGGGGTCGGAACATGCTCGATGGCCCTCTTGGCCAAGAGGGCCGTGACTTCCTTCTGTAGAAGCACCAAGTGATCCCCTGACATGCGGTGGAATTGAGGTGGCATGGCTGGGGGGTGGTCTCGAAGGGGAGGGAGTAGCCCCTTCGGACAATGTCCAAGACCCACCTGTCCGAGGTGATGGTGCGCCAGTGGGGAAGGTGATGGCGGACCCTGCCCCCTACTGGCGTGCTGTGCACCTGAAAGGAGGGACTAGGAGGGCTTGGAGGCCGCGGACGGGTTGGAGGTGGTGGCCTGACCCGCACGCTGGTTGCCCGATCCGCCACGGCGGAATCCACGTCCTCGGCCACGCGAAGACGCCTGCTGCGCGGGCCGGTGGCTGGGCTGCTGACGTGAAGGGGCGCCCCTACCGTGGCCACGATAGGGGCGAAAAGCAGAAGGCAGCGGAGGGCGTGTAGCAGTAAGGCCCAGGGACTTGGCAGTAGCCCGTGAGTCCTTAAAGCGCTCCAACGCATGGTCTGCTTTGGACCCAAAAAGACCGACACCATCAAAGGGCATGTCCATGAGAGTATTCTGGACATCCCCTGAAAAACCAGTGGTTCTCAGCCAGGCGTGGCGTCGGAGCGCCACCGTCGTTGCAATCGATCTGCCCAGCGAGTCGGCGGTGTCAAGGCCACAACGGATAGTGTATTTGGCCGCATCCCTTCCTTCCGCAATGGCGCGGGAAAGCAGTGCCTGGACCTCCTCAGGGCACTGGGGCAAAACATCCGCCACCGAATCCCACAGGGAGTGGGTATATCGGCCCAAAAGACAAGCGGTGTTAACGGACCGCAAGCCAGCACTGGAGGAAGAAAAACCTTTCTTCCCAAACTGATCCAGGCGTTTGGATTCCCTATCCGGAGGAGCGGTAGGGAAGGCGGTTTGGGAAGCGGAGGCTTGGACAACCAAGCTCTCAGGAGTGGGGTGGACAGAAAGAAACAGGGGGTCGCCCGGAGCAGGGCGATGGCGTCGTGACACGTTCCGATCCACAGGAGCCCCTGTGTTGGGCTTGGACCAGGCGCCCAAAAGAACGTCAGTGAGGGCGTCGTTAAACGGCAGCACAGTCTCCGCAGAGGAGGCTGCCGGCTGAAGCACCTCTGTCAAGATGTTAGGCTTGACCGTCAAAGTAGGGAGCTGGAGACGTAAGGCCCCAGCAGCCCTACGCAACACCGTACCAAAATTGGCCCCCTCCTCCGTAGCCACGGGAGGAGACAGCATGCCAGTGTCAGGGGAAGTATCCAGACCACTGGCCTCCCCTAGACTCTCTGTCCAGTCCTCATCAAACTGACAGTTGCGCGTCAGAGGGTCATCAGACCCCTCCCAGTCCCCCTGGTCCTCCTCTGGTGCAAAATAAGGAGGAGGAGGGACATTGGGGACCCAAGGTCCCATCGGCGCCGGAGCCGGCGTCGAGCGACGTCGCTCCGGGTCCATGTCCGGAGCCGGAAGGAACTGGGGGACGACGCCGCCCGGAGCCCAGGGCGGCGTCGAGAACGGCACCGGAGACATCGGCGCCGGCGGAGGCGTGGTTAGGTCGACCGGCGTCGATGGGGGTTGTGGAGCCGGGATCGAGGCCGGGGCCGGAGCCGGGATCGAGGCTGGAGGCACGGGCGACGCCGGGGCCGGAGCCGCCGGCGACGCCGGAGCAACCCCATCAGGGCCCGCGGGGCCCGAAGGCGCACCGGAGGGGCCTGAAGGCCCGAAGAGGCGGGCCATGGCCGACAGGAATTCCTGTATTTTGGCCGGATCCGCCCCGAACCCGGGAAGGGCGGGTATAACGGGGGCGACTCCACAGGCATGTCCGGGGCCGCGGGGGCGGGGACGGTGCCGGGAGGGGCCTCAGCCGAGTCGCGAGACCGGCGAGGCGAAGTCCTAGAGCGATGATGCTTTTGGACTTTTTGTGCTTCGACTTACCGGACGAAGAAGACTTCGACGCCGACGACCGGTGTGGACTCCGCGATCGACCCCTGGACCTCTCACGCGACCGGGCCTTCCGCGGAGCCGAATGCCGGGCCTCGAGGAGCTTTCGAGACCGCTCTCGCAAAGCTTTCGGGTGGAGGGCCTGGCAGTCGGTACAGGACGCCGTGTCGTGGCCTCGGCCGAGGCAGAAGAGACACTCCCGATGCGGGTCGGTGACGGACATCATCCGCGCACAGGCGCCGCATCGCTTGAAGCCGGGCATCCCTACGACACCTCGAAAGATGGAAAAACAGTGAAAAAATCACCAAAAAGTATGGTCAAAAAATGACCAGGGCACTGCTCTTCCCGGATCTGCGCTTGCTGGCGCAGAAAAAGAAGAACTGACGTCAGCGCGCAGGGGCGGCGCCTAAGTACTGCCCGCGACGTCATCCCGGCGATCACGACGCCGACGACGGACGCGGAGCCGCACGACGCCGCCTACCGACGCGCAAGGGTACTGCTACGCAAAACTTTCCGGATCCAGCCTGACGCCTGGGGATATTCTAAGGTAAGGAATCTATCACTAACGTGTCTCTTTCAGATCCCATAAATACTGTGTTCTAAACGGCTTAAACAAGTCTTATGATGTCTGACTGCCACAGATTGTTTGTTAGTTATTGCCAAATCCACAATAAAAGGATATTTAAAAAAAAAAAAACTTGCTGACATTCTCCAGAGGATATATGGAACACAGAAGTAGAGACTAGCTCCTTCTGGAAATCCTAAAGTTTAAAACTACCTCAGCCCACAAACAATCCTTCTCTGGGGCTTCTACTTTAGCATGGAACTCCCATCCACCTAACCTACAAAAGATAACCTCACGCACCAGCTTCTGGAAGTGTCTCTGGACCCATCTTTTCAGACAATTTCTGAGTTACCTCATGACTTGCAGAATTTTGAACTCATCTTCTAATTTTGTGCTGGCCAACTCTCTCCTTAAAGTTACCCCTTCCTGAACCCTTGTTTCACCATCTGATCACATAGATTTTTTCTCTATTAACCTCCCTTTCTCATTTGCCTGTTTCCCCTCAACATTTTTTTGGTGAAATGTCTCAAATGTAAGCGTTCAAATACCTCATGTTTTACCGGACAGTACTCGAAAAATCTGCAGTCTTGGCATGCTATAAAAATGTATTAAATTAATAAACCTCACTCATTTCGTTAATTTATTTACTGCAGGCACATTCTACTGCAAACATAAAATCACTTTGGAATATTAACTTAAACCACAGTTCTTAAGAACAGAATGTTCGTAAAACTTTTTTGACTAATGTCAGAATTAAAAGCAATCCTCTCATAAACACATAAAACAAGAAAAAAAAAAAACATACCGTAGGATTAAAGATCTAGTGTTTAAATCAGCCCAGACTTGAAGCATTAGTGCCTTAGAACCCAATGAAATCAGATGTAAACTGCCATCCTTTCCAAGTGTACCTCCACAGTTTGGAGTTTCAATAGCATTTTTGTCTCCCCCTGAAAAGTAAAGGTTTACAAATTAAAGACAATTACAAATGTACACATGCCTATTTCAAGTGCTTCTGAAGTATGATAAAATGCAATGTAGAGACTAAATATGGAGTCAAAACTTTAAAAATATTGCATACCTTTACATTTAGTACTGGTTCTTCAGAGTCGCATGGCCTATATACCAACTCCAATATTGGACAATGTAGCCTCTTGGCTTATGAATAACCTACCATTTTACTTCCAAGTTTATTGTGAGCTCGAAATTTAGTATAATGTTCTGACCTCATTACATTCTTAGCAGGAACAAAATTATAATACCATGGAACATTCAGAGAAAGTTAGAAATTGAACATCTAAACCATTTCAATATTCATGCTAAAGAAATTGAGTTTTATAGGCACGTAGCATTTTTTGCCCAATGTTAAACATTTTAAATGTGGGTGTGGCGCAGAACAGACAAGCGAGAATTAAGAAACTAGCTAGCTAATTGAGGGCAGTTTCGAAATATCTCAAGTATCACAGGGTCACAGAATTCTCTTACTCAGTTCTCACACAATAGCTTTAGTGATTCAATTTCTAAATAAGGCCATATGATCTCCGTTGCCTCACTTGCAAAATCTCAACAAGTCAGCACGAGTATCTTGGGCACACGTGATAAGTAAGTGGTTACAGCCTAACTGCAGAGTGTAACCACCTACTGCACTTTACACAGCTAACTGCAAATAGCAAGTCATTCTTCATCTGCAGCAAAGTCACGGATATCGGAATTGCATCAGAACCAACAACGGCAAGACAGGTGGTGGCGAGAGCGGCTAGTGAATCCTGATGGAGGGCGATCGTGTGAGCGAGCTCCCCACGATCCCAGAAGGCGCCAGGTGTTGGAGCTCTGCAAAGTGGGGCTGTGGCTGGAGTTTAACGAGGCGGCGGAGGACGGAGGTGTCCTGCGCCGGAATATACCGAAGAGCTGCCCCCGGGCATCGCCACAAGGAAGGTGCGTGTACTGCCATGAGGGGAGTGTGCAGATGCCGAGACTGACCAGCGTTCCTGACTCAAGTAACCCGGTGAGTGAGACGCGCCCGATCCTTCTTTACTAACGGCCCGGATTAGCTGATGGCCGGGGGTGCGTCTCTAATGAGGTGTTCTCCTCGCGGGCAGTAGCGGAGCTGATCTCCTTCCTGTGGGAGCTTGGATCACTTGTTTAAAATCATTGGGAGCATTAGCGGAGCTGATCTCCTTCCTGCGGGTGCTTGGACAAATTGTTTATAATTGCTGGGAGCAGTGCGGGGCACGCAGGCGGAACCATGGTCAATAACAGTGCTTGACTGCAATATAGCTGCAGTGCCAATCAGCGAGTGCCAGAGTTCATGCTGGTACGACACTGCACACAGCTACTGGTTTAACACTAGCAAACTTTCATATTGCGCTTGCTGGAGTCAAATTATTCCTCTGCTTCTCAGCCTATTTGTTTGAAATAGCAGCAACAGCTCAGGCCTCAAGGGAAGTCCTCGTTTAGCGTCACAAGCAACCGAGTGGGATACGAGAGGTCCCCCGCCTGATCCTATTATGGCGTCCATCTCTCCCCATGGCAGTTATAACGCAGAAATACTCTCCTCCTCGGGAGGCAAGCGGACACTGACTCCGGCCTCAAGCTGCTCCATTGCACAACAAACACCCCCCCCCCCGAGCGAAAGACTAAAATGGGAACCGGCTGTTTCTAACTCCAAGGTCAGAATCCCTTGCCTGACCCTAAAATGGCTGCCACAGTGTTCCTACCACGTCGTGCTACTCCTCTGAAAAAAACCAGACTTTGACCAGACCTCTAACACATCCCCATCCGGCCTACCCTTCAGGATACCGAATCTGTGAACCTACCTCTGACCGTGGAGACCTAGCTTTTTGGTTGATGCCCGGTGGAGCTACTTGATAGCTATAGAGGAGATGGGCTGTGGACTACCCCATCGGCCGTCACCTACCCAGCCGGACATTGGGCAGACCTTACTTCGTCTCTCCGTCGTACTCTCCCTCCTACCCCTTTACTCCATCCACTTTCTCCTTTACGCTCCATTTATCCCTTCTCTTTGCTCTCTAATTGTTTTCTCATTGAGACCTAGCCGCTTGACTGATGCCCGGTGGAGCTTCCTGATAGCTATAGAGGAGATGGGCTGTGGACTTCCCCCTCGGCCGTCACCTAACCAGCCGGACTTTGGGCAGACTCTCCTTCGTCTCTCCATCCTTTCTCCCTCCTACACCTTTACCCCACCCCCTTACCCTTCTAAGCTCCATTTATTTCGTCTTCGGACGCTCTTGAAATGTTTTCTTGTAACTTGTAACTGATGTAATTTTGTAATTCTGTGGAACCTTATGTAAAGCGCTCCGATACCTCCGGGTCTAGCCAGCGCTATAGAAAACTCAAAATAAATAAACCAAAACACTATTCCACGTCTAAACTTGGATACAGAAGATGGGTAGATTGAAATAAAGGTACCTTCCCATTCCTCGACTTCTTAATCTCTGTTAGCAGTCTCTCTAGAGGAACAAGTAATAATGGATGGGGTGAGTTAGGGAGAGCAAAAATCAAGAACTAGATTGACAAGGCACTTAGCAAACTAGATTCTCTTGAGGACAAAAAAGTGTAACCTAAATGTGAAATGCACAACAGATGTTCAAAGATGGCCAGCATAGGTGCTAATAATATATGCAACAGCTAAATGACATTAAGCTCGACAATAGAAAAATTGACTAAAGAAGTGATGCTGCCACAATAATCCTCTTTCTGGAGCATCTCGGGCCAGGTGAGAAGTTGGGTGGTTCATTGGGCCCAGAGTTGGGACAGACCCCGTAGCGGGGTAATAATGTATGGGAGACTTTGGGGCTAGACCAGCCAGTGGTATTCCGACTGACAGCTTCCTCAGATCATTGGGGCCCAGAGCAACGCCAGAGGGAGCAAGAAGGGTACAGAAAATATGCAACATGACTTCCTTAAAGGCCTCAACTTGTTACAGCGTTGCCGATGGGCCCAGAAAATCCGGCAGGATCAAGACGAGTTGGGGGCCGGTTCCGTTGCATAAGACTGGGATAGAGAGGAGTCCTGACCTCCATGTGACATCTCTTGACGAGAGTCGCACATGGTAGGAGAATCATGTTTCAACTTCTTATTTTTTTTTCTTGGACTCAGACCTACCTGATGACTGAGTGGAAAGAGGACATCTCTCAAGAACGACCTCGAGAAAGAGAATGCATTCATGTACTCAATTTCGAGGCCAAGACTGGCCCTTGTGTGTCACCCAGTGATGTTTGGCAAAGTAGACCTTGGCCTCACAATCATGGAACTCTCTAGGGTTCATTCTGGCGCAGTCCCCACATGACATAGTTGTGCAACAAACCCAGGTACCATAGACAAATCTTGTGAGGATCTGCCACAGCAGTCTGTGACAGTCCCTGCAAGGTTTATATCCTGTGGCAACAATTCTGTCAAAAGACTGTTATACAGTTCCTACAAATCTTGTAGGACTGTGTATTTAGAATAACAAAACTTCGTAATATAGATTCTATGTATTCCTATATAATCAGGAAATGTTGGTTTGTTAGGCTAGCTCACAGTACCACATCTAAACTCCTAACCTTTCAGAGTTATAGATGTTATTGGTAACCTCAAGCATGACTGATTCCCAAGGAATTTGTGGAAACAGATCTAACCCTTTCGTTTGTCACTTTAGCATGCCCAACGTGTCACAAAGAAAAGATACAATAATGTATTTTCAAACATTTATTTAAAAGCTCTAATCTTTGTAAATAAAACATGAACTGCGATTATCAGAAAGCTGAGGAACATCATTGTATAAGCATTAGAATGGTGAAAAAACAAAACAATACAACCATGTCAATTGTTCATAATGTTACAAAGGTTACTCCTATATATTACTAATTTCTCTATGCTAAAGAGAACATGTCAGGAGTACCCATCTGCCAGGAGTATTGGAATGACCCAACTCCATACTTTGTCAGGAAGTCTGTCTCAGTGCATTCACAAATGCACCCCTGAGTGTGCAAGCCTGCACACTTCTCTTTCGCAGCTATCTTCCTTCTCAGCATGAAGGTCGGGGACAGCGGAACTGCATCTCAGTTACAGCAGCTTTCCATGATGACTCCAGTGGGAAGTGAACCTCTCACTGACTTCAGCATGGACGCTATTTAAATAATGAAATGGCAAGCGCATCACAGTGTGCCAGAGGTACAGAACAACATCTTTAATTAGTCTGGACAGAAATAGTCGTCTCCTACTAGCAATAATAAAAAATAAAACAAGGCATCATGTTCTGAGTTGTGCAACCACGGAACTAAATGTACAGACTTACAGGGCGACAATGACTATCAGAAATAAATGCGTACACGGCACATTCTCACATTAAGGAAAATGTGTTTACCACCATCAGAAAACAATGCATAGTTAAAACAAAAAGCTAAAATGGAAACTAAATGTAAGCTACATAACACCCTCCCCTCGGTCTGAAAGACCAATTATATAAAATAAGCAATAGCAATGAATACATGTAAAAAGCCTTGTGTTTCACATAAACACTGTAACAACATAGGCAGATGCTAAAAGCGATAGAAAAATGCCAATTAAAAAACTATACAAACTAATAATAAATGAAGAAAAGGAATTTCATAAAACAAAAAAAGCCAATTAAAGAGTCTAGGAGGAATTCAAAAAGAAATGTGGCACCTGAATCATGTCCAAGACATCTATATCTATAATGTCGTTGGGGCCCAGGATTGAACCCACATCCGCAGACAACACATCAACAGAGCCCTGAAGAACAAGATCCAAAGGACTAAGAGTCAATTACAGCCCATTCAACAAAAGTCGAAGACAACAGTGGCAGGAGAGCAGCCTCCGCAGAGGAACCAGAAGTCAAGGGAGCATCCGGTATTTGGAAAAGCAGCTCATAGTAAGCATCTTGCAGCAAAGGGAGCGAATTGCAGGACATTACAACTGATGCAATTGCAAAGGACGCACAAGCCGAGTCATGTCCGGGAACTGAGACAACTGCATAGCAAGACACAAGTCAAGTGCTCACCAGAAAGAGCACCATTGGCAGTGAAACTTCCTGAAACCACACGGGCCGGAAGGACAGATACCAGTTCTCGTTCAATTCTAATAACGAGAACTCTCCAAAATGCTGCATCATACATTCACGACACAGTAGGACGTGTGGCAGTTCCATTATCATCAGGTCATGTGTGAGGACATCCATTACTGAGAAACAAAAATAGAACCAAAATAGCAAACAGAAGAAATAGCACAAGTGGAATGTCTACAAAAACGCTTGAAAACAACAAATGTACTAAAGACAGAATGACCTCAAGCACAGTCTGAAATGTAGAAACAAATCCAGACCCATTCACTGTAAAAAGTGGGCCGCTCCAGCAGTGTTAGAAGCATTCAAAATATGGTATACAACTCACCCAAAATGCTGTGGAAATTGACTACGTAACAGTGACAGTACCTCAGTCTTAGAGCGGGCTACTTGCGAGATCAAAAGTCTCTCGGGCAGGTGTTAAAGCCACATCTTTTTGAAACAATAAGGCTTTCAGTCTGCTTAATTTATCAAAGTTAATTTGTAAAAGAGATTCCTTTGTCCACAAAGTAATTTTCCCAATAGAATGTAAATGTATAAGACATTCATACAGCATGTCACAACCTTGGAAACAGTGACTAAATAAGGAACACCTGGTCTCATCCCTCAGTAACTCTGATCATTTAAAATTAAGTAGCTGGCATTTGAAAGTAAAAAGAATTCAGACTAACACTGGTACAGGAACACCCTTCAAATAACACACAAGGTTAGCCATGGACGCATTACAGACATCATGAAGTGTTAGCTCTCTACAAATGAAGGAGTGACCCAAAGAAGTTCCACACTTGTGTAGACTTACGAAAACCTCTTTGTTTTATGTACGTATCTGTATTCAAAATGGAGAATCCAAGCCATCTTTTAAAAAAATGTGCACCTATTTCCTCATATCTGCCTACCAAAAAAATGTCTGAGACATGATGTGAAATGAAACGTTGAAATGGAGAGAGAAATTAATCCGTGAATAAGCCAGATGGCTGGTGGGGTTTCAGCTACAGTAAAATGCAATTTTTCTAAGCGTTCTATATTAAGCATAGTGTAGGTTACTTCCTTCCTAGCAATATCTGTCTGCATGCATGTCAAACTAAAAGGTAAAAACTATTCAAATGCATTCACATATTTGCGTGGCACACAATTTGATTTTAAAACCTGCAATGTCCAACTTAACTGCAAAATCAATCTCAACTGACCTTGGCCACGTTGAAGCATATACATGTCATTTTGTATGATATCAAATGCAGAGGAAACAATATTATTCAACTAATAAATGTGTGTTGACAATGTGGTCATCCCATTAACAACAACAGCCAATGCTTTTTCAAAATTTTCCTTATCAAGTTGTCTTAACGGTTCTGCAGCATCTTGTTGAGAAATGTTCCAAATTTCATTATAAGTGGCATACACAAAAAATTTAGAATGAGGAGATCTGGGACCCAGCAAAAAATCTTGTAAGTCCATATAATTGGAAAGCAGTGATAAGTGGTCTTTAACTGCGGACAAGGTGGAATGTTCTAACAATTGCTGGCATAACTTTCCTACGCTACAGGTAGTAATTACTCCCGAGTGTTGCGACTGAATATACCGGGGGTCTGGTCTGCTTGCTGTCAACCCCTTGGAAGAGTTGAAAAAATGGGCATTGCAGCCATTGGAATCAACAGGCCATAATAACCAATCACATGAACTAGAAAATGACGAATTGTAAGTCCCATTGTGCATCATTTATTGGGCCGCTGCTCCTTGAAATTAATTAACTATTGCCAATCATCAAATTTTCCAACAGCAATAATGCTTGGTGTATTTATATTATTAATATTACCCAAGCCAAGACAAGTAGTTGGTTGTACTGGTTTGTTTAAAAAATATAATTTGGTGAGGGATCAGAAAAGCCCTAAATAAAGCATCTGTGCTCTGGACCTGCCAGTGTCGTGTTCCACAAACATACTTAAGCTCAATTTTGACCTCATATATAATATAATATATTTTATAATATTGTCAATATTGTCCTCAATGTTATTCATAACCCTGTAGGGCTAGTTGTGAAATAAACGAATTGGAATAAATAACTTTTGTTCACGTGAGCATATTTCTTTGCTGGTGAAGGTATCAGCTTATAAAATTATAAAACCCGATCTGTAGAGACATACGCAGAAAAATAATGGAACTTTTAAAAATATGATTTAGAACTTCCCAGAGGTGGTGTCAAGGCAGTGTTCCCACTGTGTATAATTAAAAACAGCATGTGGAGTAGTAGCTCTGTGCAAACAGTGATGTGCATAGTGATGAAAAAAAGAACATTTAACCATAATTGCAGAATTCAAATACAAAGCCTCACTCTCAAATACAGTGTATGATTCAATTCAGATAGCATATTGGAAAAAGTCATAACATCCAATTCATCAAAAATGGAACCTGGGGTAATAACGTAATCTATAGCAACTTTAAAAACATATGGAATTTGCAATGTTTCTGTTGGACTAAAAATGTCAAAGGGAACTTTATCCCAAACAATACCATCATGGACAGGGAATGCAGTAATTTCAAAGAGGAGGAGGGTAGGAGCACACTGTCTCATAGGCCAGCACTAAATAATTTGCCCCAATGCATCATGGTAAATGCAGTGCATGATAACATTTACTTCAGTAGTAGTCTTTAATTTTTCACCCTTGGTGCAGCCTTTGCTGTGTATCTCTAGACAGATGTTTCTGGATTCAGATGCATTTCTTCATCAATAGAGAGCAACAAGTCGTTTTGGGAGTGCTGGAAATGCTTCCCAAAGTCTCCTTAGGTATCTGTAACACTAACTGGATGCAGGTGCATCAACACAAGCTCGTCACTCAGTAGCTCAAGGGAGCCTTTTCAAAGAGGAGGAGGGTGGGAGCACACTGCTGCACACCACAGCACTCAGTTTGCCCCAATGCATCATGGTAAATGCAGTGCATGATAACAGTTACTTCAGCAGTAGTCTTTAATTTTTCATCCTTGTTGGTGCAGCTTGTGCTGTGTGACTCTAGATGTGTTTCTGGATTCATACCTTTAATAGTAGAGAGCAGCAAGTCATTTGGGTGGGTGCTGGAAATGTTGCAAAAAGTCTTCTCAGATCTCTGTACCACTCACTGGGCGCAGATGCATCAACACAAGCTCATCAGCTCAGTAGCTCAAATGAGCCTTTTCAAAGAGAAGGAGGGTGGAAGCACGCTGCCTCACATCCCAGCACTCATAGACCTGACCTTTTAAGTCTAGACTTCACAGGGAGACACAGCCAGTCTTGGTATTGAACTTCCTCCCGGACTCCTTCCATATTTTGTTTGGGGTACATCCTTCTTTCCTCTTACCAGATACAATATGAGAATTTTAATTCCGAGGAGCAATTTTGTAGTGGTTGGTAATTAAAATAAGAAAAATATATTCATGTTTGATCATGAAAAGGTTGTGTATCATCCCTTTTGTAATGTGATGATTTGTCTAGACTATAGCTCATGTGCCACAGATAGTTCCAGCATATTCATTTCTGGCTCAGACCACAACAGCATTACTTATTACACCGTCTTTTAACAATAAAAAAAAGCCTCAAGTTAAAAATAGTTTGACAAAAACTGCAGCAATGTTAAAACGTCTTTGAGATGTGCATTGGAAAGTAGTAGAAGAATACCACACGTCCTTTGTTCTGCCAGACAATATTTTAAGAGATGCCTTAATAGTAGAACGAGACTACTAATAGAAACTTAGGAAAAATGAATGACTGCTACAAGACGCAGAGATAATTTGCACGTTTGGAAAACACACACATAATTTAATTCCCAGGAAGCTAGGAGGTTAGATTCAAACATACAGGTTGATATATCATTTTTCAAATTTGTATAGTCTGCTACCCATGCAGGGCGAATATATCAATGTGAACTACTGATATTTGACTTGGAGGAAGTCAAATAGATTAATTTGAGGTCAAGAAATAAGGCTACTGGGGCCAGAAGGCATCCGGCAGGACCTTTTCTTATTAAATAAAAAACAAATATTTGTATTAATTAAACCTGTGAAGGTAGAACAAAGCCAACATATGTCAATTTCCAGATACAAAACATCATCGCACATATGAATGGGGACAACATAGCTCTGGAGATCACGGTCAGCACAGGTCCTCAGCTAATTTCGTTCATGTCTAAGACAGCACAGTGCCAGGGATCGCAAGTCCCGGGATGTGTTTCAGTGGTTGCCATCCATAACTGCTGTACTGGGGTGTTCTGTCACTGAGGGAACGTCACTCTCACTTCAGTATCTCCGAGTTCTATCCTTTGACCCCACAAATTGGAAAGTTTTGGGGGGCATCCTCAGGCCTAGTAAATAGTCTCTTCTACGTGCATGCACCAGTTCCTATTTTGGGACCAGCGATTTACCCCACAGATTGTCTCATTGGCCGCAGATGGACAAAGTCCCTCTTGGCCACCATCAGTGCAATATTACAGAAGATTAATGCATATCTGGGGGTGGGTTGTCTCTCCAGATCCATAGACCACCAGTTGTGGTGTGAATCTCACCAACTCCCCTATGGTGCATGACATTAGCTGTCCTATTCTTGACCAGAACAGATGAATCACGGGATACTTCCGTATGATGTGGACCATGGAGCCCGGAATGAGTCGGCACCAAAGGCATTTATCATTGTCCACCCTCCCTATTTTATGCAAACATGTTTGAGTAAAGTAATCCCTATGCAGGATCTTCTGTTGGATGAGATTAAAGCCCAATCTGATTACAGCTTACCTCGGGTACATACAAGCCTCCTTCCTGTCCCCCATCATCCAATGTCCCTTACCCCACTTCTCCTTTGCGCCTAAAAGCCTTAAGTGGGGCATGACTGTTGATGATCAGTATCCTATATATTTGGAAGATAGCATGTTTTAAAAGTGGCACGGCCAGGATCCTAATCTTCAGAGGAGATTAGTCTTTCAGGAATTCAAGGAGGGGCCAGTATTTGGTCATTGCATGTTTAAGATGTATGTAACAAAAGCACTGATTGTTAGTAAGCTCATATTATTGTTGAAGTTCTTCAAACAACAGCAGGCCTGTGTGGTCCCATACATACCCTAACTTAGATAGGACCAGGAGGTCCCATTTTCGGAAACCCTGTAACCTAGTCAGGCCCGAGATCAGGGCTGAGTCCCATGGTGGTGTTTCTAGGGTGAAATGCACAGTGGTTCAGCACCCAAAATCATGTGAATCTAGTAATTTTACATCAAGTAAGAGTTCAGCAAACACTTAAAATGCTGTGAGACAAATCACATTTCACAGTACAAAACATCGATCAGACAGATTAGATTTTTCATCCTTTATTCTTTTATCTTCTTCTTCATAATCAGTTTAAGAACCGTAGCAAACGCGTTTAGTCCTCTCGGACTTATTCAGGGCTCTCAATAAAATTCTTCTTAGTTTGGCTAGAAGGTATAGCTCTGTTAGTTCCTCTGTTTAAAGTTTTATAATTCATTGATTATTGTATCCTCTTAATTAGAGGTGCGTCCACATAGATGTCTGTTACAAAGCCAAAATTTAGGAGGATGTGAAGGATGTCGTCATCTACAATATCCATTCCATTTGGTGGCGTCCTTTAGTTCAAGGACAGAGTCCCAGTTTCTCCACGCACCCAGTTCCACAATATAACGTACGGTCCTTGTTGCCTCAATCCCCTTGCTGTTTCTAGTGTGGGTTTTTCCTGCCAGTCTATTGCCAGAGTGCCCTTTTGTCAGATTTGACTAACTGTGGCCGTTGGAGTTTGCCTCCAGCCCACACCACCTCACCCGACCCCCATCACACAGCTCCCTGAGCTATTCCCTATAAGTCATGGCTCTTCTGTCTGCCTGCAGTGACAGGTCCTGTATGTCAGCAAATGCCCAATCATTGACCGTTGGGAGGTGTGAAGCCCAATAATAGAGTTTAGGTGGGATAGGATGACGCCCCCATTATAAGACGATCTCATCAGTGTATGCAGTGCAATCATAAGGGTGTCCCCATCCCACTACAGTAGCTGTGATGCAATGTAAACTTTCTGAAAAATGTAGGGCGGAACTTCATAGAGCAAGTTTTGTAGCATATAAAGGAATTTCGGCAGGAAGATCATTTTATAGAGTGTGGCCCAGCCCAACAATGATAATGGAAATTTTCTCCAGTGGTTGACATCCACCTTGTAGGCTTATCTAGGTTGTTGCGCATAAACACTGCATGGTCTCCAGTGATGTACAGCCCTAGGTATATGAACTCCTCCGTCCACTATTGTAGCTGACACTTCCAGGTCACAGGGGGCCGTCAGGAAGTAAGTGGGAATGCTACTTAATGCCAATTTCTGCAAACTCTTGCATAGTCACCAAAATATATTAATCATTTCCAACAGTCTAGGGTGTAGCGCTACGGCTTCGTCACGTAGAGTAGTAGGTCATCGGCATATAAAGAGATGTCTTCCCAGTCTGCCTCCCCTTTAATGCCTCGCAGATGGGTGCGGAGTTGCACAGAGATGGCCAATGGCTGTCTTGCCAGAGCATACAACAGGGCGGAGAAGAGGCACCCTTGTCTGGTTCCCTGTCCCAGACTAAATTCCCTTGAAACCACTTCAGTTACCAGCACTCTCGCTCTGGGGACTGTATAAAACATTTGGACCTATGCCCAAAATTCTGGGCTAATCCCCAGTTTGCCCAGGACCCCCAAGAGAAAGGACCATTCCAGTATCAAATGCATTCTCTGCGTCGAGAACCAGCACCACCGCCGGTTCCCGAAGTGTGGTCACCCATGCCATACCACGATGCAGGCATCTGTGGTTCTGCCTGGTCAACTTGGGGGAGATGAACCCTGATTGGTCTGCATGCATAAGTTTGTGATTTTTGTTGTTGTTACCTTTGCCTTTTCAACAAACATGCAACAGTTGAACAGCATTAAACAGTACATTCTAGCGAATAGCACAACAGAGTCCCATGATTAGAGTAGAACCTTTTGATTTATGATATAACAAAGCATTAGGAATCAAGGAGCCTGACAGTACACTCATTCCAGTTCCCCCTCTGTCGTATCTTCACTCATTCCTGACTCATTCCGATCAATTTCATTTGAGTCGGCTGTTAGGAATGATTTACAAAGTTCCCTCCAAGTTGTAAGATCCTCTTCTAGCTTGTCATCGCTTTGACTGTTTTTCATGGCAACTTCCTCTGCCAACGTCAATTCACGCACATCCCTCAGTAACGCTTCAAACTCGGGGGAACGCTTGTCCATCCATCTCATGGCAACCCTATGTCTAGCTAATACTAACAGCAGCTGGAGGAGTTTGTAAGCTATTTTGTACCTTTTAGATTTCCGAACGTGTCCCAGCAAGCAGTGCAGCGGTGACGCCTCAACATTGATGCCTGTGCCCCTCCGCACCCTCTCCACCACCTGAGCCCAGAATTGACCAACCCCGGGACATCCCCACGCTAAGTGCATGAAGTCCGCGACCGTTTCTCCGCACCTAGGGCACGTGTCTGGGCATTGAGGCACTATGTGGCGCATCTTCACTGGGGTCATGTAGGCGCAGTGTACGTAGTTGTAGTGTATTAGTTTAAAGCGTGCATAGCATGACACCGAATGGGTGAGCGCACTTATGGTTTTTAAATTCTTTTCCACTGGGGTCTCAGTCAGGTCCACGTCTGAGGCTGCATGCGCCCGAGAAAGGGGGGGTGTTGAGTCTTCCCATATTGCTTCATAAAGAAGAGAGACAAGTCTATGTCCAGCACCACATGTGAGATATCCAGCCAGGGGTGTGAAATTCCTATAGCCCGACACCCAGGACATATTGTTTGGCGTCTAGGACAACACATTTTCATGTTTATTTTGTCCTTGGGACAGGTAGGCCCAACCCCCTGCAGCACAAACTCTTTGGCTGCTAGTTTACAGTACCACATTATGGATCAGGGAAGGCCACTTTCTGCAGTTAAGGTATTATTTGTAACCATATGTTAATGGTGTTCCAACTTGTATTCATTGTTCTTTAATGCAAAGCCTTTATTATTAGGGTGAGCGCTCTATGGGAAAAGTTGCAAGCTAGGACTGCACTACTGACAGTGGTTCCAGTATAAAAATATGTACGCACATTTTCAAAGTTTAACAATATGAGGCTACGTATAATGCTCCCAGAATGCTCTCTGATTAGATGCAAATATTTGCAAGAGCTTGAAAGCAAGATTTATGATTCTTTGCTTTCAAGATAAAATGTTCACAAAAAATGCATCTAGGAAAATAAAATGTTTTGCTAAACTACTGTGAAATTTTAGGGACCATTTCTTTATCCCCTTCGGTGCCCATGACGAGCTGGACTCGTCATGGCACACAGTGGGCGTGTGCTCATGACGAGTCCAGCTCGTCATGGCACCCACGGGGGAAGCGCTGGCGCTCCCCCCATGGGTAGCCCATATGCACCCCCAGGCAGCGATGGCAGCGGAAGAGTTTCTGCTGCCACCCCCGAACCCCCCCTCGGCAATCCTGTGACGTCAGCGCGCACAGTGCGCGCCAACATCATCAGGAAGCGCTGGGACGCCTGGAAGCCATTATGCTTCCAGGGGTCCGAGGAGCGAGGTGAGTTTTCTCTGCTCCGGTGGGGCGGGGGGGGGGCATTTAAGGCATCGGGGGAGAGGAAAGAGTTTTTCCTCTCCCCTGATGTCTCAATGCAGGGCATTCCTGCTGCACGATCGCGCACAGCATCGCGATCGTGTAGCAGGAATGCCCCCACTAGACACCATGGATGTCTTTTCTAATGAAAGGAAGCGACCCCTTGGGCAAGGGTCGCTTCCTTAGGGGGATAATTTATTTGAAGACTTTTCTACCCCCCCTGGGGACAGATCGCCCGAATTTTGCGGCGTTTCTGGCCCCAGGGGGGGGCAGAAAAGCCCACTAGAGCCAGGGATTTTATTAAAATTAAAAAGGAAGCGACCCCTTGGGCAAGGGTCGCTTCCAGGGGGCCCATTTTTTTTATATGGGAATTCTGCCCCCCCAGATCGGCCCGTTTTTGTGGCCTTTCTGCCCCCAGGGGACGCAGAAAACCCCACTAGACACCAGGGATGCATTTAAATGCACTGAAAATGTAAATGGAAGCGACCCCTTGGGCAAGGGTCGCTTCCAGGGGCTAATTTTATTTTTAATGTGTATTCTGCCCCCTGGGGGCAGATCGGCTGTTTTTTTGGCCTTTCGGAAAAGCCCACTAGAGCCAGGGATTTCAATAAAATTAAAAGGAAGCGACCCCTTGGGCAAGGGTCGCTTCCAGGGGGCCAATTTTTTTTTATGGGAATTCTGCCCCCCCCCCCGGGGGCAGATCGGCCCGTTTTTGTGGCCTTTCCTATCCCCAGGGGGGGCAGAAAACCCCACTAGACACCAGGGATGTATTTAAATGCATTTAAAATTTAAAAGGAAGCGACCCCTTGGGCAAGGGTTGCTTCCAGGGGGCTAATTTTATTTTAATGTGTATTCTGCCCCCCCTGGGGGCAGATCGGATGTTTTTTTTGGGCCTTTCGGAAAAGCCCACTAGAGCCAGGGATTTCAATAAAATTAAAAGGAAGCGACCCCTTGGGCAAGGGTCGCTTCCAGGGGGCCAATTTTTTTTTAATGGGAATTCTGCCCCCACCCCCTGGGGGCAGATCGGCCCGTTTTTGTGGCCTTTCCTACCCCCAGGGGGGGCAGAAAACCCCACTAGACACCAGGGATGTATTTAAATGCATTTAAAATTTAAAAGGAAGCGACCCCTTGGGCAAGGGTTGCTTCCAGGGGGCCAATTTTTTTAAAAATGTTTATTCTGCCCATTGGCCCGTTTTTTTGCCCCTTCTGCCCCCAAGGGGGGGCAGAAAACCCCACTAGACACCAGGGAGGTATTTAAAATTTAAATGGAAGCGACCCCTTGGGCAAGGGTCGCTTCCAGGGGGCTAATTTTTTTTTAATGTGTATTCTGCCCCCCCTGGGGGCAGATCGGCCCTTTACACTAGACACCAGGGAGTTCTTTAAAATTTAAACGGAAGCGACCCCTTGGGCAAGGGTCGCTTCCAGGAGACTGATGTATTGGTTATCTTTTTTTCTGCCCCCCCCCGGTGGCGGATCGGCACGTGTTTGTGGCCTTTCTGCCCTGGGGGGGGGGGGGGGGGGGGCAGAAAACCCCACTAGGCATCAGGGATTTTGTTTTGTGTTTAAGGTGGTAAAATTTGGTTAATGTTTTCTCTGCCCCTTTTTTGGCCTTTCTGCCCTAGGCGGGAGGGGGGAGGCAGAAATCCCTACTAGGCACCAGGGAGTTATTTCTTTTGCAAGGGGGGCACATTTCTGTCTGCTGTTTTCTGCCCCACCTGGGGGACACATCGGCCTGGCAGACAACCTCACCCGATCCCTTGGGCAAGATCACCCCCATTTTTCTCAGCCCTATTTGAAGGCCCATCTGGCAGATTGACCATTTGGGTAGTGACATAGCGTGTTATAATGTTAATTGTTTTATTTCTTGTGAATTGCAATTGTAATGCTTTATTTCTCCCTTTTTGTTCTAGTGAAAGGCGTTTGCTCTTTAGACTGTTCCAGGTTGCGGTTTCGTTACTGGTGGTTCTGCTGTTTGTGTAGTTGCATGTGTTTGGTAAGAGACTTTTTTGTGCAATGTAAATGTGTTTCATTTCCCTGCATGAATGTGTTTTTTGCAAATGGTGTAATAATAGCAGTATGTTTGGCTTCTGTTTTTTGATTGTCAAAAACTTTTTGCATTTGTGCTCGATGTGTATTTTGTTGTCTTGTGAGTAATTGGTTTTGTTTTTTTCTTTCTAGTGGGATATCGTTGGTTTTTGCTGGGTCTCTGCAGAGTAGGTGCTGGTGAGTGTAGCTGTCTCTTGCGAGTGAATCGTATAGTTTTTGACTATATAGAACTTTGTGATAAAGGCACACATTTTTTTTACTTACTTATTTTGCACAGTGTTGGTTGTTGACTTGTTTGTGCAGTCTCCTTTCTGAGTAAGGATAATGGCTAGCCGCAGGATTACTGCTCAGCAGGTTGTTGGTATGCTTTTTGAGTCTTCCTCTGACCATGGTTCAGAGACTGACTGCATCTGAGGCAGAGGAGGGAGGGGAAGATTCAGGCAGTGAGTTTTCTCTCCACATGGAATCATCGGATGATGAAGCTACTCTCAGTGCGGATGAAGCTACTCTTAGTGCGGATGACGGGCCTGTGTTAGAGGAGGACATTGATGTGCCGATAGTGCGGCAAGAGGCATCTGGGCTGCAGCCTGGGGCTGCAAGACTTCCCGTTGGAAGTGATGACCTCTGGGTTGCCCCAGGCATGGTGCAGCCGGCATTACCAGACTTTACTGGTGTTCCAGGGTGTAGAGTGAATACAGATTTTTTTTTGCCAATACATTTTTTTCAGTTGTTTATGGACGATGTGTTTTTGGCAGAGATTGTTGAGCAGACTAATTTGTATGCCGAACAGTTTTTGAGGGACAACAGTGCCAGCCTTAGGCCCCACTCTAGAGCTACCCGGTGGACTCCCACAAATCTGGAAGAGATGAAGAAGTTCTTGGGTTTAACTTTTTTGATGGGCTTGCTAAGGAAGCCATCAATGTCTTCATATTGGTCTACTAGTCCCTTGATGGCAACGGCTATATTTCCGGCAGTCGTGAGTCGTGATAGGTATTTGCTTCTGCTTCGGATGCTGCATTTTGTCGATAATGGTTTAGCGTTGCCACGAGATCACCTTGATTGTGACCGCCTTTTTAAGATTCGGCGTGTCCTTGATCACTTTGTTCCAGGGAAAGAAATAGCAGTGGATGAATCTTTGGTGTTGTTCAAGGGCCGCTTGGTTTTTAGGCAATACATTCCTAGTAAGAGGGTACGCTATGGAATTAAGCTGTATATGCTGTGTGACAGTAGGACTGGATATGTCTCTAATTTCAGGGTGTACACCGGTAAGGAATCCAGGATTAACCCCCCTGGTTGTCCGTCCACTTTTGGAGTGACTGAGAAAATTGTGTGGGAACTTGGTAGAGGACTTTTTAACAAAGGCCACCATTTATATATAGATAACTTCTACACTGGTGTGCGGTTGTTCAGGGAATTGGCCAAAGTGGACACCGTTGCTTGTGGCACAATCCGCTCTAACCGTAAAGGTTTCCCAAAAGAACTTGTTTGTCAAAAGCTTGTGCGGGGACAGTGCAGTGCGTTGCGTTGCGAGGAACTTCTAGCTGTGAAGTTTTCAGACAGGAGAGATATCTACATGCTGACTACCATCCATGATGAAAGCACTTCACCTGTGACTGTTTGGGGTCAGGTTGCTGAAGCGCGCAAACCTGTGTGCATTTTAGACTATAATAGGCACATGGGTGGTGTTGATAGAGTAGATCAGAGGTTGGAACCTTACACTGCTCTTCGTAAGGCTTACATTTGGTATAAGAAGTTGGCTATCCATCTTTTCTACTTGGCAACCTTTAATGCTTTTGTTGTGTTCAAGGATTCTTGTCCTGAGTCAAAGATGACTTTTGCTAAGTTTCAGGAGTCTGTAATAGGCAGCCTTGTTGTAGTGGAACAGGCAAGTGTTCCTAGAGTTGGAGTGGTGGAGGATGTGGCTAGATTGAAAGATCGCCACTTTCCTGATCACATTCCTCCCACACACTCAAAAGACTTTCCCACTAGGAGATGTAGAGTCTGTTGGTGAAGAGGTATGCGGAAGGAGACTCGTATGTACTGCCCGAGTGTCCTTCTAACCCTGGGCTGTGTGCGCCTGCTTGTTTTAGAACGTACCACACGCAAAATAATTTTTGGGAGCATCCATGAGTGGTAAAGTGAACTGCCTGTTCTGTATTGTTTAAAAAAATGTGTTCTGTTTCAAGGTTGGCATTAGTGCAATGTATTTAGTTTCAGATTTTGTGTTAGTAGATTTGTATCTATTTGCAATTTGTTTGTGTTTTCTTTTTTGTATAAAAAAATCCTAAATGTGATGGCGGTGTGTGTAGGCTGGCGCTTGGCTGGAGGTGTGCGTGGACTGGCGCTTGGCTGGCGGTGTGCGTGGACTGGTGCTTGGCTGGCAGTGTGCGTGGACTGGCGCTTGGCTGGCGGTGTGCGTGGACTGGCGCTTGGCTGGCGGTGTGCGTGGACTGGCGCTTGGCTGGCGGTGTGCGTGGATTGGCGCTTGGCTGGCGGTGTGCGTGGATTGGCGCTTGGCTGGCGGTGTGCGTGGACTTGCGCTTGGCTGGCGGTGTGGGTGGAGTGGCGCTTGGCTGGCAGTGTGCGAGTAGTGACTTGCTGCTGGTCACTACACACACTGCTAGCCAAACGCCACTCCATGCAATCCGTGAGCTGGTGTGGTTGCTGTGTCAGGAATGTGGGCGTGTGAAAGTGATGGGCCCTTGAATGGCGTTGTCTGGTGGTGTGAGTGTTGTAATGTGCTGGGCCCGCGGTGTGAATGGTTTTGTATGTCACATGTATGAAAGGTGTATGAATGGCCTGTAAAGAGGTTGGTGCCTTGTCGTAGCTTTACAGCTCACGAGCTGTGAGTCAATGGTTCAGTTTCTCGTCCTTTCAATTATTAACAGTGCATTTCATTTTTGTGAAATCTCTGGTTAATACAACTGTATATACTGAACCATCACTCACCCTCGTGCCAAATCCAACCAGTATGTCTGTGTGCTTGAGGAATAGGTGGTTGTGCAGAAATATTTGTCTTTTCGGTCTTTCTCAAGCTGGGTGTACCTTGTCCCTTTTTATGACTATTGTAATGTGTTGGTTTTGTGCCTGGTGGTGTGAATGGTCTTGTATCACGTATGAAAGGTGTGTGAATGGCCTGTAAAGCAGTTGGGGCCTTGACGTGGCTTTACAGCTCACGAGCTGAGAGTCACTGGTTCAGTTTTTTGTTCTTTCAATTATTGACAGTGCATTTCATTTTTGTGAAATCTCGTTAATAAAATTTTATATACTGAACCATCACTCGCCCTCGTGCCAAATCCAACCAGTATGTGTGTGTGCTTGAGAAATAGATGGCTGTGCAGTATTCTTTGTCTTTTTTGTCTCTCTGCCAAGGTGTACATTCTATCTAAGAATAACCTACCAACTGTAGATATTGTCGTAAACTAAACACCCATGGGAGTACATGCTGCTGTCTCTCTTGTGGATCCCAACAAGTTATGGTACCCAGAATGTCCTGCAAACCTCAAATTGTGTCTGTCACATTTTTCTTGCATTATTGTGCCAACATTTTCACGCTGCAGACAGAAACAACAAATTTCCTACCCCTCCGCCTTTTTCCAAGTATCCCAATAGAAATGGTATCTCACTTGCGTGGGTGGGTCACGGACCCGCGACAGGCAAGGGCCCAAAACATATTGAGGCGACATCAAAATTGCCTATCACAAAATGACCTGGTTTTGCAAGGGGGGGGTCCCATGACTTTTTGGCCCAGGGCTCGGCGGCCACCTAGGGAAACCTACCAAACCCACACATTTCTGAAAACTAGACACCCGGGGGATTTCAGTGAGGTATGGCTTGCGTGGATCCCCCAACGATTTCTTACCCAGAATCCCCTGCAAACCTGAAAGTTTGCTGAAAAAAATCACTTTTTTCACACATTTTTGTGTGGGAAAGTTGTGGCATCATCGGGCTGACACAAATTTCCTACCACCCACAGTTCCCCCAAGGGCCCAAAACGTTTTGAGGCAACATCAAAATTGCCTATCAAAAAATGTTTTTGGCCCTTCCCAGTCGCGGGTACTTGGGCCTCCCACACAAGTGAGGCACCATTTTTATCGGGAGAGCTGGGGGAATGCTGGGTGGTAGGAAATTTGTGTGAGCCCGGTGATGCCACAACTTTCCCACACAAAAATGTGTGAAAAAAGTGAAATTTTCAGCTACAATTGAGGTTTGCAGGGGATTCTGGGTAAGGAAACGTTGGGGGATCCACGCAAGCCATACCTCCATGGAATCCCCCGGGTGTCTAGTTTTCAGAAATGTGTGGGTTTGGTAGGTTTCCCTAGGTGGCCACCGAGCACCGGGCCAAAAACCCAGGGTACCCCCCCTTGCAAAACTAGGTCGTTTTGAGATAGGCAATTTTGATGTTGCCTCACTACGTTTTGGGCCCTTGCCTGTCGCGGGTACCTGGGCCTCCCACACGAGTGAGGCACCGTTTTCATCGGGAGAACCGGGGGAACGCTGGGTGGTAGGAAATTTGTGTTATCCTGGTGATGCCACAACTTTCCCACACAAAAATGTGTGAAAAAAGTGAATTTTTCAGCTAAAATTGAGGTTTGTAGGGGATTCTGGGTAAGGAAACGTTGGGGGATCCACGCAAGCCATGCCTCCATGGAATCCCCCGGGTGTCTAGTTTTCAGAAATGTGTGGGTTTGGTAGGTTTCCCTAGGTGGCCGCCGAGCACCGGGCCAAAAACCCAGGGTACCCCCCTTTGCAAAACTAGATCGTTTTGAGATAGGCAATTTTGATGTCGCCTCACTACGTTTTGGGCCCTTGCCTGTCGCGTGTACCTGGGCCTCCCACACGAGTGAGGCACCGTTTTCATCGGGAGACCCGGGGGAACGCTGGGTGGTAGGAAATTTGTGTCAGCCTGGTGATGCCACAACTTTCCCACACAAAAATGTGTGAAAAAAGTGAATTTTTCAGCTAAAATTGAGGTTGGCAGGGGATTCTGGGTAAGGAAACGTTGGGGGGATCCACGCAAGCCATACCTCCCTGGATTCCCCCGGGTGTCTAGTTTTCAGAAATGTGTGGGTTTGGTAGGTTTCCCTAGGTGGCCGCCGAGCACCGGGCCAAAAACCCAGGGTACCCCCCTTTGCAAAACTAGATCGTTTTGAGGCACAAGTTACTAACTTGTGTAACGATATATCTGTAAGAGACAGTAGTTAGTGACAGATTCCTTACCTTAGAATATCCCCAGGCGTCAGGCTGGATCCGGAAAGTTTTTGCGTAGCAGTACCCTTGCGCGTCGGTAGGCGGCGTCGTGCGGCTCCGCGTCCGTCGTCGGCGTCGTGATCGCCGGGATGACGTCGCGGGCAGTACTTAGACGCCGCCCTGCGCGCTGACGTCAGTTCTGTACACGACTTTCCGCGCCAGGAACGCAGAGCCATGCAAGAAGCTGACATAGGTGTCTGAAAAATACTAGGGCCCTGAAAGGGATGTCCTTAACCCTAGAAATCAGTTCGCAGAACGGGGAGGATGGGTGGGCGGTAGGAATCTGTCACTAACTACTGTCTCTTACAGATATATCGTTACACAAGTTAGTAACTTGTGCATCTGAAAGAGACACGTTAGTGACAGATTCCTTACCTTAGAATAGATACCCCAGCAATACCAACCCCGGTGGTGGGTCTGCGAACAAAGATCAGACAAGGAAGTCCTGGAGGACAGAACGGCCAAAGAAGCCGTCCCTCCGGACCTGACTGTCAAGGCAGTAATGCTTTGTAAACGTGTGCAGCGAGGCCCACGTAGCTGCCTGACAAATAACCGGCAGCGGAACACCGCGGCCCAAGGCCGTGGTAGCAGCCGTTGCCCTGGTGGAATGGGCCCGCAGCCCAACAGGAGGCTCCTTCTTAGCCAAAGAATAGCAGGTCTTGATGCACAAGGTAACCCAGCGGGAGATGGTCCTCTTGTGCACCGCCCGACCTTTTTGGCGCCCACGTAGCCAACAAAGAGCTGGTCATCCACCCGGAAGTGTTTTGTGCGGTCAATATAGAAGGAGAGCGCACGTTTTGGGTCCAGACGGTGGAGCCTCTCTTCCTCTCTGGAAGGATGCGGAGGCGGAAAGAAGGTGGGCAAAGTGATGGTCTGCCCAATATGGAAAGCAGTAACCACCTTTGGCAAGAAGGACGGACGCGTCCGAAGAACAACCTTGTCTGGATGAACAGACAGAAAGGGAGGTTTGCAAGATAGAGCCTGGAGCTCACTCACCCGCCGAGCGGAGGTGATGGCCACCAGAAAGGCTGTCTTCAGAGTCAGAAGACGAAGAGGACAGTTATGTAGAAGCTCAAAGGGAGCGCACATTAAAAAGGTAAGAACCAAGTTCAAGTCCCACTGAGGCATCACAAACGGAACAGGAGGGAAGAGGTGAGTAATGCCTTTTAAGAACCTGTTAACAACAGGGGACTTGAAAAGGGAGGGCTGATCAGGGAGCCTGAGGAAGGCCGAGATAGCACAAAGATAACCCTTGATGGTACCCAGGGCAGAACCCTGTTGGGCCAGAGAGAGAAGGAACAGAAGGACCTCAGAAAGAGGGGCAGAAAGGGGATTCACAGCCTTTGCTGTGCACCATGCCACAAATTTGTTCCACCTGCAGGCGTATACCACCTTAGTGGAGGGACGCCTGGCTGCCAGAATCACATCACAAACTTCGGGAGGCAAGTCGAAAGGAATCAACTGCCGCCGCTCAATCTCCACGCAAGCAGGTGTAGACTGGACAGGTTCGGGTGGAGGACCGTCCCCTGCTGCTGCGACAGAAGATCCTCCCGAAGAGGCAGACGGATCGGGGGATCTACGCTCATATTGAGTAGCTCGGGATACCAAACTCTTCGAGCCCAGTCCGGAGCCACAAGAATGACTTGGGCCCGGTCGTGCCGAATCTTCTTCAACACTCTGGGTAGAAGTGGTATAGGCGGAAAGGCGTACAACAGACCGCAACTCCACTCGCGACGAAAAGCGTCGCCGAGCGAGTGCCGCCTTGGAAATTCCAACGCGCAGAACTGATGACATTGCGCGTTCTCTTCGGTGGCGAATAGATCTAACCAAGGCTCTCCCCACTGTAGAAAGAGTCCTTGCGCCACTTCCGAGTGAAGACGCCATTCGTGATCCATCATGCACCTGCGGCTGAGTTCGTCCGCCCTGGCGTTCAGGGAACCTGCCAGGTGTTGAACCATCAGGAGCATGCCCTGATGTTCCAGCCATGTCCAGAGGCGCAGAGCCTCCTGACAAAGGGTCCAAGACCCCACCCCGCCCTGTTTGTTGCAGTACCACATGGCGGTGGTGTTGTCTGTGAACACCTGCACCACCTTCCCTTTGACAGAGGGAAGGAATGCCTTGAGTGCAAGTCGGATTGCCCGGAGCTCCAGAAGGTTGATATGGAGCCGGGACTCCGCCGGAGACCAGAGGCCTCTGATCTCCGCCTCTCCCATGTGACCGCCCCATCCCAGAAGGGACGTGTCCGTCACAACTGTATGCTCTGGCTGGGGAAGGGAGAGGGATCTGCCCATGACCCATTGCCGGTTCGAGAGCCACCACTGCAACTGTTTTGCAGTCCCCTCCGAGATCTGGACGTGATCGGACAGGTTGCCCTGGTGCTGCGCCCACTGGAACTTCAGGTCCCACTGCAGAGCCCGCATATGCCATCTGGCATGATTGACCAGCAGGATGCAGGAGGCCATGAGGCCCAGCAGCCTCAGGGTCATCCGTAGCCGAAACGCAGGATAAAGGCTGAAAGATCGGAATCATAGCCTGAATATCCCGGACTCGCCGTTCGGGAGGATAGGCCCGAAACTGCGTCGTGTCCAGAACTGCTCCGATGAAAAGGAGCTGTGGAGAAGGAATCAGATGCGACTTCGGCACATTGATGGAGAACCCCAGCGAGTGCAGGAGTTCGGCCGTAGTCTGGAGGTGGGAGACGACTGCCTGGGACGAGCCCGCCTTCAGCAACCAGTCGTCGAGGTAGGGGAAGACTGAAACCCCTGCCCGGCGCAGATGAGCTGCGACCACCGCCATCACTTTTGTGAACACCCGAGGGGCACTGGTAAGGCCAAAGGGGAGCACGGTGAACTGAAAATGCTCGGGGCCTACCGTGAACCGAAGGTAACGCCGGTGGGCCGGCAGGACGGGGATGTGGAAATATGCGTCCTGCAAGTCCAACGCTACCAACCAGTCTCCAGGGTCGAGGGCAGTCAAGACCTGAGCTAGGGTGAGCATCTTGAACTTCTCCTTCCGGGAGGAAGCGATTGACGTTCCGGAGGTCCAAGATAGGACGCATGTCCTCCTTGTCCTTTTTGGGCACCAGAAAGTAGTGGGAGTAGCAACCACGCCCTACTTCTGGGGTCGGAACACGCTCGATGGCCCTCTTGGTCAAGAGGGCCGTGACTTCCTTCTGTAGAAGTACCAAGTGATCCCCTGACATGCGGTGGAATTGAGGTGGCATGGCTGGGGGTGGTCTCGAAGGGGAGGGAGTAGCCCCTTCGGACAATGTCCAAGACCCACCTGTCCGAGGTGATGGTACGCCAGTGGGGAAGGTGATGGCGGACCCTGCCCCTACTGGCGTGCTGTGCACCTGAAAGGAAGGACTAGGAGGGCTTGGAGGCCGCGGACGGGTTGGAGGTGGTGGCCTGACCCGCACGCTGGTTGCCCGATCCGCCACGGCGGAATCCACGTCCTCGGCCACGCGAAGACGCCTGCTGCGCGGGCCGGTGGCTGGGCTGCTGACGTGAAGGGGCGCCCTACCGTGGCCACGATAGGGGCGAAAAGCAGAAGTCAGCGGAGGGCGTGTAGCAGAAAGGCCCAGGGACTTGGCAGTAGCCCGTGAGTCCTTAAAGCGCTCCAACGCATGGTCTGCTTTGGACCCAAAAAGACCGACTCCATCAAAGGGCATGTCCATGAGAGTATTCTGGACATCCCCTGAAAAACCAGTGGTTCTCAGCCAGGCGTGGCGTCTCAGCGCCACCGTCGTTGCAATAGACCTGCCCAGCGAGTCGGCGGTATCAAGGCCACATCGTACCGTGTATTTGGCCGCATCCCTTCCTTCCGCAATGGCGCGGGAAAGCAGTGTCTGGACCTCCTCAGAACACTGGGGCAAAACATTCGCCACCGAATCCCACAAGGAGTGGGTATATCGGCCCAAAAGACAAGCGGTGTTGACGGACCGCAAGCCAGCACTGGAGGAAGAAAAACCCTTCTTCCCAAATTGATCCAGGCGTTTGGATTCCCTATCCGGAGGAGCGGTAGGGAAGGCGGTTTGGGAAGCGGAGGCTTGGACAACCAAGCTCTCAGGAGTGGGGTGGACAGAGAGAAACAGGGGTCGCCCGGAGCTGGGCGATGGCGTCGGGACACGTTCCTATCCACAGGGGCCCCTGTGTTGGGCTTGGACCAGGCGCCCAAAAGAACGTCAGTGAGGGCGTCGTTAAACGGCAGCACAGTCTCCGCAGAGGAGGCTGCCGGCTGAAGCACCTCTGTCAAGATATTAGGCTTGACCGCCAAAGTAGGGAGTTGGAGATGTAAGGCCCCAGCCGCCCTACGCAACACCGTTGCAAAATTGGCTCCCTCCTCCGTAGCCACGGGAGGAGACAGCATGCCAGTGTCAGGGGAAGTATCTAGACCACTGGCCTCCCCTAGACCCTCTGTCCAGTCCTCATCGTACTGACACTGTTGTGCCAGAGGGTCATCAGACCCCTCCCAGTCCTCCTGGTCCTCCTCTGGTTCAAAATAAGGAGGAGGAGGGACATTTGGGACCCAAGGTCCCATCGGCGCCGGAACCGACGTCGAGCGACGTCGGTCCGGGTCCATGTCCGGAGCCGGAAGGAACTGGGGGACGACGCCGCCCGGAGCCCAGGGCGGCGTCGAGAACGGCACCGGAGACATCGGCGCCGGCGGAGGTGTCGTTAGGTCGACCGGCGTCGATGGGGGTTGTGGAGCCGGGATCGAGGCCGGGGCCGGAATCGAGGCTGGAGGCACGGGCGACGCCGGGGCCGGAGCCGTCGGCGACGCCGGAGCAACCCCATCAGGGCCCGCGGGGCCCGAAGGCGCACCGGAGGGACCTGGAGGCCCGAAGAGGCGGGCCATGGCCGACAGGAATTCCTGTATTTGGGCCGGATCCGCCCCCGTACCCGGGAAGGACGGGTATTGCGGGGGCGGCTCCACAGGCATGTCCGGGGCCGCGGGGGCAGGGACGGTGCCGGGAGGGGCCTCAGCCGAGTCGCGAGACCGGCGAGGCGAAGTCCTAGAGCGACGATGCTTTTGGACTTTCTGTGTTTGGACTTACCGGACGAAGAAGACTTCGATGCCGACGACCGGTGAGGACTCCGCGATCGACCCCTGGACCTCTCACGCGACCGGGGCTTCCGCGGAGCCGAATGCCGGGCATCGAGGAGCTTCGAGACCGCTCTCGCAAAGCTTTCGGGTTGAGGGCCCGGCAGTCGGAACAAGACTCCGTGTCGTGGCCTCGGCCGAGGCAGAAGAGACACTCCCGATGCGGGTCTGTGATGGACATCATCCGAGCACAGGCGCCGCAACGTTTAAATCCGGGCATCCCTACGACACCTTGAACTCGATTCGAAGAAAAAAACAGTGAAAAAATTCACCAAAAAAGTTAGTCAAAAAATGACTAGGGCACTGCTCTTCCCGGATCTGCGCTTGTTGGCGCGGAAAAAGAAGAACTGACGTCAGCGCGCAGGGGCGGCATCTAAGTACTGCCCGCGACGTCATCCCGGCGATCACGACGCCGACGACGGACGCGGAGCCGCACGACGCCGCCTACCGACGCGCAAGGGTACTGCTACGCAAAAACTTTCCGGATCCAGCCTGACGCCTGGGGATATTCTAAGGTAAGGAATCTGTCACTAACGTGTCTCTTTCAGATATAGGCAATTTTGATGTCGCCTCACTACGTTTTGGGCCCTTGCCTGTCGCGGGTACCTGGGCCTCCCACACGAGTGAGGCACCGTTTTCATCGGGAGACCCGGGGGAACGCTGGGTGGTAGGAAATTTGTGTCAGCCTGGTGATGCCACAACGTTCCCACACAAAAATGTGTGAAAAAAGTGAATTTTTCAGCTAAAATTGAGGTTTGCAGGGGATTCTGGGTAAGGAAACGTTGGGGGATCCACGCAAGCCATACCACCCTGGAATCCCCCGGGTGTCTAGTTTTCAGAAATGTGTGGGTTTGGTAGGTTTCCCTAGGTGGCCGCCGAGCACCGGGCCAAAAACCCAGGGTACCCCCCTTGCAAAACCAGGTCGTTTTGAGTTAGGCAATTTTGATGTTGCCTCACTACGTTTTGGGCCCTTGCCTGTCGCGGGTACTTGGGCCTCCCACACGAGTGAGACACTGTTTTCATCGGGAGACCCGGGGGAACGCTGGGTGGTAGGAAATTTGTGTCAGCCTGGTGATGCCACAACGTTCCCACACAAAAATGTGTGAAAAAAGTGAATTTTTCAGCTAAATTTGAGGTTTGCAGGGGATTCTGGGTAAGGAAACGTTGGGGGATTCACGCAAGCCATACCTCCCTGGAATCCCCTGGGTGTCTAGTTTTCAGAAATGTGTGGGTTTGGTAGGTTTCCCTAGGTGCTGGCAGAGCTAGGGTTCAAAAACTACAGCTAGGCACTTTACCAAAAAAGGGTCATTTTTCACTGCGAAATTGAGGTGTGTCCACGTTGCGTTTTGCGCTGTTTCCTGTCGCGGGCACTAGGTCGACCCACACAAGTGAGGTACCATTTTTCTCGGAAGACTTTGGGGAACGCGGGGTGGGTGGAAATTTGTGGATCCACGCAGATTCCAGAACTTTCTACCACAGAAATGTGGGGAAAATGTGTTTTTTTTGCCAATTGTTTAGGTTTGCAAGGGATTCTGGGTAACAGAACCTGGTGGGAGGCAGTCAAGTCACCCCATCCTGGATTCCCCTGGGTGTCTAGTTTTCAAAAATGTATAGGTTTGCTAGGTTTCCCTAGGTGCCGGCAGAGCTAAGGTTCAAAAACTACAGCTAGGTACTTTGCCAAAATAGGGTCATTTTTCACTGCGAAATTGAGGTGTGTCCACGTTGCGTTTTGCGCCGTTTCCTGTCGCGGGCACTAGGCCTACCCACGCAAGTGAGGTATCATTTTTCTCGGAAGACTTTGGGGAACGCAGGGTGGGTGTAAATTTGTGGATCTACGCAGATTCCAGAACTTTCCACCACAGAAACGTGGGGAAAATGTGTTTTTTCTTTTGCCAATTTTTTAGGTTTGCAAGGGATTCTGGGTAACAGAACCTGGTGGGAGGCAGTCAAGTCACCCCATCCTGGATTCCCCTGGGGGTCTAGTTTTCAAAAATGTATAGGTTTGCTAGGTTTCCCTAGGTGCCGGCAGAGCTAGGGTTCAAAAACTACAGCTAGGCACTTTGCAAAAAAAGGGTAATTTTTCATTGTGAAAATGTGGTGTTCACGTTGGGTTTTGAGCCATTTCCTGTCGTGGACACTATGCCTACCCACACAAGTGAGGTACCATTTTTATTGGGAGACTTAGGGTAATTCAGATTTGTAAAGCAACTCTTATTACCTATTGACTTTCGATGCATTTCTGCCTTCCAAATGAAAGACATTGTGTAAAAAAGGTCATTTTAAAACATGACCGATAATTCTCATGCTAGTATGAGTATTCCCAAATTCGGAAATGTGCAAATATCTACTGTTTCTAAACTCTATATTTTGTTCCCATTTCAGAAATACATAGGTGTCTTTCATACCGATTTTTCCATGTATACATTTTCCCTCAATAATTGCTATATACCCGGTACATAATAAAAGGCCACTGCAAATTGCTGCTCAGTTTTTGACTCTGGGTTCGTCGGGTTCTTGGTGAACCTACAAGTCCTATATATCCCCACAACCAGTAAGGTCCAGCGCTTGTAACGGTATATTGCTTTCAAAGAGCTGTTATAATTAGAAGAAGTTACAGGTGAAAACGTTGACACAAAAGGCTGTTTTTTTCAACTAATTTTCAATTTTTCCTATATTGAACTGTTAGTTTCTATAAAGAAACCTTGATGGATCTACACAAATGACCCCTTGCTGAATTCAGAATTTTGTCTACTTTTCTAAAATGTATAGCTTTCCAGGATCCATTATTGCTTTCATACCCATTTCTACCATTAACTGGAAGGAGGTTGAAAGCACAAAAAATAGCAAAAATAGGCTATGTCCCAGAAAAATGACAAAACTGTGTAAAAAATGTTGGTTTTCTGACAAAAGTCTGTCATTCCCTAAAAGCTGGGAAAATGGTGATTTCAGCCCCACAAACCCTTTTTTGATACCATTTGCAGGGAAAAACCCAGACGCTTTCATTTGCAGCCCTTTTTTCCAAAAAAAAACAAAATTTAGCTGTATTTTGGCTAATTTCTGGGACCCCTCGAGGGGAATCCACAAAGCCTGGGTACCTTTACAATTCTGATGATGTTGGAAGAAAAGGACGCAAATTTAGCGTGGACACCTTATGTGGTCAAAAAGTTACAGGGGCCTTAGCACGCACTACCCCAAATAGCCAAAAAAAGGCTTAGCACGGGGGGGAAAGGCCTAGCAGCGAAGGGGTTATAGCATCATTTAGTAAAATGTGTTGATGCATGCTAGTATTTCCCAAAAATAGTTATAATGGAAAATCAGTGTAACCAATTTCAACAAGATTGTAGGAAACTTGAAAATAAGCCTAACGTTTGTGGTCAGCCTTTTGGTTTTGTTAATGCGAGTCTTGTTTTGACATGGTTTTTGTAAAACTTTATTGTTGTGGGAGCTGCCGGGCCCTCGCCATTATAACAAACTTTGGCAGAAATATTTTTTGGTCTCAAAAGGCACACATTGCCACAGTAGTCACTGGCACTGAACAAAACTACTTTTCGTGCCAATATACTCCTTGTGAAAGAGCAGAATGTTGTCACTCACAGTGAAGCCAGCAGACAGCTAGAGAGAGATACATAGAATTTAATAAAAACAAAAAGTCTTGGTTAACACCAGACCTAATTGGGGCACAAACCTTAAAGAAAGTCACAAAAGTACAGCCATGGTATACAACCCTTTTATTAGCGCAGATTTACCATTTTCATTAATTCACAAGAATTTACAGAAGTAGCCCAGGAATCATACTCCTAGAAAATATTTGTGAAATGCATTTTAGCACAAGCAAATATGCATGTGGAGATTTGATCATGCGAAAATCAGTTGCGCGCTTACAAGTTCACTTCCCCTCATACCATTTTTTTTCCCAACCCTGGAAGAAGTTTTACTTCTGCCCTTGTCAGGAGTAAGTTTCCAATCTTTCTCAGTGTGGAAAAAGATTAGAGAAGAGCTAGTGAAAACCCTTTAAACATGTAAGTTAGTAGGTTTGCACAGATTCAAAAGGCCGGCCCCTCTAAGTAAATCTGCGCAAAGGTGGCAAAATAAGGGAACTGCTAGTATTCAAACCCTACTACAGTATGAGCCCTGGCATAATTAGAGAGTCTATTATCCGAGCTCTTATATATTGAGATTGCTGCCATAATTTATTGCTGCACTACGTGGCACCAAAGGGACAAGTGGATTTTATTACAGGACAAGTAGATTTATGAAACCACCTGTCCCACGGACAAGTAGATATTTTATTGAATTCCACACCTTTGTATCCAGCGTTTGTGTCGTTTCATGGATGGTGGGATATACGGGCCAAGTTGGTTTAAACAAGTCTGACAATCCAGCATAGTGGAGATAGTGTCCCTGGCCCAGCCCAAGTCCTCACAGGCCTGTTCGTAGGAGATGAATGTCTCGCCTGGGTACAAGTCAGCCATCTGTTCATAACCTCCCTCCCTCCATTCATGCCTGGAAGGAGATATTATCCATCACTCTGTGCACCGGGGCAAGTATACACACTGGGAGCTACCGATGAAACGGAGCGCGTCACAAGATGCACTCCACGAAACTCTGCCAGGTGCTCACGGTCTGCCTGACCACATACAGCATGTCATCGGGGACCCCCACTACCTCCATCAGTGCCATCGGCAGTACACATCCCTTCAGCAGCCTCTTCTTCCAGTTATCCCCCTCATCCAGCCACCGGGCCGCATGTTGTGAGTCGCATAATAGTAAAGATCCATTCTAGGGGCCTCGAGTCCTCCCTCCTCATACTGCTGGGTCAGAGTAGTCCGTGCTACCCTACTGCGATGGCCAGCCCAATAGAGAGATACCAGTAAAGAATTCAACTGCCTAAATACCCGTATGGGGATAGGGCACCACGCATTTTGGAGCATATATAGGCAGCGTGGCAGCACTATCATCTTGGCCACCGCCAGTCTACCAATTAAAGAAAGTGGCAGTTTGTTCCAAAAGACTACCGACCTCCTCAGCCCATGGACCGTCCTGTGAACATTAAGGAGCAATATCTGAGAGTCCATATGCGTCACCTGAAAGCCTAACCCCCCCCACCCCGCCAAGTATCCAAAATGCCCCGTCTCCCAGCGCAACCCCAGATCAGGAAGTTGCTCCATAGGTAGGACGGCCAGGTGGCCCAGTGGGAAGATCAATTTTCGTCTATTAAGGCACAGACTTGAGTAGGCACGAAGTCCTCTTTGAGCTGCAACATCCTAGGCATCGCCTCGCAAGGCGAGTTGACAAAAAAGAGCATCATCTGCATACAGAGATATCACATTAAGCAACCCTCTTGTCCGGATGCCCCACTGTTCTATATCCCTACGCGCCCATATTGTCCTACTGTCGTGGGTGTATTAGTCTCAGGCGCTGTACATGGAATACACCACTTAGTATCAACTGACTAAATTAGTGCTGTGCTCTCGAGAAGGGGAGACGCACCCTGCTCCCCCCAATTATCAATCCAAGGATTGAAACAACAATTCACCAAATTCAAGGCACATGCTAATACAATCAAGACTATAATAGATCAATGAGGACCAATGTGGGTTTATACCCGGTTGCAATATTGGTATGAACATACGACGGCTGACCCATTTCCTGCACAAGGTATGAGACAGAGACGAGGAGCTGGCCCTGGTATCCATAGACCTCGAAAAAGCCTTCGATATGGTTGATTGGGTGAAGCTACTGGAGGTATTGAGGGCGGCAGGGTTCGGTCCACGATTTCGGTGATAGGTAAAACTTCTGTATACTGTGCGCCCGTGGCCGCGTGGGCCAAAGTCGTCTGAGGGGTGGACATTGGAGCGTGGCACAGGCCAGGGTTGCCTGCACTCGCCGCTGTCTTCACGCTGGCCATTGAGCTGTTGGCAATATGTCACCAAATTCAAGGCACACGCTAATACAATGAAGACTCTAATTCGTAGTTATTTTTTGGAAAAGAAAGATGCTGAAATGCTTGTTCTTCTTTGTGTTCTTTTATCCCTTTTTTAGCCTTACGCCAACGCGTTTCGTTGCAGCAGGACTGTACCCCTTACGGCTTCCTCAGGGCTGCTAGGCTTTAAGTGATTTCACAAGGGATCCTCCTAAGATCGAGTACGATTTTGGGAGGATCAGTCCAATTCCTTGTTTAGGGGAATGTCTATCTAGGTCGAGGTCCAACACATAATTAAAGTCAATAAATACAAATCAGAGGAGCGCCAAACAATTTCAAAAAAGCTTTCCATCAATAATTTTTTGAGAGTTTTCCAATAATGAGTTCTTAGGCAGTATGTTGAATTCAAGAAGATTCTTTCTTTTTTTCTTTTTCTTTCCAATGATCACAGTTCAAAATCCATATAACCAAAGCAGTCACAATCTTCTTCTCTATTGTTATAATTCGTATTCCAAGCAAATTCCAAACAATACATCAGCCAACGCGTTTCGTCCTAAAAGGACATCATCAGGGCTTGTATATTAAACTGTTGTTTATGTATCTGCCTTCAAGGGATCTTATAGAAATTTGGCTGTATTCTAGCGCATAGCCTTTCAAATCACTGGCTCTATAATCTTGTTCATTTGAATTTACAATCTTTTAGCGCCTATTGTTCATGAATTTTACAGTGTTTCCAATGGAGTATGGTGTTCCCTCGTTCGACATGGCCCGATAAATCCTGTCGACAGTGGAAACACTGTAAAATTCATGAACAATAGGCGCTAAAAGATTGTGACTGCTTTGGTTATATGGATTTTGAACTGTGATCATTGGAAAGAAAAATAAAAAATAAAAAGTAAAGAATCTTCTTGAATTCAACATACTGCCCAAGAACTCATTATTGGAAAACTCTCAAAAAATTATTGATGGAAAGCTTTTTTGAAATTGTTTGGCGCTCCTCTGATTTGTATTTATTGTCTTAGTTATTTGTGGTACTGAAGCGGTGGACCACACAGAGTGAGCTCCAGTGTTCATTATCATAATTTCTTCATACATTAGTATAATCAACTAGTGCGCCTAAGGTGCTTTACCCTAACCGCTCAGATGTCTTAAATTTTCACATTTCAGTGGAGAAGCGTGGCTCAATGGTTAGAGCGGCAGACCCTGATGCAGAGATCTGGCCCGGGACCAGGGTTCAATTCCCGCCTCGGCGGGTCTTGGGCTCAATTTCGTCGGACCTGATAATTCTCGCCTCGGTGCCTATTCTAATCATGGGTCCCACTCTGCAACTCTGGGCAATAGCTTGCTTAATCTCCACAACGGCCCAAACAGCGCTGGGATGCCTGGCTTCACCTTGGGGGTGCCCAGGAGTGGACATTTCACAGGGAAAAGCCAGGAAGGGTTCCACAGCGGTATGCGTACAGCGCCAGGACACCCCTTTGGGGGTATAAGTGCGCTTTACAAGTACAAATTTCATTTCATTACATAATTAAAGTCCCCCATCCACAATAGAGGTATATCTAATTCTGGGGCTAGTAATTCCTGCATAGATTGAAAAAACATACAGTCATCCGTGTTTGGGGCGTATGTGTTTAATAGAAGGATGTCCCGACCATCTAATGTACCCTGCAGGAACACAAAGCGGCCGTGCACAGCAGCCTCCATATATGTAAGGGTAAACTGTGTCCCAGGGGCTACCCACACCAATATCCCTCTGGCATATGTAGAGTAGAAGGAATGAAACGCCTGTCCCGCCACTTTTTTGACAACCTGTAGGCCCCTGCATCATCCAGTGCATCTCCTGGAGACAGGCTATGGATATGTGATGCCTTTTCAGGATCACTGGAGTCAAGCTATCCTGGCTGATGAGGGCTGAAAGCCCGAAACCGGTCCTAGGATGCTTGATTCCGGTCCAGGGAAGACATGGCTTGGCAGTTCGGTCTGGACTGTTCCCATGAGGCACAGGGTCAAGACTGATTTGCATATGGCTATGTCTGAACTGGGGTGGCGTGGTGAAGCAAAATAACGATGGATTAAACCCAGATCTGTGACTGGGGGTGAATGTTTGCCAATGTGCAACATTCCGTCCATCATCTTGTGTGTTTTACATTTCGCCCTAAGTGGGAAGGGTATGCCCAGACGTGGGTCCCGTGCTCACTGCGCCACTGGAGTCAAGCTATCCTGGCTGATGAGGGCTGAAAGCCCGAAACCGGTCCTAGGATGCTTGATTCCGGTCCAGGGAAGACATGGCTTGGCAGTTCGGTCTGGACTGTTCCCATGAGGCACAGGGTCAAGACTGATTTGCATATGGCTATGTCTGAACTGGGGTGGCGTGGTGAAGCAAAATAACGATGGATTAAACCCAGATCTGTGACTGGGGGTGAAGGTTTGCCAATGTGCAACATTCCGTCCATCATCTTGTGTGTTTTGCATTTTGCCCTAAGTGGGAAGGGTATGCCCAGACGTGGGTCCCGTGCTCACTGCGCCACTGGAGTCAAGCTATCCTGGCTGATGAGGGCTGAAAGCCCGAAACCGGTCCTAGGATGCTCGATTCCGGTCCAGGGAAGACATGGCTTGGCAGTTCGGTCTGGACTGTTCCCATGAGGCACAGGGTCAAGACTGATTTGCATATGGCTATGTCTGAACTGGGGTGGCGTGGTGAAGCAAAATAACGATGGATTAAACCCAGATCTGTGAATGGGGGTGAATGTTTGCCAATGTGCAACATTCCGTCCATCATCTTGTGTGTTTTGCTTTTCAGGAAGGAAAGCACTCTATAACATTTAGTACATGTGCCCAAGCCCCTAATATTCCAGCTCATGAATCTTACTTCTGAGGCCATAATGGTACAACTTACATCTCACATCACTCTGCCCACTACTCACTGCTACCTCTTGCTATACACTTCCAACATAAACAACAGAACAATGTCGTAGTATAACTCCCCAATTCCCACCCGCGTGGAAAAGATGTGAAACAGCGCAGTTGTTATTGCCCACCCCATACTCGTGCCAAGACGTGCACTGCATCCCAAATCGCCCAACTGGGGCCTAGAACAACCCTGTTTGATGAGTCTCCCTGCTCCACCTACCCTCGATCAAGACCAGCATATGTTCTAAGGGGGATATATGATTTGTGATCCCAATACTGCCTACATTTCAATTTTAGACGAACCCTAAAAACCCACCCCCAAGGCCTTCCATCAAGTGCATCTGCTGAACGCGCTGCCGTAGTAGTGTACAACATGCACTTGCTGTCACTCCAGCTTAGCCCTCAGATGTACCACATTCACCCGCAGAGAACGGTATGAGAAAAAGGAAAACAGAAATCTGTGCCCAAGCCCGGCCAGCACATCTCTCAGTCCCCTTCCACTGCTGTTGACACTTCCAGCATCGTCTCCGAGGCAACCTCTGCTGTCAGGCTCAGAGTCTGCGACTGATCATCTAGCATTAAGGTCGACACGTCCGGTGACGCCAGGTTCCAGATGTTCATCGCCCCCGGCTGCATGGTGCCATCCTCGCCCACAGTAATTCTATGTTCCTTCTGAATGTCCATCCCCAGGGACTCCGGCAGTCGTTCTTTTCGCTAAGACCCCTTACCAGGGCGAGTGCCCCACACTCGTTTCTGGCCACGCCGCTCCTGTGGAGGGAAAGCATCTCCACCCACTCCAACGCCTCCTCCGGGGATTTGAAGAAATGAGCCTTGCCTTGTGCCAATACTTTCAGTTTAGCCGGATATAAGAGCATATACTGAAGTTGTAAGTCCTGCAACCTACGCTTGATCCCTAGAAAGGTTTTTCGTAGGTCCTGTACCTGCTTCGTGTAGTCCAGATAAATGGGGATTTTATTGTTCTCATAGTTAATGTCCTGATGTTCTCTGGCAGCAAGCAGGATACAGTCCCTGTCCAGATAGTTCAGCACTTTGGCAATGATAGTCCGTGGCTGTGCTCCTGGTGGGGGTGGGGGGTGGAGGGGGGGGTGGTACTATGGGACCAGGGCCCTGTGCGCCCTTTCTATAGCAGAATGTTCAGACAGCCGCCATGGGCGCAAGTGACTGCGTATCCACTGATCCAGAAATTCTTCTGTGGACCCTTCCTCCACACGCTCCGGGAACCCCAGGACTCAGATGTTACTGCGCCGGGAACGTTCTTCCGCGTCCTCAGCCCGGCGCTCCAGGGCTTTCGTGGCCGTGGACATCTGGGCCATCTGCTTCTTGAGCGTCGCAACCTCCCCCTTTAGATCCACTATGTCCCCTTCAGCCGCTGTCACTTAATCCGCTACTTTTCATAGGTCTGCTCTTAGGAGGTTAACGTCTATTCAGACTGCCTCAATTTGGTTTCAAGGGCTTTCCTGGACTCCTGGATAGCTGCCAACAGCTCAGCGTGAGAGGGCTCGCCCCCATCATTATCCCCTCCCTGCCCCTTTGCCTCATTATGCGCGGGGGGTGGCACGGTGTGGTGTACTGCGTGATGGTGTTGCCACCTGTTGACCGTGCTGCTTTGTCTTTGCCCATCGCACTGGCCCAAAGAGGCCTCTGCCCTATGAGAGCCCCCAGTCACCTCACCTCACCAGGTGCCAAGTGCTCCCTGAACCAGTACCACCAGGCACCTCTTCGTCCGCCTCTCCCATGGGGACGATCGCTGCTCGGTCACTGCTACGGCGCAAGACCAGCACTTTCGAAGATGTGCGCTTGTTGGCCCGCACAATCAATCTGACCGCAATTGGGAGTCGCTTCTACTGGGCCCCCAGATGTCCTCCGCTTCTACCCAGGTGTTCACCATTTCAGCAGCCCGCTTCAAACCTGCACCGGGTTGACCTTGCCACCATAAGTAGAATTAAGAGGCTCTCATGGGCAGGTTGATGCATGGGGCAACCCCTACTCCAAGGGGGTCGCACGCCGCCCCAGGCTAAACGGCTGCTAGCACTTCCCTACCAGTAATGTACACGTGGACTCCTTCTCCAGATGAGACTCCAGTTTCCTCAGGTGAGTTCCCCGGGCTCCGCAAGCGAAAGCGGGGGACCTCCCTGTGGCAGTGCCTCCAGTCAATGGGCTCCTGCACAAGCACCCGGCTGGGTCAGCCACTCGAGAAGCCCACGAGGACCTCCATACATGTGTCGACTGCCGCTCCCGGTTCAGTCCGATGTCAGCCGACTTCAGGTCACCAATCACAGGCCTTGCACTTCACTGGTGGCCGCCTGCCCCGAGAGACTCTCCCGCGGCCAGGCACGGCCCTCCATCACAGCCGCCCACAGTGGCAAGCACAGTCAGTGCCCGCCCGCCGGCCACCGCCCGAAACCGTCCGGCCCTCAGCAATGCACCTTACTGGAACCAAGGGCCAGGCCACAGTCCACTCCACCGGATGCAGCAGAGAAGGGGCCTCGGCCCCTTCACGAAGGCTTCAGCCCCAGTCCCCACCCACAGACTCTCCGGCTCCTAGGATCACTGCTTCAGCGCAGGCCTCGCGCCCCGATCCAGCGCATGTCCTTCTGCCCTGGCTCACTCGCCCTGATAGTCTCACGTCCGAACCTCCAAGTCACATCCTCATCCCAGCAGGGGACCGGATCGATAAAGCGCCACTTCATGCCCACCAAGATGCGCGCGGCAATTTGCATTCCGCAGCTCTCCATCGTGTCAGCTCACACAGCAGCCGTCGGATCCCTCTCTCCTCTGCCAATGCAGTCGTTCAGCTCGAGACCGCGGTTTCAGCTTAGCTTAGGGACACACCAGGAATAAATTCAGCTGGTCTAAAGATCGCTGCATTAGGATAAAGCAGGATTACTGGGCAGGCCGGCCGCCAGGGAGCTCAGAGGCTCACGTCCTGTCGGTCATGTAGCTTGGCCATGCCCCGCATAAGTTTGTGAATTACTTTATATAAGCCATTTGCCAACACTTTGGCTAATATTTTGGCTTCAGTGTTCAGTAATGTTATGGGTCGATATGAAGAACAGTCTTCCAGTGGTTTGCCTTTTTGAGGCATGTGGGTAATATTGGCCACCCTGATGTCCCAGGGTAGGGTTCTCTCTCTTCTTGCCTCATACAACATCTGTGTGAGGGGTTCTGCAATCTTTCCCTCCAAGCAGTTGATAAATTTCGAGGTAGTCCACTGGGCCTGTGTCTTCCCCGAGTGCATTTGTTTAATGGCCTCTTGAACCTCTTTCACCAATATTTTCTGGTCTAATAGGGCTGCATCTTCTTTTGTTAATACCTGGGTAGGGAGGTCTGTACACATGCCTCCACCTGTTTTAGGGAGTATTGCAGTTTAGACCGGTAGAGGCCCTCCAGGTGTGTGGCGAATGCCTGTGCAATGCCAGCCCCTGACTCCACCAGGGTACCTGCTTCTGTCGAAATGCGCCCCACCCATCTTTGACCCTCTTCTCAGCATGCCAACCAGGCCAACAGTTTGCCTTCTTTGTTGCCCACCTCATAGAGCCTGTGATTGCACAGAAGAGCGCCTTTGTTTCTTCCTCCACCACCTGTCTATATTCTTACTTTAGGAGGTCGATATTATGTGACAGTACACTTCTTGAGTCTTGTATATACTCAACTTCCTCTGGCCCAGACATTGTTTTAAATTCTGTAGTACCCTGTCTTTTTCTCACCGTTTCCTTACATAGTGGCTGTTTGAGTTGCCCCCTAATGATTTTCTTACATACTTCCCAGAGAGTCAAACCTGAGTTAAATGACCCAGAGTTCTCTCTGAAGTAATCATCTGTGGCTTGCCCCACTTGAGCCCTTGCGTCACAGTCCCACAGGTCCCTCTGGTCCAGTCTCCACTCTGATCTTCCCTGGGTATGTGTGAAATATGGCGTAGTCATGAGTGAAGAGTGGTCAGATATTAGGCGTGGAACAAAGAGTGAATTTCCATATCTGCCCCCCTGTGTTAGCGGAGTGAAGAGGCAGTCAAGTCTGGAGAGCCAGTGTCTGTTAGTTCCTACATAGTAGTATTCCCTTGTATTGGGGTGTGCATTTCGACAGAAGTCTGTAAAACCAAAGGCAGTCAGAAAATGTTGCAGTTGTTTATCTTCAAGAGCTGGAAGTCTAGCGGTCGTAAACCTGTCCATAGCGTGATGCAGCGTCAGGCTGAGATCCCTCCCATGACCAAGAGCTCTGCAGGACTTGAGTTATCCATGTCCCCATTCATTCCAGCATAACCAATTATAGTCCAGACGAAAAATACATGGACACCACCACTATCCTCTCCCCATTCCACTCTCCAACTACTGCTGCATGGCAACCCACCCCATCTGTCCAGACCTGGGTGATCAACAGTGGGATCAATGCGCACCAGGATACCCACCCCACGCGAGCCAGAGGTGAACCCGGAGTGGGCTAAGACCTTGTATAGGCCCCTAGCTAGGAATCTGCAGTTGTTGCCCACTAAATGGGCTTCCTTTAATAAGATCAGGTTCACCCTTGTGAGAAAGCCAATCACTGTCCCCCTCTTTAGTTTATGTTCCAGCCAATTAACATTTCACGTTAGGATATTAAGACCCTGTCTCTGCCGACCTGCCATTGTGTAAAAGCCAAGTGTGCGTTTTTAAATTCCCTGAGCCCTGGCGGTCCCCATACCAATCATCCATTCAGGAGCTGTCCCAGAGCTGGCACTAACTCCTCAACCCACCCAAATGCATTTCCCCCACCCTACTGCCTCAGGCCGCACGCTTACTACTTCATGTTGCCCCAATGCTTGAGGCACCTGTCACCCACCCCTAAGGAGCATTTTAACCTCTCAAACCTGACAAACTAAGAATTCAGGAGCTCCTCTTGTCTTCTTGTGGCCTAGTGAGAAAAAAGAAAAACAGTACGATGGGAAGAAAAGAACTTCAGTGTTATGGCTCTGTCTCTGAGGCCTTCTCCCACTTCTGGTTCTTCCTGGTGTGCAGGAGATAATGATCTGTGTTCAGCTGCTTACGCCTCAGGGGTTCTCTTTTGGCGGTGGTGTGTTTGGCTCCTCTTTCTCCTTTTGAGACAATGTCATTCCTGGTCGGCTGTGGCGATGACACCACGGGGATGGGCAAACCCTTCTCTTTCTTACTTTCAACTGGGCACCAGCCCTTCAGCCAGTCGCATACCTCCTAAGGTGACGTAAAGTACTAAGATTTACCCTCTGACAAGATCCATAGTTTTACTGGAAACAGCATCATGTATTGAACATTCAATTTTCGTAGTTCTGTCTTTGCCTTGTCAAAGAATTTTCGCCTCGCCTGCACCTCGTGTATTGTCTGGAACAGCATAATTGCTAAATTCTCATGGGTTAGTGGGCCATTTTGTCGTGCAGCTCTCATAATAGCATCGAAGTACCTATAGTTAGGGACCCTCAAAATGAGTGGTTGAGCCCTGGCCCCAGGTACCCTATGTGCCCATTCTATCACAAAGTGGAAGTAAAGGATCAGCTTAAAAGCCATAGAGTACATATAAGGAAATCCGGTTTTCCAGAAAAGCTATCTACAAGCACAGCAAATAGTGGCTACCGTTTGGATGTCCTACCAAGGCCTAGGAAGATTCAGAGGGAGAAGGGTGGCCAGCGGTATTCCTTCAATCTGATTGCATCCACGGATAAGGTATGGGATACAGGCCTCTGGGCTATAGCACAACTTAGCAAAGTGGCACTGAGCAGGTAGATAGTAACATTCAGGGTCTGGCACCTAAAACCTACCCTGACCACATGGAAGAACCAGGAAAGTCACAAGCACTCCTCGCTGGCCTACTTGCCCAAATCAGCTTCATTAGGAGGGATCCTAGAGTGGTGAAGAAATGCTTGCTGAGGGGTATTGGAATATTAATAAAGAGGTATAAGAGTTTAGGGAGAACAATCAATTTAATGAGAGCCACTCTGTCAGCCAGAGACCGCTGGAGTTTGAGCAACGTATCAATCCAGCACGAAAGATTATCGATCACTGGGCCATAGTTAAGTCAAATTACCTGTTCCGGACTGCAATGCAGGAATATACCCAAATAATGAACTGAATCCGTGGTTCAGCTAATGGAGTACTCCAACGTAACGGTCATGGTACAGGCTGTGAACAGAAACAGGTCCGATTTAGACCAATTGATGGAAATGTCAAAGTATGTACTAAATCTGATAACTTGATGGATCAGGAGGATGAGGTTACCCTCTGGATCTCTAACAAAGAGCAACATGTTGTTGAAGTACAGAGATAATAAAAGGCGTCTATGATAAAAGCAGAGACCTCTGTGTAAATGTCTGTCCTAGAGCAACCGGGCCAACGGTTCCAAGGCTAAGTAAACAGCAGGGGTGATAATGGACATCCCGATCGCGTTCACCACACAACTGGGTAGATGTAAGAGCATTAGCAGAGATGCGAGCCACTGGATAAGAGTAGGAGCCATACTGTCTGGGAGTCTTAAAGAGAAATGGCCGCTCTAAGGAGTCAAATGCCTTTTCAGCATCTAACAGTACAATTGCAGCCTTAACGAACAAGTTACTTACCTTCGGTAACGATATATCTGTAAGAGACATAGGTTAGTTATGGATTCCTCACCTTAGAATTACCCCCAGGCGTCAGACTGGATCCGGAGAATTATTCCTCAGCAGTACCTCTGCGCGTCGATCGGTGGCGTCGGTCGACTCCTCGTTCTTCGTTGGCGTCGTGGTCGCCAGGATGACGTCCGGTATCTACTTAGACGCGGCCCTAGCGCCCTGGCGTCAGTTCTTTACACGACATTCCACGCCAGAAGCGCAGAGCCATGCAAGACACTGACCAGTGGTGCACAAAAACTAGGGCCCTAAAAGGTAAGTCCCTTACCCTAGAAATCAGTTCGCAGAACGGGGAGGAATCCATAACTAACCTATGTCTCTTACAGATATATCGTTACCGAAGGTAAGTAACTTGCTCATCTGAAAGAGACGGTTAGTTATGTATTCCTCACCTTAGAATAGATACCCCAGCAATACCAAACCCGGTGGTGGGTCTGCGAACCAAGTTCACACCAGAAAGTCCTGGAGAACTGAATGGCCGAAGAAGCCGTCCCTCCGGACTTGGCTGTCCAGGCAATAGTGTTTGGTAAACTTAAGTAAGTAAAAAATGTATTGCTTTTGATTAATTAAAACCATTACAAAAATACATTCTGATAAAAACATTTTGGTAAATTGACTTCTCGATGGGTACTCTGTTAAAAAAAAAAAAAATGTTTGTGTCAAAACATACATGAGTAATTTAAAAGTGCAGAGTGTCCATAGTTCATATTGCTCGGAGCCTCTGGGGTCTATACGCAGGATGCAGTACCGCTGGTCCTTTGCTTGGATGCTACTAGAAGCAGGAACTTAACAAGCTTCCCATTTAGTTGTGGGTCCCTTGGGTTGAAGCATGAAAGTACTGCTTGTCTCCGGGTACGTATACCTCGTTCATTAAAATGGGTTTTTAGGAGGCCTACCCTTTCCTCTTTTAGGTTGATGCAGGAGCATATTATATGTTCAATGTCCTCATTTCCTACTCCGCATAGCCGGCATGAGTTCCCGTAGTTTTTTCTCAGCCATGGTGGAAGATGAGGTATGGCTGGCAGGATTCCCAACCTGTGTTTTAGAAAGGCTTCTTTAGACTTCCTAGAGTACCCCAGTTCAAAGTATGCCTGTGACCCAAATGATTTGTAGCTGCACAGAGTCATCCATGCATGGCTCCTGTGTGCAAAGGCGGCTTTGTCTTCTGTGAGAGAAAGTTTCTTGATAACCTTATTTACGATGTGCTTAAAATGCAAGTGCGTTGTTGGGATTTCCCATAGGTCGTGTTTGGTAAACATGTGCAGTGAAGCCCACGTAGCTGCCTGGCAGATATCATGAAGGGGGACTCCACATCTCAAAGCAGTAGTGGCTGCCGTCGCCCTGGTGGAATGGGCGCGCAACCCCACTGGAGGTTCTTTTTTCGCTAAGGAATAGCAGATTTTGATGCAAAGAACGACCCATCAGGAGATGGCTCGTTTTTGCACGGCCCAACCTTTCTTGGCACCCACATAACCGACAAAGAGCTGGTCATCCACCCGGAATTGTTTTGTGCGATCCAGATAGAAGGAAAGCGGACATTTTGGATCCAGACGGTGGAGCCTCTCTTCCTCTTTAGAAGGATGCGGAGACGGAAAGAAGGTGGGCAAAGTGATGGTCTGTCCTATATCGAAAGAGGTAACCACTTTGGGAAGGAAAGCAGGTCTAGTGCGGAGGACAACCTTGTCCGGATGAACAGCCAGGAAAGGAGGCTTAGAAGAAAGGGCCTGCAGCTAACTCACCCTGCGAGCAGAAGTGATGGCAACCAGAAAGGCAGTTTTAAGGGTTAAAAGTCTGAGAGGACAGTTATGTAGCAGCTCGAAGGGAGCACACATTAAATAAGTAAGAACCAGGTTCAAGTCCCACTGGGGCATCACGAAAGGAGTAGGAGGAAACAAATGAGTAATGCCCTTAAGGAAGCGATTTACAATAGGGGACTTGAAAAGAGAAGGCTGGTCAGGCAGCCGAAGAAAGGCCAAAAAGGCAGAAAGATAGCCTTTGAGAGTGCCCAGAGCAGAGCCCTGCTGGGCCTAAGAAAGAATGAAGAGGAGAACCTCTGGAAGGGGGGGGGGGGGCAGAAAGGGGATCCACAGCCTTTGCTGTGCACCATGCCACAAATTTGTTCCATCTACAGGCGTATACCATTTTAGTGGTGGGACACCTGGCTGCCAAGATAACATTACAGACTTCGGGAGGAAGGTCGAAAGCTGTCAACTGTCGCCGCTCAATATCCACGCAAGGAGGTGGAGGCTGGACAGGTTCGGGTGGAGGACCGTCCCCTGCTGCTGCAACAGAAGATCCTCCCGAAGAGGCAGTGTGATCGGAGGATCGATGGCCATGTGTAACAGCTCGGGATACTAGACTCTTCTCGCCCAATCAGGAGCCATAAGAATGACTTGGGCCCAGTCGCGCTTGATCTTCTTCAGCACACTGGGCATAAGTGGTATAGGTGGAAAGGCATATAGAAGACCGCAACTCCACTCGCGACGAAAAGCGTCGCCTAGCGAGTGCCGCCTTGGAAATTCCAACGCGCAGAACTGCTGACATTGCGCGTTCTCTTCGGTGGCGAATAGATCTAACCAAGGCTGTCCCCACTGCTGAAAGAGACCTTGCACCACATCCGAGTGAAGACGCCATTCGTGATCCATCATGCACCTGAGGCTGAGTTCATCCGCCCTGGCATTCAGAGAACCTGCTGATGTTGAACCACCAGGGATATGCCCTGATGCTCCAGCCATGTCCAAAGGCAGAGAGCCTCTTGACATAGGGTCCACGACCCCACCCCGCCCTGTTTGTTGCAGTACCACATGGCGGTGGTGTTGTCCGTGAACACCTGCACTACTCTTCCCCGGACAGAGGGAAGGAATGCTTTTAGTGCAAGACAAATCGCCCGAAGCTCCAAAAGGTTGATATGGAGCCCGGACTCCGCCGGAGACCAGAGGCCTCTGATCTCCGCCTCTCCCATGTGGCCGCCCCACCCAGCAGTGATGCATCTGTCACCACTCTGAACTCTGGTTGGGGAAGGGAGAGGGATCTGCCGTTGACCCAATCTCGGTTCGTTAGCCACCACTGCAACTGGTGTGCAGTGCCATCCGAGATCTGGACGCAATCGGAAAGATTCCCCTGATGCTGTGCCCACTGGAACTTCAGGTCCCACTGCAGAGTCCGCATATGCCACCTGGCACAGTCCACAAGCAGGATGCAGGAGGCCATGAGGCCCAGTAGCCTCAGGGTCATTCTGACTGAAACCCGGGATAGAGGCTGAAAGATCTGAATCATAGCCCTAATATCCCGGACTCGCTGCTCGGGAGGATAAGCCCGAAACTGCGCTGTGTCCAGAACCACTCCAATGAAAAGAAGCTTCTGAGAGGGGATCAGGTGTGACTTCGGCACATTGATGGTGAACCCCAGCAAATGCAGGAGGTCGGCAGTAGTCTGGAGGTGGGTGACCACAGCCTGGGGCGAGCCCGCCTTCAACAGCCAGTCGTCGACATAGGGGAAGACTGGAACCCCTGATCTGCGCAGATGATCTGCGACCACCGCCATCACTTTCGTGAACACCCGAGGGGCGCTGGTAAGGCCAAAGGGGAGCACGGTAAACTGAAAGTGATCGTGGCCTACCGTGAACTGCAGGTAACGCCGGTGGGCCGGCAGGACGGGGATATGAAAATAAGCGTCCTGCAAGTCCAACGCTATCATCCAGTCTCCAGGGTCGAGAGCAGACAGGACCTGAGCCAATGTCAACATCTTGAACTTCTCCTTCCGGAGGAGGCGGTTGACGTCCCTGAGATCCAAGATAGGACGCAGGCCCTTGTCCTTCTTGGGCACCAGAAAGTAGTGGGAATAACAACCACGACCGACTTCTGGGGCAGGAACGCGCTCGATGGCTCCCTTGGCCAAGAGAGCTGTGACTTCCTGTTGGAGAAGGGCCAGGTGATCCTCCGACATGCGATGGAATTGAGGTGGCATGGATGGAGGGGCAGTCTCGAAGGGGAGGGAGTAGCCCCTTCGGACTATCTGCAAAACCCACCTGTCCGACGTAATGTTGAGCCAGTGGGGGAGGTAATGGCGAATCCTGCCGCCCACTGGCAATTGATGGACCTGAAAGGTCGGACTAGGAGGGATTGGAGACTGCTGCAGAGGGGGCACTGGTCTGCCCGCTGGCCCCCGTCCCTCAGCGGTGGGATCTAAGTCCCCGGCCACGCAGAGGTTGGACAGCTTGCGCAGGCCGGTGGCTCTGGGTAGAACGTGGCGGGGCACCCCTTCCGTAGCCACGAAAGGGGGCGAAAAGCGGACTGCGCTGGGCGGGAGGTGGTAGCGAGGCCTAAGGATCTGGCCGTAGCCCTAGAATCCTTAAAGCGCGTTGTCCGCCTTGTCGCCAAACAGGCGACGGCCATCAAAGGGAATGTCCAAAAGTGTTGCTTGGACATCCCCCGAAAAGCCAGTGGACCTCAACCAGGCTACTGACGTGGAAATCATTCTGCCCAGTGAGTTGGCAGAGTCCAGCCCACACCGGATGGTGAACTTCGCTGCGTCTCTCCCTTCAGCAACAGCACGGGAGAGCACGGCCCGGGCCTCCTCCGGGCACTGTTGCAGCACCTGCGCAACAGTGTCCCACACCGAGTGGGAGTAACGGCCCAATAGACATGCGGTGTTCACCGACCACAGTCCCAAGCTGGAGGAAGAAAACATCTTCCCAAGGTGATTCAGTTTCTTGGATTCCCTATCAGGTGGTGCGTTAGGGAATGCGCCCTTGGACGTTGAGGCTCTGACTACCAAGCTCTCAAGGGTAGGATGGGAAGAGAGGAAAATGGGGTCGCCCGGAGCTGGGCGGTGGTGTCGGGCAAACATCCTGTCCACAGGAGCCCCTGTGTTGGGCTTGGACCAAGTGCCCAAAAGGATGTCCGTAAGGGCCTCATTGAACGGCAGCAAGGGCTCAGAGGAGGCCGCTGCCGGTTGAAGCACATCTGTCAGGTTAGTCCTGACCGCCACCGTAGGAAGCTTGAGGTTTAGGGCCTCTGCTGCCCTACGCAACACCACTGCGTACGATGCACCCTCCTCTGTAGCCACAATAGGGGGAGATGGCATGCCAAGGTCTGGGGAGGTATCCAGACCACTGGCCTCACCCAACTCCTCTCTCCAGTCCAGTTCCGTTCCTCCAACTAGTCCGCAAGAGGGTCCACAGGCCCCTCTCAGTCCTCCTCACCCTCTCCTGTGAGCCACTCAGGGCGGTAGGAAACATCAGGAGAGAACAGGGGTACAAAAGTACCAGTCGGCGCCGGTACCGATGTCGGGCGACGTCGGTCCGGCTCCGTGTCCTCATCGAGGGGGAGGCCGGGGTCGACGCCGGCTGGGGACACAACTGGCATCGGAGGTGGCGGGGTGTCGTCACTGGATTCGGCACCGGAGGTGTCACGAGGTCAACCGGCACCGATCCGGATCCAGGCTTGGATCCTTGGGGGCCCGGCGGAGCCGAAGCCGCCATCGAAGGGCTAGAGCCCCCAACCAAGTTCGCGGGGCCCGAAGGTGCGCCAGCAGAGTCGGGCTGCCCGAAGATAGAATGCAAGGCTTCGTAAAAGCTTCGAAGCTGGGCAGGGGTCGCTCCGGGTCCCGGAAACGGAGGGAAGGCTGGAGTCGACCCAACAGGCTCCGCGGGCAGAGCCGGACGACTACCGGCCGCATCTAGTCAGCCGACGGACGGGGAGAACGCGAAGAGCGACGATGCTTCTTCGCCTTCTTCTTGAGCTTCGACTTACCCGACGACGAAGACTTTGACGAGGAATGGTGGTGATGGCTCCGCAACAGGTACCGCGACCTCCCTCTCGACCGGGACCTTGAGTGGCGAGGAGCTGACTGCCGGGCCTCCAGAAGCTTTCGAGACCGCTCCCGCAAAGACTTCGGGGCCATGGCCCGGCAGTCGGAGCACAACTTTGGGTCATGGTCGCGCTCCAGGCACCAGAGGCACACAAGATGGGGGTCCGTCACCAACATCAGCTTGTGGCAGGAGCCACAAGGCTTGAAGTCGGTCCACCGAGATGACATCCCTGTGCACCAGGAGTCAGAAGACTCGAGAAAAGAAGTTGACAAAAGTTGCAAAAAGGGAGTCAAAAAGTGGCTTGAGGTACCGCTCTCTCTGGATCGGCGCTGGCTGGCATCGAAAAAGAAAGAACTGACGACAGCGCGCGAGGGCGGCGTCTAACTAGATACCATGACGTCATCCCGGCGACCATGACGCAAACGACGAACGCGGAGTCAACCGACACCACCTATCGACGCGCAGAGGTACTGCTGAGGAAAAAATTCTTTGGATCCAATCTGACACCTGGGGGTAATTCTAAGGTGAGGAATCCATAAATAACTGTCTCTTTCAGATTTCAGTACACTATGGAAGTTTAGTGACATAGATTTATGCGGGACAAACCCAGTCTGTGCAGGGATGACCATACATTCCAACAGGAGAGCAAAGCTCATGGTGATAATTTTAGCAAGAATCTTATCACAATTTATTAACGAAAGGGGCCGATAGGAGGCACATTTAAAAGGGGGTTTTGCCAGGAGAAGGGAGATAATAGCTTCTCGCATCGAGGGGGGCAGTTCCCCATCTCCAAGTTACTCAGTGTAGACTTCAATAAGGTAGGGAGTGAGGATATGCTTGTATACTTTAGAAAATCTGCAATGAGCCCTTGAGTGTCAGAGGCCTTGGAGTAGCTAGAGAGTTGATAGGCCCTGAAAACCTCCTCCAGAGAAGGCAGGTGACTTAGAAATTGCCTATGGCAGCCATGAAGCCACACCAAGACCACCTCGTCAAGATAATCAACAGTATTACAAAAGGGTCACGTGACTCCGGCTTTATAGAGGCAGGAGTAGTGTAAAACTGTAGCTAGTATATCCTCATTGTCGGTGAGTACTAGTCCGCCTTCATCTTCTATACCCACAATAAGAGATCTGGCGCTCTCTCTCTTAAGCAACCAAGCCAATGTCCTACCCGGTCCCTTCCCTGCATACTTCGGGAACAAGCCCACATTGTGTTGAAAATAATGTATTATCGCTGAGCGAAGCTCTTCCTTAAAGACCAGATCTAAGAGAGAGGAAGCCAGAAGACGCCAGTGTGGGTGGCATAAGTCAGAACAAGAAAGGGTCAAGGCAAAAAATAACTGGAGAGCGATAGGAAAGCGTGCAAGGCAAGTGCCAAACCTCCAACACAGAAGAGGCGACTTCAGGTGAGGCAAGTGAAACAAAGCAGGGAGTCCAGTAAGAGAACAGATTTGTTTAATGTATACACATCTGACCGGGAGGGAGCCTGCCAGTAACCCTTGTAGCAAGTTCCCTACTGGACCTACGTTGGTTCTTCCTTAGGTCTGCATTACACATTTCAGGCTGCCTTTTGCTTTGTACAGCCACACATAATACATTTGTTTTTGTGCCATGATACTATTATTCCCACTCTCAACACTCCGGTATTTTCACCACCTATTCGGTGGGGAGATTGTGTCAACTATGGTTGGAAAATTTCCACTCTGTCTGCAGTAAAACAACATCTTTCTCTCCTGTCTGAAGACATGGACCTATCTGATTTCATATTGGGTCCATAGTCTCCACGTTTTAAAAGATTTATTTATGCCACATATAATTACATTTAGAAATAATCACAAATGGAAGCTGCCACACGTTTAAGACAAATTGATCAAGATAATTTGGATAATGTGCTTGCTGTTGTTGATAATAGTATTAATAAATTGTCTACTAGCATTTACAAGTGAATAACATTGTGTCATCTGTTATTGCTATCATGCAAAGTGACATGTCTTCATTGTATCATGGGCAAAGTCAGCTTAGATTTATCATGCAGTTTAGCTGGACTCTCCAAATTCTTAAGACTGTCCTCGTCCCATGACATTACCTTAATTCAAGTCAGCTATTCTTGCCTTTCAATCTGACACGTAAACAAAGAATCATGGCTAAAAAAAGATGCCACATACACTATATTACATCTCGGGAAGTTAGAACAGCTCCCACTCCCTATAGCGTAAACATCCTTCGCTGTCTGGTTAATAAAAGGTGTAATATCTTTGCCAATTTCAACATTTCAGTTCACAACTTGCATAAAACATTTCCGTGTCGATAGACATGAACCCCTAGGAGATATGTTTGCCTTGATTTAGGAGTTATGATGACTCCCATTTTCCTATTGTTGTGAACGAGTCAATAAAGAAGCCTTTCTTGCTGGAAAGGAATAGGACTCTTTTGTCCTGTAAACATGTTACCATTCATGGCACATGCAATGCGTTGGTAGCAAATTTGGCCTGTTTTCTAAAAGGAATACCAGCACCTTCAATTCAACCCCTCATGCAGTCCTTTCAAATGGAAGCTACTTAATGTTAGGTGACCCGGATTGTTGCGTAATGAAAGCAGGGATCCCATATATTTTATCGGTCTCCCAAACAGTGAACTGCTGTAATAATGTGCTCTTCCCTCTCACTCAAGGGGGTTTCAATAGCTCGTTGTGGCCTTCCATTCCAACTTTGAAGGCAGATTTTAACAAGCTAAGCAGACTCAAAGCACTATTGTTTCAAAAAGATGTAGCATTAACATCTGCTCGAGAAACTTTCGATTTGCAGTCTACAAGGACATCCAGTGAAATACAGTCCTTGTTAAACACCAATCTTCCGTTACATTTTGGTGAGCTAGTTCACCGCATATTTAATGCTTACAACACCGCTGGTATAGCACACTTTTTTTTAAGTTATTGGGACTGGCTTAGTCAGTTCCTTCCAGAACATCTTTGGAGTTATACCAACTTTTATACGTTCCCTTTTTTCAAATGTATTTGGGGGCATAACGGTGGTGTTAGTCCTCATTTGCGGCATTTTGGTTCTATTTTTGCTACTCCACAACGGATGTTCCGTTTTGAAGCCCACTTGTAAATAAATTACCACCAGTCCAGCTATGCCGTGAGCGCATGTTATGATTCTTTGGATCCCCTAAGCCCCAGGAAATGAACACTGATGAGTCATTGTCATTCCAACCTGCTTGGTTTACCTGCGCACAACCCGTGTTTCATTGCCTATGGTGCCCCTTCAAATTGGCACTGGATGTCTGCCTAGCACTACAAATGCCAGATCCCATGTACATGAACCTGTTGATGAGTCCTATAACGACCCATTTACGGAGTTGTCTCATGAACTTGTGGCTGCTTCAAGATGCTTGGTACAAGCCACTAACACTGGGGAGATGGGTGCTTCAGCACCAGAATTACTGAATTCTGGCTCTAATAATATGGATGCAGACAGCAGGCTGCTTCCTCAGCATCGGCTGATGAGGATCATATCTGTTCTCTTGAGCTTTTAAATAGGCAATTGCACCCAGATCGCGCTCTGGAAGGTTCCATTTTTGAAAAAGGCGGACAGGCCGCAAGGCCTACATGGATCCCCCATCACAAGGGCGGTATTGGACACGTGGGAGGAGGTGGCTACAAAGAAGGAGCTCACATCGTTTCCCTCGCCGATGACGCCTTTGTTCGAGAATGGAGAATTCTCCCCCTGATGGACGCCACGGCGTTCCGAGCTTGGCAGGTTACGCCTTGCAAGGCGGCCGGTGACATGTTCGAGGTAGATGGCATTATACCCTTCACATATTTGAGGCAGGATTACGACCTTCCGGAGACAGAGAGGTATCGCTATGCACAGGTGCGACACTGGCTCCTACACCCGGACGTACGTCCCAAAGTGCATAGGAAACTGACGACATATGAAAGGTGGCTGCTTGCGAAGCAGTCAGACAAACGGTTGATATCTGAATTGTACGATATGCTTCGTTAGCCGATACCCGCAGATCCTACTCCAAGCCAGAATCGCTGGATGAGGGAGCTAGGTAGGGACCTCTCGAGGAAGGAATGAGGGGAAGTGTACTACCGGGCCAAGCACACAGCGAGGAATACAAATAGCAAGGAGGCGGCCTTCAAAATAGTTACGTATCGGTACCTGACCCCGGCGCGTCTACACCAAGGGAATCCGGACCGCAGCCCTACTTGTTGGAGGGGGTGTGAGGAGGAGGGGACTTTGCTCCACTTACTGTGGGATTGCCCAGTTATTTCCAATTACTGGCCTCCGGTCCTGGATGCCATTGATGAGCATTTCGAGACACAGATCCCAAGATTCCCGGCCTATGTAGTACTAGGGCTGCCCAACCCAATCACATATCCATTGAAGTCCCGCAAAGGGAAGCAGATGGGCTTGGCTCTAGGGGCGGCCCTTCAAAACATCTTAACACATTGGGGCACAAACATGGTACCTACTCACACAGGATGGCTCCATAGACTCTGGTACATCTTGGGGATGGAGCGCATACAGGCCTCTCTCACAAATGCTGGGGCTAGCTTTAGGGACGAGTGGAAACCTCTTTTGGCTATGCTGTCACCCTAATTTACCGAAATCACATGTCCAAAGTACCTCCGCCTTCTGGTGCTCACAGAGGCAGACGACACTTCTGAGAGAAAGTAAATACATAGAACCCAATCTCCTTCAGATGGTGCCACGGGGGGGGGTATGCACACCAGTGGAGGGTGGGGGAAGGGTGAGGGAGGGTTTGGGGGTCTTCATAGTTCAGGGATAGGGGGGGCTCGTTTTTGTTCGCCGAATGTTATGCTTATTCATACTTTACTATGCGAACTACCTAGCAGGCACAAAGCAGAATGGGGAATGGCTAAAGACGATTCAGATTCTTAGCACCTGAAGATCATTCAAGGCTTGATTGTTTACTGTGTCTGTAACAACAGAGATTCATTTGCATGTACTATGAGAACGTTAATAAAAATTAAAAAAAAGAGCTAAACCTAAATAGGCAATTGCAGAATCATTGTCTGCGGAGACAGAATCCGTTCTGGATTCACTAAACATTGATCTTATAGAAGATATCTCAGATGCCTCCGGATCTACTTAAATTTGGCAATGTTTTCTAAATGTACATGTTATCTTTTTTAACTGATTATAATTTTTTTGTATAATGTGCTTATTAGCATAGCTTTGAATTTGCTTATCTTGGCTTGTGCTTTATTTAAATTATTTTGTCAGTCGCTGACTTACTTTTCCAACCAAGGAGGGGGGTGCACTAAGTTCCCTTCTGGACCTATGTTCAGTTCTTCCTTACTTTTGCATATTAAACATTTTAGGCTCATTTTGCTTCGTACAACCACACATAATACATTTATTTTTGTGCCACAATATTATTTTAGAAATACGCTGCACGTTTTTTGCTATGTAGTTCTCCTTCTCTGGACTCAGTCTGAACATTTCGTACAAGGTCGAACAACATGGTGCACTGTTTCATGTGACCAGTCCGCAATATCTCCTAATGTTTTAGACACAACACAAAAGCACAGCAACTGTTTTACAACACAGCACTTCTTATCACAAACTGAGACTTGCCTTTTTGAAAACAGAGAGTAGGGCTCTTGCAGAGGGGACAGGGCATGGAACAGGTACCCCAGCCTTCGTAAACTGAGTTTACACTTACGATGCGGACCACCTAACTACAAAACACCAGATTTGGGCTCTGGTGCTAATCCCAGAGATCACAGATTTAGCCCTGTGCTCACATAGTGAGGGTAGGCTTAGACAGATATCATTTACCATGTTAGGGTTTTTCATTGTATACAGTTTCCTAGTAATGTTGATAACTTTGCTTAGTTGTATATGTTTTCTAATTGCATAACACTTGCTTCATAATAGAGCACAATAGTTTCAATAAATATTGTAAACTTTCCTCGTGTCTTTATTTTGTTTATTATGGACATGCATGAGTGAGAAGGAAAAGGTGATGATCTGTTTGGGCGGTTCCCTTGGGACTAGTGTTGTGTTCTAGGTTGCCAAAAAATACCTGCTACTCAGGGAAGTTTAGAGTTCAGACAAGGCACTGTGAACTAGCCAGGAATTTGGCCTCACAGACACTAATGTGGGAGAGAGAGACAGTCCCTGCATGAGGACATTCTGTTGGTCCACAGCACATTTCTGCACAAGCAGAATACCCGCAACATTTCACATCAGGCTCTCCTCTATTTTAAAACACAACCCCATGTGCAAGGAACCTTGCGTGGAGAAATACGCAAGGAACCCCGCGTACAGGAATACAACACCACCCCCCCTTCAAAGAACACACAATACAAAACTCAACACCAACAACTAATACAGGAATCAAAGCAACATAAAGAAAAACCATATATAACAATGAATAAAAGCAGTTTGAAATCACCAGACATTCATGGATGTGTGAAAACCAAGCAAAGAGTAACACAATGTTCTCACCAATAATGCAATATGAACTCATCATATTTCTTTGGGTGGTTAAGCACCCTGCGATCACAAAGCACACTGCTTTCCCCATTCATACGTTACAAACTTTCTCTTTGCCTTATTGAATCCCCTTGCATCACACAACGTGGAACCCTCACCACTTTTTTCTAATTCCAGACATTACCATCACTCAGCAGCAGTGTGCACTTTACTCTCTCAACCTGAAGAGGAGCAAAAAATCTGGACTCACCCTTGTTCACCTGCATCCTCTCAACACATGCACCCAATCCCCTACCACATACTCTTCAGAACCTTTGTCATTCTACACAGGGACTTTCTTCTTCTCCACTCCCTTAGACAAGAGTGCACACAACTTGCACTCTCTGATCAGTTCAAAGGGAGATTTCCCAGTCACGGAGTGAGGCGTAGTGTGATCTGACCAAATTAACTTTCCCACTGCCTTCTGCCATTCGTTTCCACTACCAGGGTCAGTTGCAAACCCTCCTTAGGAGTTCGGTTCCACCTCTCAACCAAACCGTTGCTTTGGGGAAAATACACATGGAGCACATGCTCCACTCCATACTTTCTCCGTAACTCCTTAATCTCTTCTGAAGTAAATTGAACACCATTGTCTGATACCATAATCTCAGGCACCCCCACTCTTACGAATAACTCACAAGAAATCAACCATAACATTAGTGCTGACCCGCTCTGTGAATTTCACTTCCGGCCAGCGTGAAAGACAATCCACAACTACAGCATATTTGGGAGTTGTTCCCATCACATATAATTGACTAGTGATATCTAGAGCAATTTTCTTCTATGGCCCCACCGTTTTTTTACTTGTTGCTCCAGGCACATGGTACACCCCCCGTATACTCCACGATCCATTCCAGGCCATCAATATTCTGTACTTATGCACCTTTTAGTGCCACTCACCCCGATGTGTTCCTTATGAACAAGCTCCATGTTGTATTTTCTTAGCGAAACGGGCACCACTAGCAATTTACCTCGATATTCAATCCCACCTACAACAGACAACTCCACGCTCCGCCGACAAACACTTCACTGCATCGGACGCTTTTCCTTTCACAGGCCAACCTCCCACCAAGTAATGTCCCACTTCTTGTAAAACTCCATCTTTCTTCAATGCACTCTCCCATTCTTAATATGAGATTCCCCCTTACTGACCACCCTCACCTGGACTACCACAAGCTCTTCCCTTCCACACACTCTCTCACTCACTGGCAAACTGAACAAATAATCAGCTATAATGTTTTTTTCCCGGAAACATATTCCATTCTGAAAATGTAATCCAGTAATCTTACGGCCCACCGTGCCAATGCCTTGAACGCTCGCTTTCAGGAAAACACATCTACCAAAGGCCGGTGGTCTGTGTGAACTATAAAATCGGCTTCCCACACGTATCTTCTGAAGTGATCCACACCCCACCAGCAGGCCAATGCTTCCTTCTCGATAGTGGAATAATTCCTCTATGCATTTCTTTTAATCCAGAGTCCTGATATACCTCCGTAAAAAAGTGGTTATCCAGAGATTTTCATTTTTGATTTGTGTTTTTGGATCATTAGAGAAGAAGTTAGCTTGTGTAGACATGTTGATCAGGGCCGAATTTTTCTGGACCACATTTTTACAAATGGCGGATGTGTTGTAGTGATCATGTAATATTTCAGGAACCATGAGACCTATATACTTCATTTTGGTGTCAAAACATAGGTTTTGGGGGTCGGGTAGTTGAATAGAGACAGAAGAAAACTCCTCCGAGCAACCCTTCCACCATTTTCCAAAATGCCAGCTATAATAGAGTAAGAAGAGACATACATGGAAATGAAACAAATAATGGTTTTTAATCCTTTTATTTATACCCCAAACAATGTTTATGATCTGAATATGGAAAAAAAATGTTTATCACTCCTGTTTTAGACACATTTTCATAGGGTAGAGGCTTTATACATTTTGTAGGTTTTAGCACCCCATCAATATCTTCCCAACCAAATTCACAAGGCTCTTTCTCTACATATGCATGATCCAAAACATTTACACATCTTCTGATTAAGTAGTACGCTCTTTTAATGTGTCCATGCATAGAAGATGACTTCGGTGGAAGGTCACTTAGCGGGACTGATCTCTTGAACTCACTGTACCAAAGATTGTCAAATGTGTGAGTCAGAACTCATTTTCCACACATGCACAAGGTATTTTTCCACGTCTTTCAAGTCACATTGTTCTTCTGTCACAGCAAATCCTCTTAGAAACTTCACACGTTCAACAGTTAAAGCTCCAAGCTTTGTTCCAATTTTGCTCATAGTGTCTTCACCCATAAGAATATGTGCCTTGATAAGCACACTGGGCATCTCTGGGTCAAGTTTCTTCTACAGAATATGAAGCGGGATTAAGTGTCTTTTCTCGCCTGTTCCATAACGTATCCATAACTCTGATAATCTTTGACTTATGAACATTGCAACAAATCTAAGTAGCACAATAATAACATCTGTGTCATTTGACAGTACAATGACTCGATTAGAACCATTTCGAACAGCCCACTCAACATGTGGCACAACACGAAGGAGAGCTTCCACCAATTTACTGTTAATTTCTTGAACAATATGGCCCGTATCTTTGGAATCTCGCTCTGCAGGCACAAACTCCTCATTATCAACAAACAAAGCCGTAAAGGTATAACATAATGGATGGAGGGAACCTGGACATCCTTCACAGCTAAAGAACACAGGAAGGCTACAATACATGACACGCCTGGGGGGAGGGTAGGGAGGAGGGGGGTGGGAGGGGAGTTCATTAGTTCATAGGCAACGTTTGTCTGAGTTGTAATATGGCCCTTGACAAGGCGAGAGGGATAACAATTTGTATTCTAAGAAGGATTAGGGTGGGTAACGAGGGAGTAGGAAGGCGGGGCCATTTAATGTAGTGAAGAGATCGCATAAGCACTAATGTAAAGACGTATAGGTGGGAATGATTCTGTTAATGGAAGAGTGCGAGTTACAAAACAGATTGACCCTAACTGAAATGATACTTGTATGACAATGTTAGTTTGATTGACTAAATGCTCAATAAAAATTTGTTTAAAAAAAAAAAAAAAAAATCAAAAAACAAAGCTGCTGTTGCACATTACACATGAATATCAAAATTTTTGGGGATGACCCACGTTTTTTCTTTCAGTGGGACAGGGTTTGATGTCTATTCATAGACCCACCCATGTGTATCTTTTGATAAAGTTAAAATAGGTCCGTCCTCCCAAAGTGGTGCTGACAAGTGTTGAGACAAAAAATTGTGATGTGTTTAGGAAGTGTCTCACGTAAGCAACAACTTGGGAGCAGTAGGCAGATATTCACCAATTTGCTCACTGTTTCATCATAGGCACTTTCCCAAACCGAAACGGAAACCAACTCGCAAAATATAAGTGAGAAGAAAGCTGTGCAAAAACTAAAGAAATTTTTGTGCACATCCAAATAGTACGTTCCCTATAGACCCCGCTAAAGATTGAGGCCTTCTCTGGTACTCCGTGGGTTAAAACTGAGTTACGGGAAAGCACGAAACATATCTTTAATTTCCTGTGCCCTTCCTTATTTAAAAAAACATCATCATGTTTAGACCATTTTAACCTGAACGGCTGACATTTTTCATTGGCATTTTATTTTGTGGCAATTTCATCAGGGCACTGAGACCCAATTCACTGAGACCCAATTCCACCTTTGGGATGCACCGGACATGTAGGTTTAAAAAGAGATAAAAGGAGACAACAAGTGTCAGAGAATACACAGGATATATCCATTCTCTGTGGTATTCTAAAGGTCCAAATAGGTAGCCCTCCATAGTATCTGTTGTATGATGTATTTACCAGATGGTTGTCAGGTGGACTCCTACCAGCACACCACCTGTAAAATCAGGACAGAATTATCTTGATCGCCTGAAAATGAATATATACATATTATCAACCCATGTGTCATACACATTATTCCCCACAATCTGTAACTAAAGAATGTATGACGTTACTACAAATACATTCTCCATGCATGGCTTTATAACGCGGTCGTTACAACGACCGCGTTGTTACCACGCGTGCCATTACATCGCAAGTTGTAACAACGACTTGCTATAGGGGGCGCGCTGGACTTAGTTATAGTAATAATTACTATTCCTACTCCAGTTTGTGCAACAGCAGGGAAGGTGTTGGATTTAAAATCCAACACATTCCCTGGTGTTGCACGCCCCCTACAGCAAGTCGTTGTTACCATTTGCGATGTAATGGCACGCGTGGTAACAACGCGGTCGTTGTAACAACCACGTTGAAAGGCTATGCATTGTGGAAACAGCGTTGTAAACAGCGTTGTAAACGCTGTTTCCCGTCACTAAATAGATCCGAAGTGCCCCAACGGACCTCATGTTTTCATATGTGACTCTCAAAAAGTACTCGAAAAATAGAGCGTAATGAGGCTGTCACCCAGCTACTCGTAAGACCCCCACATCAAGGTCATGCAGCTCGGGGAGTCTCATTATTCTCTATCCTGCTCTTTGATCAGTCATGCTGTTCTCATCAGCCTATTCCTCTATGCACTCACAACATTCATATTTGAAGCATCACTCACAGCAGGGCCCAGTGTCTGGGCTTTCTTTCAAGCCGTTTCCCAAAGTGATGTGCTCGGCTAATAAAGTCCAGCCATGTACGCACCGGAAATGGATCATGCCGGCTAATCGGGAAACCGGGATGGAGTCCTGGTTCCACGGGCGCCATCTTAGAGTGGTGCCGGAGGAGACAGATGCCAAATGACACATTGTCAGGTCACATGTACGGTCCACACAAACTCGTACATCGCTCTCTTATACTATAAGGCTCTTAAAGAGGAAATTGAGTCTATTAAGGGGATTGTCTATTTCAAACATATACATTTGTTTGCCATTTCTTTCTGGGCCTTCAGTCACAAGCCACGTATGTCGGTAAACTCCCTCGTTCCACGGCCGCCATCTTAAAATGATATACGGGAAGTCAGTTTTCAGGAGACACAAAACAGTCATGTTGTCATATCAAGTGTCAGGTCCACACAGTCTAATGCAGGACACATGTTTTCGATATACCCATCCCGTTGCAGAGGGCAAGAAGTATGTTAAAAGGGACAATTACAAATCTGCAAGTTTGATTATAATTTCTCTTCTAGGGCAGAGGAACCGAAGGTAGGGGTTCTATCACAGACCACCCTTACATACCAGGGCTCTAACTCATTTAGACTCCGATACAGACATATCGCTCATTGGAACCGCCTAAGGGGAAATAAAATCTGTACCCATCAGAAGGTCCTATATCTCAGTCCAAGGCAATAGTGGGTGTATTCGAGGCCCCAATGTTTTTTCTTAAATCTCCCTATTTTATGCCATTCTATCAAATCGTTCAGGCCCCCTTGGTCTGTCTTTTCTGAAAAAATCCAACGGGCCTCTTTTCTCATTAACACGTTCTCAATACTGTTGCCCCACCAGTCACTTTTTCTAGTACTGTCCATCTGAAATCTCTACAGCTGTGTCCCTTTTCCTGGAAATGTCACACCAGTCGTGTTGTAGGTTTGCCTGTTTTTAGTGTACTGATGTGTTCCTGAATCCTGATTTTGTTTTTTCTCGAAGTTAGACCAATATAATAGAAGTCACAACGGCAAGTCAATCGATAGAAACCATTGTTTGTATTGCAATTGCTGAATTTGTTCTGGAATCACGTGCAACGATCAGAAAGGGTGACACTCATCAGTGCCTGTGTTAGACTGCACACTGTGCACCCGTCACATGGAAAGTGACCTGAGGGTACATTAGTCTCCCGTTGAGGATGATCATTCTGGCGGGAGTGGACAAGGCGATCCCTCAGATTACTGGCCGTTCTAAAGGCAAATCTTGGCTGTGGAATTCAGTTTTGTCCAACATCCAACAGATGCCAATTCTTTCATATAATTTGTCTGATCTTTGTTGACCACGGGTCAAAAGTGGATACGACCGAAATACAAGAATTATTAGTTCTGGTCGTTTTCTCAAGAAGGGATGCACGGGGAGTGGTCATAGCTTTTTTCCGTGCTCTGTTGACTACTTTCAGGGGGTATGCCCTTTCTGTTAGGCGCTCTACCAATGTAGATGCTTGTTTGACAAATGATCCAACCTCTATATAATTCCTTCTGTATCTAAAAATTTGGCCAACAGGGAGATAATCCCGTAAGGCCCTTGGATGAAAAGATCTGAATGAATGAATGAATGATTGACAATTTGTTGAGCGCGATAGCTACCCTTAGGCGTCCTAGTGTAAGAGGGAATTTCTATCTGTTGGTTTTTGGTGCACTGTAGAATGTAATTTCGGATCCTTAGCTGTGATATCCAGATCCAAGTATATTGCTGTATGTCTGTTAATAGTACATGCAAAATGTAGACACTAGTCTACCCCATTTATCCACTGAAGGAACTCATTGAGTGTCTCCTCTGGCCCCGTCCAGATACATAGAACATCATCTATGTATCTTTTCCACAGATTAATACCCTGTCTAAAAGGGTTTGAGGCGTGGTAAATGAAATTATCTTCAAATTGTCCCGCGTAAATGCAGGTCAAACTTGGAGCAAAATTTGCCCCCATGGAAGTGCCGGAGACCTGTAAAAACAGCTGGTCCCGGTAGCAAAAGAAATTCCTGGTCAGAGCAAGTTCGATACACTTGAGATCATAGGATTGTGGAGTATCATAGAACCATTCACGGCCACCAAGTGCCCGCGCTGCAGCCACTAGCGTGGCGTCTTGGGGACTGCTTGTGCATAATGATTCAATATCAATCGTCATCAAAAATTGGGCCTCAGGATCATACTCAAAGTCCTCCAAATTATTCAGAATATCAGTGGTATCTCGTACATAAGAGGGCTGATTGATTACAGTCTCTCTCAGAAAAAAATCAGCTAATTGGGACAGAGGTTCCAGTAGGGATTATATCCCTGAGACTATTGGTCATCCCCCAGCATAGACGGGTGGAGGTTTAGGCACACTATTAAGGACTTTTTTAGGCCAAAAACAGCGGGGGAACTGCAGAGCAGGAAAAGAAAAACCCTGGCAGACCAACTACCCGTGGATAACAAGCAGCAGGGGAAGAGGACTCCTATGAGGAACAACATAGTAGTCAATCTACCCGATTACACTTTATCCTCAGCTGAACTACAAGTCCTTAATAAGGGCCTAGGATATGTCCCCACTCCACAGCATGACCCTTTCAAATCCAGAAGAGTTTTTTTGAAACTATGCGTAGAAAACGTCTTCAACAATTCTTTGAAAACAAACCTGTGACCCTTCTTCTCTATTCTTTACTGACCTCCATAGACCATGGTCTTTTTGTCCCCCTAATTCTGCTGTGGGTCCGGAGGTCAATCAATCAATCAATCAATCAATCAATGCATTTATAGAGCGCGCTACTCACCCGGGAGGGTCTCAAGGCGCTGGGGGAGGGGGGAGTTACTGCTCGAACAGCCAGGTCTTGAGCTGCTTCCTGAAGGAGAGATGGTCCTGGGTTCGCCGAAGGTGAGTGGGGAGGAGTTCCAGGTCTTGGCTGCCAGGTAGGAGAAGGATCTTCCTCCGGCGGTGGCTCTGCGGATGCGTGGTACGGTGGCGAGGGCGTGGCTGGTTGATCGTAGCTGGCGGGTGGGCGTGTAGAAGGTCATGCGGTCGTTGAGGTACTTGGGGCCCAGGTCGTGGAGGGCCTTGTGTGCGTGGGTGAGGAGTCTGAACGTGATTCTCTTGCTGACGGGGAGCCAGTGCAGGTCTTTCAGGTGTCCGGTGATGTGGCTGTGTCGGGGATGTCCAGGATGAGTCGTGCGGAGGCGTTCTGGATGCGCTGGAGTCTTTTTGAAGTTTGGCTGTGGTTCCGGCGTAGAGGGTGTTCCCATAGTCCAGTCGGCTGGTGACGAGTGCCTGGGTGACGGTCTTCCTGGTTTCAGTGGGGATCCATCTGAAGATCTTGCGGAGCATGCGCAGGGTGTTGAAGCACGAAGATGAGACGTGCGTTGACTTGTCTGGTCATCGACAAGGAGGAGTCCAGGATGAAGCCCAGGTTGCGTGCGTGGTCCGTTGGCTTGGGCGCGGTGCCCAGGGCCGGGGGCCACCAAGAGTCGTCCCAGGCGGAGGGTGATGAACCCAGGATGAGGACTTCCGTCTTGTCTGAGTTCAGTTTAAGGCGGCTGTTCCTCATCCAGTCGGCGACGTCTCTCATCCCGTCGTGTAGGTTGGCTCTGGCGGTGGTGGGGTCGTTGGTGAGGGAGAGGATCAGCTGGGTGTCGTCGGCGTAGGAGATGATGTTGAGGTTGTGTTGGCGTGCGATGGCTGCGAGGGGGCTCATGTGAGACGTTGAAGAGGGTAGGACTGAGTGAAGATCCTTGTGGAACGCCGCAGATGACTTCGGTGGCCTCGGATCTGAACGGGGGAGGCGGACTCTCTGGGTTCTTCCAGCGAGGAACGAGATGATCCATTCCAGTGCTTTCTCTCGGATTCCGATGTTGCTGAGGCGCTTCACTAGGGTGCGGTGGCAGACGGTGTCGAACGCCGCGGAGAGGTCCAAGAGGATGAGGGCTGCTGTTTCCCGTTGTCGGTTAGGGTTCTGATGTCGGTGGCTGCGATTAGGGCGGTCTCGGTGCTGTGGTTGGCCTGAAACCCGGACTGCGAGGGGTCGAGGGGATCCATTCGCTCTCGAGGAAGGCGGCAAGCTGTCTGTTGACGGTCTTCTCGATGACTTTGGCCGGAAACGGAAGGAGCGAGATGGGACGGTAGTTCTTGAGGTCGGTGGGGTCCGCCGTTGGTTTCTTCAGGAGGGCGGTAAGCTCGGCGTGCTTCCAGCTCTCCGGGAAGGTGGCGGTGTGGAAGGAGGAGTTGATGATGTCCCGGAGATGGGGTGCGATGGTGGCGTCGGCTTTGTTGAAGACGTGGTGTGGGCAGGGGTCGGTTGGTGATCCGGAGTGGATGGAGTTCATCGTGCGGGTGGTGTCTTCGGTGCTGATCGGGGTCCAGTTGCAGAGGGTGGTGGTGGCGGGCGTTGGTTCGGCGGTAGGGTGCGTGGTCTGTGCGTCGAAGCTGTTATGTATGTCGGTGATCTTGCGGTGGAAGAACGCGGCGAGTGAGTTGCAGAGGTCTTGCGAGGGGGTGATGTCGTTGTTTCCGGCGCTGGGGTTGGAGAACTCTTTGACGATGCTGAAAAGTTCCTTGCTGTCGTGGGCGTTGTTGTCCAGTCGTTCTTTGAGTGCCGACTTCTTGGTGGCACGGATCAGCTGGTGGTGTTTGCGGGTGGCGTGCTTGAGGGCAGTCCTGTTGTCTGTGGTCTGGTCGAGTCGCCAGGCTTTCTCGAGAGTGCGGCAGTTCTTCTTGGATTCCTTGAGTTCGTTGGTGAACCAAGGGGTTTTCTTGCTTCCGGGTCTGCTGGGAGGGTTTTTAGTGGTGCGAGGTCGTCGGCGCAGGCGGTCAGCCACTTGGCGAGGTTGCTGGCTGCTTCGTTTGGGTCCGTTGTGTTGGTGGGTGTGTTCTGGCTGAGGGAGGCGGTGAGCTGCTCGGCGGTGATCTTGCTCCAGCTCCGGCGGGGAACCTGTTGCGGGTGGTGGTGGGTCGCAGTCTTTCTGAAGCTGAAGTGGACGCAGCTGTGGTCGGTCCAGTGGAGTCCGGTGGCGTGGCTGAAGGAGATGTGCTTGCTGGAAGAGAAGACGGGGTCAAGCGTGTGGCCGGCGTAGTGGGTGGGCGTGTTCACCAGTTGCTTGAGTCCGAGGTTGGCGAGGTTGTCCAGCAGGGCGGTGGTGTTTCTGTCGTTGTTGTTCTCCAGGTGGAAGTTGAGGTCCCTAGGAGGATGTAGTCGGCGGAGGGCATGGCGTGCGGGCTGATGAAGTCTGCGATGTCTTCGCTGAATAGTGTGCGTGGTCCCGGGGGTCTGTAGATGAGGGTGCCTCGGAGGGTGGTCTTGGGGTCAGTGTGTATCTGGAAGTGTAGGTGCTCGGCGGCGGTGAAGGTCTCGTCGGAGTTAGTCGAGATGCGGATGGTGTTCTTGTGTGACGATGGCGATGCCTCCTCCCGTCTGGTTGACGCGGTCCTTCCGGGTGATCTTGTATCCGTCCGGGATGGCTATGGCGATGTCGGGCGCTGAGGAGGCGTTCATCCAGGTTTCGGTGAGGAAGGCGACGTCCGGTGCTGTTGCGTCGAGCAGGTCCCAGGAGTTCCACGGCGTGCCTGTGGACGGAGCGGGTGTTCAACAGGATGCATGTCAGGTGGTTGCTGCTGGTGCTCGACTTGGCGGGGGTGGTGCAGGTCCGGGGGCAGGTGAATCGGCAGGCTTGGCAGGTGAAGGGTCCGTGGGTGCGTCTCGGGAGGCTCGGTAGCAGGCAGGGTTCCGGTCGGCATTGAGTGCGGTGAGGGTGGCGGCGTCGTAGGTCCGAGTGGTGTTGCATCGGTGGGATCCAGGGGTCCTGGGCGCTGGGCGCGGGCCAGGCGCGGACGGGCGCAGACGGGCTTACCTTTGGCGCACCTTCGGCGCTCCGTCGGTGCTCCCGCTGCGGCGCGGCCGCTGCGCGGTCGCTTAGGGGGCGTCATAAGTAAGGAGCCGGGAGGGAGGAACAGCTGGGTGGCGGGAGCGGGGCGGCGAATGGAATCACGGGGGGCGGGGCCGCAGGGAGGCAGTGGCGGGAAAGTCCCAGGAGCAGCGGGAAAGTCCCAGGAGCAGCGGGCAGCGAGCGAAGGAATCTGCAGGCAGGAGGCGACAAGGCAGGCAGGAGCGGCAGCAGTGAGTGGGGCGACCAAGCCCTGTGGAGGGCTGAGCGATCACAGTCACAGTCACAGTCTTTGAACAGTGAGTCCTCAGTGAAATCACTGCATTAGAACAATCAGTGAAACAGCACCCTTTTCAGACTAAGACAAAGCCAATTGGGCAGCTGTCAAGTATCTCCAGAGTACTAACAATGTAATAATAAAACCGGTGGATAAAGGCGGTGCAGTGGTAATGCTTAACTTTCACGATTATGAGGCACAGGTGATGAGACTTTCAGAGGTACACACCAGCTATATACCTTCTACAAGAGACCCCACTAGTGAGCTACAGGACATCATCAAAAAGATGGAGGACGCAAAAAATGGATCACCACAAAGAGCCAGATTTTCTCATCAATCCAGCACCGCAAATTCCAGCATTTTATATCTTGCTGAAAATACATAAGTCACAACGTCCCTCTCCGGGACATCCAATAGTCTCGGGGATACAGTCCCTACTAGAGTCTCTGTCCCAATTCGCAGATTTGTTTCTGAGAGAGCCCTCGTATGTAGGAGAAACCACTGATATTCTGAATACTTTGGAGATCATCGAGTATGACCCTGAGGCCCAATTTTTGGTGACGAGTGATATTGAATCGTTATACACGAGCATTCCCCAAGACGCCACGTTTGTGGCAGCAGTGCGGGCACTTGGTGGCCGTGAATGGTTCTATGACACTACACAGTCCTTTGTTCTCGAGTGTATCGAACTTGCTCTGACCAGGAATGTTTTTTGCTACCGGGACTGGCTGTTTTTACAGGTCTCCGGGACTTCCATGGGGGCAACGTTTGCTCCCAATTTCGCCTGAATTTATGTGGGGAAGACCTGTGTCTACATTTGACATGGACTATTAACAGACATACAGCAATATTACATTCTACGGTGCACCCAAAACCAACAGACAAATTCCCTCTTACACTATTGATCTTTTCATCCAAGGGCCTTACGGAATAATCTCCCCGTTGGCCAATTTTTTAGATACGGAAGGAATTGTACAGAGGTTGGATCATTTGTCAACCAATCATCTACATTGATGGAGCGCCTAACAGAAAGAGCATACCCCCTGAAAGTGAGGACGGAAAAGAGCTATGAACACTCCAGGGGCGTCCCTTCTTGAGAAAACAACCAGAACTAATAATTCTTGTATTCCGGTTGTGTCCACTTTTGACCCTTTGTCAACAAAGATCAGACAAATTATACAAAAGAATTGCCATCTGTTGGATGTTGGGCAGAACAGAATGCCACAGCCAAGATTTGCCTTAGAAGGGCCAGCAATATGAGGGATCGCCTGTCCACTCCCGTCAGAATGATCATCCTAAATGGGATACTAATGTACCCTCGGGTCACTTTACATGTGGCGGATGCACAGTGTGCAGTCTAACGCAGACATCGAGGAGTATCACCCTTTCTGATGGTCACACCTGGTTCCAGAACAAATTCAGCAATTGCAATAGAAACAATGTTATCTATCGATTGACATGCAGTTGTGACCTCCATTATATTGGTCTAACTTCGAGAAAAATAAAAATCAGGATTCCGGAACACATCAGTACACTAAAAGCAGGCAAACTTACAACACGACTGGTGCGGCATTTCCAGGAAAAGGGACACAGCTGTAGAGATTTCAGATGGACTGTACTAGGAAAAGTGACTGGTGGGGGCAACAGTATTGAGGCCGTGTTAATCAGAAAAGAGGCCTGTTGGATTTTTTCAGAAAAGACAGAAAAATGGGGCCTGAACAATTTGATTGAGTGCCATAAAATAGGGAGATTAAAAAAAGCCATGGGGCTTCTAATACACCCACTATTGCCTTGGACTGAGACATAGGACCTTCTGAGGGGTACAGATTTTTTTTTCCCCCTTGGGCGGTTCCAATGAGCGATATGTCTGTGTCGGAGTCCGAATGAGTTAGAGCCCTGGTATGTAAGAGTGGTCTGTGACTGAACCCCTACCTTTGGTACCTCTGCCCTATAGGAGAAATTATAATCAAACTTGCAGATTTGTAACTGTCCCTTTTAACATACTTATTGCCCTCTGCAACGGGATGGGTATATCAAAAAAATTTGGCCTGCATTAGACTGTGTGGACAGGACACTTGATATGAAAACATGACTGTTTTGTGTCTCCTGAAAGCACAAGTTACTAACTTGTGTAACGATATATCTGTAAGAGACAGTAGTTAGTGACAGATTCCTTACCTTAGAATATCCCCAGGCGTCAGGCTGGATCCGGAAAGTTTTGCGTAGCAGTACCCTTGCGCGTCGGTAGGCGGCGTCGTGCGGCTCCGCGTCCGTCGTCGGGATCGCCGGGATGACGTCGCGGCCAGTACTTAGACGCCGCCCATGCGCGCTGACGTCAGTTCTCTACACGGCTTTCCGCACCAGGAACGCAGAGCCATGCAAGAAGCTGACATTGGTGTCTGAAAAAATACTAGGGCCCTGAAAGGGATGTCCTTAACCCTAGAGATCAGTTCGCAGAACTGGGAGGGTGGGTGGGGCGGTAAGGAATCTGTCACAAACTACTATCTCTTACAGATATATCGTTACGTAAGTTAGTAACTTGTGCATCTGAAAGAGACACGTTAGTGACAGATTCCTTACCTTAGAATAGATACCCCAGCAATACCAACCCCGGTGGTGGGTCTGCGAACAGATTCAGACAAGGAAGTCCCGGAGGACAGAGCGGCCAACTAAGCCGTCCCTCCGGACCTGGCTGTCAAGGCAGTAATGCTTGGTAAACGTGTGCAGCGAGGCCCACGTAGCTGCCTGACATATATCCTGTAGCGGAACACCGCGGCCTAAAGCCGTGGTAGCAGCTGTCGCCCTGGTAGAATGGGCACGTAGCCCAACAGGGGGCTCCTTCTTAGCGCAAAGAATAGCAGGCTTTGATACACAAGATTACCCAGCGGGAGATGGTCCTCTTGTGTACCGCCCGACCTTTTTGGCGCCCACGCAGCCAACAAAGAGCTGGTCATCCACCCGGAACTGTTGTGTGCGGCTGAGGTAAAAGGAAAGCGCACGTTTTGGGTCCAGACGGTGGAGCCTCTCTTCCTCTCTGGAAGGATGCGGAGGCGGAAAGAATGTGGGCAAAGTGATGGTCTGCCCAATGTGGAAGGCAGTAACCACCTTTGGCAAGAAGGACGGACGCGTCCTAAGAACAACCTTGTCTGGATGGACAGACAGAAAGGGGAGTTTGCACGAAAGAGCCTGGAGCTCACTCACCCGCCGAGCGGAGGTGATGGCTACCAGAAAGGCTGTCTTCAGAGTGAGAAGACGAAGAGGACAGTTATGTAGAGGCTCAAAGGGAGCGCACATTAAAAAGTTAAGAACCAGGTTCAAGTTCCACTGAGGCATTACAAACGGAACAGGAGGGAAGAGGTGTGTAATGCCTTTAAGAAACCTGTTAACAACAGGGGACTTGAAAAGGGAGGGCTGATCAGGAAGCCTGAGGAAGGCCGAGATTCCACAAAGATAGCCCTTGATGGTACCCAGGGCAGAACCCTGTTGGGCCAGAGAAAGAAGGAACAGAAGAACCTCAGAAAGAGGGGCAGAAAGGGGATTCACAGTCTTTGCTGTGCACCATGCCACAAACTTGTTCCACCTTCAGGCGTATACCACCTTAGTGGAGGGACGCCTGGCTGCCAGAATCACATCACAAACTTCGGGAGGCAAGTCGAAAGGAATCAACTGCCGCCGCTCAAGCTCCACGCAAGGAGGTGGAGACTGGACAGGTTCGGGTGGAGGACCGTCCCCTGCTGCTGCGACAGAAGATCCTCCCGAAGAGGCAGACGGATCGGGGGATCGACGCTCTTACTGAGTAGCTCGGGATACCAAACTCTTCGAGCCCAGTCCGGAGCCACAAGAATGACTTGGGCTCCGGTCGCGCACGAATCTTCTTCAACACTCTGGGTAGAAGTGGTATAGGCGGAAAGGCGTACAACAGACCGCAACTCCACTCGCGACGAAAAGCGTCTCCGAGCGAGTGCTGCCTTGGAAATTCCAACGCGCAGAACTGATGACATTGCGCGTTCTCTTCGGTGGTGAATAGATCTAACCAAGGCTCTCCCCACTGCAGAAAGAGTCCTTGCGCCACCTCCGAGTGAAGACGCCATTTGTGATCCATCATGCACCTGCGGCTGAGTTCGTCCGCCCTGGCGTTCAGGGAACCTGCCAGGTGTTGAACCATCAGGAATATGCCCTGATGTTCCAGCCATGTCCAGAGACACAGAGCCTCCTGACATAGGGTCCACGACCCCACCCCGCCTTGTTTGTTGCAGTACCACATGGCGGTGGTGTTGTCTGTGAACACCTGCACTACCTTCCCTTTGACAGAGGGAAGGAATAGCTTCAGTGCAAGTCGGATCGCCCGGAGCTTCATAAGTTTGATATGGAGCCGGGACTCCGCCGGAGACCAGAGGCCTCTGATCTCCGCCTCTCCCATGTGACCGCCCCATCCCAGAAGGGACGCGTCCGTCACAACTGTGTGCTCTGGCTGGGGAAGGGAGAGGGATCTGCCCATGACCCATTGCCGGTTCGAGAGCCACCACTGCAACTGTCTTGCAGTCCCCTCCGAGATCTGGACGTAATCGGACAGGTTCCCCTGATGCTGCACCCACTAGAACTTCAGGTCCCACTGCAGAGCCCGCATATGCCATCTGGCATGATCGACCAGCAGGATGCAGGAGGCCATGAGGCCCAGCAGCCTCAGGGTCATCCGTACCGAAACCCAGGATAGAGGCTGAAAGATCGGAATCATAGCCTGAATATCCTGGACTCGCCGTTCGGGAGGATAGGACCGAAACTGCGTTGTGTCCAGAACTGCTCCGATGAAAAGGAGCTGTGGAGAAGGAATCAGGTGCGACTTCGGCACGTTGATGGAGAACCCCAGCGAGTGCAGGAGTTCGGCCGTAGTCTGGAGGTGGGAAACGACTGCCTGGGACGAGCCCGCCTTCAGCAACCAGTCGTCGAGGTAGGGGAAGACTGGAACCCCTGCCCGGCGCAGATAAGCTGCGACCACCGCCATCACTTTCGTGAACACCCGAGGGGCGCTGGTAAGGCCAAAGGGGAGCACGATGAACTGAAAATGCTCGTGGCCTACCGTGAACCGCAGGTAATGCCGGTGGGCCGGCAGGACAGGGATGTGAAAGTATGCGTCCTGCAAGTCCAACGCTACCATCCAGTCTCCAGGGTCGAGGGCAGTCAAGACCTGAGCTAGGGTGAGCATCTTGAACTTCTCCTTCCGGAGGAAGCGATTGACGTTCCGGAGGTCCAAGATAGGACGCATGTCCTCCTTGTCCTTTTTGGGCACCAGGAAGTAGTGGGAGTAACAACCACTCCCTACTTCTGGGGTCGGAATGCGCTCGATGGCCCCCTTGGCCAAGAGGGCCGCAACTTCCTGCTGAAGAAGCACCAAGTCATCCCCCGACATGCGGTAGTATTGAGGTGGCATGGCTGGGGGGGGGGGGGGGAGGAGTCGAAGGGGAGGGAGTGGCCCCTTCGGACAATGTCCAAGACCCACCTGTCCGATGTGATGGTGCGCCAGTGGGGAAGGTGATGGCGGACCCTGCCCCCCACTGGCGTGCTGTGGACCTGAAAGGATGGACTAGGAGGGCTTGGAGGACGGGGCGGGGGTGGTGGCCTGACCCGCACGCTGGTTACCCGACCCGCCGGGAGCCACGTCCTCGGCCACGCGAAGACGCTTGCTGCGCGGGCCAGTGGCTGGGCAGCAGACGTGACTGGGCGCCCCTTCCGTGGCCACGAAAGGGGCGTAAAGGAGACTGTTGCGGAGGGCGCACAGCAGAAAGGCCCAGGGACTTGGCTGTAGCCCGCGAGTCCTTAAAACGCTCCAGCGCGTGGTTTGCTTTGTTGCCGAAAAGGCTGACACCATCAAAGGGCATGTCCACAAGTGTGTTTTGGACATCGCCCGAGAAACCAGTGGTCCTCAGCCAGGCGTGACGGCGCAGCGCCACTGTCGTCGCAAGCGATCTGCCTAGCGAGTCGGCGGTATGTAGGCCACATATGATGGTATATTTCGCCGCATCTCTTCCTTCCGCAATGGCGCGGGAAAGCAGTGCCTGGACCTCCTCAGGACACTGGGGCAGGACCTGCGCCACCGAATAACACAAGGAGTGGGTATATCGGCCCAAGAGGCAAGTGGTGTTGACAGACCTCAAGCCAGCATTGGTGGAAGAAAGAACCTTCTTCCCAAATTGGTCCAGTTTTTGGGATTCCCTATCCGGGGGAGCGGTAGGGAAGGCGCTTTGAGAGGCAGAGGCTTGGACAACCAAGCTCTCAGGGGTGGGGTGTTGGGAAAGGAACAGGGGGTCGCCCGGAGCAGGGCGATGGCGTCGGGCTACGTTCCTATCCACAGGAGCCCCTGTGGTGGGCTTGGACCAGGTGCCCAAAAGAACGTCTGAAAGTGCCTCGTTGAACGGCAGTAGTGGCTCCGAGGAGGCAGCCGCCGGCTGAAGCACTTCCGTCAGGATGTTAGTCCTGACAGCCACTGTAGGTAACTGGAGGCGCAGGGCCTCAGCTGACCTACGCAACACCGTAGCAAAGTTTGCTCCATCCTCTGTTGCCACGGAAGGAGGAGACAGCATGCCAGAGTCAGGGGAGGTGTCCAGACCACTGGCATCCCCAAGTTCCTCAGCCCAGTCCTGATCATACTCACATTGGGCAGTGAGAGGGTCCTCAGACCCCTCAAAGTTCTCTTCGTCCTCCAAATCAGGTTCAATGTAAGGAGGAGGGACATGTGGGACCCAAGGTCTCATCGGTGTCGGAGCCAGCGTCGATCGACGTCGGTCCGGTGCCGTGTCCGGATCCGGAGAGAAACTCGGGACGACGCTGCCCGGAGCCCCGGACGGCGTCGGGAATGGCACCGGTGAAATCGATGCCGGTGGAGGTGTCGTTAGGTCAACGGGCGTCGATAGGGGTTGCGGAAGCACCGGAGCCGGGACCGAGGCCGGGGCCGGAGCCGGGGTCGGGGCTGGTGTCGCCGGGACCGGAGTCGCCGGCGGCGCCGTAGGAACCCCACTAGGGCCCGAAGGCGCACCGGGGGAGACCTTGAGGCCCGAAGAGGCGGGCCATGGCTGACAGAAATTCCTGTATTTCGGCCGGAGTCGCCGCCGAACCCGGGTAGGGCGGGTAATGCGGCGGCTCCACAGGCACTCCCGGAGCCGCGGGGACGGTGCTGACGGGACCCTCAGCCGAGTCGCGCGACCGGTGAGGGGAAGTCGTCGAGCGATGACGCTGCTTCGACTTCTTGTGCTTCGACTTACCGGAGGAGTGCGAAGACTTTGACCCCGAAGAACGATGAGGGCTCCGCGACCGGCCCCTCGACCTCTCTCGTGACCGGGGCTTGGACTGGCGCGGAGCCGACTGCCGGACCTCGAGGAGATTTCGAGACCGCTCTTGCAAAGCCTTCGGATGCAAGGCCCGACAGTCAGGGCACGACTTGGAGTCGTGGTCGCGCCCGAGGCAGTAGAGACAGTCTCGATGTGGGTCCGTGATCGACATCATCAGACCACAGGCGTCGCATGGCTTGAAGCCGGGCATCCCTACTGACACCGTAGGAGTCGAACGACTCGAGAAAAACAGTAACAAAAAAATCACAAAAAGTTCAGTCAAAAAATGACTGGGGCACTGCTCTCTCCGAATCTGCGCTTACTGGCGCGGAAAAAGAAAGAACTGACGTCAGCGCGCATGGGCGGCGTCTAAGTACTGGCCGCGACGTCATCCCGGCGATCCCGACGCCGACGACTGACGTGGAGCCGCACGACGCCGTCTACCGACGCGCAAGGGTACTGCTACGCAAAACTTTCCGGATCCAGCCTGACGCCTGGGGATATTCTAAGGTAAGGAATCGGTCACTAACGTGTCTCTTTCAGATACTGACTTCCCGTCTATCATTTTAAAATGGCGCCCGTGCAACGAGGGAGTTTCCCGATATACGCGGCTTGTGACTGAAGGCCCAGAGAGGAATGGCAAACAAATGTATATGTTTGCAATAGGACAATCCCCTTAATAGACTCAGTTTCCTCTTAAAGGGCCTTATAGTATAAGAGAGCGATGTACTAGTTTGTGTGGACCGTACATGTGACCTGACAATGTGTCCTTTGGCATCTGTCTCCTCCGGCACCTCTCTAAGATGGCGGTGCCCATGGAACCAGGACGCCATCACGGTTTTCTGATTTGCCAGCATGATACATTTCCGGTGCTACAAGGCCGGACTTTATTAGCCGAGCACATCACTTTGGGAAACGGTTTGAGAGAAAGCCCAGACGCTGAGCCCGGCTGGGAGTGATGCTTCAAATATGAATGCTGTGAATGAATAGAGGAATAGGCTGATGAGAACAGCATGACTGATCAATGAGCGTGATAATGAATAATGAGACTCCCCGTGCTGCATTACCGTGATCTCGGTTCTTTTGAGCGCTTGGCGGCCTCATTACGCATTATTTTTTAGCACTTTTTGAGTGTCACGAAAACATGAGGTCCGTTGGGGCATTCTGGATCAATTTAGTGACGTGTTGCGGGGAATAATATCTATGACACATGGGTTGATAATGAGTGCATATTCAATTTCAGGCGAACGAGATAATTCCGTCTTCCTTATTTTACAGATGGTGTGTTGGTAGGAGTCAACCTGGCAACTATCTGGTAAATACATCATACAACAGATACTATGGCGGGCTACCTATTTGGGCCTTTAGAATACCACAGAGAATGGACATACCCTATGTATTCTCTAGGTCATTTGTTGTCTTCTTTTATCTCTCTTTAAACCTACAATTCCGGTGCATCTCAAAGGTGAAATTGGGTCCCCATGCCATGATGAAATTGCCACAAAATAAAATGGCAATGAAACATGTTGGCCGTTCAGGTTAAAATGGTCTAAACATGATAATGTTTTTTAGATGAGTACAGGCACAACAAATTAGAGATATAGGTTTTGTGTTTTCCCGTAACTCAATTTTAACCCACGGAGTGCCAGAGAAGGCCTCCTTCTTTAACGGGGGTCTATAGGGAACGTACTATTTGTATATGCACAAAACTTTCTTTAGGTCACACACAGCTTTCTTCTCACTTATAATTTGGGAGTTGGTTTCGGTTTGGGAAAGTGCCGATGATGAAACAGTGAGCAAATTGTTGAGTACCTGCCAACTGCTCAGAAGTTGTTGCTTTCGTGAGGCACTTCCTAAACACATCACAATTTTTTGTCTGAACACTTGTCAGCCCTATTTTAACTTTTTCAAAAGATACACAAGGGGGGGGGTCTATGAATAGACATCAAAACCTGTCCCACTGAAAGAAAAAACGTGGGTCATCCCAAAATTATTTGATACTCAGTGTAATGTGCAACAAGAGCTTTGTTTGTTGATAGCATTGAGTGGAGGGGGCCCTTTGTTTGCCTGTTGTCCCTTCAATACTCCTCTTTGGTAAACCAACTCCTCATTGACAATCATTCCACTTGCAATAATTGGAAATTCAGTGTTCACCGAAGCATCAGCAATGTTTTGGTGATTTAACATCTCCAAGTTCATCTTGTTCAATGCGGATGACCAGATTTTTTTTTTTTTTTGATAATCAAGTTTATTAGCTTTTTAAAGTACAAATCACAAAAGAAAAGGCAGTAAAATTTACACATCGTTAATGTAGACATCATTGAAACAAAGACAACAAAGACCCGTAAAGCAGATTTTATTAAGTTGCACAGAAATGGGTGTTGAATTTTTGATGTAGACATTTGTCTGATTCTCTCACATTCTTTGACAGATAGTTCAAGATAACTGTCAAAGACAATGTGCAGTTCTTACAAGGTGCACAATGACTGTGATATCTGCAGAACAGTCTGAACGACTTGTCTGAAGTTTTGCATGGATGAAATCTTGACCATTCGCAATTGTGACATATAGTCCACAGTTTTCCATGAGAACACCTTTTCGGATTGAAATTGAAATTCTTCAAGTGAAATTTTGTTTTCAAGCTCTTGTACGAGTTTGTGCTTAAGTGGTTTAGTTGCAGCATCTCCATCAAATAATGTGTTTGTTGGAAGAAGATCATGCAACAGAATGTCCTTGATAAATTCACCCCTTTCTTTTGTTACATACATCTCTCTATGTGCTTGCGAAAGTTGTTTTTTTGTAACCGGTTTTGTAGTGGCTGGTTGGACGAAACTCTTACTATGGCAATTAAAACGTGGAAGTTTAGCTTTAGTGATTATGTCAAACAGCCTTTTCTCTTACAATACAAATCTCTCCTGCTTGAGTTCTGCATATAGTTTCGATCCATGTTCCAGGATATCCAGTAGACGTGTCTTTATATCGTTATCCACATATTGTTTTGTCACGAAGTTGTGTAGTCGCACAGGCTCAGACATTTGAAAGGGGTTTCCGTGCTACTGCATGAAATGAAGAAGGCTGTCAACATGTTTATTAAAACATTCCCCTCTCTTTCCCACAAGTTTGTGGTGAGCAACAGTTTCACGATGGTCCATTAATTTTGAATAGGTCTTCTCTCTGAAAACATTGTAAATAGAAAGGACTTTATGGTAAAATAGGTGCCATTGAGCAACATATTCACTTTTACGTGTCTGACCAACAATTCCCTTGGAGCTTTTCTGTGATCTCTGGATCGTCTGTTCCAGATTTATATCTGGAGCCACTCCATTGAACCTTTCACTTTTCACCTCTTTCACTGCAAAATGTCTTTGGATATATATTCTGTGGAGGTTTGGTTTTTTCACATCTAGCTTCTTCACTCTTTCCAAATACCAGGACCCATATCTCAGGTGGTTTATGCAATTGAATTCGTGAAACACAGTAATCAGTGATTCCACAGTCTTCACGTGCAGCTCCCAATCACCTTCCCGATCCGCATGTACCAAGTTTTTCACTAGAGCCATCATGTGCAAAACATTTCCCCAGTACTTGCAAAGTTCTAATTTTTCTTCACATTCTTTGACAAACTCTACGAACTTGGTTTTCTGATTTTGAACTGGCTTTGCATTATGTCTTTTGAATGAAGTGCACCCTTTGCCTTGTTCGTTTCTGAGATAACATATGCAAAACCTAATTTGTCATTCTTGTTCCAGAAAGCATTTCAAAGCAATGCTTCTATAGCCTCAGATATGATGAGCATAACTTGTGAAGAATGAACATTATGAGTTCCGCTCCATACTGACTGGACAGTTTTGCTTCCAAAGTTTTCGGCCTCAATAAGTGCATCGTCTATGCCACATCCACTGAGGTAACTTCCTGCACACCGCAACACAACTTTTGCCATGTGGAAAATGTCCATCATTGGATAAAGATCATTAAATTCTACTGGATTGGTCATAAAAATGTAAGCCACAATACAGAAAACACCTTCATCGCAGAAAATTGGCAGGATAGGCTGTTCTTCAAGCGGAGCATGCACATTTTGGAGCAGTCTATACTGTTGCGTAGTTTGTGACTGGAGGTGGTATTACTGGTAAAAACCCAACCTTCAATAGTGGGACGTATTCTGGGAGATCAAAGCATGAATTCCAGCCCACAGAGGAACTGGTTTTTCTTCATCCTTCAGCCCACACCGAATAAGCGATATGCTAAATCAGCTAAATCAGCTTTGCGGACCACAGCATCAGGTAGAAGATCCATGTTCTCAACCACTTTGAAACTTTATGGTAGACTGGACCATGTTAATGGCTTGTAGTGATTTTTGCACACGTTGGCAAGACAATTGGGTTATAAGTTTGCAGCTTAGTTTGTTTATGCCTACAGATGACACAACTTGTTTTCCAGCAGCTACTTCATTGGTACAGTCTTGAAAAAGCTCCATGGCAGTATCATGTGTGCTGGATGTTCCAGACAGAGAAGAGCGGTCTTTAAAAGCAACAAAATCAAGAGCAGCAATTGTAAATCCTTTCCTTGTAAAGTGATTTGGAAGTGGTGTGCTGTCGGATTCACAAGATTTTACAGCTTGAGCTGCTAACAAGTTACTGCTCCGTTCTATGTCATAACTTGTTGATACACCAATCCTATTCATTGAAGTGATTAGCTCTCTACTTTTGCACTGGTCATAGATTGCATGGGTAGTCATCATATATAGCGGAGATTTCTTTCTCCCGGGATGTAATTCACAAAACAAGATTTGGAAAAGACAGTACATTTGCATAGCATAAGCCTGACGGTTCATGGGATTGTCTTCCACTTCTCCACTTATATCTTCAAAACCATCATCAATTTTGTCGACTTCTGTTCCAAACTCAAGAACGTTAGTTTGTAACAGTTTTGCTTTGCTGAAATTAAACAATGATGTAAAAAATGTTAAGACCACTTCAAGCATTCTTGTTGACTCCCACGATTTGCAGAGCTCTGGAGCATCACAAAATTTGTCAATAAGTCCAAAATCTAAATCTTTCAGGACGTTTCTTTAAATGCTTCCTGCTAATTTTATTGCATCCTGTGGTCTTATTTTGGCAGCATGAACTTCAGGAGTCAAATCAGCTGACAACACCAAAAGTGGCAAATTTTTTTCAGTAGACTGACTAAAACGAATTCTGTCATTGTACATTCTCACCAGAAAAATCCTAATGTCATTATTATCATTATTATGAATCAATACAGTTTCATCACTGTTGACCATTATTTTTCTGATCTCACTGAGTGGGAACCCGTAGGCAGCACAAGAGTGGCTTTAAAACTTCACTTGCTTTTTCAAAGAGTGCAAATTTAACTGAAGGCTGGCAGTTACGTTTCGTGCTGGGAGCTCATTGTACATTCATATTTCGAATGTATGCACGCACTTTGAGACTCACATACTCTGTACTTTGTTATTTCATCAATACCTTTGGCCCTTGTTCTGGCTAAACCACAGATAACACATTGAAGATCCTTTTTTTTATGATCAGTTATTGGAGGTGGACGAGGGGTAGCCATCAATCTATCTTCTAAGTGGGTGGCGCAATGGGTTTGGTTGTCGTCGCTTTCTCGAAGACTCGGATTCTTGTGGTGATTCACTGGTTTCTGCCATTTTTGACAAATTTGTTCCAAGCTTTTTTCCATTATATACAACTTGCAGCACTTGTTGTTACAATGATAAAATATTTGATTCTCTTCACCCATCAGTTTTAATATTTTGTGAACTTCATCTTGCCGTATTTATGCAGCATCTCAAACTCTCTTCTGTACAGGCACAGTTGATGTTAGCTTTTCTTTCGTATTAATTTGGCATATGACATTTTTTGTTGTTGAAGAAGTCCTCAGATTTTGTAGTTAACACTCTGTCAGGAGGTAAAGATCCTCTGCTACCTCCTGCTTCGCTCATGTTTACGAATTTGAATCAACAGAAAACCTGAAACAAAAATAATATTAAAATAACTTACCAATATGATGGCTAAAACCATTATAGAGCCGCCATTTTGGAAAATTGTGAAGGGTTGCTCTGAGGAGTTATTTTCTGTTTCTATAAGACTACTTGACCCCCAAAACCTATGTTTTGACACCAATATCAAGTCTATAGGTCTCATGGTTCCTGAAATATTACATCATCACTGCAACACACATCCGACATTTTTAAAAATTTCGTCCAGAAAAATTTGGTCCGGATTAGCGATGTCTACCCAAGCTAAATTACTTCTCTAATGATACAAAGGCACAAATCAAAAATGAAAATCAAGGGTCCAGGACTATTAACGGCCTAGATGCATAAGCAATAGTGACTTCTCTTCCATCACAAATTTGTAACAATACTGCCTCCAACCCCTCACAACTGGCATCGGTGTTGATGACATAGGTGTCATTGGTGTCAAATAGTTTCAGCGCAGGAGCAGATTCTCCATCTCTAAAATATCACACCACACAATCTTCTAATTTTTCAGCATGAGCTTCCTCATGTGTCTAGTTTTATCTGCAAACAAAGATGAAGCGCTAATAATATTCAGCTAATACCAAGAATGATCTTAGCTGATCCTTGTTCACAGGTGAGGGAGCTTTTTCTATTGTGGAGACCCGCTTTATCTTGGGAGGAATCCCTATTTCATCAATCCAATGGCCTAAATACTCTACCCCATTCACACGTCTCTTACACTTCTCCCTCTTGATCACCAACCCACTTCTCTGCAAAATATCCAACACCACTCTCAAAGGTTGAATTAATATACATATACCAAAATTGAGGCTATGTATTAGAGATGAAGATGTGTTTATTTTCAGAACTTATAAGCTGATATTTTAATTAAAATGGCTGAATTTCCAAAATATATGTAAAGCTGATATTTGTGTGATAATTCATGTCGATTGGGAAGCTGCTGACAACCATGGCCGATGCACTGTGGTGATCGCTGTTAGTAACCTTGAATATCGTGGCCACTAATGTGCTCTTCCTAATGTGGACACTAGTGCAACACTAATAACATTAGTAGCTCTTGATGAGTTTCATGAACTTAACCCTGGTCTATATGCTCCGTCAAGCGATCCAGACGTGTATAATCAATTTTGGCGTCTATAGTCTTCAGGATGGTCTTAAGGTCCATCAGGATGGCTGCAGGATTACGGTCAAAAGGTGTCTCGCCTTGAGTAAACAGAAGGAGGCCTTCGGCAGTGGTTGCGGATTCGAGGCAATGGGGTGTCTTCTTGGATTTTAAGGGGAGTTCCCTCTGCTTAGGATCGCCCTTGCCCATTGCAGCCTCTAGTCAAAGAACACCAAGAATCAGGAGGGGGAGCAGCAAGAAATTTCCAGTGGGACAAGAAAACAGGCCACATAGCCTGGGACAGCCAGACCAGTGATCTTCCCTGGTCAAAAGCTGTCCCATATATGAGAGACGTGGTACCGCAAACAGCCAGGGTGGAGGAGAGCTTTCGGGGGGAGGGAGGGGGGGCGGACACCAAAGAAGAGGAGAGGCAGGAGGTCCCTGTAGGGCTGTGGGACTCACCAGGAGGCTCCAGTGGGGCTGTAGGAGCAGCCAGAGAAAGGCAGAGAATAGCAATGAGACATGTCTGCCAGTTTAAGCGCCACCGCCCCCAGGGCACTAAATCAGGGCAGCACCCGTCAACAATGTGGGGGATCACCTTCGGCGGCCCGTAGCCCACAGCTGCTACATCTGCAGAGCCCACCCAAAACAGCAGGTGAGCCAGGCTACCGGCCTCAGGCTCACCAGCAGCCCGTGGCACCAGTGGGAGTCCTGACTAGGCAGTGGGTGTGTTGGTCAAGCGCACCACGACCCTACCACAATGTACACACTCCCCCAGGGCCTAGCAGAATTCAGCGTGTGGGGCCGTTGGAGCTATTAGGAAGCCCCAACGGGGCTACAAAGGTTGTCAGGGAGGAAGGAGCAACAGTGGTAAAGGGCACGTCCCAGAGTGTGCGTTGCCACCCAAGGCATTCAGCCAATTTAGCACCCACCCACCATGTGATGGGCATCATCAGGGGCCTCTCAGTCCTCAAAGTCTACTTGAGGGGGCGGATCTGGAGATAGCACAGCAGTGCAGCTCAACCAACATGGTGGGTGAGCAAGGGAGCTTGCTTCAAGCTCACCAGCAGCCCCTGTCACTGTCGGGCTTCCGAGGTCAGAAGTCTCAAATAGGCAGCAGCTATGAAGTGTACTGCGGGAAGACTCCGGCTCAGCTCACTCCCCAAGGGCTCAACAGAAGTCAGACAGCGTACCCATGCAGATATTATGGATGGCTTCCTCAGGCAGGTCCCTACTGCTCAGGATGGCCATTACCTGGTGGAGCTCCACGCTAGACTGCCAACTTGGCCACCGGCATGGCCACGCTCCAAGTGGAGTGTAACTGTATTAATTGTGTGGAGTGGCACTGTGTGGAGTGGAATTGAGTGGAGTTGCAAGGCATTGTGTAGCAATATGTGGAGTGGAATTGTGTGGTGTGGAACTGTGTGACAAAGTGGAATGGAATTATATGGTGTGGAGTAGAATTTTGTGGCATTTTGTGGCATTGTGTGGCATGGAGTGAAATTGAGTGGAGTGGAGTGGCACACACAATTCTCTGTCGCCCTCTCTCTCCCGTCTAAATTGTACTATCACTGTCAAATTTCAGCTGCCCAACTTGCTTTATAAACTGCAGTAAATGCTTCATGCCACGTGGTGGAGTTTGCACAGGCTATGGCGCATGCCTGGGAGCCGCCAACAGTAGAGATGGAAAGACACAGAGAAGACCATCCGAACATAACAAAACCGGTGTTACGGCAGAGGTTCACGCAATCTTGACCATAATAGAAATAAAGTTAAAACGTGCATGCTAAGTGAGTCGTGTTTGGAGGGCGTATATGCATTTTAAGGCACAAAAATTACAATTTAGCTGCAGTTTACTTTAAAGGATTAACGCAATGCCTTGCAGCGAAAAATTTACATTGTCTAACATTTCCTTCTATTATTTACAACATTAGTTTCTGACAGCAATGCAGTGCTCCTGAAGCAAAGGGGGTGGAGACGAGTAACGAGGGTAGAGGAGGTAGTGGGGGAGGGAAGTAATAGGTGAGGGGGTAACGGTGGAGGGGAGTAACAGGGGGAAAAACATAGAATCAACATGAGGGAGGGGGTGGGGATGAACGTGAAAGCAACGTTAGGGTGAGGATGTGGTGTTATGACCAGAGTTGCCGACTTTGGAAATGAGGAACTAGGTTTGAGTCTCAGCATCGGCTCAACCTCCTGTGATTCTGGGCAAATCACTGTGCCTAAAAAAAGGAAAGTGTCCCTGTGTAATGTAACTGGTGCTCATGTAAAGCCCTCCAATACCTCTGGGTCGAGTTTGCGCTATATAAAACTCCAATAAAAAAAATAAAAAAAGCAACAGGGGGAAGTGTTAGACCGGTCAGCCTTAGGGTGATCTTTCCTTAAATATTTTGCCTTACTCCTCCATTTTTGCTGATCTACTTTTATTGGCCTTAGGACTCTGCCACTGTTGACCAGTGCTAAAGTACTTGTACTGGCTCCCTAAAACATGGTAACATTGGCTTACATTCCACAATACATCTTGTTAAAAATGGGGTTTCTGGTTGGCTAGGGTATGCACCTAAGCCAGGCAGAGCCCACCACTCGTCAGCGTAAGTTACACACACCCAGGAATACCCCTGCTCACCCACTTGGTAGCTTGGCAGAGCAGTCAGGCTTATCCTAGAGGCAATGTGGAAAGCGTTTGTGCAACACAATCACACCAGTGACACTATAAATACACCACAAAAGAGACTCTACACAATATTATAAAAAAATATGTTTCTGTATTGCATATAAACATAGACCAAAACAACATTAACCAATAATTACTTTGCCAACCAGCCAACTGTCATAAGATTACAGTCAGTGCAATAAGACAAAGACGCATATGTTGCACGTCATGAAAACACAATCACTGAGCACACAAATGCAAATCCTGAAACAATACTCATTAGCCTGCCAGTGCAAGATAAAAAAATGACATATATCATATCAGGGCTGGAAATGCAGCAGTTATGTTAGAGCAGAAAAAATATGAATCACCATGTATCATAAGTACTGTGCATGCCATGCAGATCCTGTTAGGAAAAACACATAAATCACCTTAAAACTATAGGGCACAGCGCCCCTGTGCTCCTACTAGGTATTATGCGGTAACTAAGCTTCCCAACATAGCGTATGGCACACCTGCACTCCCTCCTACTAGAGGTACGGTAACCCAGCAACAATAGAAGGGCTCAGAGGCACCTGCGTGCCTATTACACATAATATGGTAAAAACAGTGTCTGGGGGAAGCCTAGATCGGGGCCTCCTTCAGGACACACCTCACCCTACCACCAAGATCCTGTGGCCCAGAGGTATGTCCACCAGGTGAGGGGGCATACTGTTAGGTTCAGCTGGGAGACCTCGCTGGGTCTGTGCACACAAAGCCAATCCCCACAGCCTTCCCCAGCCTGATCAGAACTGCTCTGAGGCAGCAGCGTGTCCGGAACACTCCAGGTTTCTTGGACCGCTGCTAATACATAACTGAGCCCACAACTGGAAGACTCCCGGAGTCTCCTCCTTCAGGACAGCAAGAGTGCTTGTAAGCACCCTGCAAATGTGCAGTCCTGCTCTCGTGCTTCCTATCACTCTCCTAGCTCGGCCATGCGACCTTCTGGTGGGCCGAATAATGAATTCCAGTCCAATGGGGCAGCAACGTGTAGGCCGCTGAACGCGGTTCAAGCCACACTTCGGGAGGGTGAAATGAACCAGGGACACACCGGTCCCGTGTGCAACTCCTGTGCAGCCCGCACGCTGAAGGGGGTGCCCAACGTCTGAGGCACATGTGCCCTTTCTAGGGAGTCGAGCCTTCACCACTCGGTTCCTGCAGGTCGTGAGCAGCCCTTGACACACGCTAGCCTGCTGGTTTCCCAGCACCCGAAAAAGCCCTCTGCTTTGAGACAACGGCACACTCAGTGCAATGGTTTCCTACAACAGGAATTTCAGGTTCTCCAAGGCGGCAAGCTGAGAGCCCACAGAACGGTGCCAGAAATGATCCTAGTCACATAAGAAAGCCAGGAGCAGTACACAGAGCTCACCATGCGCTGAGCTCCTGGGAGAGCACTTCGGGGGGGGGCACACAGGGAGCGGCAGGCAGGGAGTCTAGCATAAAGGTCCTTAGCAGAGTGGCAGTCCCTCCAGCAGCCCAACAGGCAGCAGGCCAGCACAACAAAGTAGGTAGTCTTAATGGCGGTTTCTTCCTGGCAGCACAGCAGTCGTATCTGGTGCAGTGTGTAGAGCTAGCAGCGTCTGGATACAAGTCCCACGCAGTGTCTAAAATCATGGGGTCAGAGCCCCTGCACTTATACTCAAAATGTCTTTGATGTGGAGGTAACTTCAAAATAAATCTTAGATGTGCACAACACCCTAATTCAATCCCAGCCCTGGATCCAGACATCAGTAGGGGGTAAATGAGCCCTTTGTGTTGTGGCAGGGCCCAGCCTATACAAATGTTAGTGTGCCCCACCTCCCTCTCTCCCAGGCCAGGAAGACCATTCAGTATGCAGATGAATGTAGATGCAACTCTGTTACACCAAACCCTTCTTGTGTGATGGCTGTCTGGAAAGTATGCACAAAGCCTAGCTGTCACTCTGCCCTAGACGTGGACTGGAGTCAGGCTGCAAAGCACAAAGAGTCATAAGCACAGTAAAATGCCCACTTTCTTAAAGTTTTTATGAAAGGAAGGGGTTGGGCCCTTAACGACAACTAGAATAGGCCTCTACAGTATTAGCTAAAAAGAAGATCTAGCAGCCTAATTGATGTACTGACTCAACAAGAGGACCAATAACTTCATTTTCATTAGCCCTTGTGATTTATTCAAATATTCTTCGTAATTCACTTCAGTTATTTATAATACTTTTTTAACATGTCATCGGAGAGCCAAACTTGTTTTGAATTTGCAACATACACACAGATTTTGTTAAACAAATTTCATACACAGAAAGAACAATATCATATTATAACATAACAATAACTTTGTTTCCACAAACTTAATCAGTACATAAAACAAAATGGAAAAGACCATTCTTTCAAAATAGCAATACACGGCGGATGTAACAATTAACACATTGAAACAGTCTTCTCCTGCTGGTATATACTAGTGGGGGCTGCTACTTGTGAATGTGTTAACTAGAGGAATAGGCAATCTGCCAGTATTTTCACTATCAAGTTGATTTCTTGCGGATATTCTTCCCCCGGAGGCTAGGCCAACGTGTTTCGTACCCCCTTGGCAACAATGTGGTTCTCCTCAGGACCAAGACTGGGTGGATTCTGTGAATGGTAATATATAATAATGTATTAGTCACCTTAAGCTAACATAAACCTTCCTCTTCTTTCCACTTATGAATAACATTATAAAGGACCTCGATTTTTTCAGGTCGCTTATTATGTCGCGAGTGCTAATTGTGAACGATTTCCTTGCAAGTCAACTGTCGCTTTTCAATTTTGCATGGCTGTAAAATGAATGGTAAACAGTGGTTACCATCCTATGTAACATAGTTGTTGAGTCCAATATTGCATATATTGCTGTCACATTTAACAATAATTGATGGCGTAATAACATTGCCCAAATGCTAATTGTATTTTTGTTTGCTGCCATTATTGTTTTTAAACAAATGATTTGTATTAATGTTTTCTTATGGACTTCTCGGAAGTTGGCATGTACGGTTTTGCACCCTTCCATCTGAGATTTTTAATAACGTCCTGGTGCGTTTTAACCATGAAACTATTTAGCAGGACAACTGTTTACCAAATTCATTACTTGCCTTCTGTGTCCTTAGTTATTTTAGTTCGTTTTTCCTTTGTCCGTGGTCAACTCCAGTCGCTGGATAAGTCGTCGTGAAGTGTGATCACAGTGGTTAACGGTCAAGGCTAAATAAATCAAGCACCATTTGGGCTTTCAATGCATGTCTGTGTGGTTCATTGTAACCTATTGGGACTTTGTTGTTGCATGCTGGTTATTGTAGTAGTGGTGTATGCACGCGTCTTACATTGCATTCAGATACGTATGAATTATTCACGTTTGGGAAATTGTTTGTGCTTCAATCATAGTCTGCTGATCTGACATCTCGTTTAGTCCGCGTGTTACCATATTGAATTTCATAATTAAATATGCTTTTTTTCTAGTCAGGAGAATTTCAGGATCACCTCCTCTTGGATTTGGCTTGATCATGCTTAAAACATCCACGTGAAATCTCTTTCCATTTGACCCATTTCGTTGAAATGATTGACCATGGGTGCTGCTGTAATCTTGTTTTTAAGTTGTGAACCATGTTGGATCACCCTCTGCTTTGCTTCTTGATTCGTTTTTCCTATGTACATTTTTGAACACTGGCAAATTATAGGGCATACCACGTTCTTTGTTTTGCAGTTGGAGAATACATTATGTCTCCAGTGCACTAGGCCATCTGTGTAGGTGGATCCTTCAATTGTAGAACTGCACACCATGCAATTGCCACATTTGTGATGACCTTCTACAGGTTTTAAATTCAATTGTGACTGCAAGTTGTCTGATCTTATTTGTTGGACATCACTGACTGATTATTTGTTGACCAATACTGGTATTTTTCTTCAATGCAAATAGTGGCAGGTCAAGACTGCATTCCGTGTTTTTCATAAGATGCCAATCATTTTGGAAGATTTTCTTTAAGTCGTATTTCTGTGAACAGAACATGGAAACAATAAATTATCCATAAGTGGTTTAGGTTTCCTCGTCAATAGATGTTCCCTTGGTGTGTACTGAGTCCTCTTCATGGAGTGTTTCAGCAATTTGTGAGAGTAACTCTTTCTTTAAGTTTTTCTTTCAACTAATGGGCATGTAGCTCATAACCTTCTTTTGTTGAGTCAGTACAACAATTAGGCAGCTAGATCTTCTGTTTAACTAAAACTTTCTAAAAGTAGCATTTCTACCATAGTAATGAAAAATCTACTTACACCAATAAGCAGGATTTATCACAACTTTTCCACACATACCAAATATAGCAACGCTACTCCTTTCAGATCAGAAATTACCACTGAAAAACATATCGGGGATTTCCCAATGCAAACCTATGAGAGAAGCAGCACTCACAGCAGTGAGAAACCAAATAGGCTGTTTGTCACTACCAGGACATGCCGCACAATAAAGGCACATGTCCTACCTTTTACATACACAGCACCTTGCCCACAGGGCTACTTAGGGCCTAGGGGTGACCTATATGTAGTAAAAGGGGAGTTTCAGGCTTTGCAAATAACTTTAAATGCCAAGCCAATGTGGCAGTAAACTGTGCACGCAGGCCACGCAGTGGCAGGCCTGAGAGATGTTTGAAAGGCTACTTCTGTGGGTGGCCTAAGTAGTGCCACAGACCCACTAGTAGCATTTAATTTACATGCCCTGGGTACCACTGTACAAGGGACTTACAGTTACATTAAATATGCCAAGCAGGTGTAAGCCAATCATACCAAGTTTAAAGGAGAGAACACATGCACTTTAGCACTGAATAGCAGTGGTAAAGTGCCCAGAGTCCTAAAGCCAACAAAAACAGGTCAGGAGGAAGGTAAAAAGCGTGGGGATAACCCTGCAAAAAGGGTGTTCAGAGTATCTCTGCGATGACGTCTTCGCCAAAGCCGAGTCCTTGGTTCTCTTCCATGATTGTATGGTTTAAGAGGATGGGAATGTAAGAGTATCGAAAATAGAGAAGAGGGTGAGGGAAGAGAAAGGAAAGTTAGAGTCCCTCTGCAATATTGCCGTGCTTACAATGGTTTCAAAAAAGAAAAAGGGGACTGGGAACTGATGAAGGTCAAGTGCCCGTGCTCCAAATAAAGATCAATTCAAGACCAGGAGGGGGTGGGGGGCACTGTTTCTATAGGAATGGTGCGCACAAACCGGGGCAGGACGGACATTCAACAAGACTATTTCCCTCAGACTATTTCTTGTTGGTCTCACACATCCCTGGGGATGTCATGTTTCATCATAGGGTGGGTGCTCCTCGTTGGGCCGGCGCTGCAATGCCCTACCGGTCCGCCGAAGGGTCACTTTGGCGGAGATCCTTTTAAAGTCCAAAGTGGGGTGATGAGTGAAGTGTGGTAGTGGTGAATTAAAACTGACTAGGCGATGTCAAACACATTTTTATTCTGTAGACTCTCCTGTCAGGTTAAAAAAACAAGGATTGTGAATGCTACTTCAAGGGTCAATGATGGGCCCAAGTAGCTAGTGTGATTCAATGTGGGTCAAGATATTTCACGCCTCTCTGGACTATGCAAGATCCGTGGAGCTTCTTCAGGACCAAAGGAAATGGTGAAATAGTTTCCCCACTTTACATGAACATGCTAGGTTCCCCCTACGTGGGTGGTATCTGTATGGTCTGTGTATAGAGATCGTCCCACTTAAAAAGGGAGAGGAAAGATAGAGAGGTAATAATCATAATCAGTATAGTCCTGATGCACAAGTTACTAACTTGTGTAACGATATATCTGTAAGAGACAGTAGTTAGTGACAGATTCCTTACCTTAGAATATCCCCAGGCGTCAGGCTGGATCCGGAAAGTTTTTTGCGTAGCAGTACCCTTGCGCGTCGGTAGGCGGCGTCGTGCGGCTCCGCGTCCGTCGTCGGCGTCGTGATCGCCGGGATGACGTCGCGGGCAGTACTTAGGCGCCGCCCCTGCGCGCTGACGTCAGTTCTGTACACGACTTTCCGCGCCAGGAACGCAGAGCCATGCAAGAAGCTGACATAGGTGTCTGAAAAATACTAGGGCCCTGAAAGGGATGTCCTTAACCCTAGAAATCAGTTCGCAGAACGGGGAGGATGGGTGGGGCGGTAAGGAATCTGTCACTAACTACTGTCTCTTACAGATATATCGTTACACAAGTTAGTAACTTGTGCATCTGAAAGAGACACGTTAGTGACAGATTCCTACCTTAGAATAGATACCCCAGCAATACCAACCCCGGTGGTGGGTCTGCGAACAAAGATCAGACAAGGAAGTCCTGGAGGACAGAACGGCCAAAGAAGCCGTCCCTCCGGACCTGACTGTGAAGGCAGTAATGCTTTGTAAACGTGTGCAGCGAGGCCCACGTAGCTGCCTGACAGATAACCGGCAGCGGAACACCGCGGCCCAAGGCCGTGGTAGCAGCCGTTGCCCTGGTGGAATGGGCACGCAGCCCAACAGGAGGTTCCTTTTTAGCGAAAGAATAGCAGGTCTTGATGCACAAGGTAACCCAGCGGGAGATGGTCCTCTTGTGCACCGCCCGACCTTTTTGGCGCCCACGTAGCCAACAAAGAGCTGGTCATCCACCCGGAAGTGTTTTGTGCGGTCAATATAGAAAGAGAGCGCACGTTTTGGGTCCAGACGGTGGAGCCTCTCTTCCTCTCTGGAAGGATGCGGAGGCGGAAAGAAGGTGGGCAAAGTGATGGTCTGCCCAATGTGGAAAGCAGTAACCACCTTTGGCAAGAAGGACGGACGCGTCCGAAGAACAACCTTGTCTGGATGAACAGACAGAAAGGGAGGTTTGCAAGATAGAGCCTGGAGCTCACTCACCCGCCGAGCGGAGGTGATGGCCACCAGAAAGGCTGTCTTCAGAGTCAGAAGACGAAGAGGACAGTTATGTAGAAAGCTCAAAGGGAGCGCACATTAAAAGGTAAGAACCAAGTTCAAGTCCCACTGAGGCATCACAAACGGAACAGGAGGGAAGAGGTGAGTAATGCCTTTTAAGAACCTGTTAACAACAGGGGACTTGAAAAGGGAGGGCTGATCAGGGAGCCTGAGAAAGGCCGAGATAGCACAAAGATAACCCTTGATGGTACCCAGGGCAGAACCCTGTTGGGCCAAAGAGAGAAGGAACAGAAGGACCTCAGAAAGAGGGGCAGAAAGGGGATTCACAGCCTTTGCTGTGCACCATGCCACAAATTTGTTCCACCTGCAGGCGTATACCACCTTAGTGGAGGGACGCCTGGCTGCCAGAATCACATCACAAACTTCGGGAGGCAAGTCGAAAGGAATCAACTGCCGCCGCTCAATCTCCACGCAAGCAGGTGTAGACTGGACAGGTTCGGGTGGAGGACCGTCCCCTGCTGCTGCGACAGAAGATCCTCCCGAAGAGGCAGACGGATCGGGGGATCTACGCTCATATTGAGTAGCTCGGGATACCAAACTCTTCGAGCCCAGTCCGGAGCCACAAGAATGACTTGGGCCCGGTCGTGCCGAATCTTCTTCAACACTCTGGGTAGAAGTGGTATAGGCGGAAAGGCGTACAAGAGACCGCAACTCTACTCGTGACGAAAAGCGTTGCCCGAGCGAGTGCCGCCTTGGAAATTCCAACGCGCAGAACTGATGACATTGCGCGTTCTCTTCGGTGGCGAATAGATCTAACCAAGGCTCTCCCCACTGTAGAAAGAGTCCTTGCGCCACTTCCGAGTGAAGACGCCATTCGTGATCCATTATGCACCTGCGGCTGGGTTCGTCCGCCCTGGCGTTCAGGGAACCTGCCAGGTGTTGAACCACCAGGAACATGCCCTGATGTTCCAGCCATGTCCAGAGGCGTAGAGCCTCCTGACAAAGGGTCCACGACCCCACCCCGCCTTGTTTGTTGCAGTACCACATGGCGGTGGTGTTGTCTGTGAACACCTGCACTACCTTCCCTTTGACAGAGGGAAGGAATGCCCTGAGTGCAAGTCGGATCGCCCGGAGCTCCAGAAGGTTGATATGGAGCCGGGACTCCGCCGGAGACCAGAGGCCTCTGATCTCCGCCTCTCCCATGTGACCGCCCCATCCCAGAAGGGACGCGTCCGTCACAACTGTGTGCTCTGGCTGGGGAAGGGAGAGGATCTGCCCATGACCCATTGCCGGTTCGAGAGCCACCACTGCAACTGTTTTGCAGTCCCCTCCGAGATCTGGACGTGATCGGACAGGTCGCCCTGGTGCTGCGCCCACTGGAACTTCAGGTCCCACTGCAGAGCCCGCATATGCCATCTGGCATGAGTGACCAGCAGGATGCAGGAGGCCATGAGGCCCAGCAGCCTCAGGGTCATCCGTACCGAAACCCAGGATAAGGGCTGAAAGATCGGAATCATAGCCTGAATATCCCGGACTCGCCGTTCGGGAGGATAGGCCCGAAACTGCGTCGTGTCCAGAACTGCTCCGATGAAAAGGAGCTGTGGAGAAGGAATCAGATGCGACTTTGGCACATTGATGGAGAACCCCAGCGAGTGCAGGAGTTCGGCCGTAGTCTGGAGGTGGGAGACAACTGCCTGGGACGAGCCCGCCTTCAGCAGCCAGTCGTCGAGGTAGGGGAAGACTGAAACCCCTGCCCGGCGCAGATGAGCTGCGACCACCGCCATCACTTTCGTGAACACCCGAGGGGCACTGGTAAGGCCAAAGGGGAGCACGGTGAACTGAAAATGCTCGAGGCCTACCGTGAACCGAAGGTAACGCCGGTGGGCCGGCAGGACGAGGATGTGGAAATAGGCGTCCTGCAAGTCCAACGCTACCAACCAGTCTCCGGGGTCGAGGGCAGTCAAGACCTGAGCTAGGGTGAGCATCTTGAACTTCTCCTTCCGGAGGAAGCGATTGACGTTCCGGAGGTCCAAGATAGGACGCATGTCCTCCTTGTCCTTTTTGGGCACCAGAAAGTAGTGGGAGTAGCAACCACGCCCTACTTCTGGGGTCGGAACATGCTCGATGGCCCTCTTGGCCAAGAGGGCCGTGACTTCCTTCTGTAGAAGCACCAAGTGATCCCCTGACATGCGGTGGAATTGAGGTGGCATGGCTGGGGGGTGGTCTCGAAGGGGAGGGAGTAGCCCCTTCGGACAATGTCCAAGACCCACTTGTCCGAGGTGATGGGACGCCAGTGGTGAAGGTGATGGCGGACCCTGCCCCCGACTGGCGTGCTGTGCACCTGAAAGGAGGGACTAGGAGGGCTTGGAGGCCGCGGACGGGTTGGAGGTGGTGGCCTGACCCGCACGCTGGTTGCCCGAACCGCCACGGCGGTATCCACGTCCTCGGCCACGCGAGCGCTTGCTGCGCGGGCCGTTGGCCGGGCTGTGGACGTGACTGGGCGCCCCTTCCGTGGCCACGAAAGGGCGAAAAGCAGAGCGTTTGCGGAGGGCGCACAACAGCAAGGCCCAGGGACTTAGCAGTAGCCCGTGAATCCTTGAAACGCTCCAGCGCATGGTCCGCCTTTGAACCAAAGAGACCGACTCCATCAAAGGGCATGTCCATGAGAGTATTCTGGACATCCCCTGAAAAACCAGTGGTTCTCAGCCAGGCGTGGCGACGCAGCGCCACCGTCGTTGCAAGCGATCTGCCCAGCGAGTCGGCGGTATCAAGGCCACAGCGGATGGTATACTTAGCCGCATCACGCCCTTCCGCAATAGCGCGGGTAAGCAGTGTCTGGACCTCCTCAGAACACTGCGGCAAAACATCAGCCACCGAATCCCACAGGGAGTGGGTGTATCGGCCCAAGAGGCAAGCGGTATTAACAGACCGCAGAGCCAGCACTGGAGGAAGAGAAAGCCTTCTTCCCAAAGTGATCCAGGCGCTTGGATTCCCTATCCGGAGGGCGGTAGGGAAGGCTGTTTGGGAGGCAGAGGCTTGGACAACCAAGCTCTCAGGGGTGGGGTGTTGGGAGAGAAACAGGGGGTCGCCCGGAGCCGGGCGATGGCGTCGGGCCACGTTCCTATCCACAGGAGCCCCTGTGGTGGGTTTGGACCAGGCACCCAAAGAACGTCAGTGAGTGCATCGTTGAACGGCAGCACAGGCTCCGAAGAGGAGGCCGCCGGCTGAAGCACTTCAGTCAGGAGGTTAGTCCTGACGGCCACTGTAGGCAACTGGAGATTTAAGGCTCCAGCAGCTCTACGCAACACCGTTGCAAAATTAGCCCCCTCCTCCGTTGCCACGGGAGGAGACAGCATGCCAGAGTCGGGGGAGGTATCCAGCCCACTGGCATCCCCAAGTTCCTCAACCCAGTCCGGGTCAAACTCGCACTGTTGTGTGAGAGGGTCGTCAGACCCCTCCCAGCTCTCCTGGTCCTCCTCAGGTTGAAAAGATGGAGGAGGAGGGACATAAGGGACCCAAGGCCTCATCGGCGCCGGAACCGGCGTCGGGCGGCGCCGGTCCGGCTCCATGTCCGGACCCGGGGAGAACCGGGGAACGACGCCGCCCGGAGCCCCGGACGGCGTCGGAAGCGGCACCGGGGACATCGGCGTCGGCGGAGGCGTGGTTAGGTCAACCGGCGTCGATGGAGGTTGCGGCACCACCGGAACCGGGGTCGAGGCCGGGGCCGGGCCGAGGCCGGGACGAAGGCTGGTGGGACAGGCGACGCCGGGACCGGAGTCGGCGGCGACGCCGGAGCAACCCCATCTGGGCCCGCGGGGCCCGAAGGCGCACCGGAGGGACCTTGAGGCCCGAAGAGGCGGGCCATGGCCGACAGGAATTTCTGTACTTCGGCCGGAGTCGCCCCCGAACCCGGGAAGGACGGGTAATGCGGGGGCAACTCGACAGGCACGTCCGGGGCCGCGGGGGCGGGGACGGTGCCGACAGGGACCTCAGCCGAGTCGCGCGACCGGCGAGGCGAAGTCTTAGAGCGATGACGCCGCTTAGACTTCTTGTGCTTCGACTTACCGGAGGAGCGCGAAGACTTGGATTCCGACGAACGGCGGGGACTCCGCGTCCGGCCCCTCGACCTCTCCCGGGACCGGGGCTTGCTGCGGCGCGGAGCCGACTGCCGGACTTCAAGGAGCTTTCGAGACCGCTCTCGCAAAGCCTTCGGATGAAGTTTCCGGCAGTCAGGGCACGACTTCGTGTCGTGGCCTCGGCCGAGGCAGAAGAGACACTCGAGGTGGGGGTCCGTGATGGACATCATACGACCACATACCTCGCAGGGCTTAAAGCCGGGCATCCCTACGACACCTTAGGAGTCGTGAAGACTTGTTGAAGAGAACAGTGAAAAATTTCACAAAAAGATAGTCAAAAAGTGACTAGGGCACTGCTCTTCCCGGATCTGCGCTTACTGGCGCGGAAAAAGAAGAACTGACGTCAGCGCGCAGGGCGGCGCCTAAGTACTGCCCGCGACGTCATCCCGGCGATCACGACGCCGACGACGGACGCGGAGCCGCACGACGCCGCCTACCGACGCGCAAGGGTACTGCTACGCAAAAAGCTTTCCGGATCCAGCCTGACGCCTGGGGATATTCTAAGGTAAGGAATCTGTCACTAACGTGTCTCTTTCAGATATGGTATCATCTATCTGACAAATGCACAAGTTACTAACTTGTGTAACGATATATCTGTAAGAGACAGTAGTTAGTGATAGATTCCTTACCTAGAATATCCCCAGGCGTCAGCTGGATCGAAAGCCTGGTAGTACACCTTGCGCGTCGGTAAGCGGCGTCGTGCGACTCAGCGTCCGTGCTCGGCGTCGTGATCGCCGGATGACGTCGTGAGCAGTACTAGGCGCCGCTCTGCGCGCTGCGTCAGTTCTGTACACGACTTTCCGCGCCAGGAACGCAGAGCCATGCAAGAAGCTGACACAGGTGTCTGAAAAATACTAGGGCCCTGAAAGGGATGTCCTTAACCCTAGAAATCAGTTCGCAGAACGGGGAGGATGGGTGGGGCGGTAAGGAATCTATCACTAACTACTGTCTCTTACAGATATATCGTTACACAAGTTAGTAACTTGTGCATCTGAAAGAGACACGTTAGTGATAGATTCCTTACCTTAGAATAGATACCCCAGCAATACCAACCCGGTGGTGGGTCTGCGAACAAAGATCAGACAAGGAAGTCCTGGAGGACAGAACGGCCAAAGAAGCCGTCCCTCCGGACCTGACTGTCAAGGCAGTAATGTTTAGTAAACGTGTGCAGCGAGGCCCACGTAGCCGCCTGACAGATAACCGGCAGCGGAACACCGCGGCCCAAGGCCGTGGTAGCAGCCGTTGCCCTGGTGGAATGGGCACGCAGCCCAACAGGAGGTTCCTTTTTAGCCAAAGAATAGCAGGTCTTGATGCACAAGGTAACCCAGCGGGAGATGGTCCTCTTGTGCACCGCCCGACCGTTTTGGCGCCCACGTAGCCAACAAAGAGCTGGTCATCCACCCGGAAGTGTTTTGTGCGGTCAATATAGAAAGAGAGCGCACGTTTTGGGTCCAGACGGTGGAGCCTCTCTTCCTCTCTGGAAGGATGCGGAGGCGGAAAGAAGGTGGGCAAAGTGATGGTCTGCCCAATGTGGAAAGCAGTAACCACCTTTGGCAAGAAGGACGGACGCGTCCGAAGAACAACCTTGTCTGGATGAACAGACAGAAAGGGAGGTTTGCAAGATAGAGCCTGGAGCTCACTCACCCGCCGAGCGGAGGTGATGGCCACCAGAAAGGCTGTCTTCAGAGTCAGAAGACGAAGAGGACAGTTATGCAGAGGCTCAAAGGGAGCGCACATTAAAAAGGTAAGAACCAAGTTCAAGTCCCACTGAGGCATTACAAACGGAACAGGAGGGAAGAGGTGAGTAATGCCTTTTAAGAACCTGTTAACAACAGGGGACTTGAAAAGGGAGGGCTGATCAGGGAGCCTGAGGAAGGCCGAGATAGCACAAAGATAACCCTTGATGGTACCCAGGGCAGAACCCTGTTGGGCCAGAGAGAAGGAACAGAAGGACCTCAGAAAGAGGGGCAGAAAGGGGATCCACAGCCTTTGCTGTGCACCATGCCACAAATTTGTTCCACCTGCAGGCGTATACCACCTTAGTGGAGGGACGCCTGGCTGCCAGAATCACATCACAAACTTCGGGAGGCAAGTCGAAAGGAATCAACTGCCGCCGCTCAATCTCCACGCAAGCAGGTGTAGACTGGACAGGTTCGGGTGGAGGACCGTCCCCTGCTGCTGCGACAGAAGATCCTCCCGAAGAGGCAGACGGATCGGGGGATCTATGCTCATATTGAGTAGCTCGGGATACCAAACTCTTCGAGCCCAGTCCGGAGCCACAAGAATGACTTGGGCCCGGTCGTGCCGAATCTTCTTCAACACTCTGGGTAGAAGTGGTATAGGCGGAAAGGCGTACAACAGACCGCAACTCCACTCGCGACGAAAAGCGTCGCCGAGCGAGTGCCGCCTTGGAAATTCCAACGCGCAGAACTGATGACATTGCGCGTTCTCTTCGGTGGCGAATAGATCTAACCAAGGCTCTCCCCACTGTAGAAAGAGTCCTTGCGCCACTTCCGAGTGAAGACGCCATTCGTGATCCATCATGCACCTGCGGCTGAGTTCGTCCGCCCTGGCGTTCAGAGAACCTGCCAGGTGTTGAACCATCAGGAACATGCCCTGATGTTCCAGCCATGTCCAGAGGCGCAGAGCCTCCTGACAAAGGGTCCAAGACCCCACCCCGCCCTGTTTGTTGCAGTACCACATGGCGGTGGTGTTGTCTGTGAACACCTGCACTACCTTCCCTTTGACAGAGGGAAGGAATGCCTTGAGTGCAAGCCGGATCGCCCGGAGCTCCAGAAGGTTGATATGGAGCCGGGACTCCGCCGGAGACCAGAGGCCTCTGATCTCCGCCTCTCCCATGTGACCGCCCCATCCCAGAAGGGACGCGTCCGTCACAACTGTATGCTCTGGCTGGGGAAGGGAGAGGGATCTGCCCATGACCCATTGCCGGTTCGAGAGCCACCACTGCAACTGTTTTGCAGTCCCCTCCGAGATCTGGACGTGATCGGACAGGTTGCCCTGGTGCTGCGCCCACTGGAACTTCAGGTCCCACTGCAGAGCCCGCATATGCCATCTGGCATGATTGACCAGCAGGATGCAGGAGGCCATGAGGCCCAGCAGCCTCAGGGTCATCCGTGCCGAAACCCAGGATAAAGGCCGAAAGATCGGAATCATAGCCTGAATATCCCGGACTCGCCGTTCGGGAGGATAGGCCCGAAACTGCGTCGTGTCCAGAACTGCTCCGATGAAAAGGAGCTGTGGAGAAGGAATTAGATGCGACTTCGGCACATTGATGGAGAACCCCAGCGAGTGCAGGAGTTCGGCCGTAGTCTGGAGGTGGGAGACGACTGCCTGGGGCGAGCCCGCCTTCAGCAGCCAGTCGTCGAGGTAGGGGAAGACTGAAACCCCTGCCCGGCGCAGATGAGCTGCGACCACCGCCATCACTTTTGTGAACACCCGAGGGGCACTGGTAAGGCCAAAGGGAGCACGGTGAACTGAAAATGCTCGGGGCCTACCGTGAACCGAAGGTAACGCCGGTGGGCCGGCAGGACGGGGATGTGGAAATACGCGTCCTGCAAGTCCAACGCTACCAACCAGTCTCCAGGGTCGAGGGCAGTCAAGACCTGAGCTAGGGTGAGCATCTTGAACTTCTCCTTCCGGAGGAAGCGATTGACGTTCCGGAGGTCCAAGATAGGACGCATGTCCTCCTTGTCCCTTTTGGGCACCAGAAAGTAGTGGGAGTAGCAACCACGCCCTACTTCCGGGGTCGGAACATGCTCGATGGCCCTCTTGGTCAAGAGGGCCGTGACTTCCTTCCGTAGAAGCACCAAGTGATCCCCTGACATGCGGTGGAATTGAGGTGGCATGGCTGGGGGTGGTCTCGAAGGGGAGGGAGTAGCCCCTTCGGACAATGTCCAAGACCCACCTGTCCGAGGTGATGGTGCGCCAGTGGGGAAGGTGATGGCGGACCCTGCCCCCTACTGGCGTGCCGTGCACCTGAAAGGAGGGACTAGGAGGGCTTGGAGGCCGCGGACGGGTTGGAGGTGGTGGCCTGACCCGCACGCTGGTTGCCCGATCCGCCACGGCGGAATCCACGTCCTCGGCCACGCGAAGACGCCTGCTGCGCGGGCCGGTGGCTGGGCTGCTGACGTGAAGGGCGCCCCTACCGTGGCCACGATAGGGGCGAAAAGCAGAAGGCAGCGGAGGGCGTGTAGCAGAAAGGCCCAGGGACTTTGCAGTAGCCCGTGAGTCCTTAAAGCGCTCCAACGCATGGTCTGCTTTGGACCCAAAGACCGACTCCATCAAAGGGCATGTCCATGAGAGTATTCTGGACATCCCCTGAAAAACCAGTGGTTCTCAGCCAGGCGTGGCGCCGGAGCGCCACCGTCGTTGCAATCGACCTGCCCAGCGAGTCGGCGGTGTCAAGGCCACAACGGATAGTGTATTTGGCCGCATCCCTTCCTTCCGCAATGGCGCGGGAAAGCAGTGCCTGGACCTCCTCAGGGCACTGGGGCAAAACATCCGCCACCGAATCCCACAGGGAGTGGGTATATCGGCCCAAAAGACAAGCGGTGTTAACGGACCGCAAGCCAGCACTGGAGGAAGAAAAACCTTTCTTCCCAAACTGATCCAGGCGTTTGGATTCCCTATCCGGAGGAGCGGTAGGGAAGGCGGTTTGGGAAGCGGAGGCTTGGACAACCAAGCTCTCAGGAGTGGGGTGGACAGAAAGAAACAGGGGGTCGCCCGGAGCGGGCGATGGCGTCGTGACACGTTCCGATCCACAGGAGCCCCTGTGTTGGGCTTGGACCAGGCGCCCAAAAGAACGTCAGTGAGGGCGTCGTTAAACGGCAGCACAGTCTCCGCAGAGGAGGCTGCCGGCTGAAGCACCTCTGTCAAGATGTTAGTCTTGACCGTCAAAGTAGGGAGCTGGAGACGTAAGGCCCCAGCAGCCCTACGCAACACCGTACCAAAATTGGCCCCCTCCTCCGTAGCCACGGGAGGAGACAGCATGCCAGTGTCAGGAGAAGTATCCAGACCACTGGCCTCCCCTAGACTCTCTGTCCAGTCCTCATCATACTGACAGTTGCGTGTCAGAGGGTCATCAGACCCCTCCCAGTCCTCCTGGTCCTCCTCTGGTTCAAAATAAGGAGGAGGAGGGACATTTGGGACCCAAGGTCCCATCGGCGCCGGAGCCGGCGTCGAGCGACGTCGCTCCGGGTCCATGTCCGGGCCGGAAGGAACTGGGGGACGACGCCGCCCGGAGCCCAGGGCGGCGTCGAGGACGGCACCGGAGACATCGGCGCCGGCGGAGGTGTCGTGAGGTCGACCGGCGTCGATGGGGGTTGTGGAGCCGGGATCGAGGCCGGGGCCGAAGCCGGAATCGAGGCTGGAGGCTCGGGCGGCGCCGGGGCCGGAGCCGCCGGCGGCGCCGGAGCAACCCCATCAGGGCCCGCGGGGCCCGAAGGCGCACCGGAGGGGCCTGAAGGCCCGAAGAGGCGGGCCATGGCCGACAGGAACTCCTGTACCTTGGCCGGATCCGCCCCCGAACCCGGGAAGGGCGGGTATGACGGGGGCGACTCCACAGGCAAGTCCGGGGCCGCGGGGCGGGGACGGTGCCGGGAGGGGCCTCAGCCGAGTCGCGAGACCGGCGGCGAAGTCCGAGAGCGACGATGCTTCTTGGACTTCTTGTGCTTCGACTTACCGGACGAAGAAGTCGACGACCGGTGTGCACTCCGCGAGCGACCCCTGGACCTCTCACGCGACCGGGGCTTCCGCGGAGCCGAATGCCGGGCCTCGAGGAGCTTTCGAGACCGCTCTCGCAAAGCTTTCGGGTTGAGGGCCTGGCATTCGGGACAAGACTCGGTGTCGTGGCCTCGGCCGAGGCAGAAGAGACACTCCCAATGCGGGTCGGTGACGGACATCATCCGCGCACAGGCGCCGCATCGCTTGAAGCCGGGCATCCCTACGACACCTTAAAGTTGTGAAAAAACCAGTGAAAAAATCACCAAAAAGTATGGTCAAAAATTGACCAGGGCACTGCTCTTCCCGGATCTGCGCTTGCTGGCGCGGAAAAAGAAGAACTGACGTCAGCGCGCAGGGCGGCGCCTAAGTACTGCCCGCGACGTCATCCCGGCGATCACGACGCCGACGACGGACGCGGAGCCGCACGACGCCGCCTACCGACGCGCAAGGGTACTGCTACGCAAAACTTTCCGGATCCAGCCTGACGCCTGGGGATATTCTAAGGTAAGGAATCTATCACTAACGTGTCTCTTTCAGATATATCCTCTTATACAAGAGCTGGGTCGCCATGAGTGGACTCATGTGTGCCCAGGTTTAGTTTCCTGGTGTACTTCTATCCATCACACCTATAGTATATAGGCTGGTAGTTTATCAAGCGTACTCATCAAAAATGAGGTTGAGCGTTTAGACCTGACAAAGATGGAAGGCAATAACAAACATCCATATTTAAAATTTAAAAATGTGCATTCTCATTCATAGCTATACACATTCGTTATTGGGTATTCGACATGTATAATATCCATGCATAACTTCTCATAACAGTAGTAATATGGTGCATGCATTGAAAGATGATACAGCATGCAATCATGTGAGTTACGGTACTCCCAATAGTCCAATCAATAACGCCTTACCGTGAAGGTGGGCAACCAAGACATCTAGGTAGAGGCAGGAGAAGCACACTATGCGGGCTGCAGAAGCAAGTCCATGGGAGCAAAAGAGAGGAGGTTAGCTAGCGTGGCTGCCACGAAGCATCCACTGTGTGACCCTGCTGACGGATTGCGGTTGTACTCGCATGTCTGCAGTGCTCCTCGTGCGGTGCACCTACCCTGTCCCTCTGCTCGCCCGGGTTCAGGGCAAGTGCAAGGGGTGTGTGGTATTGGTAGGCGTTTGTCGCTTATCGGCGCTGTAGTAATTGTGCATGTCGGACAGTCATCTTTTCATGGTTAAACTAGAGAGTGTTGTGTCTGTATGGCGGCCATTTCTCAGTGGTGTGTTTATCAGTAAACTCTACAGTTACTGGGATCAGTGGCACCCATCAGTGTGTAATGTGCATATTCTTATCCTTACTCTGAGGACTGCATATCTCTCATGGTTCAGCATCGGTGGTTAAACCAAGTATTAAGATACAAGGCTTTCCCTAATGAGTCCAGATGGTCTTGTTTTTACATTAAAGTAACAACTGATTCCTCACCATGGTAGTCATATTCATTTCCTCTGGTGGATCGGGCAGGAAAATGTGAACGTATCAATTCTAGGTATCTGATAATGCAGTTAATAAGTGGTACTCAGTTGGGGTGATGGAATCTGCACTGGAGTACGCTGAAATTGATTATGTCAGTCATAGGTTCAATACAGGGAATCTCATTGTTTAGGCCTTGTTTGTGCGTGTGCAGGCGGAAAACCCTGCGCTGGTCTCTCTTGAATAGTGAAGTTGTGTCCCATGCTGGGATAGCTTCCAGGACCGTCCACCGTAGGTCATCCGGTGTGTGTCGTAGTTCGTTAAAGTGATTGCACATTTTGATAGCGTTGCATGCACAGCGGATGGTACTCCTATGGTCCTCAATCCTGATTTTGATGGGTCTAGTAGTCATGCCTACATAGTAGAGGTTGCAAGGGCAGTGGATGAGGTACACACAGTTTTTGGTGTTGCAGTTGGTATGTTGTCTTTGGGTCCATACAAAGTTATTGCACAATGTCAGTTCCTTGGAGTGTGATAAGGGGACAAACGCTGCAGGAACCACATGGGTAATGTTCAGTCACTGGGGGTAGCTTCCATGGGGCGATTGGGTTTGATCTCTTATATTTGGGTCTAGTATGCACCAATTGATCTCTCAAGTTGTGGGTTCTCTTAAATGCGAAGCGTGGCCGTGCCAGGTTCATACAGCCCGTGTTCAGGATGTTTCAAGGTCTCATGATGTTTCTGATCTTGTTTGACAGGGGGGTGAAGGTGGTCATGCAGGTGATGGTATATTCAGTAGTTTTGGTGGTATTTTCTACCAGGGCTTTTCGGTTATTGTTGCATGCCCTTTTCTCTGCACGTTTGACCACCTTAGGTGGGTAGTTCCTTGTCAGCAGGTTGTTGCTCAGAGTTTTGGCTTCTGCGTCGTAATCCTCCAAGGTGCTACACTTCTCAGTATCCATAAGAATTGGCCAAATGATAGATTTTCACGCAGTGCTTTCGAATGGTGGCTGTCGAAGGTAGGGGGACTGCTGCAGTCGGTCTTCTTATAGGTTTTTGTATTGAGTTCCCCTTGATTGATGAAAATGAGGAGGTCCAGAAATGGTAATTGTTTTGCAGAGTAGGAGATAGTGAATCTGAGGAAGGGATCCAGCGTGTTCACCCAATCCTTAAATTCATAGCAACTGGTTTCCTCACCTTTCCCAAAAAATCAAAATTTCATTAAAGTACCGTTTCCAAGTTATGATGTTTCTTTGGTATGGATTGGAAGGTGTAAAGATGTGTAGAGATTCAAAATGGGCCATGTACATGCAGGCCAGGCTTGCGGCGCGAAAGTACTGCCCATCGAAGTGCCTTGTATTTGATGGTATAGTAGAGGTTTGTATTTGAAGAAGTTGTTTTTCAATTCCAAAGTGGCGCATTCTATGATGAAGTCAACTGGAGTGTTGGTAGTTAGTGTTGTAGTTCTGAGGTGGGTATCAGTCCAATCAATCGTTGCGTCCTGTGGGATAGGGCCTCCAAGTCTAGGCTCATCAGAACGTGGATTTCTTCTGGATGTTCAACATTGGCAATCAAGGTGAGAACATCCCTGGTGTCTTTCAAAAACGACGGTGTATTCTGGACTAGGGGTCGTAGAAAGTAGTCACAGAATTGACTCAGAGATTTCAAAAGCAATCCGATGCCAGAGACTATTGGTCTTCCTGGTGGTGGATGGACCCCCTTATGTATTTTGGGTAGTACGTAGAAGTAGGGTGTCCTGTCGGAGGTATTTACAAGAAATTCCGCTTCATGCTGGGTAATCCATTGTTGTGTTTCCGCTGTGGAGACCATAGATTTGATCTGTGTAGATAATTTTTCAGTGGGATGTGTATCCAATTTTTGGTAGTATTTAGTGTTTGCCAGTGGTCGAAGAAATTCTTGCTCATAATCACTAGACTTCATTATCACTGTTGCAGACCCTTTATCTGCTGGTTTTATCGTAAGCTGTGGGTCATCTGATAACGTTGAGAGCGCTCTTCTTAATCTTGTAGGGAGGTTGTTGTAGGGTCGCTGTGGTCCGAGAGCGTTGGTTTCCTTAAGCACAGTCTTCTCAAAGGTGAGAATTTCATTGGGCGTCATTGCCGCAGTTAGAGTGAATTTGGATGGTGTCCATAGTCCTGTGCCTTGATGATCCGGAGTCTTCTTGTCAAGGAAGAAGGAGCGCAATCGGATCTTTCTAAAGAATTGATTTAATTCACCCGTCAATCTAAAGTCGTCTTCTTTGGGTGTTGGGACAAAACCTAGGCCTTTTTGTAGGACCTCTTCTTCGTCTCTCGTGAGGATCCTATGCAAGAGATTCACCACTAGTTTTTTTTTGGTCTGGCTCCTGGTTTGACGTGTTGTGTCTGTATCTTGCCAGTGTACCTGCTTCTGTCCGTCTCTTCTTCTTCCTCTGCCCCTGCCCCAAAAAGGCTGAGGATTTGGGAGTTGGACGAACGGTTATTGGGGTCCTGGGAATCTGGGGTACCACATCGGTGTTGGCCCTGGGAAGGGAGATGGTTGATAACCGTACGTTGGTGGTGTGGGGGAGTAATCCTTGTTGGCTGTTCCTGTTTCCCCAGCTCTCATTATTTGACTCACTGTTGGAAGAGTGGTATGATCTTCAGGATGATGTAGATCGTTCCTCAGAAGAAACATCAATCCCTGATGGTTGGTAGTCTTCTTTCGTATATTAGAAGATCTTTTCTTTATCGAATCTCCTTATGTCTTTCTGTAGCTTGGATATTTTCTGTTGCATTATATAGTCTTTATGCTCGTTCATTTCAGCACTGATTTCCGCCAGTCTAGATATATAGGATGAAATGCTGATCCCTGTTTTTAGTGCATTTTCTGCAATGTTGCTCCTAATGATCAGCGCGCCTGATAAGCGTTTGGCAGTGTTGATGATTAGCACCAACCAATCGCGGGTTCACTCCCACGCTATCTGGCTCCACTCACGCCTGAAGGTGACGTCTTCCAGAAACAAGTGAGGGGCTGTGGTCACTATTAAGTCATTTGGTGCTATATTAGCCCTTAGATATTCAGTCATGACTGCACCATATAGCTGCGGTTTTTTTAGGGCAGTGATTAAGTTCCAATCGCTCTGGTTACTGCTAGTCGAGGTCCCACCATCTGCTCCAAATAGTGAGGGTGTTCTGAGTATCTCTGCGATGAGGTCTTCGCCAAAACTGAGTCCTTGGTTCTCTTCCATGATTGTATGGTTTAAGAGGATGGGAATGTAAGAGTATCGAAAACAGAGAAGAGGGTGAGGGAAGAGAAAGGAAAGTTAGAGTCCCTTGGCGATATTGCCATGCTTACAATGGTATCAAAAAAAGAAGACGGGAACTGGGAGCTGATGAAGGTCAAGTGGCCATGCTCCAAATAAAGATCAATTCAAGACCTGGAGGATGGGGGGGGCACGGTTTCTATAGGAAAGGTGCGGACAAATCAGGGGGGGCGAGGGGGACACACATCCCTGTGGGTGTCATGCTTCATCATCGGGCGGGTGCTCCTTGTCGGGTTGGCGCTGCAATGCCCTACGGGTCCCCCAAAGGGTCACTTTGGTGGAGATCTTTTTAATTTGGTTGCCGTCAGATGAGTGCAAGGATGTCTAAAGTGGGGTGGTGAGAGAAGTGTGGTGGTGGTTTATTAAAACTGACTTGGCAATGTCAAACATATCTTTATTCTGTAGACTCACCTGTCAGGATAAAAAAAACAAGGATTGTGAGCGCTACTTCAAGGGTCAATGATGGGCCCAAGTAGCTAGTGTGATTCAATGTGGGACAACATGTTTTGCACCTCTCTGGCCTATGCAAGATCCGCGGTGCTTCTTCAGGACCAAAGGAAATGGTGAAATAGTTTCCCCACTTTATATTAACATGCTAGGTTCCCCCTACGTGGGTGGTACCTGTATGGTCTGTGTAAAGAGAACGTCCCACCTAAAAAGACAAAGATAGAGAGGGAATAATAATCATAATCAGTATAGTCCTGATATGGTATCATGTATCTGAAATATATATACTCTTGTACCAAAGCTGGGTCACCACGAGTGGACTCATGTGTGCCCAGGTATAATTTCCTGGTGCACGACTATCCATCAGCCCTATACTGGTGGTTTATCAAGCATACTCATCAAAAACGAGGTTGAACATTTAGACCCGACAAAGATGGAAGGCAATAACAAACATCCATATTTAAAATTCAAAAATGTGTATTATCGTTCATATCTATTTATATCCGTTATCGGGTATTCGACATGTATAATATCCATGCGTAACTTCTCATAGCAGTAGTGACATGGTGCATGCATTGAAAGATCGATACAGCATGCAATCATATGAGTTAAGGTACTCCCAATAGTCCAATCCATAACGCCTTACCATGAAGGTGGGCAACCAAGCCTTCTGGGTAGAGGCTGGGGACGGGCACTCTATGCAGGCTGCAGAAGCAAGTCCGTGGGAGCAAAAGAGAGAAAGTTAGCTAGCACGGCTGCCATTAAGCATCAGCTGTGTGACCCTGCTGACGAATCGCGGTTGTACTCGCGTGTCTGCAGTGCTCCTCATGCGGTGCACCTACCCTGTCCCTATGCTCGCCCGGGTTCAGGGCGAGTGTAGGGGGTGTGTGGTATTAGTAGGTGTGTTTGTCGCTTATCGGTGCTGTAGTAATTGCACATGTCTGGCGGTCATCTTAACATGATTATTTAAACTAGAGTGCTGTGTCTGTATGGCGGCCATTTCTCAGTGGTGTATTCATCAGTAAACTCTACAGTTACTGGGATCCCTGGCACCCATCAGTGTGTAATGTGCATATTCTTATCCTTACTCTGAGGATTGCATATGTCTCGTGGTTCAGCATCAGTGGTTAAACCAAGTATTAACATAGAAGGCTTTCCCTAATGAGTCCAGATGGTCTCGTTTTTGCATTAAAGTAAGAACTGATTCCTCACCATGGTAGTCCTATTTATTTCCTCTGGTAGATCAGGCAGCAAAAAGGTAAACGACACCCTCGCACTCATCTGACGGCAACCAAATTAAAAAGTTCTCCACCAAAGTGACCCTTTGGGGGACCCTTAGGGCATTGAGCACCGGCCCGATGAGGAGCACCCCCAGGGATGTGTAAGGGCAACAAGAAATAGTCTTAATAGACTTGTTGACTGTCCCACCCGGTTTGCCCGCAACTTTCCGATAGGAACAGTGTATACCCGCACCCCCACCATGCCCCCCAATGGTCTTGAATTGAGCTTTATTTGGAGCACGGGCACTGGTCCTTCATCAGCTCCCAGTCCCCTTCTTTTTTTGATACCGCTATCCTAGCAAGCCACAATATGGGGCCTCAGAGCCAGGATTGGATGTTAGAGCAGGCTGCTTAGTTGCGTTCAGCTGTTTTTTCTATAGTGGAATGCAGTTGGATACCCATGTATTGGATCCCCTGAGCTGCCCAGGGAACAGAGAAGAGGCTGTCCAGCTGGGTTCTCTCGCTCAGGGGGTATGGCGAGTTTGAGGGCCTGGGACTTCCACACATTAATCTTAAAGCCAGAGACCCTAACAAATGTCTCTAGTTCCTGCAGCAGCGGGGGCAAGGAACATTAGGGTTGAATGATGTCCACTAGTCAGTTTAACAACCTGGTTTCCCATGGTTATACCCTCGATTTGAGGGTGTACGCAGATCCGCTCGACAAAGGGCTCCATGTAGAGGGCAAATAAAAGTGGGGACAGAGGGCATCCCAGTCGTGTCCCCCTTGATATGGGGAAGAGCTTGGACAGCGGCCCATTAACCCGCACTGAGGCAGTGGAGCCTGCATAGCTGGACAAAATCCACTTGTGGAAGCGCCGACCCAGACCCGCCCTTGCAAGGACCAACTGAACTCGTACTAGTGAAGTGTACTCGGCCAAATGCTTTTTCAGCGTTGATCGAGATTAACAAAGTGGGGACTCTGGAACGAGTTGTTCAATCAATAAGATGGCGGATACATTTAGTATTATCACTGCAGTTTCTTCCAGGAATAAACCCTGCTTGATCCGGGTCTATCAGCTCCGGCATGTATGAGCCCAAGCGAGCGGCTAGTATGCTGATAAAGATTTTAGCATCTACATTTATAAGTGAGATGGGTCCGTATGAGGAGCAGAGGGTGTGGTCTTTCCCGGGTTTAGGAATGACCGTAATGATGGAGCCCTGTTCACTAAATGAGTTGTACAGGTGGGTCAAGACGGGCGCTAACTGCACAGCAACTGTTTTATAGAAAGTGGAAGTGAGGCCGTCCTGTCCAGGTGGCTTATCTACAAGGAGTTTTCCTATTTCCCTGAGGAATTCCTCTACCGTTGCATCCTGTTCTAGATGGAGACTGTCGCTAGCGGGCAGACTTGTTAGGGGAGCCTGTGCTATGTATTCAGCCTCTGTTTGACTTAGCTGTTCCGCTATGTCTAAATCAGCATAGAAGCATTCAAATTCTGCCGCTATTCCTTCATTGTGGCGTAGACTAGAGTCAAGCTGGCCCTGAATCTCTGCAACCCTATGGCGCTGGGTTAGGGCCCTCAGGCAATGAGCAAGTAGTCGCCTCCTTCTTATTGCCCCTAGGAATAATATTCTGCTTAGTGCGAAGGAGGGAATATTCTGCTGTATCTAAATCTAGGGTTTTAAGTTGAGTTCTGGCTAATGTTAGTTGGTGCCTTATCTTATGTTAACCTGTCTGAGAGTATCCTCTGGGGCCCTCACTTGCTCCTCCAATGCAGAACGCTTGTCTCTTCTATCTGTATTGAGTTTTGCCGTTATAGCTGTAAAAGCACCCCTCACCACTGCCTTGAGAGTGTCCCAAAGTAGCGCTACTGTATCTGGGTTATCATTGGAGGTAAGGTAAGCCTCTATGGTGTTCTGTAATGGTGGGCTCGTAGGCTAATAACCTGGGGCCGAGACGCCACAGGTGTGGCTACGGGCGTGGGCTGTGTGCGTGCAGGGTAGTTAAAATCAGGTATGGTTTGACAGGGCCGCCACCCCAATGTCTGTGTGTGAAATAGCTGACATAAGGCAAGGAGTTGCAAGAAAAGAGTCAATCCTGGCACATGTCTGATGTGCTGCAGAGAAGGTGTAATCTTTCGTAGTGGGATTCCGGGACCTCCAGAATTCTGTCAATCCCGCCTCTTTCAGCCATTGCAAGCCCTGTGGCGTATACGCCCCAGTTTGGCCCGCCCTGTAGGTAAAAGGTCCAGGAGGGCATCCAGGACCAGGTTGAAGTCACCCCCAATTAGAATATCAGCATCAGTAGACATGAGCACACCCCCAACAGCTTGTGGAATAAAGTCTTCTTGCACCTCATTAGGGGCGTGAATGCTAGCCAAAGTGAGGGCAAGGGTGTGGGCGGAGAGTCGTAAGGAAAGGAGCCTACCTGCCTGCTCCGAATGTACCTGAAGCACCTGACTCTGGAAGCGCGTTGCCAGCAGGATTGCCACTCCTGCCTTCTTCCTGGGCTCGGAGGAGTAGTACTGTCGATCAAACCACCTGGATTTCATATGACCCCAGTCCCATTGAAGATAAATTTCCTGCAGAAGACACACATCACAGTGGGAGTATTTCAACATAGTGAGAAGTGCAAGCCGTTTAGCTGGACCGTTGAGTCGCGGACGTTTAGGTTAAGAACCTTGAACATGGCGTCAGAGTGAGTGGTCTGTCACTATCCCAGGGACCCAGGTGGCACCGCAGCGGGAGACCCCCCTGGCAGAGAGGATATTGCCTTGTGGGTGAGACAGCAGAATGGAGTGAGCAACGAGCATAGGGTAAGAGGGATAACAGCCAAACTGGAGAGAACGATTGCTCAGGTCGGCGGAGTCCAGCAAGTTATGTGGTCAGGGTCCATGTCCCTGGTGTGAGAACACAAATAGGGAAACAGAATAACGGAGATCCACCACACCAAGGCGCCTTATTGTTGTGAATAGGTGGCAGAGTAGAGGTGTCTGTCTGCAGGACCTCGCATTGCAGCTTCTCGGAACTGCAGATGTGCTACACTTCCCCGACGCAGGACTTCACATTGCAAGCCTCCGCTTATTGCATCCTCGACGACACAGGACCTAGCATTGCAAGCCTAGTAGACAGCTTCATCATAACTGTGCTGTGTGACGCATCTCCAACACAGGACGTTGCATTGCAGTCCACAGCTCATCGGAACCGTTGCTGCGCGATTCATCCTCGAAACAGGATATTGCAATGCTCTGTAACTAGGATTTAGGGTACTTTGTTAAGCGGGCCTAACTTGGTCCCGGCATCCGGTCGACCTAAACTTGTGACTTTGTCCCGGTCCATTGCAACCAGATAACCACAGTTGGGGCTTTGTGCTTCTAGGCACTATTTTTTTACCTAAATCTTTAAAATTGCCTTTCTCGGGTTCTACTGATTGGATATTTGTCATTTTGGTCTCAAATAATGTATTATATTTTACTCTACTTTTCTAAATTGGTGTGGGATTTTTCTTGTGTGTTGTTTTTACTTTATTGCTGTTTGAAGTGTTGCATAAATACTTTACACATTGCCTCTAAGTTAAACATTACTGCTTCGTGCCAAGCTACAAGAAGGTGAAGCAGAAGGGTAATTTGGAGTTTGCTTGCGTTTCACCCTGACCAGAATTGTGGTGGCTACTTGAGTGGGGTTTCAACCCTGTCAACCAGTAACTCAATTTCCTACAGGGGGTGTGGGTTTATGCAGAAGAAATACGAAGGGCATAGGTGAAGAGAAGCACACGGGTGAGCACAAAAAGAAGAGGGCCACACACAGATAACACAGGAGAGACTTACATGAAGGAGGTAATATGAAAAATGAGTACCTCAATCTCATTACAAGCAGCAGTAGAAAGACAGGAATCAAAGACAATAAATCTGTGCTTGGTCTGTGCGCCTGAGGAAAGAAGAGGAATTGAAGTTGGCGAGTGCCGCCCATTTAGGAGGCAGAAAAAAAAAATGAAGCCAACAAATGGTAAGCAATGAGCGGGCTCCAAGTCCCTTGTGGTATACAATAGCTCTCGCAAGCGAGAGCGCGTACAGCCTATGCACTGTAGCAGGTGAGAGGAGCGATCCAAAGAATTAATGTTCCATAACTTTGATTTGCCTGTTAGGATAACAGGTAGGATACTGCTATAAGAGATTGGACAAATGAGAGCAGAACTATTACTAGCATACAATACAGCTTTCAACAAGGTGCGAGTATGACTAAACAGTGTTTAAATTTGTACTTGCTCATTCCAAAATATGTCTTTGTCAAGTGGGAATCAATTAATTTAGCATTTATGGACCTAAGTTCTGCCTCCCACTGTGATAATCGAGGGAAACTGTGGTCCATAATGGGTGATATAAAAATGGATCCAGCTATCATTGCCACATTTTAATGTATGCACAAAAATATTTTTGTTTAACTGCGGTTTAACCTTAATGGTGAGATTACTAAAGTTTTTCCCATCATTGAGAGGAGTCAGACTGTCATGATCACAGATAAGGTTAAAGAGGAATACGATGTGGGCTCACAGGCTGTAATAAAAGTAAATGGAGACTTACTGCAAAATTCCTTAATGCAATTGCATTGCAGGAATTTGTTTACAGTGATGCCTCATCCAAGATGGCGGTCTGTGTAGAATAGGACGCCACAAAATTAAAGTGAAACTAAAACAGAATATCGCAAGATTTGGAAGTCTCATCTTGCAAATTTGCATGGTAGCGGCACAATTGAATCTTCAGTATAAAAGGAGAAAGGAAAGTGAATTAAATTGCTTCCCATACTTGTCGCCGGATTCTTGTAAACCCTAGAGGAGACCTTTGTTCTTCATGCTGCCTTGGATGTCTGCTTTTCTTGCCACTACTACTGATCTTGGGAGTCTGGTAGAAGGGTACATTCACTTGTGAATGTCTTTTCCTGAACTTTAATAATCTCTTATAAGGATCTGCTTTTGACTATTTGCTCTATGGAATTAACACTGCTGAACTGGGAATCATTTTCTAAGTCAAAGGCTGAATTTTCTGCATATTTTGGGGCCTTTAGTGGGTTGTGAGTGCTGTTAACTCCCTTCCGATGACACCGTGACATTTCATTAGCCTTTTTTCTAGAGTGATAGAAGTAGGATAGGGTCTTTAACACACATTTGTATTGTTCACTCTATAGAGAATGTCAGCATAAAAAATAATCATTAGGATTTTTAATTGTTTTGTTTATAGATACCCGTACATTTAATAAAAAAATTGAGTTGCTGAGAAAAAGTTTTATTAGTTTGCTTTAAAACAAAGTTATATTTGAAACGTGCCTCTGATAGTAGTCAAAAGAAAACTGATAAGTTAAATTTTCTAGTGTAGACCAGATTAAGTAAAGTGTGCTTAACAGAACCTTGCATTAGCTATCTTTGCTCTCTTATCCTCTCCCATTTCCCCTTTCCCCTTGTGTATTTGTGATTCACATTGAATTTCTGTGAGTCTGTAGTGCCTTTTGGGAGAGTTGTAGCAAGCCTTGGTGCATTCAAGGTACTTCTGCAGGACAAAGACTTCTGGTAAGTCTCCAGACTTCATGATAGATTGGGAAGTGCACAAATATAAAATTCTCTCCGAGCACATGAATCCCACCACTTTCTCTCGGGATGATATAGGAAAGGCCATAGGAGTCTTACAAAAAGATATGGAGGAAGCCAGGAGTGAAACCAATGATTGGGTCCATAAATAATGAGAATTCCAGACAGGGTAGATAGAATAAATGACCAGGACTACAAGAAATTAACCTTCTTTTCATCATGGGATGTTTGCTGACATTCATGAATACAAAGTGGAAGAAAAACAGGAGAAAATAAAGATTAAGCAAATCGTTATTATACAGATGCTTGGCCTACTCGTGCATCCATCCTGTGTCGTGTAGTTCCTATAAGACCTATATAGGATCTGCACGTTTAGACAATACACACTGTGGGACTGGTATCCAGACTGATTCCAGACCCCCCCACCGGGAGTTGGCCTGTGTACCAGCTAGCTCCCAATGCCACTATAACCTCCTCTTACCAAGGAGAGACTAGTTCTTGGCAACTATCGAACATGACAATCCTGATCCCTCAGGACCGTGGAAACAGTAACTCACTTTTTGCTCAGTCACTGGTGCTGATGTTTCCTCAGAGAGATACACAGAATAAACGGTTGGGACGTTTTCAATAAGTATTTATTGATCAGTCGTTATTCTAGTGTAAAATAAGTGCACTGAAATCACCAGTAGACAGTAGCATAGATAACTAAGTAGCCGCACTAAGAAAGTAAACAGATGGTAGGTTTCTACCATTTTGCTAAAATCATAACCACAGGCAAGCACATAAAATACATGGCAGTAAAATGCCTACTCCTACGATGCACCCTAACTAGATGTACCTAGCATGTGAGTAGGTGTAAAGCCAAGAATTCCTCTAGGATAAAGCCAACCCCATTACCTGATGTGAGACTGCGGGACCCCATTCCGGTTTCGAGCTGAACACCCCGCAAGGGATGTCAGACCACTGCGAGCTGGAGTGCAGGAACCTCAGCGTCTAGCGTCAGTGTGTCGGCATGGAAGTCGTGATCTTCTCTATCTCAGCAAGATGTGATGTTTATATACCCTAAGGTATCCCCAGGGGTTCTGCCTTGCTGTGCCAGTGTCGGACTTAGAATGACGTCGGGAATGAACTTTATACACAGTTATTATGCAGGAGATGATGGTCCTGCTGTGATTCCAAGAAACTAAGAATCCTCATGCATAATTTATGAGGCCAGTGTCCAGGGAAATACCCTACGTACTTATGTGTAGTATTGTAACTGGGTAAAAGGTCAGTCCTCCGAATCAGTTATGTATGTAGTATAGGAGAGAATGTAGGTGAAGGGTTATGATGATACCTAGACCTATATTGTGGTACCTATATGAAATATAACACCCACTCCTCATCCGACTGAACGACATTACTAAATTCTAGCATACTACTAAGGCGTCTAGAGGTTAGTACGCAACAAACAATAAAAACATTTTAAGAGAAGTAAAAAGGCGCTTAAAAAACCTTTAAAAGTGTTCTGCAAAAAAAAAAAAATCATTCAAGTAGTGGCTCTAAAGTGTTGGTAGATGCAACATTGCTGCTGCCTGCATACGCACTTGACGATCCCGGTAACACCCTGTAACACCTCACAAAGAATGTCAATTGAGCACAGATGATCTTCCGTACTTCCTGCAGCAGATGCCGAGGCAGCCTGTGCCATATCCGAGGCCTGAGTGTTGGCGGACGAGCTGGTATCCATACCAACAGGAGCAGAAACTACCTGTGGTGGCTCGAAAAACGCTGCCAACAACATAGGAATACGCTGAGGACACTGCAGAACATGGGCTGTTATCGGGTCCAGTAAAGCATCAACATTCGGTGGCGCAACCGATGGAAGTGTCAGACAGAGGTCCAACACGCATTCTTCTCCGCAGAAAAGGCATCGGAGAACAGGTAAGACACAGTCCATCCAGACTGGCCTAAATGACAGGAACCAAGAGGCGCTCAGTTACCGTAGGTGAGTTGTGCCCAGATGTTGTACCATACGATCAAAGTATTTGCGCACCAGGAGTGCTGTTGCGATCTCCTTGGTGGCTGGGACGTCCATTGCGTAGCTGAAAAGTAACAATCAGGATTCCTGCTATTAGAAACAGGATCAGCGGAAGCCCTCCAAAAATGCTTCCAAAGACTGAGTGTATAAAGTTTGGTATAACTCCGAGGACCGTCTGAAAGGTGCTTAACATTCCTGAACCTATGGTCTTAAATAGGTGCACAATACCCGTCGTATCAGACATGTTAAAGATACGACTTACCATTTCTGTGAAATGGAAAGGGCGGTTTCTACATATAAGTGCCTGTATCTCAGCCGAGGACCTTGCGATCTGGAAATCAAAAGTCTGCTGGGCGGAGGTTAAGGGCACGGTTTGCTGTTAAAGCATGGCTTTCATTCTGCTCAGAGTATCAAACCGTATAAAGGAAACATTTAGCGAAGGCCATAACGGCGCCTCCTTGACTGTATGTGTTGGTGGAAACAATACTTGCATACAGCAAGTAACCCTGGAGCTCACGGTGACTAGATATGCGATGCCCGGAAGCATCCCACAACAACCTTGATCATTCAGCATCAAGTAACTCCCATTCGAGAGAAGCCTGAATACTGGATTAATCACAGCTGCCGGGGTACCTTTCAAGTGACAGGACAGGTTTGCCACAGACCCATTACAAGCCCCGTGTAGCATAATATCCTGGCTTTTGAGAGATCCACTTAAAGCGTTCTCGCAGTTAGTACCACTTAGAAGCACTTCCATATCCCCACGCCTGCATCGAAATCTGTACGGTAAATCCCAGGACTCCCTGATGAATTCCTTACCCATTTTTTCATATCTGCCTGCTTGTTGTTGTTCTAGGCAATACTGGAACTGGAAAGTTGCGACCGGTATTGTTATATGGCCGTGGACTAACCACTCTGTGGACGGTGACTCAGCCACAGTAAAGGGTAACCTATCCAGTTTCTCAATACGCAGCAATGTATATTTTGCTCCCCCTCTGTGCCGTTTTCATCTGTTTTTCTGTTAGATTGTATACAGAAAATAATGATGTAATGTTGATAAAACGCCAAGGCACATAACCGGCGCGCAGTGACTGCAGCGTCCAGCTTAACAAAATAATAGAACGTAACTGTCCGTGTTGCAATTTGGACAAATACTGTTCTATTACATCGATAGCAGAAGATACAATGTTGCCCAGTGAATATATCCTGGATGATAATGTAGTCATGCCATTGTCAACTACGGCTAACGCCTTTTCTAGGTTAACTCTATCTATTTCTCTTAATCTCTCTGCAGCTTCTTGTTGGGAGATTTTCCAGATTTCGTTATAGATAGCATACAGAAAACGCTTCTGATGTGGTTTTCTGGGACCTAATAAAAAATCCCGTAGGTCCACATCTTCTGAGAGTAATGACAAGTGTTGTTTCACATGGGGTAGTGTTGAGGTCTTTAGCCAATCAAGTGACAACTTCCCAACACTGTATGATGTCACTACCCCCGGATGTTCTAGTTGTACATAACGGGGGTCTGGCCTGTGGATACTAAACTCTTTGGTGGAACCCCTGAATCTTTCCTGACATCTGTTTGTGTCAGTAGGCCAAACCAACCATCCCTTCCAATTGGGGTCTGATCTATTGTATTGCAATAAGTTATCCAACTTAGCCCCTCTTTCTGATGTAAAATTCCCCTCGGTGTTTAAAGGTGTTGGAATTTGAGGTGTGTTCAAGTCCTTGGTCTTCGCTATTCCAAGACAGGAAGTCTGTTGCACAGTGTCATTCAGAAAAATCATCTGCTGTGGAATTAGGCATGCTCTAAACAGGGCTTCTGTCCCCTGGACTTGCCAGTGCCTAGAACCCCAGATCGATTTCAAGTCTACAGTGTCCATCCAAAAGTCAAAACCCTGTTCAGACAGCTGGGTGATAAAGAAAGCAGAGTAAATCTGTTTGGTGTTGGTTAACATATTTTTCTGTGCAGATATTGGTGCAACCTTATAGTAGTACCAGGTTGGCTTAGAAGTGTTAAACCCTGAAAAATATGAGAATTTCCGTGCAAATGTTTTTGAACTACTTTTCGGTGGTGTAGGGCAATGTTCCCACTGATGGTATTTGAAAACATTTCTAGGTTTGCTAGATTTGTGCAAGAAATGATGACCATAATGTTGGTAACAATACATTTTGTCAAAATCTGATGTGTCTTCTAACATTTCAGTGCTAGAAAATGCGGCAGATGGTTCTAAATCAGACAATAAGTTATTAACAGTTTCAAAATCCCAATCATCAGAAAATGTACTGGAGGGAATGATATGGTTCAATGAAATTTTAAACAAATGTGGAATCTTTAAAAGCTCGGTCGGTCCAAATATATCATAATTTACTTTGTCCCACACTATAACATCCGGTATAGGAACTGCTGAAATGTTCACGAAGGACAAGTCTCTTTGTTCACGATGAGATGAAACATGAGGTTTTCAAAATTAAGTTTACTTTTGACGTTGCAGAGCTCTTTTGAAGATAAGTTCCGTTGATGAGTAAATGGAAAACAATTACGAATCAGATCCAAAATAGAAGAAATAGTATACCGGTGGTTATCCAAAGCTCTGGCCAAGGTGATACTAAATAGGTTTTCTTAAGAAAGTTAAAAAAGTCTTTGGTCCGTTGTTTGTGGGAAATTTGGGCTGGCGTCGTTTCAGGTACACTTGGATCCAATGAAAAGGTATCGAAGTCTATGAAATAGCCAGATGCTGTTCGATCTATCTTTGGTAGCTCAGCAAGTTGTGTTGAACTTGTGGATTGCTCTTGTTGAGGCGTGTTGACGTAGACATCTTTATTAGCTTGAATTGAAATTTGTCTTTAACTTTGATTTTGAGAGTTTGTGTCAAGGGGAACTAGTTCCATTGCAGCGTTGTCGATTCCGTTGCTTTGTAAAGGTGACTCTTCAAATTTTATGAGTCTTTCTGTTTGTACTTCCTGTATTGTAGCAAGAGGAGGAAGTCGGCTACTCAGGAGCCCACGAGGCCTACTATTTAGTATCGGCCACATAGTGTGGTTTGATCAGATCAATTGAGACTAATCTCTTTTCTTTTCCGGCAAGAGGCGGTAGAAGTACAGTTTTTGATCCTTCAACGGCCAGGTCAGGTACAGGCTTTCGATAGGATGGCCCGAATTCTTTCTTGTCCACAATCTTTTCTCTGACCAGATCCCCAACTTTAGGGATCCAGGCAGGTCTTGCCGTGGCTGACTTTACTTCCCCAGTGGCGCTTTTCTTTGTCTCGACGTTACTTAAGGAGGCTCTGGAATCATTCAGATCCTGTAAAACAGCCAAACGTTTATTGATGTCAAACGGTTTTTCATCCGCCACTGTGCCTTCACAATCGAGATCAGGTACCCACATTCTTGTCCCAAACAGGACCTCGTAAGGAGTTGCACCTCCCAGAGAGCTTCTTGGCTGGTTAATAAGGGCCCGCTGGACCCCATATGGGTGATTGAACCAACTACCACCCGAGCCTAATACCCTAGTTGTTAAAGATTGCTTTAAGTCCCGGTTTTTCCTCGCCACAACCGAATTTCCCTTGGGATGGTATGGAGAGGAGTACCGCAATGCTACACCCAAACTTCCCATGGCTTCCTTGTAAGCCCTAGAGCTAAACGCGGGGCCACAGTCAGAATGTAATGTGCCAACTGTGTATGTCCCTATGAAGACTCGCAAATCTTTTATAACAGTTCGGGCGTCAGCCGAGCGCTGAGGCCATACCCATAAGAATCTTGAACAGGAATCCACTGCAACCATGATATACTTGTAAGCCCCATCAGATTGTAAGGGGCCGCAGTGGTCCAGGTAGATGCACGTGAGCGGTCTGTCTGATATTAATAATGGTGTCTGTGCTGGGCGTGCTACGGTGGACCCTTTTATCTGTTGACAGATATCGCACTTTAAGATGAAGTCTTTGGTCTGCTTTGTTAACCCTGGCCACCAATAGCGCTGTTTCAGTAAAAAAACTGTCACCGTTACTCCTGCGTGCGCAGAACCCAGACCCTTCTGTGCTGCCAAGATTAAACCTAACCTGGGATCCATGTTTGGTATTACTCTATCAAGTCAAGTCAAGTCAAAAAAGCTTTATTCGATATAAATATCATAAAAGCATCGAACATTTCATCAGTACCAATGATAAAAAGAATGCAATCTGTTATTAGAATATAACACTGCGGGAATTCCTAACAATCGAAATATAAGCTATTTACACAATGAAATTGACTCGTTAAAAGGTAAAATACTGGAGTAAAACAATGAATAAAAGAATAAAACCAATATTTCATTTCATTACTCTATCCCCCACTCCAGGAATCTGAGCAAATGGAACGTTGTTTGCATGTAACTTGTAGGAGTATTTGAGTGTAAAACCTTTAGGTAGTGCTTTGCTGTTGTTGCATGAAGCAATCACAGCTACCATTGTGCTACTGTCTACCCTTGTTTTTGAATGGGTGATTGCAGCTACGGACACAGTGCGTACTGCCCCCTTCGCGGCTTCATCAGCCAATGAATTCCCTTCAACGTGGACGCCATCACATTGATGACTCAGCGTGTGTATCACGTGAGCTCTTGGTAGTTCGTTCAACTCTGCTACCTGTTCCCATAGTTTTCTATGTTTAATTGTGCCACCTTTTGAATCTCTGAACCCATTTTGTCCCCAATAGTGGAAGTATTCATTGTACGACTGGACACAGTAAAAGGAATCACACACTATTAGTGTGGGGAATTCTGGATCCGTATTTATCAGTGCCAGTAATAGTGCTTTCAATTCTGCCAACTGAGTCGTGCAGTCTCCAAGAGACTGCGTTTTTGTACAGTTTGGACGGAACTTGCCGTCCTGCATCCTACCTTTTACAACATCGCATGCTGCACTGTATTGTTGCTCACTCCCTATGGCCGGTTGAGCAGATCTATCAATATAAATAATGTATTCATACCGACCTAGAGACATTATTTCATTTGGTAGAAGATATTCTTGTTCATATTGCAGGAACGATTGTGTTTTTAGACTAGGGTCATATCTGTATTCTACATCTGTTGCAGTGAGAGAATTAGTCCATTGTATCCAGCTTGGATGTAAGGCTTTAGCATTAGGAACGCTTGCCTTTTGTGGCGGCCTCTAAGGCCGGTACCGGGGTCACGACAATTATTGTTTCCCCTGAGCCAGTGCTCTTTCTCTCACTACAGCAGTCTGTACTGCTGTCAGAATTTTTTCTGTAGGAGCAAAACGCATTTCAGTGCTGGTGTACAAATGCGATTTATATGCAATCGGTACTGTTTCACCTTCATTAAATGTTAAGTAAGTGTACTCAGATTGACCTGCGACTACGCGGATCACCAGGTTGCGTACGTTTACGCATGTCTGTAAGTGTTTTGATGATATCATATCAACTTGTAGGGAACGAAGGATATTCGTGTGTTCCTGTGTCCATTGTCTAACTGAAAAGTCAGGTCTTATTAGGTCGTAGAAAGGTTTTACTCTCTCTGCGTAATCCAAAATGTATGTTCTGCCAAAATTCAAAAATCCCAGTATGGCCTGTCAATTTTTTAATGATCTTGGAGGTTTTAGCAGTGCGCACTTTTCTAAAAAGTGGGCTGCCAGGCTTTTGCCTTCACTTGAAAGCTCATATCCCAAAAATAGGACATTGAGGTGGGCTATCTTTTATTTTTTAAAGTTCAATTTGTAGCCCTCAGAGGCGAAACCCAAAATAACTGTGCTTACCCTGGTCAAGTGTTCCTCTAAGTCATCATCCGTCAGATAAATATCATCTACATAGGATAATGCTTCTTCATCCAAATTCTGTAGTAGCTCTGTTACCCTTCTTGAGAATAACCCGGGCTATTCTTATTCCCTTGGGGGAGTCGACAAAATTGACGCTGGGACCCTAGCGCTGAGAAGGCTGTCAAATATCTGCTTTCAGGCGCTATGTTTTGGCAGAAAAATCCATTAGAGATATCTAAAGATATTATGAATTTTTTCCGCACAATGTTATTCATTAATGCGGCACTGTGCATTCTGAACTGCAAATGTTTTTGTGCATGAGTTTAAGTGTCTGTAGTCTAAAACTAGACGATATGAATTGTCGGGTTTCATTACGGGAAACAAAGGATTATTCATGATGAGGTGCATGGTTCAATTACACCTTGGTATTCAAGTTGATCTAAGATCTCCCTGACCTGTTGTTTAGCTTCCTGTTTCATGGGATACTGTCTTTGTGGAGTTGGGTTTGTTTTTATTGGAATAACGTGGTGGGGTGACTCTTCATCCCACCCTACATGGTTGCGGTATAATGCTGGAGCAAGGGCTACCGCCCACTCCTGCGCATATGTATGTCTTAGGTGTGCGGGGACTAGGTCGGAGAAAGCTGGAAAAATTACAGTTTCCCCCTTTGGGCATTCCATAACAATAGTAGGCGGCCAATCTTTTTCCGCTAATAGGATGTCATAGCCCAAAGTCAGGTTCTCCCAAAAGAGACCCTTAACTTGTCTCGGCTTGTCCCCCTCCATTTGGAGTGTTATTTCATGGAACTTGTGTGGGACACTCACCCTAGTGTCAGGTGTTTCCACCGTGATATACTCACTCAACTCCACTATCACCAGAAATTCCATCAGATTCCGGCGAGCTATTGTTACCTCTGCTGCGCTGTCTAGCATCGTCAGAGCCCGTTCAGTAGCTGAGTCCTCAGAATTCTGGGCATGTCCAACTTTGAGACCTGCTACCTTCTTTTTAAATTGAGGTTTTGCTTTAGGTTTTTCTTCTTTCTTTGAAGCGTAGTCTGAAGTGCGTTGCTGGTCTCTGGACTTTGTACGCTCTTCTTGTCTTTGTTCTGACCGTCCTTCCCTCTCGGAGTTTTTTTGATGAACCCTGAAAGGAACGAGAGGAACGAGTATCAGTATCCTGATACCCGTCAGGTTTTTTTAATGTTATCTCTATTCCTAAGATTATATCTCATTTCTGGGGACTCCTGCTGAGGAGACCATCCCCTGGAGTGAGATCTGTTTTTTTGTTGTTTATTATTGTCCCATTTCTTCTTTGAAGAAACCGGTGTTTGCTTTGCCTGTTCTTTATCGGAACTTCCCATTAATTGGGGTTTTACAGGTCTAGCTCCCAGACTGTCTCTACCTAACTCTGCATAAGCAGTTTCAATTATTTTAGGTAGTTCTGTCTCCTGTTGTAATGGAGTGAACTCTCTCAGGCGTTGGCGTATTGCCACTGATGCTGCTTCTCCTTTAATATTTGCCAATATTATCGCAGATACCTGGGCAAAGTTATTTAACAACTTCATCCCCAAGTTTAGAGCAGGCTCTGCTCCATACTCATTCTGTATTTGTCTTAATACATCCGGTATTACCGCTAAAGAGGGGATACCATGTGTCCTGGTATATATTGCAGCGAAAACTGTACCCCAAGAAGTACAATCCTCTATTGAGGGAGCTATCCCCATTGGCAAGCAAATAGTAAGTATTCTATGCCTTTCCTTAGGACCAGTGTGTGGAAACACCGCCTCCAGCTGTGTAATTTTTTGTGCTATCCATAAAGGCAATTGTTAACGTTTTGTGGGCATTTTACCCATCACTGCTTGCAGTGTCTGTGGTGTAATTTTTGATGTAGGAGTTTGGACTGGTCCTGGCTGTGTAGCCGGTGTTAGCTGAAGTATGATTGTTCTCAGCACAAACTGTGTCATGTTTCTGTAAAGTCTTATTAATTCTTTATGCTGTATAAGTAAGTCTCCTCCTGGCATTGTGTCAATGTCAGGATGTGGTGTGTATGCTGCTAAAACTGGCCATGTTGTTCCGTCTCTTCCGAGCGGACCGAGTCTTACTCTAGTTCTTTTATGGGGGAGGGCACCTTTAAACCAGTAGAGGTGTTCTTCATAAGTGAGTGGAATTTCAATGCCCTCATATGGACTGTACTCATTTGGTACTTCATCTTCTACATAGTAGTAAAATGTTCTAGTTTGTGCATTCGCCTGCAGGAATTGAATCCATGAATAGAATACCTCTGTTCTATATGATTTGTGTGCCTCAATCACGAAAGTCACTTGCCCCCCCCCTAATTGTAACACCATATGCTACTAATTTTAGGGTGACGGCATTTCTAACATTATCTGCAATATATACTGCATCTGCATCGTCTTCTTCGGCTGAGAAGTTTAGTGCATTTCCTTCATCTACGTCTCTCTGTTCGGTCATTATTTTTAGAAAGGAGAGCGTTTCAAGGGAACTGAGATAAGGTGTTATGCACAATTAGGAACACTGTATCCTCCAAGCTTGATTAAACCAACAGCCAATACATAGGAATTTCCCTACTCAGCTGTGGCGGTTTTGTTCCCTCCCACTTCAGACGTCTCTGGGGAAATGTGAGTAGGGGTCTCTGAGAATAGAACGACTTAACTACTCAGATTTAACTGTTAAATAAGTGCCAATACCAACGTTGGCAGCGCCATGTCGTGTAGTTCCTATAAGACCTATATAGGATCTGCGCGTTTAGACAACATACACTGTAGGACTGGTGTCCAGACTGATTCCAGACACCCCCACCGGGTATGTTGGCCTGTGTACCAGCTAGCTCGCAATGCCACTATAACCTCCTCTTACCAAGGACAGAATAATTCTTGGCAACTATCGAACATGACAACCCTGATCGCTCAGGACCGTGGAAACAGTAACTCACTTTTCGCTCAGTCACTCGTGCTCATGTTTCCTCAGAGAGGGAATGAATTTTATTACACAGTTATTATGCAGGAGATGATGGTCCTGCTGTGATTCCAAGAAACTAAGAATCCTCATGCATAATTTATGAGGCCAGTGTCCAGGGAAAAACCCTACAAACTTATGTGTAGTATTGTAACTGGGTAAAAGGTCAGTCCTCCAAATCCGTTATGTATGTAGTATAGGAGAGAATGTAGGTGAAGGGTTATGATGATACCTAGACCTATATCGGGGTACCTATATGAAATATAACACCTGGAGCCATAACCTGGGGAATAGTGCCTTAATAAAGAGTGCACAGATCTCCAGGTCACTGCTTTGCATACCTACAGCTTGAACAAATGAGCTTTGCCTTTGATCATGCAGGAATCTAATTGCTTTTTGGTTGCCCAATATGAAACCAGAAGCAATTTGATTGGGTACTAATTGTTTAGAAGCATATGTCCCTGTTTTTACAAAGGCCATAACTAGTAAAAAGTTGATAAGATTGCCAAGTGTCCTTGGTATTCTCAAAGCAATATTGCAACACTCTCCCCATTAACAAAGCATTCAATGCCTTTTCAGCTGCAGAAGTCCAGTTGGGAAAACAAATATGATAAAGATGTAGTTTTGCTTAGGTCGATGCCTGATAAAACGTTTGGAGGTAAAGCGTAATCGGTTCATAAAACACCTTATTATGATTATTATGAAAGCTCGTATACAGATAATTGCTGCATTGAGCTTGAAAAACAAGTTATTTACCTTCAGTAGCACTCTTTCTGATGGAAACCATCTACTTGCAGATTCCTCACCTTGAAAATATTACCGAATCAGGCTGGATCCAAAAACTTAAAAGCAGTACTTCTGTGTGCTAGAGGGTGACATTGTGCTGCTTCATGCCAATGTTGTTGAGCTCCAGAAGTGAGGAGAAGAGCAACATATAAGCGCCACTCATGCATGTTGACGTCAGTCACTTTCGTAGGCTTGTGCGAGCCCTCAGACGCAGAGTCCATTGCTAAATTGGTATGAACAGAGTGCAGATCTCTAGATTGGGACCTTCTCAGATTGGAAAGGAGTCCACTCAACAGAATGGGGTGGTGGGATGGGAGTTAAGAAATCTGAGGTTAGATAGAGTATCCACCAGAAAAGCACTACTGAAGGTAAGTAACTTGTTTTTCTGAGGATACTTGTAACCGCAGATTCCTCACCTTGTGAGTAGATACCGTAGCAGTACTTCCCCAGGTGGTGGATTGTGGAGTGGCTCAGACTAAAAAGACCTGCAGGACCAAGCAGGCAAAATGCCCATCTCAACCGACCTGACCAGTGGTGCTGGAACAATTTTCTGGGTGGGGGTTCTGCCAACAATGTTTCATTACTGAATTCATAGGGAGTGTGAAAAATCCAAGCATCCCACAAAAACGTAGTTCAGTAAATGAGCTAGGTCTATTCTAAATGAGAGTAGCATGTTGTGGCATGTAACTGGTGGTGCATTTTAGAGCACACTGTCACAAATACATTACTAGAACATGGTCAGGTAGTACACTGTCATTTACAGACAACACACTTTCCATTAAATTAACCACTAAATTTGCACAAATGTGCCGTTTTATTGATAAAACTATACTGCGCATAAGGGATAATGTGTGTAAATCGTGTTTCATGAAATATTTATCATTTGAGCATCACCAGGTAAAGTATCTTGCTTTGTTTTGATCCAATTAAAACCTTTACTTCCATCACACTTCAGAATTACAAAAGAAAGTGCTTCATTTGTGCTTTCTTAACTGTTGATATTTTAAAATATTTGTACAGTTAATTACAGGTATTTAAGTTTTGCTGTGTGTTACAAAAATTGATTTCCTACGGCCTTTAGTTAGTCATAGTCATAGTTTACTTTCCAAAATCCTTTCCGTCCGCTGCCAGAAAAGGAAAAGTGAACCTCAATCTCCATGTTATCCCTTTAGGAGCGGCCGTCGGCCAATGGCCAATGATCGCACTCCCTCGCCAGTGCAGGTGTCGACCACTGACTGACACTGGGAAGGCTACAAGGGATCCTCCGGTGCGAGCACTGGAGGATTCCTCTTTTTAAAAAAAGAGCTGGGGTGACATGGAATCGCTTCAGCATCAGCCTCCGTTCCCCCTCCCACCCATCTGTGATATCACGGCGCAATGACGTCACAGATTCCACAAGGGAGTGGCAGGAAGGAGCAGGTGAGTGCTCTCTCCTGCTCCGATGGGAAGAAAAAGCTGAAAACAGCCTCCCACATTTCAGGGAGTCCTAGTTTGAAAGGTGAGAGTCTCCCCTTTCAAACGAGACCTTCCTGACACTGTTTCCCGATTGCCCACTAGACCACCAAGTATGTTTGTTTGGGGTGGGGGGTTGGCCCTCGGGGTAATAGGCCGACCCCACCTCTGGTGGATAATAAAAAAAATTAAAGGTATTTTCCCTCTGGAGGTGCAATTGCAACCCTGTGTGGGTGTTATGATATGTTATAAAACTTTATTGAGCGCACGAATACCCGGAGATGTCTCGGTGCTAGAACTGTGAATAAGCCCAGACGGGGCGTCTAGTTCTGAAGTAGCCAAGTTTTTAGCCCTTTTCTGAAGATGGTAAGTGAGCTTGCGCTTCTGAGCTTCCTAAGGAGCATGTTCCATAGTTTAGCAGTACCATATGAGAGGCTACGGCCTCCCCAGTTTAAGGACCGTATCCTCTGAACTTTCATAAGTCTAGCGCCTATGGAGCGTAGTTGTCTGGCCGGTTCATACCAGGCAAAAATATCTCTAAGAAATCTTGGACCGGAGTTACTCAGCGCCTTATAAGCTAGGCATAGTGATTTGAATTTAATTTGTTGCTCCACCGGAAGCCAGTGGAGTCTTCGAATTTCTTTGGATACTGATTCGTGCTTAGGGATACTCAGAAGTCGTCTCGCGGCTGCATTTTGTACTGTATGGAGCTTTTTTTGATATTCTGCATGTTCAAATAGAGCCCATTGCAGTGATCCAACTTTGACTGTATTATCGTGGTTACAACCGTCCTTCTAGAATCAGTGGGGATGTAAGGCAGAATCTTCTTGAGTTTCTTTATCAGAAAGTGGGAGGCCGACACGATGGCATTGGTCTGGTGTGATAGTGTTAATTTGTTATCAATCAAAACTCCCAAATTTTTTGCCTTCTGAACTGGTATTGGCCGTTCACCCATCTCCGCCGGCCACCAAAGATTGTCCCATCTGGGTTGCAGGTTTCCAAAGAATACCACCTCGGTCTTCTCAGAATTGAGCTTAAGACAGTGTTTTCCCATCCATCTGTTTATTTCCCTCATACAGTTCTGAAACTGTAGTGTAGGGGAGGCTTGATCTTTATACGCTGCCACCACTATCTGTGTGTCATCGGCGTAAGACGCAAGGCTAAAACCGAAGTCTCGAATCAGAGGGGCGAGTTCAGATACATACACGTTAAAAAGAGAAGGACTAAGATGAGCCCTGTGGAACTCCACACGGGAGGACGTAGGGATCCGATTTATATTTGTCCAAAGTCACTGTTTGTCTCCTTTCCTTCAGAAAGGAGGAGAGCAGGGCCAGTGCCGCTCCCTTGACCCCCAACATTTCCAGCCGCTGCTGCAGAAGATCGTGATCCACAGTGTCAAACACGGCTGACAAATCTAGGAGAACAAGGGCGGCCGTACCCCCTCTATCCATCACCGTCCTGATCTCCTCGGAGGCCTTAATTAATGCCGTTTCAGTACTGTGCTCATGTCTAAAACCGAACTGAGAGTGATCAAGCAAATCATTTTCCTGAATGAAATGGGCTAGTTGTTTGTTCATGATTTTTTCTACTATTTTGGCCGGAAGTGGCAATTGCGCTATCGGGCGGTAGTTGTTTGGATTAGACACATCCAGATTGGGTTTTTTCAACAGAGGAAGTATGGAGGATCTTTCCATGGAGCCGGGAAAGCACCAGAGATAAACATATTGTTAAATATTTCTGTGAGCTCGGGGCTCACCACCTCCGCCATGTCTTTCAATAATGCAGGTGGGCAGGGGTCAAGAGGAGACCCGGATTTAATTTCTCTAAGGTATTTTTGCACTACCTCAGGAGAAATCTGTGAAAAGCAGTGAAAGCTATTTCCCTTAGGTTCATGGTGTAGAGATTATTTGGTGGGCCTGCGAGGGGGGGTGGCTTCAAAAGAGTCATAAATATCTTTGACTTTGTTTTAAAAGCTACTGCAATCATATCACAAAAAATTTGATTGCTCTTTATTCGTTTGTTTTTAGGTAGAGAAGACAATTTATCTACCACCCCAAACAGTTCTTTTGGCGTATTTTTGGCTCTCTCTATCTTTTTGGTAAAAAAAGTCCTTTTTTTCCTGACATCAACAGTTTTTTATATTGAATTAGTGCAGATTTATATATATCTTTATCCTCTATGTCATAATTGACTCACCAGTGTCTTTCGAGCCTGCAGCACTTTTTATTTTTCTTGACGCAGGGCGTCAGTAAACCAGGAGGCGGAAGGAGGGTTACGATTCTCGGGAGTTTTACCAATGGGTACCGTGACCTTGAAAGCCTCCTTTAGCCAGTCCATGTATTTGGTGACTGCTAATTCTGGGGGGACATTTAGCCGTGGGGGTGTTCTGTCCAACTGAGTTTGAAGAGTGACTTTATCCACCTTGTTCCAGGCAGTATAGGTTGATGAATGGGTTTTGGTCATCCCTCCCATCGGGGTTTTTGGGACTGAGAGATCAAACCTGATTAGCGAGTGGTCTGACCACGTTAACGGGAGAGTCTCTTTTGCTGTAAGTCCCTGTGCAGAAGTAAAAATACTGTCAAGGGTGTGTCCAGCCTCATGGGTGGGCGTTTGCACTGTTTAAGATAGGCCCAGAGCCCATAAGTTTCTAGCAAGGAGACAGTCTCCATGTCCCCAAGATCATCTAGGTAGACATTAAAATTTCCCAAGATTGTAAACTCATTACTAGCAAGAATGGGTTCCATAAGTGCATCTAGATTAGGAGTAAAGGTACTTCTGGCGCCTGGTGGGCATGAAGTTCAATTACAAAGTGGAGGGCTTCATAGAAAGGAGTGAGGACTGGAGAGAAGCTAGCCCCCTCTTTTAGTAGGCCTGTCTACTCTAAAAGACAGAAATCCTTTGGGGGCCGCTGTTACAAAGTCCGGGTCTGAGGCTGCATCGGCCCATGTTTCCGTGATGAACGAAACCTCTAAATTATGTATAGCTATCATATCTGCTATTTCATACTTATATTTAGCCAAGGACCTAACATTAATGAGGCCGCAACGCGCCTCAGTCATAAAAGAGCGTTTTACTGATTTTATAATCTGAAAGTCTGTGGTAGATTGGAACTCCCTTATTGTCTGTTGCGGTGGGAGAGAGAAACCACATGAGCAGGCTATCTTATGTGTCAGAAATTCACTCAGACTGAGGATGCAGCAGCTCGTGTTGGCTTTATCGAGCTCCAGCAGTTCCTTACCCGTATACCTCCGGGATCAGAGTGTACAAGGACCAGGGTTTCTGGCCCTAGGCCCGGTCCAGGCGCAGACGGGTTTGCCTTAGGCGCGCCAGCGGCGCGGCCGCACCATCGTGCCCTGAAGTAGTGTAGTTCGGCAGGAAGGCTAGAGCGCTAAACGCCGGAAGTGGGTGCCCACCTTCTAGCCTGCCAGAAGTGGGGTCAGTGTCGCAATGCCCTCCGCGCAATCGGCACACCAGCCGTGGCGGAACAGGGCGGGAACTTTCCCTCAGGCGAGATTGCAGGTGAGTTCAGCAAGGTCCACAGAAACAATTAATAAACACAGTAAAAACAGTTAAAAATATTAAAAGCTCAGTAAAATCTGGGGCGGTAGATATAGCGACAGCAACACGACTAGAATGAGGACTGTTTAACAAAGCCTCGAAACGCAGCACGAGCAGGGCTTACATCAGTCCGCTGCGCGGCCGCACCATCGTGCCCTGAAGTAGAGTAGTTCGGCAGGTGAGCCAAGAGTTGACAAAAAAGGCCCTAAATTGCTATGTTGGGAGTTAAGCAATAGGGGTAGCTGTTGTATTTGGGGCCGTGCTGTGGCGCCACTCATGAAAACCTAGTTTGAAAACTATACATTCAGGGGATCCCAGGGCGGACCCCACAAGACTTTCTTGCCCACAGGAGTTGTGGGATTGACCAGGATGCACCAATCAGGGGCCAGAGAGAGGTGTGGAAGGCCTGGGCAAAATAGGACCTGATCAGGAACGAGATCGAAGGCCAAGTTCGTTTACAAGGTTATGAAACTCTGAGGTGACTTGCAATATCCTTCTCATGTACGCCAGGGGTACTTTATTCCATATAATACATGGTAAGACCATCACCTTTCCCACAAACCGCTTAAATCCTTGGTGCATAGCACTTTCATATGAAAGAGCGAGCATGTTTGCAAACATGAAGAATACAAATAAAACCTCTAATGAAAAATTAAACACATCAAAAACCTGATAGATATTTGTGGCAAACAGATATTAGAAACAGTTCAATACAAGTCAGTTTAAAAAAAAATAGCTGCTGTAGCTTGGAGTGTGTTGAAACATGCAGAAAAGTTCTAGCTTTTCTCGATCTAAGGAGTGCAAAAGATAAACATTCTCCCTGCTTGTCATTGTAAGCTATTAAAATAGAGCAGAAGAAAGAAAAGCAAATTTTCTGTTTTCGTTGCTTTAAACAGCTGCTTCAATTATGCTCTGTGACCTGACCTGCATTTTACATTGGCTGCTGGCTCTGGCAGCAGGCATGGTGAGATCAGAACTCGACTATAATAACTTATAATAGTCAAGTTCTGACTTATTTTCTTTATAATTGGTGACTGGGAGCGTTCCAAATTGCCAATAAAGGAATCAGAGACCGCCATTTATACAGGGATTACAGAATCCCATGTATTATAAATAATTCAGGTGTTTAATGTAATATACAAGATGTGAATACTAGAATTGTCATAAAAATGTATAATATTCTGGAAGTCAACTACCGCACCCCCGCTATCAGACGTGACTAAAACCATGGACAAACGTGCAAAAATAGAGGAACTAATATACAAGGCCAGGGGATGCCCATATAAATACCAAAAGATAAGAGGGTGGTGAAGTTGATTTGCATTAACAAAGTGTACTGCAACATATCTCTGCTGTATTCATTAGTTGGAAATCATTCTTTAGCGAGCTGTGCAACACGCTGTTTTTCATTAAATGAAATAAAATAAGGCTTAAAAGAACCTTCATAACATGCAGTACCTGTGTAATCAATAACGTTTGAGGAGAAAAGTGATTGTTTCCTTCTATGCATCTTCTTTCCTCTTTCTACTGCCCTTTCATCTTCATCAAAGCAGTCGATTTTCAACCAAAGAGCGACGCTGAAACCTTCAGACATATGTGGCCAACAACTTTGTCCTACTAAGGGCAGGTGAATTGGAGCGACATGCCAGGATGATACCTGATGACGGAAAAAACTTTCACTGCTTTCATCTTTCTTATTCTGTGAAAGTTTTGTTCTTTTAAAAAAAAACATGGAGTTGATTCCTAAAGATTTGGTTGTCTTTTGTCCAGAAACACTGCCAACACTAGGGTTTTGCCGCAGGGGGAAAGTGAAGTAGTGTGTTGGGCTCATGTTGTCGTTTGTCTCAACTATCTTCAAAATCCCTTTCAGTAGCAAGTCCTAATTCAAAACAAATAAACAAAAATTGTTAAACACATGTTACAGAACAAACAGCGAGTAACCATGGAGCTAAAGAGGACACAGTTGTGGCATGCATGTGCATCAGTAACACAAAATAATACTCAAGCCTAACACAAACATTACTGATTTAAATTGAAAATAATGAGCCTGGTCATTATGGTAAATAACCAATGTATCATTTTGGTTTTCCTGCCCGGAGGCAAACATTACATATAAAGTCCTTACCTATGTCGGCCACCAGTTTCCTTTTCTTGCTCATTCCACTAGAAAATACTGTGAGGCATCCAATTACCTCAAACATCTTTAATACATTTGGAACAGAGTCACTAGAGCACCAATATGGAGACACTACGACACTGGTACAAAATTAGGGCCTGGGCAGGATGTGACCAGAGTGAGAAACAGATAAAGTGTAAGCATAGATCATGAGACATCCTGGCACTAGAACTGAGAAGAGAACAACCTGTTAGGATTGCTAACAAAACATATCAGCCAAAAAAGCCCTATGGAAACATTTATGGTTAGTCATCAGACAGACAGCAAAGGGCAAACCATTTCAAAGCTGTGAGGTCAGTAGCAAAAGAACAAGTTACTTCCCTTTGGTAATGCCTTTTCTGGTGGACACACTATCTAACCGCAGATTCCCCACCTTTAGAATATCCCCAGGCACCAGACTGGATCCAAAAGCTTTCATAGTAGTGCTCCCGCACACCGCTAGGTGAAGCACTGCAACTTCATGTTGACTTCATTCCACTCCAAAAGTAATGGAACAGAGCTACCTATAGCCACCACTGTGCACCAATGTCAGTTTCTTTCTTGACCTCTCCTGTGTACTCGGACGCAAAACACTATCAACTAGAGGTTCCAGTGAGCCGATATCTAATTTGGGACCTTTTTAAATAGTAAAAGGGAGGCCACTCAACAAAAAAGGGAGGTGGGAGGTGCAGTGAGGAATGTGCCATCAGATGGAGGGCCCACCAGAAAGAGCACTACCGAAGATAAGTAAGTTGTTCTGATGGATCCTTCTAACCGCAGATTCCTCACTTTTAGAATAGATACTAAAGAAGTACCATCCCCAAAGGTGGCGGGTCAGTGGAGTAGACTCAGAATAAATAGCCCCGCAGGAGCAAACAGGCGAAATTCCATTCCTGTCGAACCTGGCTGTCAAGGCAGTAATGATTCCCGCATGTTGCGGCCTGGCATATGTGAAGTACAGGCTCTCCGCGTGCCAATGTAGTGTCCTAGTAAACTGAGTTGTCAGTCCTACCAAAGGCTGTTTCTTGACCATTGCATTGCAGCTCTTAATGCAGAGGGCTCTAAACCTTGACAAACCCTTTTCTGCACCTCCTCAATTTTCTTTGCCCCCCAAGAACACCACAAAAAGCTAATATTCCACTCAATGGTCATAGGCACGATCAGTGTAAACGCTTCGGGCTCTCTTGGGGTTCAGCCAATGGAGTCTCTCCTCCTACTTCGAGGGGTGTGGCGAAGCAAGGAATGTTGGGGGGGCAATGGATTGCCCAGCATGAAAAGGGCACTTTTGGCAAAAAGGCGCCCCATGTCCTCTACACCAGTTTGTCTGGAAAAAAGGTGGTGTATGGTGGCTGCACTGAGGGAGACTGGAACTCACTCACAGGACAGTGTCTGATAGTATACTGAGGAAAAAAGACGTACAATCCAGAGCTCCGTGTGTGGCATATTCATTGTGCACGCTCCCGGGCTGGGGAGGACGCTACAACTGGCGACGAGGATGCAATCTGTGCCACGAAGAAACAAGACTGCTCTCCCTGAGAGTTGGCAACATGACAGGAAAGTGCTCATGCGTGCCACGTACACCCAATCGATGAGAAGTAGGTTGAAGTTGGTGTGTGTTTGGAATCGAAGCCCCGCTCCAGCCCTTGAAAAAGTTGAAGTCCCCACGGGGAGCGCATTTGAAAAGCCCACCAGAATCTGTTGGTAAGGCTGAAATATTAAACACTGCATTGCGCCATAACACAGAGCCAGTATCCATGTAAAGCAAACGTTAAAGGCAGTGATAACCAGGTACAAAAGTGCAAACATACTTACCAGCAAGAGCGAGGGAAGTGCCACACGACCTTGAATCGGGTATGACGACCAGGCCCGGTTGAGCCGCTGGTGCATGCACAGCGGCAAGTGGGATCCAGTGCACTGAAAGGCCTTCGGGAAAATCAAAATTTTCAATGGCTGCAGAAGGGAGTTCGAAGTACGGTGCAGCTGCATTCCTGAAACCACCACCGCCATTCGACATGGCGAAGAAGCAGAATATTGGCGACAGGTGGACTGCATGGATAGAGTCGTTCGACGATTTCATAGATACACTGGAAGAAGCAGTTGATGGGAAAGAAATTAAGTACTTAAAGAACCTTGCTGGTGATGGAGTGAAAAATGTGTTGAAGAAAATATTGCAAGCTGATGCAGTATTATATCGCCAAATCAAGGAAGCGTTAAAAGCCAAGTTCAAACCGATGCCGAATGTCGACTATGAAAGGTACATTTTAAATCAACCACAACCGCAAGCTGGTGAAACAATGGATCCATTTGTTGCAAGATTTGATGTGCTTATCAAAAACTGCAAGTTTAGTGAATTTAATAATGAAGAAACAATATGTCTCCAAGTCATCAATGGCTGTCTTTCAGACTCTGTCAGAAGACGTATGCTGAGAGAGACGCTCAGCTTACAGAAAGTACTAATGGCTGCAAGGGCAGAGGAAAGAGCAGATCGACAAGCCGCCCATATGGAAGCTGGAACAGCGAAAATGAATCCGCGTTGGTCATGAAAAGCGAGCATAAACACAAGGTAGATGTACGCAAGTGGACGCCTCCAAAAAAGAAAAAGCTGTGTTTCCAAAGTGGGTTTTCATCTCCCCATGAAGGCAAATGTCCAGGCATAGGAGCAAAGTGCAAAAGTTACGGTAAAGAAAACCACTTCATAATGATTTGCAAAGTGTAAGAGAAACTAACCACGTCACAGAGAGAAGAGAAAATGGCGCCAGAAGGTTCCAGAAGCATTCTTGCCACATCCACAAAGCCAAAAAACGACATCAGTTACGACAAGTAGAAACCAGACAATGTTGATCGTTGTCAAATTCATCCTACAAAGGCTTGTCAACGTCACTGAGTGCCAGTGAAGATGGATGTGCGATGTTGGCCTCAACCAATGAACGACAGGTACATGTAGGTTTGGCTGCATGTAAAGATAAAGGTGAACCACCACACAAAACAGAATTAATTTGGACATTGTCCCAAGATTACAATAAAGGTCAAAGTTTGCCCCATAATCTTTATCATAGAAAGTGGTGCGTCAATTAACATCATGCCAGTCGAAAATTTCAATAGCCTATCTCCCGCGCCACACCTCAAACGATACGAAAGTATACACGTGGGCTGCTTGGAAACCGTTGCAAAGTAAAGGGCCATTCATAGCGACAATGAGACATAAAACGGTATCAGTGTAAGCACTAATTCACGTTCTTCCAGGAACTTCATCCAGTGCACGCCTACTCAGTTTTGCCACCGTTGCTGACATGGGACTGATATCTCTCAATTACATCCTCCACAGTCAAGCTGAAGTTGTGAGTCAGTTTCCGCCGTTATTTCATGGCCTAGACCGCCTCAAGACAATGAAAGTGCGACCACACATCAATGAGGACTTTCGCCCTTTTGCCCAGCGACACCGCAGAGTCGCTTTCCACTTGCAAGAAGCTGTTGAGAAAGAACTAGAAACACTTTTTAAGCATGACATCATTGAGAGCTCCACTGGTCCTACGCCATGGGTCTCGCCCATAGTAGTGGTACCAAAAAAGGACAGTGGAGGTGCAAGGCACATTTGTGTTGCTATGCGCCAGGCCAACAAAGCAATCGAAAGAGAAAGGCATCCTGGTCCACACAGAGTGGACATGATCATGCAACTGAGAGGTGTCAAAGTCTTCTCCAGTCTTGAGCTGCACAAGGGATACCATCACCTCGAGTTGGAAGAAAACTACAGGTACATCACTACTTTTTTGACTCGTGTTTGTTCGCTCAGATACAAAAGGTTTAGTTTTGGAGGTTCGTCAGCTGCAAAAATATTTCAGGCTGCTATATGTCAAATAATTCAACCTGTCACACATTTAATTACAAATACACGGCAAAGATCTAAAATAGGATGAAGGCCTCCGTCCTTTTTCAGCATATGGTAATAGCGGGAGAAACAACCAGCCCCTATTTGCGAGTCCGGTATCCTCCCCCTCTATAGCTCCTTCGGACAGTACAGTCTGCACCTCTATCAACAAAATGGACATTTGCTCCTTTAAGGGGCGCTTTGATGTGGGCAGTGTGAGAAGTTAGCCTGGTATATGCTGTCCACTAATTATAGTGGGCACCTTGCACCAGTCCAAACAACCCCTTATTGGAGATAGGTTAAAGACAACCTTTATTGAAAGCCATCCTAGTGGTAGCTATGGAGAGCAGCCTTCAGGCTAAGTCTTGAAGGAATGTAAAGCAGCTTGTTTTACCAGTCTATAATCTCTTGAGTGACCAAATGAAAGAGGACCACACCAGGTATATATATATAAAATATATGTATTTAGTCGTAAACACACCCCTCTAGTCTCTTTATGAGGCTAGAGTTCGAAGTACATATGTTACAAGTCGAATATCAACAGTAATAGCACAAATACACGTTTGAGCCCTAGGGGCGTACCAAACCACATACCAATAAAGTGGTATAAGAACCACGACTGAGCTAGACACAAGGCCTAGAGCCTGTAGAAATGCTTGGACCACAAGGAACCACCCAAGGTAGTGACACAGGGGACCCACGGGGGACGCGTGCAGTGTGAGAACACAGCCGCGAGCCGCCGTTGACTTCTATGGGGAATGTCGCGGTTGAAGTTTTAAAGAAAAAGGGCACTTAGAGGAGGACTTGGAGCAAACCCCTTTAGACCTAGGTCGTTCTAGAGTCAATACCCACGGGAGTACCGGAGTACTCTAGTTACCTCACCCAGGGGAGCCGGGTGCATAGGTGTCTTTCGGGGTCGGGTTTCGTCATCGTTTTCAATGGCGATCTGCTGCAAAGTGCTGCTGGCGGCCAAGTCGAAAGTGTCCGGGTGGATCCAAGGGTGGATCGAAGATCTGAAGAACCTGAAAGCAGAGGGGACAGAGTCTGGGTCACTAGCCAGTGACCAGGAAGACGATGAGCAGATGCCCACCGATGTCGGGTGCTTCAGGTAGGTTGACGGTCGTCTTGACTCTTCAGCCACGAGGTCCAGGAGGCGTCGATGACAACCAGGTGCTGGATTCGAGCTGTCCCACGACGTCTGTCGATTGCTGCGGTGTCGGCGACCGGATTGAACCCAACAAGCCTTGGCAACGACAAGTCTTGTAGAAACAAAGAAAGGACGGTGATGCAGACCAGCAAGGTCTGGGGGACTCACCCAGCGAGGGTAAGTCAGGGCACCTCTGGAGCAACCAGAAAAGCCCAAGCAGAAGAAGAGTTGCCTTCAGGAGGGCCCACTAGCCAACGGACTAGCGACCGCGAAGGAGCCTCGAGTGGACGCACTTGGAGCTGGCTTGCAGGACACTCGTGGAGTGGAGGCCAGTGATCTTCGGTGCAGTCGGTGCTGGAGGCGGGGGCTACTTGTAGCCCAAAGCACAACTTCGTGGGAGACCAGGAAGAGGATGCACTTGCAAAAGTTCTCGGTGCCCAGAGGTCACGGTCCCACGTTACCCACGACAGCTACGGGCCTCAGCTTTGCTCGGGACTCAGGGCAGCCTCGGGGAAGTCTGGAAATCCACCTCTGGTGATGCAAAGACTTCGGCATCCGGCAGGAGCTTCAGCGATGCAGACCGGACAATTGCTTCTTAGGTGCCTGCCAAGCAGGGGAGTCACTCCTTGACCCCAAGGAGATTCTTCAGTCCTCTAATCTTAAAGTAGAGCGTCGAAGGTCCAGGATTCGGCGTCAGAGTTTCGTCCAGGGTAATCTAAAGTCCTAAGGACTGGGGTCCCATACTTATACAAAGTTAGGGGGTTGGACATACTCTGGGGACCCACCTATGGGAGGGTCAGGGAAGAGGGGTGGTTACACCCATTCCCTTTGTCCAGTTTCGCGCAGGGGCAGGTAGCCCCTGCAACCGGTTTGAACTGGCATATGCACAGGGACACCAAATGTGCCCCTAGTGCAGGACTTCAAAGCACCAGAGGGTGCTCCCGCCCAGCCCCAATACACACTATCCTGTCTGGGGAGGTGGTTACACCTCCCTGTGACAGGAAACCTATTGTCCAGGCCTCCCCTGCCGGAGTTTCAGTCAGCAGCAGGAGGCCAGACCCGTGTCTGTGGCAGCGGCATCCATTTTGTGATGCCAGGGCTCTAGAAAGAAGTCACCGGGTAGCCCGGTGTGTACATGTCTCTCCCTCTAGAAGGGTGGAATGCTACCCTCGCCGCCAGAATTGGCGGGGGGTAGTATTCCAAGATGTTTGACAGCAAACACAACATGTTTCTGTGCAGCCATCCCAAAGTTAGCATTTACCGCGAGGATATAATGCACTTAAGAGTATATGGTCAGGCTGCACCACAAACAGCATCAGAGGATTGACTCCGAACGCTGCAGAGGGGCCCTGCTCATGCAGGGGCACCCGCTCACATAAAAACCAAGCACTCTGCCTTCAGGACTGTAAAGGCTTGCCATAGGAGTGACTTATAGGTTGATAAGTGTGTGCAATGGCAGTGATATAGGTAGCCTATATCACAGTAAGGGGTGCATGCACCATCTTACCCAGGCTGCAGTAACAGACCTGTGGTGTCATTTTGGCTGGCCTTCCAGGGGTGGCATAATACATGCTTCAGCCCCTGGCAGGCCTCTGGGGTACCTATGCCCTGGGTACATAGTATACCATATACTAGGGACTTATAAGGGCACTCCAGATTCCAATCAAATATGTATCTAAGGTACATGGAAACCATTTTATAGAGGAAGCAGATAGACTGGGGCCCTGAATAGCAGGATCCCAGTCCAACTAAGTCATAAACCAGCAAAACACCAGGAAAAAAGTGGGGGCAACCATATAGTCAGATTCCACCTTCCTACAGGCAGAATATGTGGCAGGTCGTTAAGGAATGGAACTGCGAAGCCCTGTTTAATGATCTGAAGGACCCATCGTTCAGAAGTAATAACTTGTCACTCTTGGATAAAATGTTTAAATTCTGCCTCCCATGGGGAGGATGTGCGCTATTAAGGGTGAAATAAAGAAGCTTGGAGGCTGATAATGCCGGGTTTGGGACTGGTCTGTCTGCTACACATTCCCAGCCATGAAAGAGCTGAGAAAACTGCAGCAGAGGCAGGATAGCCTGGCGTTGCCTGTATGCCAAACCTCTAACATAGCCTTGGAGGGGCCGAAACTGGTGAAGGAATTGTCTGGCAGGTTTTGAAAGGCCCAAGAAGTGGTCCATGACATGGCTTTCTTTGAAGAGCTCCAGCGCAGCATCAGCTTTCTCACAATAAGGTGGGATCCACTGAAAGGCATAGCCATAACAGATGCCTTCGCATCACCAGAAAAACATACTGATCTCATACCAACAAGGCGATGGAGCAGCATGCTAGTGTCCACTGCTCAGCTCAAACAATCAGTAATAACCACAATAATGCAATTTCATAATTGGCTGCAACCAGGCTTTCTTGAATAGTCTGAGCCCAGACGCCCCAAACTCTTCAAGGACCGCCAGCAAGCTCTCATGGACCATATCCTAGAGGGTGTGCAAATATCCCAAAGAAAACACTTCTACTCCCCGTCCTGTAAGAAATGAGTTGAGATTTACCTTGTTTGTGGAAGCCTGCCCCACCAGACTCTCCATAGGAGGGTTTTGAATCAAAAAGATAAAGAGTTGCCTGGCGCCAGTGTATGGCATCTGGCTACCTGCCTGTTAACTAGGTGACCATCAATAATTCGGTTAGTGCTTCATTGAATGACAGTAAGGGCTTAAAAGAAGCCCACCCAGGCTGTACAACTTCAGTAAGCACATTAGTTATAACCACCACAGAAGGAAGTTGTACATCCGGAACCTCAGCAGAACATCTAATCACAACAGTAAAGGAAATACTTTCTTTAAATGATGACTAGGGTGGGGGTGGGGCAGGTTGCTCGGAAGCATGTAGGGGGTTAAGTATCAAGCCCACTGGCCTCATGCAAGTCCATGTACAAATTTTCATCATCATAACATGGGGCAAAGTTATCACTATCATCTCCATTGTCATCCCCTAATGGTGGCAAACTCTGATCTGAGGGCACCTCCGTGGAAGTGTAGTGTCTTGTGTGAATCGGACTGTATGGGAACTGGGTGCACTGGAATGAAGTCAGGAAGAAACCTCTGTTGGGTTCGAAATGAGTTCAACTACGGGTCGAGACCAGTTCAACTCTGAGTCTGACACTGGAAAAGGATCCATCTCCGGTGCAGTTGATGTCAAAGGAGCCGGTGCAGGTCGCGGAGCTGTAGAGGAAACTGGCATTGGAGACGATGCAGAACCAAAATTGGATTTGAGGGGCACAGACAACACCAAGGATGAATCTGCCAGCAGAAACCCAGCTGGAGGCCTCTGTGGATTTTAGGGTCCCAAAGGCACGCCAAAGGGAACCAGAAGAGTACCAAAAATGAACAATAAGGCCTCAAAGTTCTCAATCAGTAGCAGTGTCGTCGACGGCCCTGTGACCTCGGGTAGAATCAGAACTGATAATGGAATCAGCTCCTCAAGCTGAGAAAGACAGAGTGGCATCTTTAATGCCCTTGCAGCTTCTCTGAGGATAGAGATTGGCAAAATGGGAATGAGGCCCACTTCACCTTCTTGTGTTTCTGCTCAGATTTGTACTTCGACTGACCAAACGAACCTTGACCACCAAGAGGACATGTTGTGTGAACAGCCTTGGAAACAATTCTGCACACTTGATTTAGAGTGGGACCTGTATGACTTTTTCTGATGCTCGGTGACGTACAGCTTTGCTTCACAGTCTCAGATCGCCTTTGGGTTCATGAGCGCACATGCTTCACACAACTTGGTGTCATGACCTTAGCCCAAGCACCGAAGGCATACGACATTGGGGTCTCTCACGGACATCTGATTCCAACAGTTGCAGCATTGTTTGAATCCTATAATTTTGGTTGGGGACATGGTTGTCTTACACATTCGATTTCAATATTTTGAGAAAAATGAATCTATCGAATGAAGAGGGGAGCAGTGCTCTGGAACTATGTTCAAAGGCAAGGATAGAAAAGAACTGATGCCGGTTCACAGGGGTGCTGTTTATAAGAGCTACTTAAAGGGCGCAACAAAGCCAATGCAGAGCGGCATGGCGCCTAGTGGTGCCCGGCAGCAGTGCTGTGAAAGCTTGCAAATCCAGTCTGGTACCTGGGGATATTCTAAAGGTGAGGAATCTGCAGTTAGAAGTATCCATCAAAAAAGCCCACCTCTGATCTGTTCCAATACAATCTGTTGAACAACAAAAAGAGGAAGTTCCCTTGAGAGCAACAGGTGCTAGGGAACATTATGTTTAAATACCCAGAGGCAGTGAAGTCTATGTCAATCCAGTGGATGCAGTTAGTCCTGGGTTCAAAGACAGCCTGAAGAGCCAACTATATTGCCTGCTGGATATGTCGTGCAACGGGTAGCCAGCAGATACTGTGCTTGGCCTCGGACATGATCAAATTTAGGAAAGAACAACCTGACTGGTGTTTGTTGGACAACGTATAGCATCTGAATAGTCTCAAATGGAACCCTCTAGTAACAGGCATTTGGAGAGACCAGTCTAGAAAGTACCCGTACTGCCATATCTGTGAATGATAGATGTTGAAGAGCGAAGGAAAGGATCTTTTGTACATCCTCATATGTTACAACAGGACACTACTTCATTCAGTTGTGCCATAAACAGCTCTTTATCAATTGAGAAATCTGGGCTTTTTAACTTAAACACAGGGGGAGGAGTAACCTAGGCTTTTTTTAAACACAGAGGGGTAGAGTTCTCATCCTGGCTAGCCAGAAAAGTGTTACACCGATTGCCTTTGATGAAGATCATGACCTCCTCCTTGCTGGCATTTAGCTTTACTATGTTTCTATTCATCCAGGCCTGAACTGCACAAAGAATATACTAGAACACTGGTTCTTACCCTTTTAACTTCTGTGGACTCCCACTTAATCATTACTGGAATCCAGTGACCCCCACTGAATCAGTACTGGAATCCAAGGACCCCCACCGAGTCATTATTGAAAGCCAATGACCCTGCCTAAGAAATTGTGATGGTTTGAACCACAAAACAATACACAAAATGATAGAAAAAAGCTTCTTTCAAACAAATACCCCAATGATTAAATGTTTTATTTAATTTATGTTAGAAATTGGGTTCCTGGTTGACTGTGGTAGAAGCCCTGGTCAAATAGTAACCACAATCCTAGCCAGGGTATCGCACAAGCACACCCTAAATTAACCTGTGCTCACCCTCTCGTAGCTTGGCACAGAGCAGTCAGGCTTAACTTTAGAGGATGTGTGTAAAGTATTTGTGCAACACTTGAAACAGTAAAACAGCAAAAACACCACACAAAAATATCCCACACTGGTTCGTTTAATAAATAAAACAAGACCAGAAAGACGAAACTCAAATAAGTACAACTTGAGACATTGAATTTTAAAATGTATAGTGAAAAATAGCACCAAGAAGCAAAAAGCACTTTTGGGCATATATGGTTGCCCCGGACCGGGACAAAGTCAAAAGTTCAGACCGACCACGATGGAGCAGAGCCGGCTACAGGGACCCAGTTAGGCTCGCTGAACAAAGTACCTTAAATCCAGGTTGCAGGGCGATGCGTCGATCCGCGAAGATGCATCGTGCAGCTGATGCAATGCATTGGTTCCGAGATGCGACCAGGCTGCGGTGCGAGGTCCTGATGCGTTGACGTCAAGAATCTTATTAACGGGGCTTGCGATGCAAAGGCTGGTGCAGAGGGTGCAAGGCGCAGTGGAGACTATGCATCTGTTCCTATAAGTGGTGAAGCTGTAATGCAGAGTTTTGTCGTCGTTGAGGGATGCGAGGAGCTTGCGGTGGGAAAAGCATCGCACAGTGTTGGTTCCGAAGGCAATGGGCCAGTTCCAGGTGCGGGATGCAGCGGTGATACGAGTCTTTTACGACGGGTCCACTCCAACACAACAGCGGCGCTGCATTTCTTCTGCTCAAAGATGCACCGCTCAGCCGAGGAGATGCATTGGTTCTGCTAGGGCAGAGGTCTTCAAACTGTGGGGCGCACCCCCCTGGGTTTCCGTGGAGGCATTCCCTGGGGGGTGCAAATGCTTCACTAAGTACTTGTAAAGAATGATGGCCTGAAAGCGCGGCTTTCTTTGTGTTTTTTTGCTTCCAGGCCGTCTTTATTTACATGAAGCGGTTGAGGCTAGGAGTACCACCTTTCACAGTGAATGCCTGACATCTGTTCACGTGTTAAGATTCTGCAAAGGCCCGGACACCTGCATTCATTCTTAACATGGTTTTTCTGTCTTTCTGTACTTTAGTTATCATTCAGAGGTCATTAGGGCAGCAGTAGAACACATTTTAAAGTGTTTCCTTCTAACATTTTCTATTTAAAGTATGTATTATTAACAGAAAAAAATACCGGCTGTATGTGATTTTTTTAATATTCGTATGACATTAACTTACTGGTCATGCCAGCAATTGTGTTCCCAAATCCTGTGGTTGTGATGTAAAGAACATGGCAAAAAACAAAATATTCTATAAGTATTTTGTTGCTTTTTCACATTCACTGCAACTGCATATAACAACGGTACATGCTCTTAAATGACACCTTAAATAAAAAAATAAGTGCAAATTAAATTAATTGTTGGGAAATGCACTCTTTCAGTTATGAAACATTAATTGGGTAATGCAGTCACTGCAGATGTCTTTTTGTGAGGCCAGAGTCACAGAACTGAACTCAACTTGGCACAGTGCAGCATACTGACACATGTATTTATAGTGGTCTGAGGTCCCAACAAGTAACAGAAAGCTCTGAAAATATTTAAAACATTATTTTAAAATTTTAACAGTAAAAGATAGGCTGCCACACAATAATTTGGTATATATGATGAAAACAAGTACTTTCCAAGAATACATTTTCATAGTAGCTAACCTAGTGTAGAGATTTTAAAAAGTCTATTAAAGGACACTTTTCAAAACTCAGCATCCTTACATTATCTTTCAAAAAAAGTTATGAATGTTTGTCATCATGAAACTTCAAGTGACTCTTTAAATTAAATCACGTTAGAGCCCTCTCCCCTGAACTCCCACCTTCGGCACCCTCCAAGCACTCCAGGTCCCCATTAACAATTCAGGGATTGTTGTTTTTAACACAATATATGGGAACTGTTTTGTAAAATTAAGAACACCTTGGTCCCCGTACACCTAGGCAATACCAACCCCTGTTTACATGCAGATGTCCTCTCAGGTGAGTAGAGGGGGTGGGAGGAAGGAGGCCAACAGGGTCAGATTCAGATCCCTAAGCGTCCTGACCTCTTGGGCCTCAGGCAAATGGCTCAAGAAAAAGCGGAACAGAGCAAAATCCATGGACAGGGTGAAAGAGATGACCCTGAATAGAGGGCGCAATGGGGGGGGGGGGGGGTCTAATGTTTTCATTCACAAATGGACAGAGACAGTTGCCCCACTTCCTGAATAAGATGCTCTGAAGAAGGTTTCAAGAAATGCACATTCATTAATGTTTTATCTTTAGTGCCATCACTACCATTAGTGCAACAGGTGCATTGGCAATGGTGTGAGGAATCACTACACCCCAATTAAGGATGTATCACTAGCAAAAAAGGTAGAAGAGGGGAGCCATTTTCCTGGTTGGTAATGTGGCCCAAGTCCCCCATGCTGCACAGGGAACAGGTCCCAAGCAACAGAGGGGCGAAATGTGTGACTTTTCCTTTTTTTTTTTTTTTACAAAAGGAGCAGACAGCCTTTCTTTAGGCCTCAGGTCCAGCAGCAATGGCCTAGTAGTGTGGGCAGAGGAATAGGTACAATTGCTGCTGCAGGTGCAGTGTCACCAGGTCTCAAGGATGTGAGGTACCAACGAAACACATATTATGGCTGTTTTACCATCATTCCTGTCTTCTATTAGGGCTCAATGCTCCCTTGTTGTGCCAGTGTTGCTATGGGCATTAAACCAATGGCACCAGAGAGAAGAACATTGAAGCAGAGGAGACACCTTAGCTAAGGACTCAGAGATAGCAGAAAGGATGATGGGGGGGTTAACAAGGGGCAGAGGAGACGTCCCCCTTCACTAGGCAAGGCATTAGCTCTTGTTAGTGAGGCAGGTGCAGTGGTGCCCTGCACAGGAGTGGGAAGAGCCCCCTGCTCACAATTATGACAGTCTTACTTTAGAATAAAGGCATGCTGGATAGCATTAGTGCTGAGGGCATCCTTGCTGCAAAGAGGCGAGAAACACATGGGATCTCATTTTATCTGAAAGGGACAGAGTGTTTCAAAATTGAGGTGATGACAAGGCTTGGCGGGCAAGGGGTGAAAGAGGCAGAGGGGCTACCCTGCTACTCAGGGCTGCAGCTATAATTAGTGCAAAAGGGGCAGTTGCATTGGGACCCAGGAATGGGAGGGGTCTACAAAACCCCAACTAATGGGAGTATTTTTTTCTGTCTATTTCAGGTTTTTTAATGTATTTTCTCATAAGCAGAAGCAAGTTGGTTGGAAGTCTTTTATGTCCCTGAGACTTCAGATCAGGAGGCCAGCCAGCTAGCCCGTGGAGTCACTCTGGGTTCAAGTGATACAGATCCAGTCCCCTCACTGAGGAAAGAGGGCAGCAAGCAGCAAGACAGCACAGCAAGGCAGGCGTTCAGCAAAACAGAAGTCCAACAAAGTGGCAGTCCTCGCAGCTCAGCAGTCCTTCCTGGCAGATTCATTACAGATCCAGAAGTGTACTGATGTGGTGGTGTCAGAGGTCTAGTACGTATACCTAGCTGGGCCTTTGAAGTGGGGGAGACTTCAAAGACAGGCTTTGAAGTGCACAGAGGTCCTGCCATTTCTGCCCTGGCTCCAGACTCACTATAGGGGGTGGGGTGGGGTATGCAGCCTTTTGTGTGAGGACAGGAGACAGCCTATTCAGGTGTAAGTGAGACTGGGTCCATCTCCTCCCTCCCATCCTGCCAGGATGGCCAATCAAGTTACACTTAAACTCTCATTGTGTGTGGCTGTCTAGGAGGACTACACAAAGGCCAACTATCACCCACCACAGACATGTGATCAGAGATGGGCAGCAGGCACCTAATGGCTAAAGTAAGAAAATACCATCGTTCTAAAAATGTAATTTTCAGAATTGTAATTTAAAATCCGACTTCACCATAAGTTAGGATTTTACATTAGGATTCCAGAGACACCAGACTTGGAGGTTTTTTCTCTTCCCAGTTGAAAATTACACTAATAAAATGTAATAAGGTAATCCCAATGTTATCCTATGGGAGAGATAGGCTTTGAGGAGTGAAATTGACAGAGTTGTTCACTACTAGGACATGTAAAACTTAAAAGTACATGTCCTGCCTTTTAAACACATTACATCCTGTTCTCTGTGTTATCCAGGACCTACTTTAGGGGTGCCTTATATGAATAAAGGGAAGGTTTGTGCCTGGCAAAAGGTTTAGTTTGCCAGGTCGACATGGCAGTGTAAACTGAACACACAGGCTCTGCAGAGGCAGACCTGAGACATGGTTAAAAGGCCACTCAAGTGATTAGCACAATCAGTGCTGCAGGTCCACTAGTAGCATTTAATTTACAGGCCCTGGGTACAGGGAGCACCACTTTACTAGGAACGTCTAAGTAAATGAAGTATGCCAATTGGGAATGAACCAATATTACAATGTTTAGGGGAAAGAACACAAGTACTTTAAAACTGGTTAGCAGTTGTAAAGTAGAGTCCTAATGATGTAGCTCAGATTTCATCTGGATTCAGGCATTGCTTTATTTTTGTGTTTCAGACAGACTGCATTTTAAAATGGCACTTTTTGGTGCATGCAAAGTGAAAAACATGAAATGAGGCCTGGTCAAAATGCTTTCAGTCTGAAATGCTTGTGCTGAATTAACGTGTTTTTGCAGTGTAGAAAACTCGTGATTTCAGATTCCTTTAGAAGGCTCACTGTGGCCTCTTTAGCTTTGCCCAGCTCCTTTTCCTTGTAATCTACACTCCCTGTTCCTGTCTCAAGAGACTTTGGCTTTGTTGCATATTTAGACAATGCATATTCAGTTCATAACACATCTTATAATGTGTATTAATTAATCAACCATGCACCAACACTACACATGGGGCAAACGCATTTGGCATGAAAAGCTATCTAAAACATTAGAGCATGTTGCTATGAGTATGTATTAACTGTTTGCGCTTTGAAAAGTTGCACTAGAGCATGTTTATGCTATGTTGTACATTGCACATTTTGCATGTGGTGCACAAAGAATAGAAAAGCTGCTTTAAATTAATAGCTTTTGCAAGGTAATAATTAATACAGGGTACTAGTATGGGGGGAGGTAAACATAATGGGTTTTATTTCATAAATTAATACTCTTTTGTGTTTGTTTTTGGCCTACCATAAAATGTCTGCCTGGGAATCCAGCACGGCTGAGAATTGTGCTGAATGAGAGACGCATGCGTAGAACCAGCTACAATGAACTGCCAAGTGCCTCAAGTGAAGACACATGGGTCAAGGCCACAGTGAACTGTACATTCTTGTTATCGTGCCAATGTACCAGTGTTTGTGGGAAAGTATCATTCCTGCGTGGGATGTGAAAGGAAGGAGGAAATGGACTGATACATTTTTTTCCTATTAAATGCTGCTAAAACATATGATTGTATTAAGCATTAACGCTTCCTTTGTTAAAACCGGTATGGTTTGGATTTGCAATGAGAACAGGATGGTGAGACCCTCATGTCATCTATGCTAACCAATCAAAGTGCGAGTTTCTACTGAAACTGCAACATTATTAGTGTAGTCAGCCAAGAATTAGAGTATAAATAATGACCCCTTAGGGGAAGTGTGATGCTTTAGCAGCCTTAGCCTTAGAAGAGATAGGAGGAGAGAGGAGAGGGAGCAGATGAGTCCAGACATCATATGGGTTAGGTACGTGAACGTCGGGGGTGCAGCCTGGGAGGAGATTGCGTCCGAGGAGAGACAGAGGGAGGAGGGGGTCTTGCTCATATTTTTTTCAGAGAGTCCTTGCACGTTATATTTTTGGCAAGGCAGATCACATTCCTCTGTGGTCTTGTGAAGGGTGGGCAGCCTCTCTCTGTGAACACAGAGAGGCAGATTGAACAGACCAGGGCAAAAAATACAGCTGATGGAACAGGTTTAGATTTAGATGCTAAAACTCTTAAGTTTATGCTTTGACTAATTAACTAGATTTGAAAAAGATTTATTTGTCTTATACATTTATTTCTCTTGATGGGAGATTTTTGCCAATTATTGATTAGCCTTGCAAACTCACTCTTGAATTATATTTTTCCTGAAACCCTTTAAAGAATTCTGACTGACATAGAATTAGGGGTTTCCCTCCTTAATGGAGTGCTTTGTATGCAACCTATAATATGTTTTGTATTAATTCTATTTTTCCTATTTTCAATTCTGTAACCTGATTGATATTTGACTAATGAATAAAGGGTCAGAGAACTGTAACTTTTAACTAGAAAATAAAACCCTTTACAAATACTCACAACTCTCTTTATTGGCTTAAATATTCATTGCATTTTTGATTTTCTTGTTTATGTAAAGTCTCCTGAAGGTAATACACAGTGGCAAGGGTCCATCACCTGTACAGCGGTAAATTAGAGGTAAATGAGGTTTGCGTTGAGAAATTACCGTGAAATTACCGCTGGATCACTAATACCAGCAAAAGCAAGGTCAGAAAAGTAGAGGAGGCAAGCAAAACGTTGGGAGGAAGACCGCCCTAAGGCGGTCAGGTCTAACAATTCACAAATATATACAAAAACACATTAATTTTAATTGGAGGGTTGCAGTTATTGTAAATTCAATTGACTCTATACTATATTCTGTTTAATGCACTTGAACAGCTCCCATGAGTCAATCTGAGGACACCAACTTCATTTTGAGCTTCTAATTTCAAATTCCTTTAGATTTACAGAACATTTTGAAAATTTCAAATTTACATTTTTCTTCTTTATGTATATACACTTTATTAAACTGTTAACAGTATTTGATTTTCTAAGGAGTCGTGGACCCCCATGGTCTCCGGACCACAGACTAGATAGTACGCTCAAAGACAGACATAAGCCGATCCAAGTGTGAGATCCGCTGGAAATTGTCCAGATAAAAAGCAGACTCCGCAACAAAGAACCTTATAATATCATCCACTGGGTGCATGTAAATATTTTTAAAAAGAGAGAGGCAGTGGAACTCTACACTGAATAGGCTTAGAATTGCAACAGTAATGCCTATCCACTGACCACATCTAGAGGACGGATGAGAACCAAGACAAAGCCGAATACTGAAGACAATGAATTAAGATGTTATACATCACAGTATTAAGGGTAGTTGACAGGTCCAAGAGGTTAAACAGACAACCTTTTCAGAGATCTTCTAAGATCATCCAACGTCGTTACCAGAGTTTTTTCTGTACCCATACCAGAACTGAATTGTATCCGGGTCCAGCTTAGATGAGTGGTGGTTTCCAGATGGTTCGTAAGACAAAGAGCTTCATATTTTTTTGCGCTCAGGGGTCTGTTAAGTCATTGTGATGCTGCACCCATCACCAAATACTTAAGAGTAGTGCCTCTAAAAACTGTTCAAGATCTATCTTTTCCATAATATCCTCTTTGGTAGCAGCTTGGGGTTTTAGCCACATAGACAAATCTTAAAGCTTATAAAAAAAAAGTGCTTGGGAATTGTCAACTGGGTCTCTGTGCTCTTTCCTGAACCAAATCCTACAACTTCCTTCATCCACTCCCATTCTCTCCATTATATGATTTTTTTTTTTTTTACGAATGGAGTAGTCTTTTTGAGGTTAGCAGACATTCCCCACAAACAAGGGCCCTAGCTAATGACCTCAACATGCTGGTGGCCAATTGGCGGCTTGGGCAATATGCTCAAAATTAATAAAGAGTGTGGATCCTCCTTGGGATAAACTTTTGTTTTGGGGTCTAGATTGGGTCAGGACTTCTGTTAATTACCCCAAAGTCTCATTTTGTTTTACATTGTCTTGGCTCATTTGCTTCACAAGCATTAGCACTCTGCTGTAGCAGGTCTTTATCCCGGTGTGCGCTCTTCATGTACCTCTATAGGGCCCATTCTGGTTTTTTAAGATCCTCAGGAGGTTGTATACCAAGGCCTCCATGATAAGGTAAAATCATAAATACCAATTGTGCCACCACTTGTCGTGTGGGTAACCTGGGTAGAACAAATTACACACCAACAGACTCGTTTGTTTTAGTAAGTTAAGTCTTTTTTTAATTAATAGTCATAAAAGTTTTAGACAAGTTGGAAACATCACGTGCCGCTTCTTTGCCTTCAAAGTGTCCTGCTTTTCCTTACTCCCAGTGCCCGTCATACAAGACAAATTAGTGGAACCCCACCAGATAGTCCCTCATAAAAGAGTATCTATCAAAGTTATCCATGGTGACACAAACGTTTACCCCTTGGTCCAAGTTCAGGAGAGTCCAAATATATCAGGTCAAGCTCGCCTGGTAGTAGTACCCAAATTGCCTGAAGCACTAATTTTGGGTACTGAGAAATCTCAGTTCGAAACTTGGAGAGAAAGTATGTCCGAAACACATCAATGCCAAGTAGAAGTTCCTTTTTTCAATGAGGAGTTTTTCATTCCTAGATCACCTTCGCCACATAAGAGTCAAAGATAATAAAGACGAGAAAAGTGAAATGGCCCCAAAAATGTTCCTGTCTTATTTGCTCAAGAGATATGGCAAGGAGATAGGGACTTTAGTGCTGCCCAGTGAGAAGATCTGATCCTACAAACTGCATTAGAAAAAAAGAGTGAGATTCCGAGAAAGGTAGGACACTATGTCTTTTAAAAAATGGATTCTTATAAGGAACCAAACTTTCCAGCCCTTCGGCCCCCTTCTTTTGGGAACACATACTTATTCTGGTGCACACACACTTTATGGGAGGTCATTTGGTTTAGAAAACAGCAAAAAGAGCTTTTCAGAGCAATTTTATTGCCCAGAGATGTTTTCTCAGAAAAATAAAACTTGTGAGGCATGCCTTACGTGTTCGGATTACAAACCCCTACAAACCCCACAAAGCGGCAATCCAAAACATGCTCATTACTGGATACCCTTCCAAGTTAATGACAGAAATCTTTGAGCAATTGGAAATAAAACAGATATGCATCGTCGTGTATCATCCACAGACCGATGGTCTGGTGGAACATTAATACTTCACCTTAAACCTAACCTTAAAGAAAACATCAGATTTCGAAGGTAAAACTTGGAACAACATGCTACCTTTAACCCATTTCTCGATTTGTTAACAAGTGCAAGTGAGCTTTGGGTTATCGTCTGAATTGGAGGTGACCAGGGAAGTGTGGAAGCTACAACCTAATAAAGGGAAGTCTTTGCTCGAATATGTGGTACAATACAGAAAACTATGTGGCCCAGGGTCTTGATTAGGGTGCGAGTCAAAAGAGTGATATGTTTGACGTTGGGGGTGGTCAACAGGTCAAGCAATGCTTGGCCAAGCAATGCTTCTTTTATAGTCTTGTTGTTCATGCTTCGTAAATGTCCAGGGTCACAAAGCATGATAACATTCAATTAGTTGTTCGAGAGAGTCATGATCAGTTTGAAGATTTGTTGTTGAAAGTCGGGCTGGATCCTGGAAGTCTGCTGATCAGGTGGAAAGTAACTATGTTGGCAGCAGAAAGTAGTATATGGCAGGTGAGGAGTTTAAATGGTGAAGTAAATGAATCCACAACGCAGTATAAAGATGAAGGTAAGTGGATTTATTGTACAACAGACGTTTCCCAACTGCCAGTCTAACGCTCCTCAACTCTTTCTCACAACATTCTATCATGCACTCCCAAGTGTTCCAGGATGGAACCAAGGTCCCAGAAACTCAGGGGAGGAACAAACCATTAATATGAATGGATAACAGGAGGTAAAAACTATTTACATGAAAAGGAAAAATGACAGCAGTGTTAATATATATATTTATAACACATCTCCCTTATCACAAAAACGGAGTAGAGAAGCGAGAGTGGGAAGCAAAATGGAGGGGAAAAAAAGGGAGAGGGAGAGGCGGGGAGCGGAGCAAAAAAGAAAGAAGTGGGGAGAAATAAAAAGAAATGCAGATTCATAGAGGATACTGGGGCTACATAGGAGAAAGGACCTTCCGACAGGTTACCTGAAAGAAAAGGGTTATTTCATGTCATAATCCCCATGCCACTTAGGCACATTTACTTTCCTTCCACTGCGTTTATCAGAAGTGGTACAAGTATCGTTTGAATCAATATTCATGTTATCACTATCTTGCACAAAATGTGGAACCAACCTATCCATGCTCGACATGCGTCCATCAGCCATGATAACTACATTTTTTCTCACTTCTTTTATTCTCTCTGGACCAAAGTATTTATTATACCTGTTCTGGCTAAGGCCAGGTTTCTTAACTAAGACCCATTGTCCTACTTTCCAATTGCGTTGTTTGGCACCCCATTTGTAGTCGTAGTCTTGTTTGTATTTCTTTTGGTGACGCACTATTTTTTCCTTGACCATTTGTTCATCCTATACGAATGAGTTGTTTTCGAATAGCCAGTTAGGTGCAAGTTTAGAGCCAGGTTTACGCCCTCTCAATAGACAAAAAGGAGAATAATTAGTCACACTGTTGGGTGTAATATGATAAGACCATAACATGTCTTTAATAGACTGAACAATGGGCTTCTGAGCCACCATTGCTAATTGCAAAGCGTCTTTGATCAATCTGTTGCAGCGTCCCACCAACCCTTTTGCACGGGGGCAATATAAGGGAGTGGAAATATGTTTGACGGCCAGACTGATGAGGAATTCCTTCATTTCCTCTGACACTAACTGGACACCATTATCAGTGATAAGAGTGTGGGGAATACCTTCGTTGGCAAACACCTCAGACAAAAAACAAATGATGGTTTTAGTGTCCACTTTATTGACAAACTTGATAGTAATCCATTTTGAGAAATAGTCCACCAAAACTAAAATGAATCTTTCCTGCAGACCTGAGATTTGTAAAGGACCAATAATGTCTAAACCTAGTTTTTCCCAGGCGTTAATGGGAATTTCCACCGGTTCCAGAGGTACCTTCCTAGGGCTTTTAGATTTGTCACTGAGACCACAGGCGTGACAATTTTTCACTAATTCCTCAATCATGGTGTCCATATAAGGGAACCAATATCCAGAGCGCAACTTACTTTTAGTAAGATTTCTCCCCAGATGACCCTCATGAGCTATTTCGCAAATGTGCCTTCTGAGTTTCTCCGGGGGAATGATTGTATAACAGAGGTTTCCCAACTGCCAGTCTAACGCTCCTCAACTCTTTCTCACAACATTCCATCGTGCACTCCCAAGAGCTCCAGGATGGAACCAAGGTCCCAGAGGAACAAACCATTTATATGAATGGATAACAGGAGGTAAAAACTATTTACATGAAAAGGAAAAATGACAGCAGTGTTAATATATATTTATAACAAATGGCTTGACAGAAGACTATTAGAGGAGCAAGGCCATGCTGTTCTATGGATATCAACAACACCAAAGGCCCATCATTTTTTAAAGGGAAAGCCAAAGTGTTGCGCGCAGTAATCGGATGGTGAAACAAGGATGCCGTCTGATCACGAATATAACACAACATGGAAGGACCAATAGACCTCGAAGGGAACCAGGCCCAAATCATAACAGTAGCAACACTGTTACCACTGAGGTGTCAGTCTTTTACATGAATTTAGCATTCAAGATGTAACGAATAATACCATCCACAAAACAGTAACACAAAAAGCCATGGATATCATATAGTTATACTTATCGAGAATTCAAAAAGGTCTGAAATAGACCAGACATGCTCTTTGGAACTTCTGAATAACTGCTCTGATTAATTTGAAGCCTGCTTCCAACTACTGTCAGGGCTACAGACACAAGCTATATCTTTTCAGAAGGAGCTCGCCAAACTTCGAATAAGCAGCAGGCTGCAACAAAAGAGAGACCAGCCAAAACCCGGAGGGGAGGCAGGAGGTCAAAAGGCAGGTATAGGTCGAGGAACATTGAACAAGGCGAATGCAGCAGCGAAATCGAAACCATGAATGACAATGTGATTTGCAACCTCACAGGAAGTGAGGACATGACGGATGATTATGACTTGAAAATTGTAAATTTGTCGAATAAAATGCTTGACAAAGATGAACTGTCTATCTTGAGTAAAGGTCTGAATTTTCGTCTCACCCAAAGTGGTGATCTAACTAATGTTCATATTGATATGTATAAATTTGTTAGAGTGTTAAAACTAAGGGACTATTTCTCACAGCAAACTGCTAAAAACATCGAGCGCAGTAATAATCCTGTTGGTACAACACAGACCATTGCCGATATTCGGAGTGTCCAACTGTTGTTGAGTTTAGGTGATGGTGTTAATCCTGAGATGTCTATGTTACTTAATGACTTTGAGATCCAACAGAACTACGAAATGGATAGTGGATTAAAACCAAGATCTAAATTTGTGCCCGCCATTAATTACCATCCTAATATAGACGTCTTCTATGACAAGGTTACTAAAGATCTGTACAAATTGGAAACATCTAGGAAATCTCCATCTGTTAACCACAACATTACCGCCAAAGAAAGGGAAGCCTTGAATAGATTGAGATCTGATGACACTATTGTCATAAAAGAGGCAGACAAGGGCGGTAATGTTGTGGTCATGAATCAGTGTGATTACATGTCGGAAATTGAACGCCAATTGAACAATGAACAATGTTATAAGAGAATACCTGCTAATCCAATTCAGAAACTAACAACATTAATTAATCTAAAATTAAGTGAATGGAAGGATATTGCTTTGTTAACTGAGGACTTATTTAGATATCTCAGGGTAAATTGCCCTACATATCCGTGTATCTATATTCTGCCCAAAATTCATAAAGGGGGGCCCTTCCCCCCGGGGCGTCCAATAATTTCAGGGGTGGGATCACCTACTGAAAAGCTCTCAGAATTTGTTGATTTAAGGCTTCAAAAATACGTTGTCAACCTACCGTCATTTATTAGAGACAGTAAGGACATTCTTGTCAAGCTAAATGACTTTCAATGGGCCGATGACCTCATATTTGTCACTCTTGACGTTGTAGGTCTAAACACCTGTACACTAAAAGAATTTGGGGTATTGGCAGTAAGATCATTTCTGGACAAAGAGTGCTAACCTTTATGAATTTAACGAGATGATTGTGGAAATGATTGATCTCATTTTGAGCAATAACTTTTTTCTACATGACAGATGCTGGTTTCAGCAGATACTTGGGACTGCCATGGGCTCCAGGTTCGCTCCCTCTTACGCCTGCCTCTTTATGGGGTGGTTTGAGAGGGAGTATGCCTGGAGCCGTCGTGCCTCCCCTGGACGGAACATATTGTATACTGGGGGAGGTACATAGACAATATTATCGGTCTATGATCAGGATCCATTGAGCAGCTACAGCAATACTTCACGTATCTTAATGCCAATACTTACAATGTTAAATTCACAATGACCTGGGACAAAGAAAAAATAAACTTCCTTGATGCACAAGTTACTAACTTGTGTAACAATATATCTGTAAGAGACAATAGTTAGTGACAGATTCCTTACCTTAGAATATCCCCAGGCGTCAGGCTGGATCCGGAAAGTTTTTGCGTAGCAGTACCCTTGCGCGTCGGTAGGCGGCGTCGTGCGGCTCCGCGTCAGTCGTCAGCGTCAGGATCGCCGGGATGACGTCGCGGGCAGTACTTAGACGCCGCCCCTGCGCGCTGACGTCAGTTCTGTACACGACTTTCCGTGCCAGGAACGCAGAGCCATGCAAGAAGCTGACATAGGTGTCTGAAAAATACTGGGGCCCTGAAAGGGATGTCCTTAACCCTAGAAATCAGTTCGCAGAACGGGGAGGATGGGTGGGCGGTAGGAATCTGTCACTAACTACTGCCTCTTACAGATATATCGTTACACAAGTTAGTAACTTGTGCATCTGAAAGAGACACGTTAGTGACAGATTCCTTACCTTAGAATAGATACCCCAGCAATACCAACCCCGGTGGTGGGTCTGCGAACAAAGATCAGACAAGGGAGTCCCGGAGGACAGAACGGCCAAAGAAGCCGTCCCTCCGGACCTGACTGTCAAGGCAGAAATGCTTGGTAAACGTGTGCAGCGAGGCCCACGTAGCTGCCTGACAGATATCCTGCGGCGGAACACCGCGGCCCAAGGTCGTGGAAGCAGCCGTTGCTCTGGTGGAATGGGCACGCAGCCCAACAGGAGGCTCCTTTTTAGCCAAAGAATAGCAGGCTTTGATACACAAGGTAACCCAGCGGGAGATGGCCCGCTTGTGCACCGCCCGACCTTTTTTGGCGCCCACGTAGCCAACAAAGAGCTGGTCATCCACCCGGAAGTGTTGTGTGCGGTTGATATAAAAAGAAAGCGCACGTTTGGGGTCCATACGGTGGAGCATCTCTTCCTCTCTGGAAGGATGCGGAGACGGAAAGAAGGTGGGCAAAGTGATGGTCTGCCCAATGTGGAAGGCAGTAACCACCTTTGGCAAGAAGGACGGACGCGTCCGAAGAACAACCTTGTCTGGATGGACAGACAGAAAGGGAGGTTTGCATGATAGAGCCTGGAGCTCACTCACCCGCCGAGCGGAGGTGATGGCCACCAGAAAGGCAGTCTTCAGAGTCAGAAGACGAAGAGGACAGTTATGTAGAGGCTCAAAGGGAGCGCACATGAGAAAAGTAAGAACCAAGTTCAAGTCCCACTGAGGCATTACAAACGGAAGAGGTGTGTAATGCCTTTCAGAAACCTGTTAACAACAGGGGACTTGAAAAGGGAGGGCTGATCAGAAAGCCTGAGGAAGGCCGAAATGGCACAAAGATAGCCCTTGATGGTACCCAGGGCAGAACCCTGTTGGGCCAGGGAAAGAAGGAACAGAAGAACCTCAGAAAGAGGGGCAGAAAGGGATTCACAGCCTTTGCTGTGCACCATGCCACAAACTTGTTCCACCTGCAGGCGTATACCACCTTAGTGGAGGGACGCCTGGCTGCCAGAATTACATCACAAACTTCGGGAGGCAAGTCGAAAGGAATCAACTGCCGCCGCTCAATCTCCACGCAAGCAGGTGGAGACTGGACAGGTTCGGGTGGAGGACCGTCCCCTGCTGCTGCGACAGAAGATCCTCCAGAAGAGGCAGACGGATCGGGGGATCGACGCTCATACTGAGTAGCTCGGGATACCAAACTCTTCGAGCCCAGTCCGGAGCCACAAGGATGACTTGGGCCCGGTCGCGCCGAATCTTCTTCAACACTCTGGGTAGAAGTGGTATAGGCGGAAAGGCGTACAACAGACCGCAACTCCACTGGCGACGAAAAGCGTCGCCGAGCGAGTGCCGCCTTGGAAATTCCAACGCGCAGAACTGATGACATTGCGCGTTCTCTTCTGTGGCGAATAGATCTAACCAAGGCTCTCCCCACTGAAGAAAGAGTCCTTGCGCCACTTCCGAGTGAAGACGCCATTCGTGATCCATCATGCACCTGCGGCTGAGTTCGTCCGCCCTGGCGTTCAGGGAACCTGCCAGGTGTTGAACCATCAGGAAAATGCCCTGATGTTCCAGCCATGTCCAGAGGCGCAGAGCCTCCTGACAGAGGGTCCACGACCCCACCCCGCCTTGTTTATTGCAGTACCACATGGCGGTGGTGTTGTCTGTGAACACCTGCACCACCTTCCCTTTGACAGAGGGAAGGAATGCCTTGAGTGCAAGTCGGATCGCCCGGAGCTCCAGAAGGTTGATATGGAGCCGGGACTCCGCCTGGAGACCAGAGGCCTCTGATCTCCGCCTCTCCCATGTGACCGCCCCATCCCAGAAGGGACGCGTCCGTCACAACTGTGTGCTCTGGCTGGGGAAGGGAGAGGGATCTGCCCATGACCCATTGCCGGTTCGAGAGCCACCACTGCAACTGTTTTGCAGTACCCTCCGAGATCTGGACGTGATCGGACAGGTTGCCCTGGTGCTACGCCCACTGGAACTTCAGGTCCCACTGCAGAGCCCGCATATGCCATCTGGCATGATTGACCAGCAGGATGCAGGAGGCCATGAGGCCCAGCAGCCTCAGGGTCATCCGTACCGAAACCCAGGATAAAGGCTGAAAGATCGGAATCGTAGCCTGAATATCCCGGACTCGCCGTTCGGGAGGATAGGCCCGAAACTGCGTTGTGTCCAGAACTGCTCCGATGAAAGGGAGCTGTGGAGAAGGAGTCAGATGCGACTTCGGCACATTGATGGAGAACCCCAGCGAGTGCAGGAGTTCGGCCGTAGTCTGGAGGTGGGAGACGACTGCTTGGGACGAGCCCGCCTTCAGCAACCAGTCGTCGAGGTAGGGGAAGACTGGAACCCCTGCCCGGCGCAGATGAGCTGCGACCACCGCCATCACTTTCGTGAACACCCGAGGGGCACTTGTAAGGCCAAAGGGGAGCACGGTGAACTGAAAATGCTCGAGGCCTACCGTGAACCGTAGGTAACGCCGGTGGGCCGGCAGGACGGGGATGTGGAAATAAGCGCCTTGCAAGTCCAACGCTACCAACCAGTCTCCAGGGTCGAGGGCAGTCAAGACCTGAGCTAGGGTGAGCATCTTGAACTTCTCCTTCCGGAGGAAGCGATTGACGTTCCGGAGGTCCAAGATGCGTCCTCCTTGTCCTTTTTGGGCACCAGAAAGTAGTGGGAGTAGCAACCACGTCCTACTTCTGGGGTCGGAACATGCTCGATGGCCCTCTTGGCCAAGAGGGCCATGACTTCCTTCTGCAGAAGCACCATGTGATCCCCTGACATGCGGTGGAATTGAGGTGGCAGGGCTGGGGGGGTGGTCTCGAAGGGGAGGGAGTAGCCCCTTCGGACAATGTCCAAGACCCACCTGTCCAAGGTGATGGCACGCCAGTGGTGAAGGTGATGGCGGACCCTGCCCCCTACTGGCGTGCTGTGCACCTGAAAGGAGGGACTAGGAGGGCTTGGAGGCCGCGGACGGGTTGGAGGTGGTGGCCTGACCCGAACGCTGGTTGCCCGAACCGCCACGGCGGTATCCACGTCCTCGGCCGCGCGAAGACGCTTGCTGCGCGGGCCGGTGGCTGGGCAGCGGACGTGACTGGGCGCCCCTTCCGTGGCCACGAAAGGGGCGAAAAGCAGAGGCCCAGGGACTTGGCAGTAGCCCGTGAGTCCTTAAAACGCTCCAGCGCATGGTCTGCTTTGGAACCAAAAAGACCGACTCCATCAAAGGGCATGTCCATGAGTGTATTCTGGACATCACCCGAGAAACCAGTTGTTCTCAGCCAGGCGTGGCGACGCCGCGCCACCGTCGTTGCAAGTGATCTGCCCAGCGAGTCGGCGGTATCAAGGCCACAACGTATGGTGTACTTTGCCGCATCCCTACCTTCCGCAATGGTGCGGGTAAGCAGTGTCTGGACCTCCGCAGAACACTGGGGCAAAACAGCCGCCACCGAATCCCACAGGGAGTGGGTATATCGGCCCAAAAGGCAAGCGGTGTTGACGGACCGCAAGCCAGCACTGGAGGAAGAAAAAGCCTTCTTCCCAAATTGGTCCAGGCGTTTGGATTCCCTATCCGGAGGGGCGGTAGGGAAGGCGGTTTGGGAGGCAGAGGCTTGGACAATCAAGCTCTCGGGGGTGGGATGATGAGAGAGAAACAAGGAGTCGCCCGGAGCAGGGCGATGGCGTCGGGCCACGTTCCTATCCACAGGAGCCCCTGTGGTGGGCTTGGACCAGGCGCCCAAAAGAACGTCAGTTAGTGCATCATTAAACGGCAGTACAGTCTCCGAGGAGGAAGCTGCCGGCTGAAGCACTTCCGTCAGGAGATTAGTCCTGACAGCCACAGTAGGCAATTGGAGGTGCAAGGCTCCAGCTGCTCTACGCAACACCGTTGCGAAATTTGCTCCCTCCTCCGTAGCCACGGGAGGAGACAGCATGCCAGTGTCAGGGGAAGTGTCTAGACCACTGGCATCCCCAAGTTCCTCTGCCCAGTCCTGATCATACTCACACTGTTGTGTGAGAGGGTCTTCCGACCCCTCCCAGTTCTCATGGTCCTCCTCTGGTTCAAAATATGGAGGAGGACGGACATTTGGGACCAAAGGTCTCATCGGCGCCGGGGCCGATCGACGCCGGTCCGGCTCCATGTCCGGACCCGGAGAGAACCGGGGAACGACGCCGCCCGGAGCCCCGGACGGCGTCAGGAACGGCACCGGGGACATCGGCGCCGGCGTGGTTAGGTCAACCGGCGTCGATGGGGGTTGCGGTACCACCGGAGCCGGGGTCGAGGCCGTGGCCGGAGCCGAGGCCGGGATGAAGGCTGGTGGTACAGGCGACGCCGGGACCGGAGCCGTCGGCGCGCCGGAGCAACCCCATTAGGGCCCGCGGGGCCCGAAGGCGCACCGGGGGGACCTTAAGGCCCAAAGAGGCGGGCCATGGCCGACAGGAATTCCTGTATTTCGGCCGGAGTCGCCCCCGAACCCGGAAAGGACGGGTAATGCGGGGGCGGCTCGACAGGCACGTCCGGGGCGGCGGGGACGGTGCCGATAGGGGCCTCAGCCGAGTCACGAGACTGGCGAGGCGAAGTCTTAGAGCGATGATGCTTCTTAGACTTTTTGTGCTTCGACTTACCCGAGGAGCGCGACGACTTGGACTCCGACGACCGGCGGGGGACTCCGCGATCGGCCCCTCGACCTCTCACGGGACCGGGGCTTGGTGCGGCGCGTAGCAGACTGCCGGACCTCGAGTAGCTTTCGAGACCGCTCTCGCAAAGCCTTCGGGTGAAGTTTCCGGCAGCCAGGGCACGACTTCGTGTCGTGGTCTCGGCCGAGACAGTAGAGACACTCTAAATGACTAGGGCACTGCACTTCCCGGATCTGCGCTTACTGGAAAAAGAAGAACGGACGTCAGCGCGCAGGGGCGGCGTCTAAGTACTGCCCGCGACGTCATCCCGGCGATCCCGACGACGGACGCGGAGCCGCACGACGCCACCTACCGACGCGCAAGGGTACTGCTACGCAAAAACTTTCCGGATCCAGCCTGACGCCTGGGGATATTCTAAGGTAAGGAATCTGTCACTAACGTGTCTCTTTCAGATATACAGTTTTATATCAGAGATGAGACCATCCAGAGTACATTGTATAGGAAAGAAACGGCATGCAATGGGGTTCTCCACGCTGGCAGTGCGCATTCGCGTTCTGTCATCACCAATATTCCTTATGGTGAGATGACACGAATACGCAGGAATTGTAGTGAGGAAGACACCTATCAGAGCAATATTCTCGAACCCAAAAAGAGATTTCTGAAAAGAGGATATAAAAAAGACATTTTGGACAAAGCTATTAAAAAGGTACAACATCTAACCAGGGAAGACACCCTTCGTGACAAACCCAAAACACTTAGTGGGACTGCGAATGAGAGGGCGGTGAGATAAGTCACACAGTACAACACGAATAGCTGTAAAGGTTTATAACATCTTAAAAAAGAATTGGGGTCTTCTTCAGGATGTACCTGGTCTTAGGAACTGCATAACCAATACACCTTCATTGACCTACCATAGGGGGAGAACACTGCGGAATGCTTTATGTCCCAGTTATGTTACCCAGAAACAAGAGACTTGGTTACCTTCTAAACCACTTGTTTTTTTTACATGCGGATCCTGCAACATCTGTCCCTTTGGTCAAAACAAAACTATATGCTTTACATACAATGCTTCCTTGTCATATAACATAGCGCATTTTATGAATTGCAATACCACACATGTGATCTATGTGTTAGGTTGCAAATGTGGTAGTATCTATGTAGGAAGTACAGTCCGACCATTAAAAATTCGCATACAGGAACATCGTACGGCAATATGTAATAGAGACAGTCGATACCCCCTAAGTGATCATTATAGGGATGTACACCCCAATGACAATACCTTTTGGTTTCATGGTATTGACCATGTACCAATTGGTAATAGAGGTGGGGACCACGAACTCTTGGTCAGGCAAAAGGAGGCCAAATGGATCTGTCGCCTTAAAGCCACCCTGATGGGACATAATACCGACAGGGAGCTGCATTATTTCCTTGGGTAAAGGTAATTTGAGGCTATCAGCAGGGCGTACATTATCTGTCCATTCGAGGTACAATTTATATTAGGCTTTATTGTACATATGGTCTGTTACTGTAACCTTACGATTTGTTTAAACCCCGTTAAGGTTTAAAAATGGCTAGGTTAAGATTGTTTATATTCTGAAAAATTGACATTTTTGTAAACATATATTTGAATGTTTTGTGGAATTGTTCTTTTTATTTTTCTGTTCTGCTGTTGTTAATTTCAATATTTCAAATTCTATTATTTACACTTGCTTATTCTTGGTTTAATTTCCTGTTTTTACATATGTGGTGATTTGTATTCTTATCACACTATGGGCTTCATATCCTCTGGCCGTTGTGTGGGACTTTAATGATGGCCGCGCCTGCTAGTTCGATTCTTTCGTATATTTTTATCGCCCTTACCCTAGTTTGTGTCTACTAAGACATGACGCTTTACAATGCAAGGTGGGCGTTTGGGAACTACAAGATGGCCGGTTCCTTCTGCTCCTTTCCTCCTTCCGTGTTGTCCCTTTTTGATGTTAGTTATCTGTCGACGTCCATGTGATCTGGCGATGCTGGCTTACGCAGGGTCATGTAGGCTTCAAATAACGCCGCCTTCGTTCATATTATAGCCATGCCGGTTACTATGCCGTGATCCGAACTTTTCGCTCCGTAACGGTAAGCTCTGCTGTAATGGGAAACACACTTTAGTGCGTGTTGGAAAAGTGATTCTTTTTCCCGCTCGTTTGTATTTGCGTAAATGAGTGCTTTGTATGTCTACCTGCTACAGAGCGCTAATCACCTTGTTGGTATTGTTAGTGTTTTATATGCTAATCTAGGATTTGTATGCTTAAATACTGTGTATTGTGGAGTTCTTGCAACATAGGCAATGGACTCGGTACTGCCATTTATAGCGCATTTGCTTTATTGACACTGCTTGAATTGCACACGCCCTACAATGCGTAGTGGTTGTGTTGTGCCTACCGGATTTTTACATTTTCATAGCACGCAGTTTATTTATTCTTTGCCTGCCCGCGTTCTTAGTTTGGAATTTATATATAGATTTGTTACGTATCACACATTACTGTGTGCTTTTCACTCACTCCCTGGTTGTCGACATTGATGTTATCTCGTAACTTATATTAAGAAATGTTATATTTTACACATGGTAGATGGGTCCATACAGCTACACAGGCATTAGAACCAGTGCCACTTATGTGTATGGCTCTGTGGTGCCTGTTCCTCCTTTATACTTGGACATGTGACTATCTTTTCATACTTAGAAATATTATTGTATGCACATCATGCGTGCATCCTTGGATGCGAGGGTGACCCTTTATGTGATATGGGTCTCTCATACTTGGAGATATTACTGTATGCACATCATGCGTGTGCCTATAGATGCGATGGCTGCTCGTTTCTTGTAATCTGGTTTTTGTTGATTTGGCATGTGTAAGCTAGTGGCCCTTTACCATTTGCAGTGGTGTTTTATCTCGCATTTCAATTTGTGGTGGTTTTGTACTCACTTGATCAAATATATATCAATGTTTTTGTCTTTTTTCGTTTCATTGACATATACATCGTGCAATGGTTCTTTTATTGTCTATTCTCCTAACAGACCTTACACCACGAACCATCTATCATTTAGCTCTTTGAACTTGGAGCCATCCATGGACTCTTGTGTTTTCAAACATATTTGATACTATGAACCTTGTGCTTCTTTGATTTGAGGTGAGTCTGTGATATATGAATTGCTTATGATGCTCTTGAAGCCCCCACCCTTTGGTTAGCGGGGCGATGGTGACAACTTAGAACTTTTAGAGGGTTGGATCTGAGGAGTTCCCCTCTCTGTATTTTTAATAAGAGCAGGCTGTTTTGTACCCAGTTCTTGATGCTTATGATTAGCCACTCTTGATGCTATTTACAAGATGGTACCTGCGTTTATATTTCCTTTCCATTATAGATTTTATAACATATGCCCAGTTTTGATGTGATGCGTAACGTGAATTGGAACGGTATATCTTCTTACAAGCAACTACATACAGATTCATTAGTCAGATATTTCTGAGGTAAGAAATAGTATACTGGCCTACCAGTACAGCATCTTGTTACTGTGGTAATCCTGTCATACTCACTCTTTCTGTCTGGGTTTTTATCTCTAACCCACTCTGTATATAGCTTTGTGTGTGGGGCTTTTTAGGTCTCTTTTGATAATATTATGTGTTGCTATTTTCTTAGTTATGTATCATTTTACTGCTTAATATAATGGTATTGTATATACTTATATGTTTATTCATCTTAGCCTTCTGTCTGGTCTTTGATTATTTGTCCGTTTTCTTCTTTTGGAATTATGAGTTGGCGTTTATCTTTTTGGTGCAAAATATATATGTTTTATTAATGTTAAATTGTGTATTTATTGTATTATATATTTGTGGTAATATGTGGGTCATTTTAAGTTTGTGATGTTATTATTGTTGTAGTGTTTATGTTATGTGCTATTTATGTTATGTTGTGTTTTATTTTATAATTGTTACAGCCCTGACGAAGTTCCCTCTGGTAACCGGGAACGAAACGTGTTGGCTGTGTGCCAGATTTTTATGATTAACTTAAATAAAGGAAGTAATTTTGGACATATTTCGCCTGATTGATTGACTTCGCATCGAGTGCACCTTCCTTATTCTTGAACATTTTGCTATTATCTGCATCCTTGGACGGCGGGTGCTGGAAGCTATTGCACCATCTTTAAATAGACTGTACATATGGCTGTGATGTGCTCAACCTTGGTCAGCTGTTTGTTCTTTTGCTGTTAATTCACAATAGCCGACTACCATTTTTAATCATTCTTTTCTTCAGATCAATTCCCCTCCTATGAATTCCATGATTTAGTTGGACTACATTACTCTAGTGAAAAAATTGAAGCTCCTCTTCAACATTAATTACCATCCTGATGACTCATGATTGAACAAGGATCAACATGCTGTAGATATTGATGGCTAACAGACATGTTCTGTTGTAATTACGGCTTTCCAATTCAACCTTATGCATAATATCACACAACTGTGCATTTAGTTTGTCTTGTGACATCTTCCACATTTTTCTATGCATGATTCTCAGACCACATTAACTTTGAGCACCTCGTGTTCACTTCTCTAGCAATGAGCATTATCTGTCTATACATTTTTTAATACTTAATAAATATATCTATATGATACGCACGGCTGTTGTGGATTTATTTTTACATTGTTTTGCGGCCTGCCTTATTAGTTATGCCTTGAATGCAAAATTCATGAAAAAGGGTAACCGCTCAGTGTGAATGCAGTTGCTTGTTTTATGAGGATGTGTATGAAAGCAGGGCACAGTCAGGATAACTAAGTGATGAACAGGGGCGTAGTTTCGGGGGGTGTTTGGGGTATGACCACCCCCCCCCCCAATAAATGCATTTTTGGCTTCAGAGTCGGGTCTTCTATGCCTTTGATTTTTCTCATCATTTCGTTTGACAAAAAGTTTTTTTTTTTTTTTTAAGGAGTTTAGACTGAGGCCCACCTAATGCAAATAAGTATTGAACCTGTTACTCATGGGAACAGTGTATCCCAAACCTTGGGTATTACTCCACCCTTGGGTAATTTGGGAAACGTGGGATTCACACCCCCGAATCTCACGAACTAAGCTACACCCCTAGTGATGAAAAATTCATCCAAGCTGCAGATTCTATTCAAAGCAAATTGATGCTTCACCTTCAGTAGCCCTGAGTGACAATATGAAGCGTTTCTCCAGTTTGGATCCCCTTTTCTATCTCACTGATGCCACTGCTCTGCTACCTTGTGCCTTGTAGGGGAGCAGCAATGTTGAACATTTTAAACTTTCCTGTTAAGGACTAAGTGACACTATACATCTGAAAGGATGCTTCCCAGAGTACCGTTCATAAACACAGCTGTTAGGAGATAATGTAAAACATCGAATATGAACATTTGAAAATGAAATGCTTTGTTCCTTGAATACAAACATGGGCCCTCTGCAACTCTTATCATGGCATGAATGGTCTACAAATATGGATAGAGAAGAGAATGGGTTTAAGTAGAAGGACTATAACAGTATTAACTATACGGCCAGCTCTGCTCCCTTTTCTAACAAAGGGTTCAAGTTCCTCTTCTTCATGAGGGTGGAGGAGCAACTTTAGCCGTTGCGTAGGAAGCTGAACAGATAACAAAACAGTGTGCCTTTCATGTGGGCCAGATTCCAGATGTCACATCCTCATTTGCTGCCTCTGTTTGTGAAACAGAATCAGGCTCTATTGGCAGATTCTTACTAGAACAAGTGGGTAGGATGAAACTAAGTTTGCAAGAAGATCTTAGTTTGAGATCAAGACTAAAATATGAGAATGAATCTGGGGAAGTGCCATTTAAGTGTGAGGGAGAAAAATGTGCTGAACATTTGTAATATCAGTTCTGCAGGACAGTCCGTTACAGGAAGCAATTCATAAAGCACAGATTCCAATTGCTTAAATATCAGGTGCTGCTTTACATGATAAACAATGGGTTCATATACTTTAGTGGATGCTAGTAGTTTTTCTATTTTTTTCTGAAATCGGCTCCATCTAAATAGGATAGTTTAGTATGGAGGTATTGTTTACCAATAACCCAAAACACTGATATGGTCTATGGACAAAATGAAGTAAGAAAAAGTTAGTTATCTTCAGTAACACTCTTACTGGTGCGTACTCTAAATGTAGATTCCTCTCTTATAGAATATTTTGCAGGCACTAAACTGAATCCGTAATTGTTTCATAGCATTGCTCCCGTATGCCTCTATGTTGCTCCATGCGGCTCTGTGTAGGCTTCGTTCTGCCCCTGAAGTGACAGAGCAGAACTGCACTTGTTCATCTGATCGATGCTTCTAACTGCAGATCCCTCACCTTTAGAATAGATATCAAAGCAGATCCTTCAAAATGTGATGGAGCCAGAATATCCTGCAGGACCGAACAGGCGAAATGTCCTTACCCTTAGGACCTAGTTGTCAAGCCAGTAGAGCTTTGTGAAAGTGTGCATGGATGGCCACGTCTTTAGCCTCGTAGATGCCATGGACTCGTGCTCTGTATGCCAATGCAGGGGTAGCAGCCTTAGCCCTGCTGAAATAGGCCCTTAGACCTTCCAGAGGCCACTTCTTTGCCAGTGCGAAGCAGATCTTAATGCAGAGGACTATTCGCCTCAACAGGAACCTCTTCTGTATAGCCTTCCCTTTCTTCACACTGGAGAACCCCTCACAAAGCTGATTGTCTATTAGACGGTCCCGGGTACGATCGGTATATATTATCTTAACGTTCTTTTGGGCTCCAAACAATGGAGCCTCTCCTCCTGGGGCACAGAAGGCTGGGAGAGTGGACTGCCCAACTTGGAAACGAGTCACAACTTTCGGCACAGGGCCCCCCCCTTAAAGAGGAAAATCCTCTAAGGCCAGAAGACGCAACAAGCAGCTATGCATCAGCACAAAGGGAGTACATGTGAAAAACGTGAAGACCAAGTTGAGGTCCCCTGTGGCATCACAATTGATTTGGGAGAGAACATGTGTGTTAAACTTCTAATAATCCTCATAACAATTATTTAAACAAAGACGATTGGTCTGGCAAACGCAAAAAGGCCGAAAGGGCCCACAAATAACTTTTAATAGTGGCAACTGCAAGGCATTGCTGCTCCAAAGATCAAGCAAACAGTAAAAAACAAAAATCCAATAGCTTGCCCTTACAGGTTGTCTTGCGGGACTCCATACCAGGGCACAAATTTGTCCCAGCATCCGGTGTAAATGGACTTCATACATGCGTGTCTGGCAGCAAGGATGATATCCACAACCTCAGGAGGTAGATCAAACGAAGTCAACTGCCACCAGTCAATCTCCACACACAGGTGTAGAATGTACAGGTTTGGGTTGCAGAACCCTGCCCTGCTGCTGCAACAGAAGGTCCTCCTGTAGTGGTAACTTGATTGAGAAACAGAAGCGGTTGAATTCTAGCTGGAATGCACCTCCTAGTGAGCCCCTTCATGGGAACTCCACGTGGAAAGGTTTTGACAATGTACTTTCTCAACAGTGGAGAAAAGTCTGTTCAAGCCTCCCAACCCCCCACCACTACTGGAAGATGCCCTGTGCCATTTAGGGGTGCAGCTGCAATTCGAGATCCACTAGGCGCCATTGGTTGAGTTAGTCCACCCTGGCGTTTAAGGATCCCTACAGGTGGCATGCCCGGACTCTCTAGTCAACTTGAGAGGTGCAGAGCCTCCTGGCACAGTATCCAGGACCTTCTTCGCCCTGCTTGTTGCAGTACCACATGACAGTGGTATTGTGTGCGAGAGCCTGTACCAGCCACCCCTTGATGGAAGGCAGGAATACCTTCAGCACCAGACGAATGGCCCGCAACTCCAACAGATTGCTATGGAGCAGGGTTTTCACAGCAGAGCAGAGTCCTCCGATCTCGATCTCCTCCAGATGCCCTGCCAATTCATCAGTGACTCATCTTTCACTACAGTCAGCTCTGGGTGGGGAAGGGAGAAGAACCTGCCACTAGTCCAATTGTGCTTGAGCAGCCAGCACTGCAAATCATGTGCATTCACCTCCCAATCCTGGATGACATTTGACAGGTTGCCTTTGTCCTGGGCCCACTGGGACTTCAGATCCTACTGGAGAGCCTGCATATACCACCTGGTTTAGTCGACAAGGAGGTTGCAGAGGTTAACAGCCCAAGAAGCCTCAGAGCTGCTCTCACCGTGATCTAGGACAGAGGGTGAAACATGCATATTATAGCCAGAATGTTCGGGACTCGTTCCAAAAAAGGGAAGGCCCTGAACCGCATTGTGTCCAAGTCATCTCCTATAAAAGGAAGCCTCAGTGAAGGTGTCAGGTGTGGCTTCGGCTTGTTAATCGAGAATCCCAATGATCTGAGGAGGTTCGTCGTTGTCTGCAGGTTGTCCCTGACTTACTGTGGCGAGCCAGTCTTTAAAAACCAGTCGTTGAGGAAGGCAAAAACTAGTAGCCCCAACCTCTGAAGATGGGTGGCGACCAACAGCACTTTCGTGAACAGAGGGGCACTAGTAGGGGAAGCACAGCAAACTGATGATGATGATCTTGACCTACCCTGAACTGCAGATGTCTGTGGGACTTCAAAAAGGGTATATGAAAATACGTGTACTGCAAGTCCAGGGCTACCCTCCAGTCATCCGTATCCAGGGCACACAGATCCTGGGCCAGCAAGAGTATTTTGAATTTGTTCTTCTGAAGGAAGGCATTCAGAGGAAAAAGATCTACGATAGACTGAAGCCCATCATCCTTCTTCAACAGGAGAAAGAAGCAACAGTAACAACCACTCCCCATTTCCAAGTCCGGAACCCTTTCGATGGATCCTTTGGAGAGTAAAGTTTGCACCCCTTGCATTAGAATGGAGAGATGCTCCTCCGAAACTCTCCCTAGTGTGGGAGGAATGTGCGGCGGGACAGAAAATGGGGAGGGCTATAGCTATGCTGAATGATTTGGAGGCTCCATTTGTCAGATATGATGGATCGCCACCCTGGGAGAACGTGCTACATCCTGTCTCCCAAAGGGTGGGAGTGTGTCACTAATGGCAAGGTAAGTTTGATTGGGGGCTTTTACCACAGGTAAGGACGACTGGGTGGCTACTGCCCATGGTGTTATGGTCATTGTCTGCCAGACACACAGACCCAGCCACAAGAGAAGTGACTGCAGAGGGGACTGGGTAGATAGATGTTGCCTGTACGCCGACTCCCATGTAAAGGCATACGCACAAGGGAGGCTGTTATATGTCTCCAAAGAAACCTTTGGCTCGCACATCCAAGCAGGCTACGGAGCACCACTCTGGTGTCAATCCCCCACCCCAGACAATCAGTATTATCAAGGCCAGTACGCCGACTCCCATGTAAAAGCATATCCACAAGGGAGGCTGATGTCTACAAAGAAACCTTTGGATCACACATCCAGGCAGGCTATGGAGCACCACTCTGGTGTCAATCCCTCGCCCCAGACAATCAGTAACATCAAGGCCAGCATGAATCGTGTATTTGGAAACATTTTGACCATCTTCAATAGTATGGGTCGAGGAGGCCCCAAGTTCTTCCGGAACCGCAGGCAAGATCTCGTTGGCCATGTCTCAGAGGGTGTGAGTATACCGGCCTAATAAACAAACAGCACTGATTGACCGCAATGCAAGACTGGCAGAAGAAATATTTGTTTTCTGAACACCTCAATTGTCTTTAACTCTCCATCTGGGAGGTGGTCGTAGGGAATGAACTGGGGTTCACCTTGCTGATGGAAGCCTGAACCAGGGCCACCAGTAGCCGGTCTATGGTGCCTGGCCATCTGCCTACTCACTGATGCGCAAGAACAGGGCTTGGACCAAGTGCCCATACGGATGTCAGTAAGGGCGTCACTGAACGAAAACAATAGCTCAGATGAGGTCGGCCCAGGCTGCAAAATGCCAGTAAGGATGTTAGTCTTGACTTGAACTGAAGGCAGTTGTATGTCCAGGACATCAGCAGCTTGTCAAATTACCAAAGCAATGGAAGAAATCTTTTCTGTTGAAGGCCAAAGATCCAAAACAAACCCTTAATCAGGAGAAGTACCAAGCCCACTGGCCTCCTGCAAGTCCATGTAAAGACTACCATCATCATCACTGGGTGGCGGCAAGCTCTAGGCAGAGCCAAAAAGACAATGTAGGACAGAGTCTGTAGACGAGGTGATAATTTCTTAACCATTTATTTCAACATACTTATAGCACTTTTAAATCATGACTATTTTAACTATTGGGTGTTACTATTTTAACCTTTGGGTGATTCTTCTTACCGGTCTAACTTGCTTGCCGCTCATGGGTAATTAGCCTGTTCCCGTCCTCCCCGGTCCACCGCAGCACCTTCGTGCTGATTGAGTGGAGGGAGGGGCAGCAGTCTTGCTCTCCTTCCGTCCATTGGCGCCATTTTGGAGGGGGACGTTCTAGTTGTTTGATTCACCTATTTCCTTCGGTATAAAACTGGAGGATGGCAAGCCCGTCCGCCCCTGGACCGTGCCCAGTGCCAAGTCCTCCTGGCTGTTCCCACTCAGATCTTCAGAGGCTCAGCTATTCGCGAGAAGCTCTGCTCGACTTAAAAGCTATGAGTAAGTCAGCCTTTTGTCCTCCTTTTAGGTTTAGTAGATATGACTGAATCTTTACCGATCTCCTGCACTACCTGCAATAGACTTTTCTTAATGGTACACCCACTTGTTGAGGGCCCTATTCGTAATAACTTTTCCAATAGTTCTGAGCCTCTAGCTGATCGACCAACCATCCTTTGCTCCCTTATAAACTCCAGATCACTCGTAAAACACCATGTAGCGGTTACTGATTTTATCTCTAACCAGCACCTAGACCTAGTGCTCGTGACAGAAACATGGGCAGATGATTCTTCAGGCCCTGAGATTATTGCGGCGACACCTGATGGATATACTGTGTTTCGTCTCGACAGACCCAATAAAAGGGGTGGGGGACTGGAAATATTTTATAAAGAGCACTTGCAAGACGCTTTTAATCCAATCTCTGTTGAAGGTATGGAGGCAGTGATTTTCATAATTGAAGCCACTAAGACCCAATTATTTAATGGGCTGCTTATCTATCGCCCTCCTGGACCAAGAGCTACATTTGTAGGTGAAATCAGCCAATTACTGTAAGTTCTTCAACTAAAAAACTGACTTTAAGGTCATTGGGGATTTTAATTTCCATCTGGAAAACCGCTCTGACACAGAAACAGAACACCTCTTAGATACACTGTCAGGCCTTGGCTTAGCTCAAATAGTGGAGGGACCCATACACTCTGCGGGCTACCTGCTAGATGGGATTTTCACCAACAACCCCAACATTGAATTTATTCACGCTCTGCCATTAACCTGGACAGATCATTATGCAGTAATGTGGAATTTAAGTTTGCAAAGTAGCTCTCTTCCTAGGGCACGTAAATCATACTAGGTGAACAGTGCATGGCACAAAATCCAAGCCTCTGAACTGGACTATCGACTTTCACAATAATTTTCAATTAATGAGACCAATCCAGCTCAGATGGCAGAGGACTACCATAATTGGATCTGCTCGGCCCTTAATGACATTGTTCCTCTTAGGGGTCCGAAAAAGAATAAAACAAAGATGTCTCAGCTCTGGTTCGATGACTCTCTTAGATCCATCAAACAGGAATGCCGAAGACAACAGTGTAAATGGCGCTCAGAATATAATAGAGAGGAGAGGGAAAAGTATAAATCTTACCTAGGCAGTTGGTCAATGCCTTAGTTTCAAATCACAACTGGATTACTGCAATGGTCTCCATGTTGGCCTCCCAAAAGGTCCACTCAAGAAGTTGCCAACTATTCAAAACGCGGCAGCATGATTCCTTTTAAAAATTCCCAAATCTCAATCAGTGACGGCAGCCATTAGACAATTGCATTGGCTTCCAGTGAGCAACTGTATCACCTTTAAAGCACTCTGGCTATCCTATAAAACACTCTACAGGAAAGCCCCTGCCTTTTTAAAGAAAAATCTTGAGGTATAACTGGTGGTAGAACTCTGTGTTGCAGTGAAGCTAGACTCACAAGGGTTGCTTCCTTCAAACTCTCCACCTCGGGGGGAAGAAGCTTTTTTAGAGTCACGGCTCTTCACTGGAGCGGTCTGCCACTCGAACTGAAAACTGCCTCCTCACTAACTGTTTTTAGGAAGCAACTCAAAACCTGGCTTTTTAATCAATGACCTCCTACAATACTATTCAGGTCATAGTCGGCTCTTCTTTGCTCTGCATAGCGCCAAGATGCCTCGGGCATTTGTGCGCTTTATAAGTTGCATCATTCATTCCTTCAATGACCCCTGTGAGGTAGTGGAAGAATTGGCTCAGGTTGTACAGGGACTGGGTACACTGTAGCGCATTCGGAGCACGACTTCAGTTGGGAGTAGAGCCAACGCAAGTTTCTGGGTCTGACATCGGAGTCCGTACCAGTTTCTCCTCCTGCGCCAGCAGCATTAGGGCCGGATTCAATGTGGGTCTCGGAGCCAGGCTGGGAGAGGGTAGAAGTCTGCACCGGAGTGTAGTGTAGCTCCTATTTCCCTAATAGGCTCTGCGCATTGGAATAATATATCCTATAGGTTTGACATAGGACTAAGGTCAGTATGTCCCTATCGAGTATATTAAACTTAATTACTTGTGCCAGCTAGCTCAGAGGCCACTAGAAACTCCTTGACAACAAGAAGGGAGTAGTTTCTGACAGCCGCAAAACATGACCACTTTGTTTCCCTTTAGAATCAGAACGTGTCCCAGAGTCGTGGAAACAATAGATAACTATTTCACTCAGCTCAATCGTGCATGCTTAGTTTTCTCCAAGTTACACAGAAAGAACAGACGGGCGTTTCAATAAAAGATTTATTGAACAGTCTTGTTTCTGGTGTAAGTAAAATGTGCTGTTACGATCACAACATAGTATGCGAGATAAATAATTTACAGTGTGAGCAGTAGAAATAAATACTGCGATAGCATTATCTTTTAGTATATATGCATTTACATAAATGACAGACTAAAAATGCGAGTACTCATACGATGCGTTTCTAATCTAGTTCTACCCCAATGTACCTAAGCTAAACTAGGTGTAGGGAGAGGTATGAAGTAGGTGAAGTATTCCTTACTATGGTATACTAAGAGTATGTTAAGCCTAGTATGCCTAGTATGCCAAGAGTCCCTCTAGGTTCTAGTCCGCTCCATACCTTTAGAATGAGAGAGGTGGGAATCTCTTTCCGGACTCGAACTCCAACACCCCGCAAGGGAAGTCAGATCACTGGAAGCTGGACTCTCTGCGTGCAGGGATGACAGCGTCTTCTCGCGTCAGGCCGGGAAACGGGCTCCTCTGAAGTCGAGGTCTCCTCTGATTTACAGGGGCTACGGAAGGTATATTTATACCTGAGAAGTACCTAAGAATGTTAGCATTGACGTGAATCGGACAGAGGAAGACATCATGAATGAACCCCTAAGGAATAATGGTTCATTCATAATATAGGAGTCCTTGAAGAAATCAATAGTCCTGTGCTAGGGAAACTCCCGGAGCCTACGGGTCTGTTCTTCATGAACTCGTTGTGACGTTAGGGTGGACGGATGTCGGAGACCATGCCTGTATTTGGAGTGCACGGTTTAATGCCTAAATAAGGACTGGGATTTTATGCTTATATAAGGGCAGGGCGAATTGTGCCTATATAAGGACATGATACTGGAAAGCCCGTTTACGGACACCCTAAGAGGAATACAACACCCACTCCACTTTCGTGTGTACGATAATACTAAAATGCTAAACATTTAAAATGCTAAACATTAAATGGAGTACCGCATATTTAAAAAATATGTCTTAAAAGCATTAAAAAACATAGTAAAAATGCAAAAGGTACTGTACATATTAAGCAATGCTTTTCATTTCAGGCATAAAGTTCGAAATTAAATGCAATTTGAATGAAAATAAGCAGTAATATTTACATGTGACAAAAATGATCGATAAGTTGTTCAGAAAATCAAAATCATTTCATGTCTTGAAAATTAATGAACTGTTTTAGACACACAAGATGACTAAGTGTCCGTGGAAGTACCGCGAAGTCTGTACTATAAGGCTAGTTCTACTTTAAGCAGATTGAAGTGCCATTTTAGTTCGTAAAATTAAAAAAAAATGGTAAAAAAGTTCAATTTTGGAAAAGTTCCAAGTTTTTGAAGTATGAAGGCCAAATTATTACTGCATCTCTGGAACACTGTATGCTGAATTAGAGTCAGTTTACGGGTCTGGTGTAAACATGAGATCATCTATTTCTATAGACAAAATATCGTCCACTGAAGTTGGTGTCAGTTGGAACACCTCGTGCAGTAGATTAATTGCACAGAGATGTGAAGCATCGCTTTCAGCATAGGTTGCCGCAGCAATGTTCGCGTCCGTTGTTACCTGTGTGCCTGTAGATCTTTCTCGTACCTCAGCAGCAGCCGGAAGCGTCTGTGAGATCTCAATGAATGCTGACATCAGGATTGGTAGCCTCTGGGGACAACACAGAGCATGGGCCATTATCGGGACCAGCAGAGTATCGACGTCCGTTGGCGTTGCTGATGGAAATGTGAGACAAGTGTCTAACACGCATTCTTCACCGCATAGCAGGCATCGTAGAACAGGTAAGATGCAATCTTGCCAGATTGGTCTGAATGACAGGAACCACGTGGTATTCAGGTCCCGTAGACGAGTCATGCCCAATAGCTGTACTATTCACTCACGGCACTTTCGTTCAAGGAGAGCTTTCTCCATTTCGCTCGGAGTGATGTCTGCGAATAGGCTGGCCATAGCGCAATAGGAGGAAGAGAAATAGAATTCCGGCAACAAGTGCTAGAATTAATGGTATGCCACCAAACACTGAATGTGCAAAGTTCGGGATGATTCCGAGTATTGCCTGGAAAGGTGCTAACAGACCGGAGCAGATGCTCTTAAATACATGTACAATTCCGGTTGTATCAGACATGTTAAAGATACGTCCTATCATTTCCACGAAATGTATAGGGCAGTTTGTACGTATTAAAGTCTGTATCTCAGCCGAAGTCCTTGCTACTTGTAGATCATAGGTTTCTTTGGCCGAGGTCAAAGGCACTGTTTTCTGTAAAAGCATGGCTTTCATTCTGCTCAAAGTATCAAATCTTATAAAAGAGACGATCAGCGAAGGCCATAGAGGCGACTCCCTGACTGTGTCTATTGGGGCAAACAATACTTGCATACAGCAAGTGACCCTGGAGTTGACCATTACTAGATATGGGATGCCTGGCAACATGCCACAGCAACTCTGATCATTCAACATGAGGTAACTCCCATTAGAAAGTTGTCCAAACGTTGGATTAATCACAGCAGCTGGTGTACCCTGCTGATGGCAAGACAAATTTGCCACAGAACCATTGCAAGCCCCGTATAAAGAAATGTCCTGACATAAGTGAACCGCTCAGTGCACGTTTACAGTGTGTACCGCTCAAAAACACTTCACGATCCCCACTCCAACATCTATATGTATACGGTAAATCCCAAGATGTCTTAATGTATTCCTTACCCAACCTTTCATATTTGCCTGCTTGCATTTGTCTGAGGCAATACTGAAACTGAAAAGTGGTCACAGGTAATGTTATTTTGCCATGAATAAGCCATTCTGTAGCTGGTTTTTCTGCCACTGTGAATGGTAAATGTTCCAGTTTTTCAATGCTCAGCACTGTATACCTTGCTCCTCTTTGTGCCAATTCGATCTGTTTATCAGTTAGATTGTATTCCGCAAACAGAGCTGACGTGTTGATGAAACGCCAAGGCACATAACATAGCCCGCACGCAAAGATTGCAGCGTCCAGCTTAATAACACAATAGAACGTAATTGAGACTGACCTTGTTGTAACATCGCCAAATCTTGTTCTAGTATGTCGATAGCAGAGGATACAATGCCATCCAATGAATACATTCTGGAGGACAAAGTTGTTAACCCATTGTCGACCACAGCGAGGGTTTTCTCTAAATTAATACGATCAAGTTCACGTATTCGTTCTGCGGCCTCCATCTGTGATACTTTCCATGCTTCATTATAGGCAGCATAAATGCCGGCATATATGAAACGTTTTTGACGCGGTTTTCTTGGTCCAAGCAAGAAATTCCCTAAGGTCTGCGTCCTTTTTAAGTAAGGATAAGTGTTGTTTCACATCCTGTAGTGTAGACTTATGCAGCCAATCAAGGCATAATTTTCCTACACTGTATGTTGTTACTACCCCCGAATGCTGTCTTTGGACGTATCTTGGGTCTGGCCTATTAATAGAAAAGCCCTGAGTTTTATTCAGGAATCTTTCCTGACAGTTATTCGTGTCTGTGGGCCAGATCAACCATTTTTTCCAATCAGGATCAGATCTGTTGAGTTGTAGTATATTGTCAACTGTCACCACTGCCTGTGTATCGTTATCACTTGCAGGTGTTGGTACAGAAGGTGTGTTCATCTCCTTGATCTTGGCTAGTCCAAGACAAGATGTTTGTTGGATGGTTTCATTCAAGAACATTATTTGTTCAGGGATGATACAGGCTCTAAATAAAGCTTCTATTCCCTGCACTTGCCAATCTTTAGTACCCCAGACAGTTTTTGTGTCTATTGTGTCTTTCCATAAGTCGAAACCCTGTCTAGACAGTTGGGCAATAAATGCTGCAGAGTAAATCTGTTTCGTATTAGTTAACATAATTTTCTGTCCTGTTTTGTTTACATTTTTATAGTAAAACATTTCTGGATTAGATGTATTGTACCCTGAAAAATATGGAAAATTGTTAGCAAATGTTTTTGAACTACCGTGTGGTGATGTAGGACAATGCTCCCATTGGTTAAACAAACACATTTCTAGGATATGCAGATTTATGCAAATAATGATGACCATAGTGGTTATAACAATACAGTTGTTCATAGTCTGATGAACCCTCTAAATATTCATTTTTAGAAAATGCAGCAGATTTTTCTAAGTCAAAAATGTCGTTAAAAGTCTCAAATTCCCAATCATCTGAATAGGTACTGGACGTAATTAGATCACTTAGTGAAATTTTAAACAAATGTGGAATGTCCCATTGTTCCGTCGGGCCGAAGATGTCAAAATCTGCTTTGTCCCACACTATACCATCCTGTATAGGAACAGCTGTGATGTTCACTGATGACAAGTCTCTTGCTTCACGATGGGAAGATTTATGAGGTTTCAAAAGTACGTTCACATCTTTTCCTTCAGTGTTCACATGGATGTATCTGCCACTTATAAGCACGCTCACAGTTGTAACCAAAGCTAGCCAGAGCAGGAAAACAAATAGTCCAGATATAATCCAGAGTTCAATCCATGGAGAAACCAAATAAGTCTTTTTCAGAAAGTCTTGTACTTGCTGCTTGAGTTTGAATGATGCTGGCGTTCGATTCAGGTTCACTCGGATCTTCTGAGAACGTATCAAAGTTAATGAAATAGCCAGAAGCAGTTCTATCAATTGTTGGAATTGCATCAGGATTTGTAGAAATCGCTGGAACCAGTTGATCACTTGCTACATTGGTGTAGACAGGCGTATTTGGACGAACTGTTACTTGGTTTTCAAGAGGGATGAGTTCCATTGCATTGTTGCTCAGTCCTTCATTTGTTACAGCTGAATTCTCGATCGTGATCAGTCTTTCAGTCTGAACCTCTTGGATAGTAGCGAGAGGAGTGCGTCTGTTACTAGGTCGGAGTCCACAAGGCCTACTGTTTAGTATTGGCCACATACTGTGGTTTGATGAGGTCGATGGACACAAATCTTTTCTCCTTTCTTCCAGCAAGGGGCGGCAGAAGTACTGTTCTTGTTCCTTGAACTGCTAGGACAGGTACTGGTTGTCTGTAAGAAGGTCCAAATTCCTTCTTGTCCGCAATCTTTTCTCTGACTAGATCCCCAACTTTTGGAATCCAGACAGGCCATGCTGGGACCGCCGATTTTTCCCCAGTGGTGGTTGGCTGTAGGAATACGTTGCTTTGTTTCGTTCTTAACTCATTCAGTTCCTGTAAAACAGCCAAATGATCTTTGATATCAAACGGTTTATTTTCCACCACTGTGCCTACGTGTTCAAGGTCTGGTACCCACATTCTTGTCCCAAATAGGACCTCATATGGAGTGACCCCCCCTAGAGAACTTCTTGGCAGATTGTTTAATGAGCGCTGGACCCCATTGAGATGTTTGACCCACCTAATACCCAGCTGTTATAGACTGCTTTATGTCCCAGTTTTTCCTTTCCACAACCGAATTTCCCTCAGGATCGAATGGAGAGGAGTACCGCAATGCAACGCCCAGACTGGCCATGGCTTCTTTGTAAGCCCGAGAGCTAAACGCAGGACCCTGGTCAGAATGTAGCGTGCCTATTGCGTATGTGCCGATAAAGACTCGCAAATCTTTTATAACAGTTCGAGCGTCAGCCGAGCGCTGAGGCCATATATAGAGCATGAATCCACTGCAACCATGATATATTTATAGTTACCGTCCCTTTGCAAGGGACCGCAGTGGTCCAGGTAAACACAAGCTAATGGTTTGTCTGAAATTAACAGGGGTGTCTGCGCAGGACGTTTCACTGTTGAGACTTTCATCTGTTGGCAAATATCACATTCTAAAACATAATTCTTAGTTTGTTTCCGAATGCCAGGCCACCAATATCTTAGCTTGAGTATAGATACTGTTGCAGAAACACCTGCATGTGCAGAAGCTATCCCTTCGTGTGCTGCTAGGATTAGTCCTAATCTGCGTTCCTTGTTTGGAATTACCCTATCCCCCACTCCAGGGATTCGAGCAAAAGGAACGTTGTTTGCATCAATTACATAAGAGTACTTAAGTGGAAACTTTTTTGGTAACACTGCACTGCTGCCCTTGCTTGAAGCATTGACAGCCAACATTATCTCACCGTCTATTTTCGTTTTTGAACGAGTGATCGCAGCTACGGAAGCCGTCTGAACAGCCCCCTTTGCGGCTTCGCCAGCCAATGAATTCCCTGCAAAGTGAACGCCATCACGTTGATGACTCGGTGTGTGGATCACGTGAGCCTTTGGTGGTTTGTTTTTCAACTGAACTACTTGTTCCCAAAGCATTTTATGCTTTATTGTGCCACCTTTCGCATCTGTGAAACCATTTTCAAGCCAGTTTTGTATATATTCATTATACGACTGAACACAGTAAAAGGAGTCGCATACTATTAGTGTGGGGAATTCTCGATCTGTACTTTCAAGTGCCAGTTTGAATGCTTGTAGTTCAGCTCGCTGAGCTGTACAATCTCCTAGAGACTGGGTTTTTGTGACCATAGGTCTGAAGATGCCATCTCGCATGCGACCTTTAACGATTGCACACGCTGCACTGTAAGCTTGCTTACTGCTTGTGTTTTTAAATCTGGGTCAAAAACATTCAACATCTGTTGCAGCAAGAGAATTAACCCATTGTATCCATCTTGGATGTAATGCTTTAGCATTTGGAATTCTTGCTTTTGTGACCGCTTCTAAAGCTGGTACTGGGGTTACGACAATAATGCGTTTCCCTTGGGTTAAGGCTCTTTCTTTTGCTACAGCCGTTTGAACTGCTGTCAGAATTTTTTCAGTTGAACTGAAGCGCATTTCCGCTTGTGTACACAAATGAGATTTGTATGCGATTGGGTTTTTCTCACCCTCATTGAAGGTTAAGTAGGTGAATCCGCATTGACCCGAAATTATTCGGATCACCAAATTTCGTTGACTTACACGTGTTTGTAAGTGATTTGTTGCTAACATGTTAGCCTGTAGTGAACGCAAGATTTCTGTGTGTTCCTGTGTCCAGTTTTTGATAGAAAAATCAGGTTTGATTAATGCGTAGAGAGGTTTAACCCTTTCTGCGTAATTTAGAATGTATGTTCTTCCAAAATTTAGGAAACCCAGGATGGATTGTAAGTTTTTTTGCGTTTTTGGAGGTTGGAGCAGCACACACTTTTCTAAAAAGTTAGCTGCCAAGCTCTTGCCTTCACTTGAAAGCTCATATCCTAAAAATAGGACATTGAGATGGGCAATTCGGGACTTTTTAAAGTTGAACTTGTAGCCCTCAGAGGCGAAACCCAGTATAATGGTGCTCACCCTGTTCAAGTGTTTCTCCAGGTCATCGTCTGTCAGATAGATGTCATCGACATAGGACAATGCCTCATTGTCATAAATTTGTAGTAACTCCGTTACCCTCGCTGAGAATAAACCTGGGCTGTTCTTGAACCCTTGTGGGAGTCGACAAAAGTGACGCTGGGTCCCCATTATGGAGAATGCTGTTAAGTACCTGCTTTCAGGTGCTATGTTTTGACAAAAGAAACCATTTGAGATATCGAATGTTTTATATTTTTTACGCACAATGTTATTCATTAATGCTGTGCTATGTGCATTTTGCACTGCAAAAGTTTTAGAACAAGTGTTTAAGTGTCTGTAATCCAAAACTAGACGATATGTATTGTCTGGTTTGGAGACAGGAAACAAAGGATTGTTCATTGAGGAGGTGCATGTTTCAATCACCCCTTGGTATTCAAGTTGATGTAAGATCTCCCTGACCTGTTTTTTAGCTTCTTGCTTTATAGGATACTGCCTTTGTGCAGTTGGTTCATGTTTTAGATGTATTTTATGGTGAGGTGAGTCCTCATCCCATCCTACATGATTTTTATATAATGCTGGGGCCTGGGCCACTGCCCATTTCCTGGCATATGTATATTTTAGGTGAATTGGAATATGGTTGGAGAAGGCAGGCATAATAATGTCCTCGCCATGTGGGCACTCTCTGACAAATTGTGGTGGCCAGTCTTTTTCTGCTAGAAGTATGTCATAGCTCCTTGATAGTCTTTCCCAAAAAAATGCTTTCACCTGTCTAGGTATGTCTCCCTCCATCCGGAGTGTTATTTCATATAACTTTTGTGGAGTACTAACCCTGGTGTCTACAGTCTCAACTGTAATGTACTCATTCAAGTCCACTATCTCCAGAAGTTCCTTCAGGTTCTGGCGAGCTATTGTGAGTTCTGCTGCACTGTCCAGCATTGTCTGAGCCCATTCTCCGTTCTTGAGTTGTGTTCTCAGTGTTCTCGGCATGTCTGATCTTCAGACCTGCTACTTTCTTTTTGGAGAATTGAGGTTTTGTTTTAGTTTTTGGAGCGTTCTTTTCGTCTTTCGATTTCACGCGTTCTTCTCTATGTTCCGATCGTCCTCTTCTTTCCGAAGTCTGTGATGAGATCTGAAAGGGACGAGAGGAACGTGTATCAGTATCTTGATACCTGTCAGGTTTTCTCAAATTATCCCTATTCTTGAGGTTATACCTCCTTTCAGAGGGCTCCTTTTGAGGAGACCTACCTCGGGATTGAGAACGTTTCTCATTTGAATTTTGTTTATTAGTCTCCCACTTCTTTTTAGAAGATGTAGGAGTTTGTTTAATTGAGTCCTTCTCAGGACTTTCAGATAGCTTCGGCTTCACTGGTCTTCCACCCAAACTATCTCTGCCTAATTCTGCATAAGATTGTTCTATTATTCTGGGTAGCTCAGTTTGATGTTCTGTAACATCAAATTCCCTTAATTTTTGGCGGATCGCCACTGCTGCTGCCTCCCCTTTAATATTAGATAATATTATTGTTGAGACTTGGTCGAAATTTTTCAGTAATTTCATACCTAAATTTAAAGCAGGCTCTGCCCTGTATTCATTTTGAATTTGTTTCAGGACATCAGGTATTACCGCAATTGACGGAATGCCATGTGTTTTAGTATAGATGGCAGCAAAGACTGAGCCCCAAGTGGTGCAGTCTTCCAGTTGTGGTGTGATCCCCATCGGTAAACTGATTGTCAGTATTCTGTGTTTCTCATATGGGCTAGTATTTGGAAATACTGCTTCGATTTGAGTAATTTTTTGAGCTATCCAGAATGGAATTTGCTCACGTTTTGTGAGCATTTTACCCATGACTGCGTATAGAGTCTGTGGTGTAATTTTTAGTGTATTCCCCGGTTGAGGGGTTTGATTTGGAAGTGTCAGTGGTTGCTGGACTGTGAAAGTCCGCATGACATATTGGACCAATTGTCTGTAGATTTTTATTAACTCTGTAAGTTGAGTAAGTAGTTCCTCGTCCGACATTTCTTCAATGTCAGGATGAGGTGTGTAGCCGGCTAGAATCGGCCATGTTGCTCCTGGTCTACCTAGTGGACCGAGCCTGGTTATATTTTTGTGATGTTTTAGGGCGCTTTTAAACCAGAGCTGATGCTCCTGGTATGTTAATGGAATTTCAATATCCTCGAAAGGAATGTATTCCTCTGGTGGATCATCTTCTTTGTAGAAGTGAAACATATGTGTTACTGGATTGGATTCAGGAAATATTACCCATGAATAGAATACCTCTGTCTGAAATGATTCGTGTGCCTCTATCACGAAAACTGCTCTACCGCCTCTTGGTGGTAGGCCGTGTTTTATGAGTTTTAGAGTGATGGCTCTTCTAAAGTTTGGAGTGATGTCTATAACACCCTCCTCGGTTTCAATAAAACCTGTAAAGTTAAAAACTGCTGCTTGGGCTGGATCAGCCGCAGCTCCACCGTTTCCGGCGTCATTGTCGGAGTCAGGCATTTTTGTTTTTTGAAAAATGTAGAACAAGTTTCAAGGAAACAAAGATAAGGTGCACAATATTTTGGAACACTGTATCCTTCAACGTTGAGCAAACCAAACAGCTAATATATAGGGTACTGCCCTATGTAGCCGTGGTGGATACTTAACCCTGCCCACTCCAGACGTCTTTTGGAGTATATGGGTAGGGGTCTCTGAGAGAAAAAAGCACGGCTGAGTTACTCAGTATCTAACGTTGAATTACCGCCTTACCAAACGTTGGGCGCCATGTAGTGTAGCTCCTATTTCCCTAATAGGCTCTGCGCATTGGAATAATATATCCTATAGGTTTGACATAGGACTAAGGTCAGTATGTCCCTATCGAGTATATTAAACTTAATTACTTGTGCCAGCTAGCTCAGAGGCCACTAGAAACTCCTTGACAACAAGAAGGGAGTAGTTTCTGGCAGCCGCAAAACATGACCACTTTGTTTCCTTTAGAATCAGAACGTGTCCCAGAGTCGTGGAAACAATAGAGAACTATTTCACTCAGCTCAATCGTGCATGCTTAGTTTTCTCCAAGTTACACAGAAAGAACAGACGGGCATTTCAATAAAAGATTTATTGAACAGTCTTGTTTCTGGTGTAAGTAAAATGTGCTGTTACGATCACAAGACAGTATGCGAGATAAATAATGTACAGTGTGAGCAGTAGAAATAAATAATACTGCAATAGCATTATCTTTTAGTATATATGCATTTACATAAATGACAGACTAAAAATGCGAGTACTCATAGGATGCGTTTCTAATCTAGTTCTACCCCAATGTACCTAACCTATGTGTAGGGAGAGGTATGAAGTAGGTGAAGTATTCCTTACTATGGTATACTAAGAGTATGTTAAGCCTAGTATGCCAAGAGTCCCTCTAGGTTCTAGTCAGCTCCATACCTTTAGAATGAGAGAGGTGGGAATCTCTTGCCAGACTCGAACTCCAACACCCCGCAAGGGATGTCACATCACTGGAAGCTGGACTCTCTGCGTGCAGGGATGACAGCGTCTTCTCAGTGCGTCAGGCCGGGAAACGGGCTCCTGTGAAGTCGAGGTCTACTCTGATTTTCAGTGGCTAGGGAAGGTATATTTATACCTGAGAAGTACCTAAGAATGTTAGCATTGACGTGAATCGGACAAAGACGCCGCCATGAATGAACCCCTAAGGAATAATGGTTCATGCATAATATAGGAGTCCTTGAAGAAATCAATAGTCCTGTGCTAGGAAAACTCCCGCAGCCTAAGGGTCTGTTCTTCATGAACTCGTTGTGACGTTAGGGTGGACGGATGTCGGAGACCATGCCTGTATTTGGAGTGCACGGTTTAATGCCTAAATAAGGACTGGGATTTTATGCCTATATAAGGGCAGGGCGAATTGTGCATATATAAGGACATGATACTGGAAAGCCAGTTTATGGACACCCTAAGAGGAATACAACAGGAGTTGGTGCTGAATCAGAGATGGGTCCAGGGGGTTCAAACGGCAGAGAAGGATAGATATAAGAGCAGCAAATCTGGCTTCAGGCCCTTGCGGATCCATGGGGCCCAGAGGCATTTTGGAGGGAGCCAGAATAGTGTCAAAGCTACAAAGCATGCCCTGCTTAAAGGCCTCGACCTGCTGCTGTGTCATCCATAGCCCAAGGAACTCTGGGCGCATCGGGACAAACTGTAGGATCGACTCCTCTAGCAGAGATCAGGAGCTGGATTGAATGGCACCTTTACATCCTAGCAACTTTTCTTTTCTTTTGATAGAGAGTGGTGAAATGAGGTTTAGTCCCTCTTTGTCATCTTAGGTTTTCACTTGGAATTCAACTTATTAGAAGACTTCGACCGCGAAGGTGACTTCTCACAGGAATGGCCTCAGAAGCTGGAGCAGGTCCAACCCCTCAACTTGTAACAAGAGTGGGACTTACATGAGGCCCGTGACTTCTTCCTGTGGTTGGCGACATACAGCTTTGTGGTCTCGGATTATGAGGGTTTGTGATAGGCATCTGTTTTCTACAGTCATGGCATGGTTTGAAACCTGTAGTTTTAGGAGGAGACATTGTATCCTTTAACACTGGATTTAATTTGGGACTAGTTGAAAGTGCTTTGGAGCTCCAGATCCATATTTGAAGGAGAAGTAATAAAGGAACTGAAGTTGACGCACAAATGTGATGCTTATATCAGATCTGCTCCATCACTCCAGAAGAGGAACAAAGCGGGAGCATGAAAACTTTCCACAACCAGTCTGGCATCGGGGGAGGAGGTGTGGGGGGTGTTATCCACCTGAAACTTGATTTGTGTCATTTAGGAATATTTGTTAGGATGACATCATGCCTGTGGAACTTCAACTAAGGAATGTGTTCAGACTCTTTATTGAAAATCTACCTTTCAAAGAGAAATGGAAATTTATGTCCAACAGCTATTAACTACTAGACGTCCTTAATCACTGAATCAAGTTAAAAAGCTCGCTAGAATCCAAGTTCAAGAAATTTAAGAGTAGGAGATGTAAGTAACCGAGGATCCTTCACCTCTTTAGATGATAGTGAGTTAGAACCAACTTGTCAAAGTTACAACACAAGAAGCAGACCAAATAAAACCCACATGTATCACTTTCTTTTTTCCACTGATGGCTGTAATTTCATATTATACATTACAGGAGCTCATGGGAGCAGAGATAACTTGTCTAAGACTCGTCACAGAATGGTCAGTACAATTGTTGTCAGTTTCATTCACATGCAATATGATGAAGTTATCACTGCTGGCAAATAAATGGATCTGTTAGACAAACCAGGGTATCGATTTGTTACAATCTACAAATAATTGATACAATTATTATGGCATGAGAGTATAGTACTCACAAACTGAAGGAGAGAAGACAAGAGTCTCTAGTATACAGTTATTTGTTTACAAACAAAAGACAAAAACACATGTGCTAGGATGTCTCACAAGTTGTCCCTAATCTTGATACCACAGCATCAGACCTTTGGCGCTTTGACTCCTCATTCCTCAAAAGAATAGGAAAGAATGAGACTCATAGGAAACACAGACGTCAACAATGGCTCACTACTAAAACGGTGCAAATAAAAAGGCAATTTGTTAATGGGGAGCGGCCAGTTTGTGTGTGTACATATGTGTATATATATGTGTGTCTATATGTGTGTGTGTATATCTATCTCTCTATATATGTGTGTGTGTATATCTATATATATATCGTTAGCTCTCCCCAAAATAGTGAACACCATTCCCCCGAGAGAGTTACAAAAGCAGCTACAATGTGTTACTACCAGGTCCTGATTACTTGTCTGAGCTCATGCATTTACCCCAACCGTGGTGGTTGGGCATTGCTCTGGGAGTTAATGGGGGTCTGAAACGAAGGTCTCTGCTCCATCTCCATTCATCCAGTATCTCTGGCTCCCACTCCTCTGCTCTACCTCCACTTGTCTGACCTAGTTTCTTCACTCTGCTTTGCCTAATGTCCACCCCTGTTCTGCTCTGCTCCTTTCTCTGATGTTCCAACTCCGCAAGAACAACTGTTGGTGACTCTTTGTAAAAGCCTGAAACTTGACTTCTGGGTAATGTTCCGTCTGTTCTAGAAGGTCAGAAGTACACAGCTCTGACAAGTAGTACCAAATAAAGGACATATGTTAGGTCCCCACACAACTCTGGATCAGGTTTATTAGACATCTACCAGACCACAATATTACTTAAACCTATATATTTGTATGTCATGACAGTGAAAACAAATGGGGTTAGATAACTCATGCTGTTTACTACAGTACCAAGGTTAAATGGGAATCCACAGTACAGCAAAAGTGACATGAGAAAAACAAGTATCTTGCCGCCCAGACTGCATGCAAAGTTAACTTTACACAAATAAATAACTCCAATATGCATAATATATCGGGTATGATTTTACCTTGCTGCACAAATTTAAGTCCTTGCATCCTGGTTTTAGTTAAATATAGTTGCTAAAACAAATGCAGAATGTCACGGCACAAACCATACATGCATATGCACAGAATATAATATGCTATTTATTACCATTGTTGAGGGAGGAGCATCATGACTCTTTTGAGGCTTCTGTTCTCTTGAGTCATGGCCTCTTACCACACTCAACAGTGGCAGTAAATAGCATATTACATTGAAGAATTGCACATATACTAATATATATGTCAGGTCCTTAAAAAAAATAGTTTCCTCTAAAAAGGGTCAACCGCACCAGGTGTCGGTCACAAAATCATCAATCACGAGGCATCCAAGAAAAATATACTCATTTATTAATTTAAAGCACCATACATAACAAGAAGCCTCAAATATATGTGACACTCTAAGCCTGAAAGGATATTATCTTGAGATCACTAAAAAAATCAAAGGTTACAGGAACGTTATAGTTAGAAAATAGCATTAAAAAAACACATTAAAAAAACATAGAAATTCACTGAAAAACACGTTACAGGGACGTTATAGTTCGGTTCAGATTTTAAACACACAAAAACATTGAAAATCAGTGATGTCATCTGTTATGTCACTGACCATGTCATGAGTCATATAGTATATAAGGTCATAAGCAGCGCGTTGCGGCGGCATTAGTTATAGTTAGCTCAGGAAACTATAACTGAGAATTTCTAATGTTTTGTGTGCGTAAAATTAGAACCTATCTATAACGTCCTGTAACCTGTGGTCTTCAGTGAATTTCTAAGGTTTTTTTTTACTTCCAGTTCCTAACTACAACGTCTCTGTAACCTTTTGTTTTTTCTTTTTTTTTTTTATAATTTTTATTTTCATCAACAAGAAGAGCACAGTAACTTCACAAATATAGCCGGAAGATTCATAGATTATACATAAAAGAAAAAGCATAAGAAGGAGAAAAAAAAAAAAGATTTTTTTTTTTATCATACACACATTAATTATCTCCCTCTCACCTTAAATAAAGCTAAATTATTCCATCCAAAGTCATAGGTCTCCAAATCGCTTTGAGCTTAACTAAAGAACGAGTACCCCTTGCCTTTGCCAAAGCTACTTCTAATCCATAAGTTTCCCTAACAATAGACCACCAATCCACAAGCGAAGGCGGTATCGCAGAGACCCATACTCTTGCAATAGCCAGTCTGGCAGAGACCATCAAGATCGAAAAGAGGCGTGCAGCTGCTGAATTTTCCCCATTATACCCCAACAGAATTTCAAGATCAGCGAGTGGGTGGTCCAGCCCAATTTTAGATTGCAATAGCTGTTCAACATTTAACCAATAACCCCTTAATTTTGGGCATTCAATAAACATGTGTACCAGATTAGCAGCATATAATCCACATTTAGGACACTTTAACTTATCCCCTGTTGAGTTACCCTGAGCCCATTTGGCTATCCTAGCCGGGGGATAGTACAGCATACATGTGGTCCGTACTTGCTGGAGTTGTAAACTAACTGAATGGACCGACTCCTTGACATAGTTGAAAGCATGTCTAATTGTTCCAGATGAAACCCCTATGCCCAAGGTTTGAGTCCATCGCTCTGCTAATTTCTCACTGCCATCTGGTCTAAAGCTACTTAAAGATTCATACATAAACCCTATCAAAGATTTAGTTTTTCTTCCATATAAACATTCCCAGATATTTGAATGCATTATTGCTTTAACCTCCACATTAGAAGCCAAATAATCTTTAATCTGGAAATATTTAAAAAAAAAATGAGCTGGAAGTTTGTAAATTAGACGTAGGTTCTCAAATGATCTAATTCCCCTATCATCATACACATCCCCTAAACGGGTAATTCCATACTGCGCCCAGGATTTAGCTACTTGATCCTGAAATACCTCAGGTAACAGAGGATTCCCCCATAATGGAAAATTTTCATGATATATTGGCATTTTACATCTTACAAACATAGCCTTCCAAATATATACAGTATCTCTAACAGTCTTAAAATTAACTCGCTTGAAGTAGTTAGGGTCCCTTATTCCATATAGAAATTTATCCCTTTGATTGCCTAAAATAAAACCCAAATACTGAGTCCGTCTGATCCAGGCCAAGCAGGCTACGAAAACGAGTAGCAAATGAAGCCCAAAAATACATTTTAAAATCTGGGAAGCCGAGACCCCCTTGTTCGAATGGGGATTTGAGCAGCTCAATTGCTCTCCTAGGTTTTTTAAAGCCCCAAATGAAACTACTGAAAATCCCTTCAAGTTTTAAAAAAAATATATTAGGAACTTTCAAAGGAATAGACCTAAACAAATATAAAAATTTAGGAAGTATTTTCATTTTTATTAAATTGCATCTGCCCAATAATCCTATGGGGAGCCTATGCCAAATTTTAAGCACTTTAACAGTCTCATTTAAAAGTGGTGTATAATTTAGATCAATGATCTTATTTATTTTAGCAGTAATCTTCACCCCCAGATAATTTACAGTAGTACAAGCCCCAATAATAGAATTTTGAATCCCATCCGTGGTAAGCACTTGAGTTTTATTAGCATTCAATTTGTACCCTGAAACATTGCCAAACATTCTAGCTTCTTCCTCAATGCTGGTCACTGCAATGCTTGGATTTATTGCATAGACAGCTATATCATCGGCATATGCCGTGATCTTAAGTTTGGATGTCTCCGATTCTAATGGGCTAATAGACGTACAAGATTGTAAAGTACGTAAGAATGGCTCAATATATAGAGCAAAAAGTAATGGGGACAAGGGGCAACCCTGTCTGGTGCCACATAAAATGCGAAATGGCATAGAACGATCACCCATATAAGACAATTTAGCTTGGGGATTATGATATAACGCCTTTACCCAGGACCGAAACCGTGGTCCTAGACCGATGTTACCCAGTATGGCCCATAGGAAATCCCACCTAACCCGGTCAAAAGCCTTCTCGGCGTCTAGGAGAATCATCCCGAAATCAACCTTTTCCTTTTCTGCAAAGTCAAATGCTCCAATAGCCATATTGACGTGAGCAGTGGTGTCCCTCCCCATGATAAACCCATGTTGTCTTTCAGATACTAATCCCGACATGAGTGGAGCCAGGCGGGTCGCCAAGATTTTCGAGAAGATCTTGGCGTCCACGTTTATAAGAGAAATTGGCCGATAAGACCCACATTCTGTTGGTAGTTTGCCCTTCTTGAGAAAAAACACAATCTGTGTGAGATTCCACGACTCAGGTACCTGCCCACTTTCAGCAACAAATTGTATTACCCTACTAAGTGGAAGGAGCAGAGTCTTTTTAAAGGATCTATAGAATTCTAACGGCAACGAGTCGTCTCCTGCAGCCTTCCCCATCTGCAATGCCATTAAAGCGGTCTCCACTTCTTCTGCCATGATAATCTCATCCAATATAGCAGCTTTCCCTGCTTCTACCAGTGGAAGGCAGCTATCATCAATATAGCGTTGTATCTCATCTGGGTTTGATGCCCACGTAAGCGAATAAAGTTGTTTGTAAAACAGCAAGAATTGATCTAAGATAGCTGATGATTTAGTATGTAAAGTCCCATCTGTCCCCTTTATGGTCTTAATCCTAGTTTTGGCCTTTGCCTCTGCCGACTGATAAGCCAATACCTGTCCTATATGCTCCCCATATTCATACTTTTCCATGCGATATTTACTATAACTAGCTGCTATTTTCTCCCTTATAAACTTCTTAACTAATGTTCTAGCATCTATTAATGACAAAAACAAAGTATCCAGGGTCTGCTGATCTTTTTGTTTTACTGCATCGCCATGCCGTTTCTCAATATTACGTAGAGTACTAAGCATTGCCTCAGTTTTGTTTTTACGCTTTTTATTCTGCTGAAAAATACATTTTTGTGTGATACCCCGGACATATGCTTTCATTGCATCCCAAACAACTAGTGGAGATGCCGTCCCTGTATTTATTCTAAAAAATTCTTCCAGATACTGGACCATATTACCCAAATATTCACTATCTGTCAGCAAATACTTAGGAAAAGAAAAAGGCCGCAGTTCCTTCTTATCAGTTTCAACCTGAAAAGATAAAATAATGGGGTTATGATCTGAAGTAACCCGGGGACAAATTTCCATATCTAGCGTTGGAATTATACCATCTGAAACCCAAGCCAAATCTATCCTAGAATAGGATTTATGAGGGGCAGAATAAAATGTATAGCCCGGAATTTTTGGATATAGATATCTCCATGCATCCTTAACCAACTGGAGTCGTGCCAATTCCAATATTGCAGCACGAGTCTTACGCATTCTAAGGTTGATGCATTTGCCAGTGGAGTCTAAAGCGTAATCTATAACACAGTTGAAATCCCCCATAATCACTCTTTCGCCTTCCCAATTTAGCAATTCTATATTAAGATATTCAAATATAGCCGGGTCGTCCACATTAGGGCCATATACAGCACAAGCCACATATTTTTTACCCTCTAGCTCAAACTGAGCTAGTGCCCAGCGTCCCCATTGATCGGATTGGCTTTTTACCATTCTACACTTGAATCTCTTATCTTTTAATATGGCCACTCCTTTAATAGATACAGATTGAGTAGTACACGTAATAATATCATACCCTAATTGTTTTAACATGTTTCGATCCTTATAAGCAAGGTGTGTTTCTGTTAAAAAGACTAATTGAGGCTGATACATCTGAAGCTCCTCTCGAACAAGCCTTCGCTTAGTTATGCTGTTAAGACCTGCCACATTCCATGCCATGCACTTAAACCACTTCATAATATGACTTACTTTTCCTCTTTTTCCCCCACTTTCTATCTTCCAATAAGTCCCCCTTACTCACTCCAATCTTGCTTATAGTATATTGATCATTAATAGATCTCTTTCTAATCCAAATGAAAAAAAATCTAAGAACCTTCCCCTCACCCTAGATAAACTGCGCTCTAGTGATGATTTTTTTTGCCCCATGTCGCCATCCTCCCCCTTACTTCCCCACCCCAAACTCCATGACCCCCCCTCCACCCTGTCCCAACCAGAAGGGCATCCCCCTTCTACTAGCTGCCGCTGGATTGGCAGCCCTAAAAGAGTCACAGCCGAAGTAGTCATCCCCACTCCCGGTTGTATTACAACATATATTGCTTACAATAACACTTATCTTGACCTTACGTGAGGAAAGAACAAATATCAGAAAAAGAAGGAAGAACCTCAATAACCATAATGAAAACACGAAAAAGGCGATAATCACAAAGCAAACCAAGGACATCGCCCCAGTCTAAACCGAGCCCCCATTCTATATCTTCTCTACAGTTTCTGCTTGCCACTTAGCCAGTGCCTGTCGAGCATCCTTCTCTTCAACAAAAAAAAATATGTGACCATTTTTAAGAACTTTTAAGCGTGCGGGTTCCTGCAGAAAGGCCTGAGCACCAAGAGCTTTGATCGGATCTATGAACTGGCGAAGCTTCCAACGCCTGTCCATTGTGGCCCTGCTTAAATCTGACCTTACAAAAAAAGTAACTGATTCAATCGTTACTGGAGAGTTAGGTCGAGCTTTCAATGCTACTGCCTGTCTCAGCAAAAAATGACCCCGGTAAATCAAGAATGGGCGAGGATACTGGCTTCCCTTATTCCTTTGGACTAATGGCAGTCTATGCACCCTTTGCAGCTGAGAGTCCCAGTCCCAGTCAGAAAGATCAGGGAAGGCTTTATGAAAAAGTTGGACCATATAGGCCCTTGGATCTGCCCCTTCCGCGCCCTCTGGGATACCAAAAAGTCGTAGGTTTTGCCGTCGCTGACGGTTCTCCATATCCTCCAGCTTAACCTGCATATCTGAAATCTGAACCTCATGTCTTTTGGCAAGAACATCAGTAAGTGCCGACCGTTCTTCAGTATCCGCAACTCTCTGTTGTAGCTCTGAGATATCCTTAGTTAGTCCTCCAAATTTGTCCACCATCTCCTGTAATGCCTGTTGTGTTCTGTTGTTGTCTTCCCGGAGCTGCATATAGTGCTGTTGAGCTTCCTGTCGTTTCTCCTTTAAGGACTGCAATATTAAGCAGACAGATGGCATAGCAGCTTCTTGTTTGCCTGTATCTCTGTCCCTTAGAAGAGCTGCTCCCTGGGTAGAACAAATACCTTCTTCACTGTGACCAGCATTAGAGGCAAAAGATATAGATGTAGATGTAAGTTGTCTCTCATCCATAAGGCCCAATTGCAATCCATCTATAGGTGCCGGCTGGGCAGACTGAGCCTTCGCTGGATTCGCTGGATAACTCTCAGTAGGGCTACTGCCAGAGATCCGTAATGCCATTGTTTTAACGCCCCCCTTTGCTTGTACCCATTTCCGAAGAGGGCTATTATCTAGGATAGCTTTTCCGTAAGGTAGTGTTGCATTCTGCCCAGTAAGTAATTTTTTTGTTTTGCTTCTGGGCTTCCCTTTCCCTTTTTTGCCCGAAGCTGATTTAGTGGTAATGACAATGTCGGTAGAGATATCGATAGGAGACTGTGCAAGGAGCTCCATTGATTCTTCAGATGAACCTGACTGATCTCCTCCATTCTCTTCCTCTATCATTTCATCAATAGCCGCACAGACTTTAGCCCCTAATTCCGCAACCTCTTCAACTCTGAAAGTAGTCGCCGACGCCGATGCTTGATGAACCGGGGGTTGAACAGAAGACGCCATCACCATCACTCCACTCCCTGTAACTATGTTGCCATTAATTACATTATCCTCCTCAACAGAAACTGCCGCTGGGATTGTAACAGTGTCAGCCGTGCCAATAGTAACAGTATCAGTAGCAGTATCGGTATCAGAAACATTAGCAATGCTGTCATGGCCTGAGGTCGCTGCAAGAAATATCTCTGCGATTTTAACTCCTGATAAATCCTGGCCAGTTAAGTCCTCTTTACTCAATTTACCTGCGAAAAGCTCAGCTGTCTTCCCTGTTTGTAATAGCCGCAATGCCGGTTTGCCAATAGCCAAACTGAGTTTCTCAGCCGTACTCCCATTATCAGATGCACCCGGGTCCCCCGCAGCAGCATTCTTACCGGCACGGGTGCTCCTTGCGGTCGTTTTAGAGGGCGCCATCAGTTGCTCACTCTGAGATAATGGAAGTCCAACTGAGAGCGATGCAGGAGTGATCACAGTGTAAAGCAGACTCGACCAGTCAAACGCTGACCGGCCGGTCGATCCCCAGGAAAACAGCCAGGAAGCCCAAGGATATCGCCGACACCTCAGCCAACAAAGCCGCCACATACGTATCCCTTCTTTTTCCACTAATTATTCACAAGTTTCCGTGGTTTCCGTAGTTTCTCCTTAACCAGCTAATATTCATAGCTGATATTCACAACTCCATTCACAGCTCCATCCCGGGCGATTCCGTTACTTCACTCATGAGTACAGGGAAGACTCGGCTGTGTACTCCGTGGCGTCCTCAGTCCGCCATCTTGCCCCTCCCCAGTACGACCTTTTGTTTTTTCAATGACTTTCGATTTTTTTTTTAAAGCTATTTCCTACGTGTAATGTCCCTGTAACTTTTGTGTTTTTTTGTAATTTCACCTTTTTAAAAAAAAATATAAATTGTACTACAATTTGACCCATAAGTTCAATTTACTAATATACATTTTCACAAGTTCATAAATACATTTTATTCACACATTCATTCTCATTATACATTTTAGAACTAAAAATTAAAAAATTAAGGTAATGTAACTTATGTCTTTCTATAAATGCAATGCACCAAGTCTTTATTTTTTAAATTCAATTTATGGATCCGAAGATCCATCGCCAATCCTCAGACAAATAAGGGATCCGCCAGTTATATTTCACACAATCAATACTAAAACAACACATTTAATACAAACATATGCTATTGCAGTTTCTATAAGTGTATCCCTGTGTGTGTGGGTGTGTGAGTGGTTTAGGTGGTCTGTGAGTGGATGTGTGAGTAGTTATATGGGTGTGTGAGTGGTTTAGTTTGGTCTGTGAGTGGGTGTGTGAGTAGCTATGGGTGTGTGATTGGGTGTGAGTGTACATGTGAGTGGGTGAATGAGTGGTTTTGTGGATCTGTGAGTGGCTATATGGGTGTGTGAGTGGTTGTGAAAGTGGTTGTATGAGTGTGCGAGTGGGTGTGTGCATGGGTGTGTTAGTGGTTTTGGGGGTCTGTGAGTTGGTGTGTGAGTGGCTGTATGCATGTGCGAGTGTTTGTGTGGGTGTGTAAGTGGGTAGGTGTGTGGTTCTGTTAGTTGGTGTATGCGTTTTTTTAATTGGGGTCTGGATCCACGGATCCGCTGCGGAGCACACACGGGGGTCGCACTGAGGTGGATCTGCGGATCCTTGCTTTAAAAAATAAAGCATTTTTGGATAATTTCTTGACCATGAGAGGTCCCTCACAGACCCCTACATCAGTCCCATGGGGTCAGGTTACCTCTAACCTGACCCCTTCTATCACTTTAAAAAAATGTTTTCCCCCTGAGAATAGTCTTATTGCACAAAATGGCGGCTGTAACTTTCCTCAGGTTGTGGCCAGCCAATAACGGTATTTCTTTTGGTGTGTGGATCCACGGCTCTAGATATACATAAATCTTTTCCCTTTCGTAACTCCAAAACTACTGAACAGATTTACACCAAATAACAACAAGCAATGGCATAGCCAATAGGTCTCGCCATTGGGACCTTATAAGTGTTTAGCCATGCAACAGTTGATGTTGTTGCACCAAGGATATTGTGCTGCATAACTAAATACTTATAAGGTCCCAAAAGCGAGACCTATTGGCTATGCCAATGCTGGTTTTGTCTTACTCCCGGGTAAATCGTTTGGTGAAACATAAGACCCGGTTCCTCCCAAAAAAGTGCTTGTGCCCATCACCAGCAACCACTGGCACAAATTAAGTGCTGGGTATGTTTGAATTCAGAGGCAAAGTCTGTGTAGTTGATGGAATGCAGCAGGGAGCTGGCTCTGTTTGATATGTATTTCCTATGTGCAGATACTTCTGTTTCTGCAGCGTGTCAGGTGTGAGGATGGCTGCTTGTTGGGTCATTCACTGTCTTACATATTTTCACCAAACAGCTGTTTAACTTTAGTTTGTGCGGTATATTACTATGTCATGCAAGTGCAAGACATTTTGTCCTACTGTGCAGTGTGAAGGAGTCTTACTTGTGCATGTATTTAATTGTTGTGTTTTTCTTAAGGGTGTAGTGGTTGGGGTGTCTAGCTGCCTGGATTACTTTTGAATAACTGAGTATAAAGATGTGGTTGCTACAAGTGCTGTCAAGCTGCACAGACCAATTGCTCAATCGTCTTAGTATTCATTATAATGGAATTTGTACATGGTATGCTTTTATGGTGCTTTTCAGTGGGTTACTTCCTTGTTATTTAAGGACAACGGTCATGAGCACAAGGACACTCATCTCCTTGTTCGAGAACTGATGACTTAATCAGGCGGACGTACCAGCCTCCCTGAACATCTGCTGAGGTCTACAATGCAGAGTTGTACCAGGTTTGGACAGTCACATGTTCATATTGCTACCATGATAATGAATGACAGATCGGTATCTGTGCTTGTGCATTATTTTGATTTAGTTTGCCAGTTAGTACGTTTATTCTCTTAATCGTGGGCAAAAGAACAACGACGAAGCGGCTGAAACACGCCTAAAAAATTGCAGCTTGCAGTTAACATGTCTAATCTGTATATTGCCAGTTGTGCAGGACAATGACGCGCCAGGAACAGACTGCAAGCCCCAAATACATCATGGGCATTGTAGGGTAGGTGGAAACCCAGAGTCGTACCAGCTGAAACCACGGAACGCGTGGTGAAGGGAGAATAATGACAACACGGAGTGTTTTATTTAGCGCTTTTGATGCCCACCTGAACGACAATGTATATACAAAAGAAGTTTCAAACAAACACACAGAGGGTTTTATTTATTTAGCGCTCTTGATGCCTACCTGGGTCTAGTCCACTACAAAAGAAGCCAATTAAAAGTGACACAAGTTGGACTAATTAAGCACGCGGATTTGAGGTAAGCGGGGGTAAAGTACGCTTTTTATTGACTGCACCATCAGTGAGAGATGCGCTTATGTGAGGACGTCCAGGAGGGATGAAGAATAGACAGGGTTTTACCCTGTCATTAGGAGAAAGGGCTGTCCGTGAGAGGGGAAGGGAATTGGAGTCTCCTGGGGGTCGTGAATAGATATTTACAAGGGGAAGAGGGAATTCGGCCCCAATGCGAAAGGTTTTAGAAATTGGGAGTAGGAAGTAAGCAGTGGGCACAGGCTGGGTGTGGCTCGCTCACCCTCCTCCCGCATGAGCAGGCGGGGGATATGAGTTCCGGAGGACAGAGCGAGCAACTGGGCTGCAGAGTGGCTGGTGTCTCAGTTCCCAGGCGACAAGCAGGGACAGGATGGGAGCAGATAGCCGGCGCCCCTCCTCCCTCCCCTGGGGGCTGCGCGCAGCTCTCACCTTCTCGCACGCCGAAATGGCGCTTCTGAGTGAATTAAGAGACCCCGGCAACCAAGAAGTTGGACCTTATATGCGCTGGCGTGCTGGAACAAGCTAGCTGTGCTCCCATTAACCCACCCAGTGCATCCCTAAACACTGCAATTTCACGACGCAGCGTTTACGGTATCATTTCACACAGAGTCGCAATCTTCATGTATCGCAGTTTGATCAAGGAAAACAATTGCTCTGGGTGGAGGGCTTATAACATGAAGCGGAAGGGAGAAGCAATCAAAACAAGTTGTGACGGGCGGCAAGCAACAATAAAATAAACAAGAAGAAAGCATCGAGTATTAAATCCCAGGAAAAATAAACCAGTGGACACCATGAGAAACAAGCAAAGCAGCAAAGGAAAACAAGCGCGGCTGCTAAAGTGAAAGCGACCGCGCTGTGTTTAATTATCCATGACGAGGGAGGAATGCAGCTCCCACACCGCACGCCGCTGCTCGCTCTCGAGACCCAAACTCCGTGGGAGTGAACGTTTAGAGAAAAGGCGGGACATGCACCCGTCTTTGGCCAATTGCGTGCTTTCATTATTGAAAGACACACGCAAAGGCCAGTGGAATGTGTGGGAGTTGCCTGACCCACACGGAGAAGTCTAGGGAAAAGTTTGGAGTGCTTACAAGAAGCCTCCACATAGAGCAGCGCATGCGCGCTGTGCTAGGCTCGACCTAAAAATCACTTTCTGGATCAAGAACAAGATCTAACTTTCTACCAAATTTGGTGTAATTCAGTTCGGGCTGTAGTCATGTCTAAAATCCCTATGGGAAATTGCTATAAGTATAACTATAACTGCTGAATTTCTATGGTTATGTGTGGGTAAAACATCAGCGTAACTATAACAACCCTGTAACCTTTGGTTATATCAATATATATATATATATATATATATATATATATATATATATATACACATACACAATGGTGTCCCGTTTGGAAAGCACTCGGACAAGTAAGCGAAGGTAACCAGCCTTTTATTAAAAGTATGGACAAAGTTCAAACCGCTGGTACATGGAACAGCCTGCCGCCTTGCCGACGCGTTTCGAATAATTTCTTCTTCAAGGGCTCCTGACGGAAGGTTCGTGCTTAAATGGTGCCCCTCCTCCGATATCACATCTTCCCCTGTATGGGGCTGCCTTCACAGTCATCAGCATTCTGGGAGTTGGAGTACCTTGATTTATTAAGAGCAATCTCGCGCACAATTTCTGCCATGCCGGGTCTTATTTTACAGAAATTGTGCGCGAGATTGATCTTAATAAATCAAGGTACTCCAACTCCCAGAATGCTGATGACTGCGGACCAAGGGAGGTTTGGCCACCTTAATATCAATAACCTCTCATATGAAAGTTTTAGGGTCCTATCTGTCTTCGCCCTATTTCCAGCTTATCCACCTATTCACAGAAGAAAGGACTAATTTGGTTGTAATTGACTTTTATAATAATGTTTTTGATTCAGCTAAAGTGACAGTCATAACGGACTCAAGTAAAGAAGTTGATCTATTTTTAGCTAAAATTAAAGTTGACTATGTTTTGTTATGGGTAGGAGATTTTAATATTAGCAAATGTCATAGACAAGGTCTTGTAAGTTGTGGATATGTGAAAAAAAATGGTGATATGCCACATTTTTTGCACAATCCTTATGGAGAAGTTTTAAATTAATTTATAAGTCAGTTAGTCAAATAAGCTTTATTCGACAGTTAGTCATAAAAGCATAGTACAAAAATATTTCTATATATATATATAAAAGTAATTCAACGTACAAGAGATGCAAAGCGAGATTATAGAGCTTTTTTAAAAAAAATACAGTAGAATCAACATGGCATACTAAAATTCCATAAAATATGTTACAAAGCATCAATAGATACCGCTAAAAACACACGCTATTAAAAATTCTCTATCGCACACGCGCTACACTATTTATCCTGGCTAATTAGGGCCGGCACAAAAAGACTAATTACAGTTGATCTAAGGTTTGACTATAAGTCCCCCTGGTACTGGTACAAGGAAACACACGTCAGATGGATAAAAAACGTGACCTTATGGCCCAGGACCAACTTAGAAATTTTGCTACTGCTGTGATGATAGGAGTTGAAGTATTAGTACGTAAGATTCTTCCTGCTACTTCACTCCTTCTGGTGCCTAGTGATTTACAAATTGGCACCAGCCAAACACGACGAGGAGCGTCATAGGCTGGGCAAACAAACAGCATATGTGCCACCGATTCAACATGGGTCTGGCATATAGGACACTTGTTGTTATTTGATTTGGCCCATCTAGCTGTGAAAGCCCTAGTGGGCAATGAGCCCACCCTAAACTGGAAAAATAACTTTCTGTTGTGTGGTTTGGTTATTATATCCCAATAAGGATCTAGGCTCTGGATCAGCTTAGCTTCCAAAAAGATTCCTGTGAGTGATGAAGGGTCACTGGTTCTCAGTGTTTTATACGTGACCATCTCCCAGTATTTTTCTTTCAGAATCTTTTTCGAAGGAAAGCAAGCTTTATCTGGTTCTTCCCACAGTGACTTCATGCCTATGCTTATTAGGGCATCTCGTAATTCTTTTACCCATTTGATTTTGTGAAAGGTATCTGCCCTTATTATATCCATGAAGCCTGCGGCATAGTGTTTCAATTCTGGTGTGGTCCAGAGTCTGCGGCAATATAATAGAGGGCGTAATTTAGCAACCTCAACCAGGGGCTTTCTACCTAGATCATAGAGTAGGGGACACACTGGAGTGCTTTGGGGGAGATTAGTAATATTACGCAAGAACCTGTTTTCAGCAATAGTAAGTTTAGACAGGTTCTCATACCCCCATAGCTCTGCTCCGTAAAGTACTGAAATAACCACCTTAATGTTGTATACCTGGAGCGCTGGGCTAATAGGCTTGGTCAGTGAGGTGTTATACTCCCGGTGTAACACTCCCGACAATTGCCGATGCTTTAGTGTAGCCAGGTCAATTTGCTGCTTCCATTTTAGGTCCCTTTGAATATTGACCCCCAAGTAGGTGGACGTTTTTACCTGTTCCAATGGGCGATTATACATTAGTATGCTACTTTTAAAAGCTCTATGTGGGTTAAAAGACATGAATTTAGTCTTTGACACATTGACTTCCAGACTGCGAGCGGAACAAAACTCTTCAAAGATTATAAGAACCCTCTGTAGGCTGCTCGGGGTCTTGGAGATAATCAATGTGTCATCCCCGAACATTAAAATGGGTATTTTTTCACCTGCAAGTGACGGGGCGTCAGTGATCACCTCTTCCATATAGTTTACTATTCCAGTAATAAATAGGGAAAAAAGGGTAGGTGCCATCACACAGCCCTGTTGTACACCTCTCTCTACAGGGAAAGAGCCTGTAACCATACCCTGGGAACCCCATCGAATTGTAGCGTAGTTATCCTCATGCAGTCTTATAACTAGTGTGAGGAGCTCGGGTGGCATCCCCATTTAATGCAGGATTGCCCATAGTTTGGATCGGGGGATGAGGTCAAATGCTGACTAAGTCGACAAAGGCAGCATACAAGCTGCCTTTGCACAGGACCACCGTCTTCCAATACAGCAAGGTAAAGCGAAACACCTGGTCAATAGTGCTAGTAAATGCCTGGAAGCCTGCCTGAAGGGGGGATAAAATACTGTTCTCATCGATCCGCTCCTGTATCTTGTTGAGAATCAGCCTTCCCATTATCTTTTGTAGCGAGTCTATCAGGCTAATGGGCCTGTAGTTGCCTGGCTGGGATTCATCTCCCTTTTTGTATACGGGGATAATTTCTGCCCCTTTCCACGAATCTGGTATAGGGGCTCCTTTGGCAACAAAATTAACCAGCAATAAGATGTACCTGCTCCACCTTGTTTTATCATATAGGAACAAATCTGCAGGTACGCCATCTGGGCCAGGCGCCCGGCCTCCTACTACAGATCCCAGTGCCGCGTTGACATTAATACTATTAAATGCCTCTTCTTTGTACAACACAAAGATAGGTGCCTCCAGATTTGGCTCAATGGGACTACGTGCGTACTGGGGTTTAAAGTATTTGACCCAATCGTCCTGAGTTACATGGTTATGAGGGTGTTCCGGCTGCCCTCCTCTATCCCACTTTACTATGTTCCAGAAGGATTTACTATCACTCAAGGAACAAGCCTCCTTAAGGTCCTGCCATCTATGCTCGTCCCACGATTGTTTGGCCTTTTTCTGGGTGCTCTTGTATACCTGTCTGGCTACTCGTACTGTAGCAGGCTCCCCCTTTTTAATTGCCTCCCCTAGTGATTCTCTCGCCTGTCTGCATTCCTTATTAAACCAGGAACTGGCTTTCTTCTTAGTAGTTTTGCTTGGCTTGCATCGCTTATAGAAATATGTTCGCAAGTGGATAAAAAATGTATTATGGGACTGTGTAGAGAGCTCAAGTGACTCGATAGTTGCCATGGTGGTTTCTAGCTCAATTATGGCATGATCAACTTCCTTAAAGATATTGGCTATAAATTCAGGCTTATCTGCTAGCCTTGTCCATTTTAGGCGCCTCATGTCATTGGTGGGAACAACATCACAAGAATGTAATTCGCACCCGTTCTGAGAGGATGTCTTTTCAGGCCATAATCTTAGGGTTGCACACAAGGGGTTGTGGTCACTCTACTGTCGATTCTTTACAACCATGTCATCAAGGGTGTGCCATAAATTCAAACAGATTAGTATATAATCTATACGACTGGCACTGGATCCATTATTAAAAGTATTTGCCCCTAGTCTGTCTAAAGGGGTCCTACCATTTGCCGCCCGAAAACCCTTTCCTATACAAATGGAATTAATTTGTATAGCCACATCGAACCATTTTTTTTATAGGTGCAAGCTCCAGCTTAGGTATACCCCACTGCGCATCTTCTTCCTCTGTGAGGTAATTTTCCTCATGGTCAAGGGCCTCAAACGTGGTATTAAAATCGCCTGCAATAATGACATTGGTGTCAACAGAGTATGTGTCAAGGAGGTCGTCGAGAGCCGCTATAACTTGCGACTTCCTCCCTCTGGTGCCCCTCGCATATACATTGTAGATGTCTACATTCTCCCTAGGGCCCAGTTTCAATCTTAACGCCTGAATGTCATTATTCTTGATCGGGAGCTCTTCAATGACGATGCCTAGTTCTTGTCGCACCCAGATTGTCAATCCCTCTGAGGGGCGACCTTTCGCTCCTCTCTCAGCTGGAATAAAATAATTTAGGTAGCCTACGCAATATTGTGGTGCCATGAGCCAGGTTTCTTGAAAGAGGCAAATATCATAGCACTCAATAAAAGCGTGCCACTCTGGGGAAGATAGCTTGGAGTTCATCCCTGCTATGTTCCACGATAGTAGCGTTCCGCCCTGGGAGCCATGGCAAGAATACAATGAGTCTGTACAATTCTCCGGAGATGCGAGGCTCGACTCACAGCGGCTCTCCATTGGAAGTGGAGCCTTAGTTAACGTTCTTGAGTTCCCAGCAAGCCCATCAGCATCTGTACTAGGGAAATAAATGATTGATGGACTACCCCTGTTATTTACTACATCTCCCTTGTATCCTTCATTTATTTTAGGCATGCCTCCTAGTCAGTCAATGTTCTCCAATGTGGAGCTACCCATCCGCATTGTTGGCATCTGTCCGAAGGACTGGCTACTCGGAAGATGCTGTCTAAACTGGATAAGTGATGAATCGGGGGAGCAAGTTCGGAACTCGAGGGCAAAAAGATTTTCAACAAGATCCTTCCTACTAAATGTAAGCTCAATGTAATCTGTTTTTTGAGCCGGGGAAGAGAGCCTACGCGCCCTAATTAGGTCTTCCCTAATCACAGAGCGGCACCCCCTAACATGCCTTATCCAATGGATGGCTTTGTTAGTTAGTGAATCCACTTTTTCCGTGCCTTTGCTTGTGTCAAGCTTGGGGACGTTCACCATATAGATGTTATGGGCCATGTCAACATTCTGTCCCCCCCAACTAGTAGGGACATGACTGTGGAGACTGGGACTGGGGGCCATGGGATCCTCTGCTGAGCGTTAATTGACCTTTTGTGTTTTCTACGCTATGGAAATCAGAGCTCTGGCTATGGCGGACAGGGGTATTTAGATTAGTATGTGGCACTTGCTACGGAGTGGGTAGTAATGGTGCCAACTTGTGGGACTTAGCCACTTCAGAAAACAGAGGGGTACCTTTAAACTTGCCACCGTTGTGAGAGTGGTCATTCGCTATCTCTAGGGTCGATGGCTGGCTGGGTGGAACGGGGTTGGAAGCTCTGTTGTTTGCGCATTCCAGACATAATGAATCTTTTTTCGCTAAGAGCTTTACCATGGTAGACAAGTCCTCTATCATTGTTTTCATTGCCCCTATTGCAACCTTTAGCGAATACACCAGTTGGGCCATCTCCTGAGTATCTGCAGTGTGAATTGCGACCTTCCCTGTAGTACTTACTAAGGGTGCCTCAGGTAACTGGGGTCTCTCTTCCTCCATGCTATTAAACAATGCTGTGTACCTATTTGTGCATGTGATTAAAGGATCAATATGTTGAAAATTATTGTGATCTACTGAGTTAGAAGTGCTAGAAGGAGGATCGCTAGAAGGAGGGTCGCCCGACTTCCCAACGTTCGGTTCTGTCTCGCTACTCTTAGAAATGGGCCCTTTTCTTTGTGTGTTAAGAAACATAGCCGTTATAGCAACCTGTCGAATTGGGCTCCAACTCTTGGTTTGTACTGATCTGGAAGGGGAATTATCCCTATCTGCTCGTACGTTCTGTTCAGCTGTTAATATATCCTCACACTCTACGAAAAGCGTGTCAATCCTGTCCAATACACAGTTACTGCCAGCATGCTTGGATAACTTTTTAGCTTTTTTACCATTACGGGCTCTACCACTATTGCCATCTTCACCCCCGCTACCTTCCACAGACTTTCTTTTCCCCATATTACAAGAAGTGTAAGGTGCAAGGAACAGTACTAGAGTTTTTTCCACAATCTGTCCCGTATTTACTTAAACAACATTTACACAAAAAGTTCCATGCGTTGTTTAATGGAGCTTGGGGATGTGTACTGTTTATGGCGCGCTTTTGAGCGCGATCAGCTGCTCCTGGCCCCTCCTGGTGGCGAGATGGTTCTTGGGACAGGGAGTCCCTTGTGGCAAGCAGCAGCAAACAGGCAAAGCCCCCGTGTATAAGTATAATCTGACTCTTATGGCACAAGGTATTGGGGAAGGTGAGAGTGAAATACCTACGTTTTATAGGAATGGTAAAAGTTCTGTTATTGATCATGTATTGGTGGCAGAAAAAGGTGAACGCTTATTAGACTCCCTTATTGTTACCCCGAATGCTCTTAGCGAAGATGCTGTCTTGAATCTAGCCCTTAACATAAATACTAAAAAGCCAAATAGCCCACAATGTTTGAATCAAATTGGACTACACGGTAAAAATGGCCTCACCCTAAGATGGGCAAACATAGATGGCATAGCAAAAACCCAGGAAATTATGGCAGACTCCCTAAATGATTTTTATACTAGTACAGATCTTATGTCCCCCCGATGTTTATTATCGAAGCATTCTGTAAAATTATGGTTCAAATTGCTGAGAAATTGAAGTTCCAGCCCAGAGGGAAAAATAACAAAAACAGGGGATGGTTCAATACAGAATGTTCAGTGATCAATAGAAAATTGAGGAAAGCCCTGTGGGTGTCGCCAAGAGATAGAGTAAAAATAAGCAGATTGAGATCCATGTATAAAAATGCCCTTGATAAAAGAAAAAATGAGCTGAAAGGGAAAATATGGGAAGATTTGCTCCAGGCTGCTGATCTGAAGGATAACACATCAGGGGAATTGGATAGAACATTTTAATACTATTTTTAACCCAGGGGGCAGCATTTTGTAATTTGTCTTTAATACATTTTTATCCAATCGAACCATCAAATATTCCTGGCATATCCCTAGAAGAGGTCACCAACGCCCTAAATAAAGCAGCTAGTGGTAAGGCCTCTGGCCCCGATGGGGTCCCAATAGATATTTTTAAAGTACATGTCACTTTATGGGCATCAATGCTGACCCAAGTATGTATTGCGACAGTAAAGGGTTTCCTACCAACCTCGTGGACAGAAAGCACAATTGTCCCCATTTTAAAAAAAGGCAATCGAGGTGACCCGAAATGCTATCGCCCAATATCTCTCCTAGATTCCAGTGCTAAACTAATGGGCAGAATTCTTCTAGGAAGGCTATAACAATGGGCGGAGGAAAAACATAAACTCTCTGACAGTCAATACGGATTTAGACCAGACATTGGAACAATAGAACAATGTGTCAACTTACATCTGCTAATAAATAAATACACTGTAGCAAGGACAGGGCAAGTGCATTTATGCTTTGCTGATTTGAGCAGTGCGTTCGATTTGGTGAATCATAATAAACTCTGGAAAACACTTGTGGACCTAGAAGCACCACGGGGCATCATTCATTTTTTATCCCAATGGTATTCCCATCTTACAGCAAAGGCACGATATGGCCAAAGCGGGGAGTGTACAGGCAACTTCAAGGTCACCCGCGGTATTAGACAGGAGTGTGTTCTTGCTCCCCTGCTCTTCTCACTCTATATAAACGGGGTGGTTGCATGCCTACATGAAACCAAAGCTGATGTCCCCATGGATGGCACCCGCGCTGTTCCTATCTTACTCTATGCAGACGACGCGGTCCTGCTTTCACGAACAGCTAATGGGCTGCAGCTGCTGATAGATAAATTCGTAGATTCTATGGATGATAAGGACATGAAAGTAAATTTAAAGAAAACTGTCACCATGGTAGCTGGGAAAGGTAGGGCAAAAAAGAGGACACATTTCATTAAGGGGAAGAGGCTAGAGGAGACACAAACCTTTACATACCTGGGTATACAATTCACTGCATCGGGTTCTTGGGAAAGTCAATTAGATATATCAAAAATGAAAATATTACGGGTAATAGAAATGATTTTTAGATTCTCTAGTAAAATAGGCCAAAAACCAATTAGAGAAATGTTGTTGCTCTATAAAGCTAAATGTTTGCCAAGTGCTGCCTATGGTGCACCCTTGTGGGGTTATACAAACAGCGCAAAATTACAGACACTAGAAAATCTGTCCTTGGCGCGCTTATTGACAATACCAAAATCTAGCTCTACTTACATATAACATAATGAACTGGCTGTCCCCTTTTTAGAAGATGAATTATATATTAGGCCTATCTTGTGGCACAGCATATGGAGCAAAACGGGGACACCGTTTACGAAGGAGATAATTCAAGACTGTCTTACTCTAGATGCCTGGAAAAAAATAAAATGGCTTACCCATCTAGATGCTTCCTTGAGAATACTGGCTCCTGACATAGGCGCAACAGATACAGTTAAAATTCTTACCTACTCTAAAAAAAGAGGTCAGGACTATACTTATGGAACAAAGAGAAAAGGAGAGAGAATTAAAAGAGTAAAAAACGTACGGTAGCTAGTTACTGACAACACCACATGTGTGAGGGCCAGCCTAACTATCTGACAATTGTTAAAAACAACCAACAAAGATTTTATCTCACTAGATTGCGTTTAGACATACTCCATGTACAGTTTGTCTTCCCAAAAAGTAGGGCATGGTCTAAAAACCTCCCAAACTGTCCATGTGATGGCAAATCACGACAGAGCACAATGCACTTTATTTTATTCTGTAGTTTTTATAAAGATCTTAGGAAACGATTTTTAGCCCCCCTTTTTAAAAGAGTTAAATATGTTTTTTATCAGGATGCTTTTAATTATTTATGCTCTTTGGGAAAAAGTGAGATCTGTCTGTTAGAACTTATATCACAATGGCCATAGGAAGAAGGAAAAATCTGACACACCTCGAGGCTTTAACCTATGGGTATCCAGAACAACTGGATATCTCTTAGATATTGACCCAATAATATGACTCCAATGACTCTTTGCTCGGAAACCGGGAAGGGCTGGAGTCATACGAATAGCATTGATTATTAAAACGCTTACCAAAGTCTTCTTTACCGGTTAACATAAGTAGGATTCATGATGCTGTCAAAGGGAATGTTCTTTTAAGTGCATGTTAAATGAACTGTATATAATCTTTCTTGTGATTATGATTAGGGCTCCCGGTTTTATGGTATTTATTTTTTTGCCATTTCCGTCTGTATTTATCCATATTTATTTTTTGGGCATTTTTTCTGTATTTATCCACATTTATTTTTGCCACAAGCAAAAGACGACGCTACATCTAGTATTTTTCCACATTTATTTAAATTGCCAATGCATACATATTGGTCAACACTATACATTCATCTGAAAACTTTGCCATTTGCAGAACGTCCCAAATATGCTTAAAAGTGCTATCACAAGCCATTTGTCTCAGAGCCTTGCAGTTTCTGTCATCTGCAGAGTGCCACATCCTCTCCCCCACTGAACACCATACTGCCCCACTGAGAGAAACTCACACTGCCTTCAGCTGCAACCCAATTGTGCCCCGCTATAAACACCTGGAAACAATTCAATTCAAATTATGCACTAGACTACAGTAATATGCTGCCTGAAAAAAATAACATACTGGAAAAAAGCAAACACTCATAGGGAACACAACTTAAAGCTTTTACACTCATTATTCAGAAATCAATGAGCGTTTTTGCTTGAAAAGCTAACATAAAAAGAAAAGTAGCGCTTCACTGGCAAACTCTGTAAGGTGGCGCTAATGTTTTTGAGTGTAAATAACACCAATCTGGCCACTTTGTGTTAGCTGTGGACGGCCCTGTAATAGACGAGTGAGGCTACTGTTCATACCCACAGTGGGGAGGGCACAGACCGAGGCACAGGCAGGTGTTGTTAATACTTTTACTCAGATACACTCACTGACGGCCAATGGCCTGTGGCGAGCTGCTGCCCTCCTCCTCAGTTATGCAACCTCCAATGGGACCTTCCCCTGCTTGTCTCTGACACCAGCGACCTTTCCACCCTAACCTGTTGGGCTACTACTACCTGCACAACAAACGCGCTCTTCAGATAACAGAGGCTGCAAGTGCCCTCTCAGTGCCAGACAGTGTTTAATTTAATAGGCTTTGCCGTCCCACGGGGTGCTGGCATTCGATTCCTGCTTTTGCCGCCCCAAAACTGCATATGCCACTGACTCCAGCCCCCACCCCCTTCCCCGAGGGCACCTACTTTTGTTTTGAAATGGCTGCATACGCTGCAATTAGGCAGGTCTGGGGTCAGACCGTCAGCCTCTTGGCCACTCTGGGCGGCTTCTTTCTATTCCTGGAGGAGTGAAAGAACAAAGCCTCGTTACCAAGTAAATGGTCTTTCAAAGACCTGTGAAGTACTCGGGTGCGGCTGTGTGTGCGCCCGGGAAGGCTGACACCTCTTAACCCTCTAAGGAGGGGAGACACCAGATGGTTGGGGGTGTGATTCTATTGATGCCAATGAAGACCTCACTCGAGGGGCAGAGCTGAGCCCCCAGAAATGGCTGAGGCATCAATAAAAGCGTTTGTTACTGTAGGCAGGTCTGCTGGTGCATGGCAGCGCGGCAAAATGTACTAGTATTTTCCCGTTTTTATATATAAATACAGATAAAGGAAAACTAGTTTTCCGTCTGTATTTATATGTAAAAATCCGTTTAAACGGAAAACCGGGAGCCCTAATTATGATGTACATTGTATACTTTTATGGTTTTATATCAATAAGCCAAATAAAGTTTGTTGAATTGAATTGACTTTTTTACAAGCTTGTTGTATGGTTCTGGAATAGTATCCCCTTTATTTAAATCTCAGTTTCATAACATTCATCTCTTCCAGGAAAGTCCCTTCCAAACTAGTTTCTTTTGCCTCTTAGTAATTGGCCATATGGTATACTTTCAATTAAGTTCTTGGGAATTCAATTTCCTGCATGTTGCAGGCTGTTGCTTGCTGTCTTTTTGCAGAAGAGACTACTCTCCAGTTTGTTGTTACATACCTTCAGTCGTACATCAAGAAATTCGATTTCTGTTTGGTGTATATGACTGGTGAAGCTGAGGTTCAATGAGTTATTTAGATTCTTCACAAATTTTTGGGCCTCTTCCCTGCTACCCTTCTATATGCAAAAGATATTGTCTATATAGCGGACCCAGAGAGTGAAGTGGTGGTCAAATGGTCCGATGTTACTAACGGCCTGCTCCTCCCGCCAGCTAAGGTAAAGACCTGCGTAGCTGGGGGCGAAGCAGGTCTCCATCGCTGTCCCCCAGGTCTGCCTATAGGTGATTTGATCAAAAATGAAGAAATTGTTAGTTAAGCATGTGTACATCATATCCAAGAGCATCTTGGTATGCAGGAGGTAAGACACTGATCATGCTCTCAAAAAGTGCCTACATGCACTAATTCCCAAATCGTGGGGCATATGGGTGAGTAAAGACGTGGTTGAAAGCCCGTCCCGTGGCCACGCAAGGGGCAGAAGGTGGACTGAGGCCATGGAAAGGCCCAAGGAGCTGGTCATAGCTCTGCTTTCCTTAAATGCTCGAGCGCAGTCCATCTTCTCTCTGAACAACTGATAGCCATTAAAGGGTATGTCCATGAGCGAGGCTTTGACATTCCCCGAAAAGGCAGTGGTTCTCAGCTGGGGTGGCGCCTAATGGCCACAAACAAAGAAATCGATGTGCCCAGCGCGTCACTCGTATCCAGTCCACATCGGACAGTGAACTTGTCCGCGTCCCTCCCATCAGCAATTGCTTAAGAGAGCATGCTTCGGCCCTCCTCTGAGACCATGGGCAGCAGTTGCGCTACTGCATCCCAGATGGTATAGGAGTATTGGCCCAAGAGCCATGTGATGTTCACCAACCGTAGTGCCATGCTGTCGGAAGAGAACATCGTCTTCCAGAACAAATCCAGCCTTTTGGATTCCGTCTGGTGGTGTGGTTGGGAATGCGCTAGGGTTAATTTTGGAGGTGCAGGGCTGGACCACTAAGCTCTCTGGGGTGGGGTACTGGGTGAGGAAACTGGTGGCAGGCAATTGTCCTATGCACAGGAGCCCCTGTACAGGGCTTGGACCAGGCCCCAAGGAGGACATCAGTAAGGGCTTCATTGAATCTGAGTAACAGTTAGGAAGGGGTAACTCCCGACAGAAGCACCTACGTCAAGATGTTCATCTGGACTGCCACCGAGGGTAGCATAAGGTCTAGACCTCAGCTGCCCTCCGCACCACCATTGCGAATGAGGCACCCTCCTCCATAGACATGGTAGGGGTAGAGACCATGCCTGTGTCTGGGGAGGAGTCTATACCACTGGCATCCGCCAGATACTCATACCAGTTGTCCTCAGCTCTTCTAACTGGTATCGTTAAGGGTTCGCAGACCCCTCCCATCTGTCTCTCAATCCAGGTCTATCATAAGAATAAGGCACTGGCTCTGTCAGAGTCTGGGATGACGATGGAGATGGCGCCCTCCCGGATCCAAGGGACCAACTGGCACAAGGGTGAATCTGTCGACAGAAGACCAGTATGGGCCTCTTCCAAATCTGAGGGCCCCAAAGGCACACCCGTGGGCGGGGCCCGAAGGTACTCCAGCAGGGACGGGCTGCCTACATACGAGGTGCATGGCCTCATTAAATTCACTTAACTGTGTGGGGGTCGCTCCAGCTCCTGGAAACTCTGGGAGGCGCGGAGACAGCCCAGGCTCCATCACAGAGGTAGGACTCTAGTGCCAACGCTCCATTGTCTTGTCGGATGACATTGACAAATGTGGCGAAGTCGAAGATCCCATCAGCTTCTAGCTCTTCTTGCATCTGTCATACTTACCATTACCAGACAACCTCAACGACGAGTGCTTTGAGTAACTCTGCGACCGATCCAGCAATCTTTTTCTCAACAGAGATCATGAGCTTCACTGCGTCGAGGAGCTTGAGGGACCACTCCTCAAGCCCTTGGGGTGAATGGAGCTGCAATCGAAGCAGGTCTTGGTGTTGTGGTCGCGCTCCAAACACCATACGCACACCAAATGCGGGTCCATCACTAACATCTGTCAGTGACGGGCGCCGCACGGCTTGAAACCAGCTTTCTTAGCTGACATACTCAAAGCACCAGAAGACAAGTCTCGAAAAAATGTTGACAAAAAAATCGAAAAAGGTCAATCAAAAAAGACTGGGGTAGCTCTTCCAAGATATGCGCTGACTGGCCCGGAAAGAAAAAAACATATGTCAGTGCGCTAGTTTGGTGCCTATATAGGCACTGCACACGTCACTTCAGACACCGACTATGCTGCCGTCACCACACAGAATCAAACTACACCACCTAACAGCGTGCAAGAGTACAGCTCACAAAAGGTTTCCGGATGCAGTCTGACATCTGAGGATTATTCTATGGTAAGGAATCTGCAGCTATAAGTCTATCAGACGGGAGTTAATGGCAGTGCCAGGTCAATTTCTCCAGCCTCAGCTGCACATGGCCAAGGGCTGTGTACACCAGTTGTTGTCATAAGGGACAGTTTTTCAGAGCAGATTCAGAAAATCCCAGTAATCTAATTTGGCATTTTCAACTGCCCGCTGGTAAAACTTTAGTTGAGTTTTTAAGTGAGATCAACCTCCTTATATGCTGAATGGTATGATTGATCAAACTGCCTGGTCTGAAACTTCACTGTTCTCCAAACAATACACTAGCAGGTTGACGAGATAGTGGTTTTGAGGCATGATGGTAACATGAGTTAACAAAACATCCCATCAATATTTCATTAAACAAATTAACTGCTGTACAGATGTCGAGTCAGAGCGAATCAATACACATCCTCTGCAACAGATATGGAAGATCCTGGTCTATGTTCACCTTATTCCAAAGCTAGATGGGTGTGGTGATTCACTTAAAAGCTATTCAACTTGAATTCTGTATGATGAAGGAAAACTGCATCAGAAAATTATCTGTCCATTCATGGGGCACAATATCTGTAACCCTCACAAGATTAAATATGGGAAATGGCTGAGTCCACACAGGTTAGCTCCATGAAATACCGTTGCAAGGTCCAGGGACTCCAGAAAATGAGGGAAATCCTATTCTCTAACATTTGTTGGACCATTTATGAGGAGATTGCTGTCCTTCACCACATTTAGCTATTTACAACAAACTGTAACTTTAGCAATCACTCATTTAAATTACTAATAACTTGTGGATGAACTCCAGGAGGCCAATACACTACAATCAATGTGCAGGAAGAAATAAGCGATATGGAAAGATCACAAACAAGCATCTTTGGGTACAGGTCCTTCCAAGTTTTAACATGATTACAATTAAACTTCTAATAAATATTACTGCAACATGCCCCCTCTTCCTGGATCAAAATTACAACAGACAATTTTATAGCCCTCAGAAATTGTGCTAAGAACATGAACTGGAAGTGAGCTCTCCCAACCTTTTATAAGTGCATATTTATGCCTCACGTGAAATCTCTCAAAAGGATGTACACACTTCCTTAACAAAAGCATCTTCAATTGAATAATGGACACAAAAGATGAGGACTTAAAGTTTTCCCCAGACTTGGAGAAGTGGGGCCGTTGTGACGCTATATGTTTTTAGAATTTGCTTTTGCCAGGAAAGCTTGAAGTAATGGTTAAAAATTGGGTTATTGGTTGAAGTGGGTATGAGCTCTCTTCAAGCAAGCACCACAATCCTAGTCAGGGTGAACAACCATTGTTGTAAACTAAACCTTGTGCTTAACCCTCTGGTAACGAGGACACAAGCAGTCAGGCTTAACTTAGGAGCAATGTGTAAAGTATTTATGCAACACACAAACAATAATATTGTGAAGACAAAACAAAAATGGTTCCAACCAGATTTAGAAAAATGAGTATATTTTAATGAATAAAATGACATCCAAGCAACAACAATTGAAATCCGTAGGTCTTGAGATATGCAATTTCAAATTGTAAAGAAAAATAGCGCTTAGAAACGGAAAGCGCTGAAGCGCTCGGAGTCGGGCTGGAGCCATGAAGTTCAAGACCGGCACCCAGGAGTCATGCTGACGTCGAGGACCAAGATAGGCTTGGATAAAGTTACCTTTGGGTTGGGCGCCTAAAATGCAAGAGTTCAGAGTCGGGAGTGCCGCCAGGCAATGGCAGCTTGCTGTTGGAGTCGCTGTGACAGAGGATCGGAGCCACTTGTCATCTGAGTCGAGACGAGCCGCAGCCACGGTGTCGGAGCTGAAGCGGACATTGGACCAGGGTTCCGTTTGTCAATGTCGGACAGGAGCCGTTGGGCTCAGAGCCACTGGAGCAGTAGCTTGGGGTCCGCTTCGGAACCGGAGTCGGGGAACAGTCGATTCCCCAGGAGGGGAAGAGTTCATGCCAGGTTGTGGACACCGCAGGGGGGACTACACATCCCGCCATCCCCTGCGACTGGGAAGCGCTCTTAAGTGCGACGCCAGCCCGCGGCCATTGTAGCCGCCGACAAGCATCGCCAGTGGGTGAATGGGTGAATTTATTTATTGTGTGGTTACTTTAAACCATTACAATTTACAACATTAAAAACATATAGCAAAGGAAAGTGCAAGTCATTATAAAAACTAGAAGTTAAAAGCTCCTAATGTTTAAAACCTGGCTGTCAGGGAAGATATGTGAGCAACCGGTATGGTCTTAGTTAAAAATCATCAGGACAGAGTTAATGCTCAATAGTGCCTCTTGGTAAGATCAACTGTTAAGTGGTGGAGCAGCCCTCTGAGAGGGTGTCCCTGGTCTCGTGGAGCTCATCGACTGTTCGTCAGACTCTACTTGTGCCAACTTGTCTTTCAAAAGTAGGCGAGTATGATGTACAAATTTGCCAAAGTTGGCCATGTTCTTCCCAATGTCCAAAGTGTAGAGCTGACGGACAGCCTCCTTTGCTATGCGGGTGCCCAGTTGAAGAAGAATGGGTCCAAGATAAATTCTGCGGAATTGCTGCAGAGCTGGGTAGCATAGCAAAATGTGTCAATGACTCCCTTTTATAGTTGCATAGACGACACTCTGTACTGTCTGACCGTGCTTTCCAGGATGGGTATAGTTCTTTTAAGGGGAGCGAGTGTAGTCTTGGGGCTAAGATCTGGTGTAGTGCTAATCTCCCCACCGCCTGCGTAAGATGGGGCTTATGGGTGTGAAAAGTTTGAGGGAGACATATAGTTTCATGAAAGTCTCTTGTTGCCAAGTATTCCATGTTCAAAGTATGAGAGCGGGAGCGTTGTTGCCTTTCTATTGATGTTTTAATGGTTGCATAGTTGATTAAGCTGGAATCACAATTCTCGGTCGCTAATTGTAGCAGATCTTTGGCCATGGTAACACTGGCGGACCAAGGATTTCTCGGTCTTAGAAAGATGGATTTTATGAGGGCCTTCAGGGAATTCTCAGGCGCCACAGTTGTCAGGTACAAGTATTTTGCCAAGGCAGCCAGCTCTTCTAATTTTTGTTGGATAAGGTCGAATTCGAGGCGGATCAATGTGTTTTTTTGTGCAGGCGGGCAAGCAAAATATCTTTTTACACGCTGTACAGTGTATTTTTTCCAAGTCCTGTGCGAACATTCCTGGAAATGCCTGTTGCGCGTAATTGAGAGACATTAGTAGTTTGGCCCGCAATACCTTTTGGATTGCAGAGGTTGTTGGTCTGTCTAAGGTGGCATATAATTTACAGAGAGCGTGTGTGACCATCTTCCCTTTCTGCCGCAGTTTTTTTAGGTGGAGCCATGGGCAGCCGGTCTCACTTAGCCAAGCCCCAAGATAATTGTAACTTTGTGCACAATCCAGAATCATGGGACACAGGCGCCACTTAATGAGTTTTTTCTCTGGGTGGCAGCCAAAGATCACAATTTTGGACTTACTCGCATTCGCTTCCAGCTCGTTCTTGACGTTATATTCCTATAGAGCGGTGAGAGCTTTTTGGAGGCCTATTTTGGTGTGGTCCAAGAGAACGAGGTCATCGGCATACTTCATCAGGTGGATATTTGTGTGGCCAATTTTTGGAGTGGCGAGAGAGGCTCCATGTAATGCTGCGCCCAAGTCGGCAGTATACAAATTAAAAAGCATTGGTGCCAGGACGTATCCCTGCCTTAGCCCACGATCTGTAGCGATTTTCTCCGTGGCGGACTCCCTGGAGAGTTTAACCCTTACCCAGGTTCGAGAATACAGAGAATTGATGGCTCGTAGTAATTTTGGGCAGGTGTTCCACCGTGCCAATTTCTGCCAAAGGATGTGTGGACTACCACTGTCGAAGGCTGCAGAGTAGTTGATAAAACAAGCGAAGAGTGGGGGAGAGCAACGGGCTACTGCTTGTTGAGTTAAGTATGACAGAACTGTGATGTTATCTACAGTTGAGCCCCCTGATCTGAATCCCGTCTGGTAAAATGGTAGCAGGCCTTCAGTATGTACCCAGTCTGCTAATTCCTGCAAAAGTGTGCTCGCATAAGCCTTTCCCTCAATGTCAAGCAGGGCAATCATCCGATAATTCTTGGGGGTCGGTGCCTGACCCTTTTTTTGAAGATTGGTTGCAACAGTGAGCCCCTTCTTGAGTCCGGGACGTCCTCCAGAAGCATGGATTCTGCATACAGCAATTAAAGATTTGAGGACCAAAAATCTATGTCCTCCCTGAAGAGGGAGCGCACCAGCCTGTTAGGGCCAGGAGCTCCATTTTGCCAAATCTTCTTTAGGACGATGCGATCTGCTACCTCGCTTGGGACTGTAGGATCAGCCGGTGACCCGGGGGGGCACGGCTCTGATGTTGTCCGACTTCCTCGGTGGAATATACACGTATGGGCAAATGACTTTCTAGTCGTCGGCAGACTTTACATGGGCTACCCCAGGTCTCCGCAGTGACCGAGTTCTCTCTGCTGGAGGACCCATGAATTAGGTTATTTAAATATTGCCAGAATTCTTGGGTCTTAGATGGCGCCAACAGCTCAAAGATATTTAACCATTTCGCCTCTGTGTCTTCCTGTTTTAGTTTCCAAACGAGTTGCGTGTGAGTCTTTGCTGCTGATTTCAGCTGCTTTTTGGCAGCTTCTGTTCCCGTGTTTTTATGCACCCTTTGTTTTATCTTTAGTTGCTTTGTTGCGCTTTGCTTGATCGCTGGAGTTTGGCCTAAGGTATGAGTTGATTTACTTATTTTACTGTGAGTGGTGCTTCCTCGGAACAACGTGCCCAGTTTGTATACAAGCTTTTCCCATTCGCCTACGAGTGCCCGCTTGTTTGGCCCAGTCGGCCAACCAGTCCATATGGATTTCCACAAGACAAATTTATTGATGGTAATCTGCCCCCATTTGATTCTCCTCAGGAGCCTGTGTTGTACTTCACCACTGGAGTCTCCTAGGGGGCAGAGAATATGACGGAATTCCGCTGTGGTCGTTAAGTGCAACAACAAGGCGGCATAGTCGCTTTCGCTCCGTGGGAGCACTGCATAGCCCAGCATGTATTTTCGTAGTCACTCACTCAGCAAGATGTAGTCTATGGTTGTCCGGTTATTGTAAGTAGGTGCATGGGTTATTCCTGGCTGGGACACTGTGGATGAAACGTTTGCTGTTTCCAGGTTGTACGTCCGAAGGAGGGCATTGAATCTCCCTGTATTCCCCGAGGAGCTAACATTGGACTCCCATTCCCCTAGATTGTGGATATTAAAATCACCAAGGATGATAATTTCCATGGATGCATGTTGTGTTAGTAGAGTTACGATCTGTTTAATTAGCCAAGTAAGCTTGTCCTTGGGGCCATGTACATTGGGGTTGTAATATACATTGATTAGGGGTATAGGTAATGGACCATCCGCAGACTTGAGGCCTTTCAGGATGCCGGCTAAGATCATGTCAGAGGAGTTCTTTATCTCTGTGAAGCGCAGCTTTAAGGCATGCTTGATGTATATGGAGATACCCCCGGAGGGTCTCCCAAATAGATTGCGTTTGATTGCTGGTTTAAAATATTCTGCGTAGCCTGTAAGGGGGGTGGTTGCAGTTGCCCACATTTCTTGGACACAGATAAAATCGGCCCCTTTGAGGAATGTGGTCGCCGATCTGCTTTGCAAAATCTTGTGCATCCCTGAGACGTTTCATATCATGATATTTAATGTTTGGGTGCTTCCTGCTGTGGTGGCAGGGCCCCTTTCTAGGTGGGGGCCAGAGTTTTGTCAGCCAAGTTGGAAGCAACCCAATCCCAATAAACCGAGTTAGGGGAGGGCGGAGCACAGGGGGGTGAAGGGTTTGGCGGTAGAGATGACCTGTCAGCCCCTGAGCAGGCTGTCGACTCTGTACTGAATGTTCATGTTTACTTGATCAACGGAGCATTCCCCTCGGCTGGTCCCTCTCAGGACACAAGCCGAGGGTATGTTCTTTGAAGGTGCGTGTAAAATAAATGGGTACTTTTCATTTTCAAGCATCCTGATATCAATACCCCATTCTGCAAATTGTTCTTTTTCATTGTGCACACTTGCTGCTGTCCTCGAGTTGCCGTACGTTATAATAGTTTGTTCCTTCCCTGGCTGCCAAGGCAAAGAAACAAATTGCACCTTGGCAATGTCCCTGCTGGTGATATGAGACAGGGACTGGATGTGTTGGAGAAGTTTCAGGATGTTTGATCTGTTAAGAGTGTCGCTATTACCTTTCGAAGTGTATTGCGGAATCATAATCATCTTCGCTGACTGACCTTCCCTGGAGCTGAGATGTCTGGCCTGAAGCTGGAATAATTGTGAGGAGGCCTTCGTGTTGGTGAAGTTCCGTTGACATATTTACACGTGCTTTGTGAATCCTGCAGGTGACCTGGGGAGCCAACTTCAGTCCCTTGGGCTGGTCGAATGGGTTCTGCTGTCCTGGGGGCAGCGTTAGCCCAATAAAGCTGTGGTATTGAGCTTACATTGTTGTTGATTGGGCTTCTTAGTTGGTTTTTTCCTCACCCAGGGACATTGGAGCATCTGTTGGAGATTGAAGCCCAAGTTATAGTGCTGTTCCACATCGAGGGGGCTCCCCCGTCACAGGCTTCCTTGGGTTTGGTTATTGGTAGGCGTGTGAGCGTGCCAGTCCAAAGTTTAGTGAACATTAGATCGGATCCCATGGTGTTCAGACTTTTAATGGCCGTCCCTGGGTCACTGGGCAGCGTACACTGTTCGTTGTCTTCAGCATTTGTGGCCCATGGATGGACATTGAGTGATGGATGTCTCAGGCTTTATAATCTCAGCCTGTGTTGCTGTATCCCCATTTGTGATGATCACCGTCTGTGTAGAGGAGGCCCCCATAATGGCCTGCACATCTGGATGCACAGTAGTTTGTGATGCTGGGGTGCCCGATTCTGGTGAGGCCGGAGTGTGAGCATTCTTACAGAACATGGGGAAGAGAGGGTGGTTGTTTTCTGTTTCAGTGGTCCGCACTAGTAGTTCTTTTTTAGGTCCCAGGTTGGTTGGCTTGCGCTGGGGGATTCTCGCTAGTAATCGCTCTGAGTGCTTGTGTTGTTTTTTGAGTCATTTCTTCTCTCTCTGAGTCCTTGGTGGTACTAATGAAGTGCATCCTGCGAGCATGTGGGCCCTGAATTGTTGGGGAGGGATCTACAATATGCAAAAAGAACAGTTGATGGACAGATTGCAGAACAATGTCATACATTCACCCCAGTAGAGAGATCTGGGCCTAAATCCATCGTTTTTTTGCTCACCATGCCATTCCAGTTTGAACCCAGCCATATGCAAATCAGTCTTGACCCTGTGCCTCATGGGAACAGTCCAGCCCGAACTGCCAAGCCAGGTCCTCCCTGAACTGGAAACAAGCATCCTAGGACCGGTTTCAGGGTTTCACCCCTCATCAGCCAGGATAGCTTGACTCCAGTGGCATGGAGAGCACGGGACCCACGTCTGGGCATACCCGTCCCACTCGGGGTGACAAAAGCAAAAGGAACAGTTGACGGACAGAATGCAGAACAATGTCATACATTCACCCCAGTACAGAGATCTGGGCCTAAATCCATCGTTTTTTTGCTCACCATGCCATTCCAGTTTGAACCCAGCCATATGCAAATCAGTCTTGACCCTGTGCCTCATGGGAACAGTCCAGCCCGAACTGCCAAGCCAGATCCTCCCTGAACTGGAAACAAGCATCCTAGGACCGGTTTCGGGGTTTCACCCCTCATCAGCCAGGATAGCTTGACTCCAGTGGCATGGAGAGCCGCACCACACACCTCCAGGACACGCGCTCACCGAGTCCAGGGGAAAAAAGGCTGCAAACAGTGGGTGATCCTCTGGCCTCCCCAATGATGTGCACAATCTGGTGTGGGGATGCAAAGTGCAAAGACCAGGGTGCAAGGTGCAAAGTAGCACGGGGGCACAGACACGCCAAGGGGGGTTAAGTCAGGCAGGGACCCTACAGACCTAGGGCGCCCCCTAATGTTTATCCCCCTGTTCATTTATTCGCTGTTGGAGCACCTATCAGCTGCTCACGTGCCCCCCCTTCTTACCTCGGTCACCTGAAAGGAAGGGGGGGGGGGGGGCGGCGGGCATCCAATCCTCATCAGGCGGGGGAGGGCAGCAGTTTTAGAGCAGCAATGGCATTGTAGAGCCAGTGCACGTGTCCTGTAATGACGCCTATGATGACGCCTGTAATGACGCCAGTAGGGTGACCTGAATGGCACTGAAGCACAAGTTACTAACTTGTGTAACGATATATCTGTAAGAGACAGTAGTTAGTGACAGATTCCTTACCTTAGAATATCCCCAGGCGTCAGGCTGGATCCGGAAAGTTTTTGCGTAGCAGTACCCTTGCGCGTCGGTAGGCGGCGTCGTGCGTCTCCGCGTCCGTCGTCGTGATCGCCGGGATGAAGTCGCGGGCAGTACTTAGACGCCGCCCCTGCGCGCTGACGTCAGTTCTGTACACGACTTTCCGCGCCAGGAACGCAGAGCCATGCAAGAAGCTGACATAGGTGTCTGACAAATACTAGGGCCCTGAAAGGGATGTCCTTAACCCTAGAAATCAGTTCGCAGAACGGGGAGGATAGGTGGGCGGTAGGAATCTGTCACTAACTACTGTCTCTTACAGATATATCGTTACACAAGTTAGTAACTTGTGCATCTGAAAGAGACACGTTAGTGACAGATTCCTTACCTTAGAATAGATACCCCAGCAATACCAACCCCGGTGGTGGGTCTGCGAACAAAGATCAGACAAGGAAGTCTCGGAGGACAGAACGGCCAAAGTAGCCGTCCCTCCGGACCTGACTGTCAAGGCAATAATGTTTTGTAAACGTGTGCAGCGAGGCCCACGTAGCTGCCTGACAGATATCCTGCAGCGGAACACCGCGGCCTAAAGCCGTGGTAGCAGCCGTTGCCCTGGTGGAATGGGCACGCAGCCCAACAGGAGGCTCCTTCTTAGCCAAAGAATAGCAGGCCTTGATGCACAAGGTAACCCAGCGGGAGATGGTTAGTTTGTGCACCGCCCGACCTTTTTTGGTGCCCACGTAGCCAACAAAGAGCTGGTCATCCACCCGGAAGTGTTTTGTGCGGTCGATATAGAAAGAGAGCGCACGTTTTGGGTCCAGACGGTGGAGCCTCTCTTCCTCTCTGGAAGGATGCGGAGGCGGAAAGAAGGTAGGCAAAGTGATGGTCTGCCCAATGTGGAAGGCAGTAACCACCTTTGGCAAGAAGGACGGACGCGTCCGAAGAACAACCTTGTCTGGATGGACAGACAGAAAGGGAGGTTTGCATGATAGAGCCTGGAGCTCACTCACCCGCCGAGCGGAGGTGATGGCCACCAGAAAGGCTGTCTTCAGAGTCAGAAGACGAAGAGGACAGTTAAAAAGGTAAGGTAAGAACCAAGTTCAAGTCCCACTGAGGCATCACAAACGGAACAGGAGGAAAGAGGTGTGTAATGCCTTTTAGGAACCTGTTAACAACAGGGGACTTGAAAAGGGAGGGCTGATCAGGGAGCCTGAGGAAGGCCGAGATAGCACAGAGATAACCCTTGATGGTACCCAGGGCAGAACCCTATTGGGCCAGAGAGAGAAGGAACAGAAGGACCTCAGAAAGAGGGGCAGAAAGGGATTCACAGCCTTTGCTGTGCACCATGCCACAAATTTGTTCCACCTGCAGGCGTATACCACCTTAGTGGAGGGACGCCTGGCTGCCAGAATCACATCACAAACTTCGGGAGGCAAGTCGAAAGGAATCAACTGCCGCCGCTCAATCTCCACGCAAGCAGGTGTAGACTGGACAGGTTCGGGTGGAGGACCGTCCCCTGCTGCTGCGACAGAAGATCCTCCCGAAGAGGCAGACGGATCGGGGATCTACGCTCATACTGAGTAGCTCGGGATACCAAACTCTTCAAGCCCAGTCCGGAGCCACAAGGATGACTTGGGCCCGGTCGTGCCGAATCTTCTTCAACACTCTGGGTAGAAGTGGTATAGGCGGAAAGGCGTACAACAGACCGCAACTCCACTCGCGACGAAAAGCGTCGCCGAGCGAGTGCCGCCTTGGAAATTCCAACGCGCAGAACTGATGACATTGCGCGTTCTCTTCGGTGGCGAATAGATCTAACCAAGGCTCTCCCCATTGTAGAAAGAGTCCTTGCGCCACTTCCGAGTGAAGACGCCATTCGTGATCCATCATGCACCTGCGGCTGAGTTCGTCCGCCCTGGCGTTCAGGGAACCTGCCAGGTGTTGAACCATCAGGAACATGCCCTGATGTTCCAGCCATGTCCAGAGGCGCAGAGCCTCCTGACAGAGGGTCCACGACCCCACCCCGCCCTGTTTGTTGCAGTACCACATGGCGGTGGTGTTGTCTGTGAACACCTGCACTACCTTCCCTTTGACAGAGGGAAGGAATGCCTTGAGTGCAAGTCGGATCGCCCGGAGCTCCAGAAGGTTGATATGGAGCCGGGACTCCGCCGGAGACCAGAGGCCTCTGATCTCCGCCTCTCCCATGTGACCGCCCCATCCCAGAAGGGACGCGTCCGTCACAACTGTGTGCTCTGGCTGGGGAAGGGAGAGGGATCTGCCCATGACCCATTGCCGGTTCGAGAGCCACCACTGCAACTGTTTTGAAGTCCCCTCCGAGATCTGGACGTGATCGGACAGGTTGCCCTGGTGCTGCGCCCACTGGAACTTCAGGTCCCACTGCAGAGCCCGCATATGCCATCTGGCATGATTGACCAGCAGGATGCAGGAGGCCATGAGGCCCAGCAGCCTCAGGGTCATCCGTACCGAAACCCAGGATAAAGGCTGAAAGATCGGAATCATAGCCTGAATATCCCGGACTCGCCGTTCGGGAGGATAGGCCCGAAACTGCGTCGTGTCCAGAACTGCTCCGATGAAAAGGAGCTGTGGAGAAGGAATCAGATGCGACTTCGGCACATTGATGGAGAACCCCAGCGAGTGCAGGAGTTCGGCCGTAGTCTGGAGGTGGGAGACGACTGCCTGGGACGAGCCCGCCTTCAGCAGCCAGTCGTCGAGGTAGGGGAAGACTGAGACCCCTGCCCGGCGCAGATGAGCTGCGACCACCGCCATCACTTTCGTGAACACCCGAGGGGCACTGGTAAGGCCAAAGGGGAGCACGGTGAACTGAAAATGCTCGAGGCCTACCGTGAACCGGAGGTAACGCCGGTGGGCCGGCAGGACGGGGATGTGGAAATAAGCGTCCTGCAAGTCCAACGCTACCAACCAGTCTCCAGGGCAGTCAAGACCTGAGCTAGGGTGAGCATCTTGAACTTCTCCTTCCGGAGGAAGAGATTGATGTTCCGGAGGTCCAAGATAGGACGCATGTCCTCCTTGTCCTTTTTGGGCACCAGAAAGTAGTGGGAGTAGCAACCACGCCCTACTTCTGGGGTCGGAACATGCTCGATGGCCCTCTTGGCCAAGAGGGCCGTGACTTCCTTCTGCAGAAGCACCAAGTGATCCCCTGACATGCGGTGGAATGGAGGTGGCATGGCTGGGGGTGGTCTCGAAGGGGAGGGAGTAGCCCCTTCGGACAATGTCCAAGACCCACCTGTCCGAGGTGATGGCACGCCAGTGGTGAAGGTGATGGCGGACCCTGCCCCCAACTGGCGTGCTGTGCACCTGAAAGGAGGGACTAGGAGGGCTTGGAGGCCGCGGACGGGGCGGGGTGGGGTGGGTGGCCTGACCCGCACGCTGGTTGCCCGAACCGCCACGGCGGTATCCACGTCCTCGGCCACGCGAAGACGCCTGCTGCGCGGGCCGGTGGCTGGGCTGCTGACGTGACTGGGCGCCCCTTCCGTTGCCACGAAAGGGGCGAAAAGCAGAGGTTAGCGGAGGGCGTACAGTAGAAAGGCCCAGGGACTTGGCAGTAGCCCGTGAGTCCTTAAAACGCTCCAACGCATGGTCTGCTTTGGAACCAAAAAGACCGACTCCATCAAAGGGCATGTCCATGAGTGTATTCTGGACATCACCCAAGAAACCAGTGGTTCTCAGCCAGGCGTGGCGACGCAGCGCCACCTTCGTTGCAATAGATCTGCCCAGCGAGTCGGCGGTATCAAGGCCACAACGTATGGTGTATTTGGCTGCATCCCTTCCTTCCGCAATGGCGCGGGTAAGCAGTGTCTGGACCTCCTCAGAACACTGGGGCAAAACAGTCGCCACCGAATCCCACAGGGAGTGGGTATATCGGCCCAAAAGACAAGCGGTGTTGATGGACCGCAAGCCAGCACTGGAGGAAGAAAACCCTTCTTCCCAAATTGATCCAGGCGTTTGGATTCCCTATCCGGAGGGGCGGTAGGGAAGGCGGTTTGGGAAGCCGAGGCTTGGACAACCAAGCTCTCAGGAGTGGGGTGGACGGAGAGAAACAAGGGGTCGCCCGGAGCTGGGCGATGGTGTCGGGACACGTTCCTATCCACAGGAGCCCCTGTGTTGGGCTTGGACCAGGCGCCCAAAAGAACGTCAGTGAGTGCATCGTTAAACGGCAGCACAGTCTCCGAGTAGGAGGCTGCCGGCTGAAGCACTTCTGTCAAGAGATTAGTCTTGACCGCCACAGTAGGGAGTTGGATATGTAAGGCTCCAGCTGCCCTACGCAACACCGTTGCAAAATTGGCTCCCTCCTCCGTAGCCAGCAGAGGAGACAGCATGCCAGTGTCAGGGGAAGTATCTAGACCACTGGCATCCCCTAGTTCCTCTGCCCAGTCCTCATCATACTGACACTGTTGTGCCAGAGGGTCCTCAGACCCCTCCCAGTCCTCCTGGTCCTCCTCCGGTTCAAAATAAGGAGGAGGAGGGACATTTGGGACCCAAGGTCTCAGCGGCGCCGGAACCGGCGTCGAGCGACGTCGGTCCGGCTCCATGTCCGGAGCCGGAGAGTACTGGGGGACGCCGCCGCCCGGCGTCAGGAACGGCACCGGAGACATCGGCGTCGGCGTGGTCAGGTCGACCGGCGTCGATGGGGGTTGCGGTACCACCGGAGCCGGGATCGAGGCCGGGGCCGAAGCTGGAGGCACAAGCGACGCCGGGACCGGAGTCGTCGGCGACGCCGGGGCAACCCCATCAGGGCCCGCGGGGCCCGAAGGCGCACCGGAGGGACCTTGAGGCCCGAAGAGGCGGGCCATGGCCGACAGGAATTCCTGTATTTGGGCCGGATCCGCCCCCGAACCCGGGAAGGACGGGTATTGCGGGGGCGACTCCACAGGCATGTCCGGGGCGGCGGGGACGGTGCCGGGAGGAGCCTCAGCCGAGTCGCGAGACCGGCGAGGCGAAGTCCTAGAGCGACTATGCTTCTTGGACTTCTTGTGTTTAGACTTACCGGACGACGAAGACTTGGATTCCGACGACCGGCGAGGACTCCGCGACCGACCCCTCGACCTCTCACGCGACCGGGGCTTGGTGCGGCACGGAGCCGACTGCCGGGCCTCGAGGAGCTTTCGAGACCGCTCCCGCAAAGCTTTCGGGTTTAGGGACCGGCAGTCGGAACACGACTTCGTGTCGTGGTCTCGCCCGAGACAGAAGAGACACTCCAGATGCGGGTCTGTGATGGACATCATCCGAGCACAGGCGTCGCAACGCTTGAAGCCGGGCATCCCTAACGAGTCGGAGTCGGATATGAAAAGAAACAGTGAAAAAATTCACCAAAAAAGTTAGTCAAAAAATGACTAGGGCACTGCTCATCCCGGATCTGCGCTTGCTGGCGCGGAAAAAGAAGAACTGACGTCAGCGCGCAGGGGCGGCGTCTAAGTACTGCCCGCGACGTCATCCCAGCGATCACGACGCCGACGACGGACGCGGAGCCGCACGACGCCGCCTACCGACGCGCAAGGGTACTGCTACGCAAAAACTTTCCGGATCCAGCCTGACGCCTGGGGATATTCTAAGGTAAGGAATCTGTCACTAACGTGTCTCTTTCAGATATGTCCTGAAGTGGAGGTCCAGATGCTGGTGTTGTCCCCAGCAGGACTGCGTGAAGCAAAGCGGCACGGCAACGAGGGGCGAGAATGGCCCTCTGCGGGTACAAGCCGCGCCAGCCTAGTGCCGGCTGTAGGAAGCTGGCTCTGTATATACTATACCAAAGTGAGGTATAGTGTGCACAGAGTCCAGTGGAACCCGAAAGGTAGGCAGAGGTAAAGTTAGATAGCACCTCACTCTCTAGTTGTGGTAGTGTGGTCGAGCAATAAGGCAGTATCAGAGGACAGTGTTAAGCATTTATTGTACACACTCAGTCAGCAAATGAATTCACAAGCTCAAAGACTGAACTTCAGACCAATTGTCTTTGTATAAAAATTATTCTTTTAGTTATTTTATTTTCTAGAACCAAGCAAGCCTGGCACAGGTAAGCAATAAATACTTTACAGTAGTAATGCAGTTTGTAAACAGTTTGAATTGTAATTGTATATGCACTTTGTTTTGACTTACAGTATGGTTGCAGAGAAATGCAATACTTTCTAAATACAGTACATAGACTTGAGTGGGCTTTTCAGTAAAATACCACGTAAGTTACTTTTTAGATTACTTTTCTTACTCATTGTAGTATACCTGGATACTACACTGGGACATTTCCTGTAAACAGGTAAGTAAAAGCGTTTTTGTTAAACAGTACAATTTTAAAGAATTTCAAACTCCACACTTGGTAGTGGGAGTTGAAGTTCTGGGGGTAGACTCAGGGATCCCCCAGGGTCAGGGATGCACTTTTGTTACACCCTCAGTGGCACTAGGGCGGCCGGGTGCAGAGTGCAGAGGACCATTGTTATCCAATGGGGGATAGTGGGGCCTCCGGTTGGTGGCTGCTGACGAGCAGGCCACTTGGTTGTGGGAGCTAAGCTCCTGGACTTTCGCTCAGGGCAAATGGGGAAACAAAGTAGCACCAAAGGTGCACCCTCAGTGGCACTAGGGCGGCCGGGTGCAGGGTGCTGTTTCGACGTCGGGCGCCATGTTGTTTGCAATGGGGAACCTCTAGTTTGCAAAGGCACTGCAGGCTTGGGGACGAAGGTCTTCTGGGTGCGACCACCACTTCGAGAGGTAAGTTGGGGGTTGGTTAGGCACTGTCGGTTTGGCAACCCAAGGCCGTGGGGTGTCGGGTGCAAGGGTGCCTTTTGGGGTCGGATCTTCTTACCAGCTCCTGGTCGCGGTTGGGGGGACCTTCAGGATTTAGGCTTCAGGCGTCGGCTGGAGGCAGGTCAGGAGTCGCCGGATCTCGGGTTAGGATCGCCGGGGGGACCTCCTCGTGGTGTTTGCCCACTCTAGCTCGGGCTGTGGATGGCGGGTGCAGAGTGGGGCAGATCCGCAGTGTCCAGCCGGAGCCAGAGGTTGCAGATGAACAAATCCGGTGTTCAAGGGAGACACAGTCTTTGTGGTTGAAGGCAGGCAGGTCCTCTGGGGTTTTCGAGGTTGCTGGCTGCAGGACACACCGGGATTTCGCAGGAGCAGGTTCGAGGTGGAGACAGGCCGGTAGGGCTGGGGCCAAGTCAGTGGGCACCTTCCGCTTCTTAGCTTCTGCACGGCTGTTCGGTCCTCCTTTTCTTGTAGTTTCTTCTGGTCTGAGGAAGCAAGGTTCAGGGGTGCCCCTAAATACTAGATTTAGGGGCGTTACAGGTAGGCAAAAAGGTTGGTGGTACCCATGGGTCCCTTCCCTGGGGTGGGTACACCCCCTATTATGCTACCCTCCAGTGGGAGGGGGGCATAAGCCTTTCCCTGGTTGGCCGAGTCACCCCCTCTGCAAGATGGCAGGGACAGAGTTGTGCTTCACCTCGCCTCCCCCACCTGAGGGGTGGAGTTGGCAGAGGTGGGCACACCTCTCTTCCTCGCTTGTTTTTCCCGCTGGCTCTCGCGCCCAAAGTGGGGGTCAGAACCAGTGGGGACCAGTTGCTGAAAGCAGCAGGAGGCCTGGGGAAGCTCACAAAGGCGGCAAGCCTTTGAAGCTTCCCCTTCGTGAACCCTGCCCACCCTGGGGGAGGAGGCTTGGCACCTCGTCCCAGGATGTGCATTGTTTCAGGCCCCAGAGAGCAGCAGGCTCTCGACCCAGGGGTCCAGAAACATGTTTGGTGGTGGCAGCTGAAAGCAGCCACTCAGCCTGGACACTAGTGGTAGGTTAGTTTTCAGGGGGCATCTCTAAGATGCCCTCTGTGTGCATTTTTAATTAAATCCCACACTGGCATCAGTGTGGGTTTAATGTGCGGAGAGGTTTGATACCAAACTTCTCAGTTTTCAATGTAGCCATTATGGTGCTGTGGAGTTCGTAATGACAAACTCCCAGCACCATACACACTTCATGGCAGCACTGCACTGACAATGTCTAAGAATTGACTTAGACACTGTAGGGGTACAGGGCTCATGCAACTGTACCCTCACCACCCAGCTAGAGGGGTGACTGATCTATGCCAGGGCAGTGGGTTGTAGGCATGGCACACAGGGATGTGCGCCATGTCGACTCTTCACTTTGTTCTGCACCAAAACATTCAGCCTGCCAAGGCAGTGTGTGAGTGGAATGGTACATGACCTCTAAGGGTGGCACAGTAAGTGATGCAGCCCTTAGAGGCCTTCTCTAGTCACAGTGTGCTGGGAACCTGTGGTACCATTTACCAGGGGCTGACCTGTGGCCAGAGATGCCAATTGGGTTTAGGCATCAATGCAGTTTTAGGGAAAGAACATAGGCCCTGGGTACCTGGTTAGCAGGAGCCCAGGGCATACTCAATCAAAGCACTTCAGCAAAACGTGGGGGCAACCATGCAGAAAGAGGGCACTTTCTCAAACCAGCCGCCTCCGCACCGACGCAGGGAGCCCCAGCACTAGTCCCTCCTACCACTCCCCTCAGCTGGTCGGCGGTCCGCAGATGCCTTAATCAGCCCACCACCACCGTCACTTCAGCACCACGCCGCTCCACTCCTGGCAGCAGCAGCTCAAGCTCTGGCACCAAAATCTCCCAAACGCGGGCACAACTGCACAGCCCGAGCGGGAACAGGATCGCAAATTGCCAATCGCAGAGCCGCCAAGCCGCGGACCTCTAGACAAGATTGCAGAGGCGGGACGGAAGTTCGTCAGCACGGAAATTCGTCAAATGCAGAGATCTCCTCCTATCACCAGTGATTCCCCAGGAGGGGCAAGTTCGTGCCAGGTTGTGGACACGGCAGGGGGGACTACACATCCCGCCATCCCCTGCGACTGGGAAGCGCTCTTAAGCGCGACGCTGGCCCGCGGCGTGGGACGTGTGTGGGGACGCGCCCGGGCCAAGGACAGGCCCTTCCACACCTGTCATCGACTGGAGGAGGCTCGGCTGGGCCACCCCCTAACTTCTGGGAGCTGAGGCTTGAGTTTTCGGGCATGGGCAAGCGCAAGATAAAGCCTGCCGAGGCGAGATTATAACCACGCTGGACTCCTTTCTGGTAAGAGCAGCAGATGTTCTCTCAAAGGAGATTGAGATTACAGAGCACCGCCTCTCGTTGGAAGAGGTAAGATTTCCTACTATTAACCTCGAGCAGACGGGTATGAGTTCTCGGAGTTCTCTGGGAGAGCATTCTGCAACCAAATCAGCTCCAAGCATGACGGGTTTGACTGAGAGCCACAATGAATCCAATCCCACCGGGGCTGAGCATAGTCTGGCAGCCGAAGCCCCAGAAAAGTGGAAAAGGGGGAGGTCTAAAACAGTCATTAACACCAATGCCCCTACATCTCACACAAATACTGCTATGAATACCTTGCAAAGGGAAAACAAAATTGCACTATCAGCCCCACATCAGCCTCCCATAGAGGACGCTATATGCCAAAAAGTGGAGCAAAAACTGGAACATATCATCGGCACCCTATTGCAGCCAATCATGGACAGACTAGCTTAGATAGAAGAGGGTTTAAAGCTCCTCCTCTGTGATGACCAAAGGCGTGGATAATCGGTGATAGCAAGGATACATCAGGGAAATCCAGGCCACTCTGGCCTCCCACAGTCACAACTGGGGGGCCCAAAAGATAAGCCGGTGAGTTGGACATCTAACCCATGGGTAGATACAGTCCCCACCCAGATACCGTTAGCTAGAGGAGAAATAGGGAAAATTTCCACATACCAACAATGCGGGGAAGATGGCGATATTAACTAAGAGCGCAATCAATCCGATCTGGAGGGGGACACCAATGGGGAAGGGAGAGGACTGTAACTAACTGTGCCGAAAGAAATAGAAGCAACAGAGGCAATGACGCGGTTACAATCACGGATGGTTCCATGACCACTGAAAGATCTAAGACCTCAGTGCAAGATGGCAGGTTGGACTTACCTCTGGCAGCATGCCCATATGTAATTATTTTAGCAAATATGCCCGAACTGAAACCACATCAGCAGGAGTCAACAGTGCAATTAATGGACAAGGTTTTCTATTGGCTATCTAAATTCAACACGGGGGACCTCATGCTTTATAACCATATTATCATGGCTAGATGGATAAATTGGGTAGGCCGTGGCCGAAAAATCCATTGGGGGCTGAGACTGTAGTTGAACAAGTTACTTACCTTCGGTAATGATATTTCTGTAAGAAACATAGGTTAGTTATAGATTCCTTACCTTAGAATTACCCCGAGGCGTCAGAGTGGATCCGGAAAGTTTTTCGTCAGCAGTACCTCTGCGCGTCGGATGGTGGCGTCGGTCGGCTCCGCGTCCGTTGTTGGCGTCGTGGTCGCTGAGATGACGTCGCGGTAGCTACTTAGACGCCGCCCTCGCGAGCTGACGTCAGTTCTGTACACGACTTTCCGCGCCAGAAACGCAGAGCCATGCAAGACACTGACCACTGGTGCACAAAACTAGGGCCCTGAAAGGATATCCTTAACCCTAGAAATCAGTTCGCAGAATGGGGAGGATGGGTGGGGCGGTAAGGAATCTATAACTAACCTATGTTTCTTACAGATATATCGTTACCGAAAGTAAGTAACTTGTTCATCTGAAAGAAACAGTTAGTTATAGATTCCTTACCTTAGAATAGATACCCCAGCAATATCAACCACGGAGGTGGGTCTGCGAACCAAGATCACATCAGAAAGTCCTGGAGAACAGAACGGCCAAAGAAGCCGTATCTCCGGACTTGGCTATCCAGGCAGTAGTGTTTCGTAAACGTGTTCAGCGATGCCCACGTAGCTGCCTGACAGATGTCATGTAGAGGGACTCCTCGTCCCAAAGCAGTAGTGGCTGCCGTCGCCCTGGTGGAATGGGCGCGTAGCCCCACTGGAGGCTCCTTTTTTGCTAGAGAATAGCAGGCTTTAATACACAAAACGACCCATCTAGAGATGGTCCGCTTGTGTACGGCCCGAACTTTCTTGGTGCCTACGTAGCCAACAAAGAGTTGGTCATCCACCCGGAACTGTTTTGCGCGATCCAGGTAGAAGGAAAGCGCATGTTTTGGGTCCAGGCGGTGGGAGCCTCTCCTCCTCTTTAGAAGGATGTGGAGGTGGAAAGAAGGTGGGCAAAGTGATGGTTTGCCCAATGTGAAAGGAGGTGACCACCTTGGGAAGAAAGGATGGACGAGTTCTTAGGACAACCTTGTCCGGATGTACAGCTAGAAAAGGATGCTTGGATCAAAGAGCCTGGAGCTCACTCACTCTTCTGGCAGATGTGATGGCTACCAGGAATGCAGTCTTAAGATTTAAGAGTAGTAAAGGACAGTTGTGAAGCGGCTCAAAGGGAGCACACATCAGATAGGTCAAGACCAAATTCAAGTCCCACTGAGCCATTACGAAGGGGATAGGAGGAAAGAGATGAATAATGCCTTTTAAGAAACGATTTACAACCGGGGACTTGAAGAGAGAAGGCTGATCAGGAAGCCTTAGAAAGGCAGAAATGGCCGAGAGATAGCCCTTGATAGTGCCCAGAGCAGAGCCCTGCTGGGCCAAAGAAAGGAGGAACAAGAGAACCTCAGAAAGAGGGGCAGAAAGGGGATCCGCAGCCTTTGCTGCGCACCATGCCACAAATTTGTTCCATCGGCAGGCGTATACCGTCTTAGTGGAGGGACGCATGGCTGCCAAGATTACATCACAGACTTCGGGAGGCAAGTCAAACGATGTCATCAGCCGCCACTCAATCGCCACGCAAGGAGGTGGAGGCTGGACAGGTTCGGGTGGAGGACCGTCCCCTGCTGCTGTGACAGAAGATCTTCCCGAAGAGGCAGTCGAATCGGAGGATCGATGGCCATGTTGAGTAGCTCGGGATACCAGACTCTTCATGCCCAATTCGGAGCCACCAGAATGACTTGGGCCCGGTCGCGCTTGATCTTCTTCCGCACTCTGAGCAGAAGTGGTATAGGCGGAAAGGCATACAACAGACCGCAACTCCACTGGCGACGAAAAGCGTCGCCTACCGAGTGCCACCTTGGAAATTCCAACGCACAGAATTATTGCTGACATTGCGCGTTCTCTTCGGTGGCGAATAGATCTAACCAAGGCTCTCTCCACTGTTGAAAGAGACCTTGCACCACCTCCGAGTTAAGACGCCATTCGTGATCCATCACGCACCTGCGGCTGAGTTCGTCCGCCCTGGTGTTCAGGGAATCTGCCAGGTGTTGAACCATCAGGGATATTGCCCTGATGTTCCAGCCATCTCCAGAGGCGGAGGGCCTCTTGACATAGGGTCCATGACCCCACCCCGCCTTGTTTGTTGCAGTACCACATGGCGGTGGTGTTGTCCGTGAACACCTGCACTACTCTTCCCCGGACAGAGGGAAGGAATGCTTTCAGTGCAAGCCGGATAGCCCGCAGCTCCAGAAGGTTGATGTGGAGCCTGTGGAGCCCGGACTCCGCCAGAGACCAGAGGCCTCTGATCTCCGCCTCTCCCATGTGGCCGACCCATCCCAGCAGTGATGCATCGGTCACCACTGTCATCTCTGGCTGAGGAAGGGAGAGGGATCTGCCGTTGGCCCAATGCTGGTTCGTGAGCCACCACTGCAATTGGTGTGCAGTGCCCTCTGAGGTCTGGACGCAATCTGACAGATTCCCCTGATGTTGCGCCCACTGGAACTTCAGGTCCCACTGCGGAGCGCACATATGCCACCGGGCATGATCCACCAGCAGGATGCAGGAGGCCATCAGGCCCAGCAGGCGGAGGGTCATCCTGACCGGAACCCGGGGTAAGGGCTGAAACATCAGAATCATAGGCCGAATATCCCGGACTCGCTGCTCGGGAGGATAGACTCGAAACCGCGTTGTGTCCAGAACCGCTCCGATGAAGAGGAGATTCTGAGAGGAAATCAGGTGTAACTTCGGCACGTTGATGGAGAACCCCAGCGAATACAGGAGGTCGGCCGTAGTCTGGAGGTGGGAGACGACTGCCTGGGGCGAGCCCGCCTTCAACAACCAGTCGTCCAGTTAGGGGAAGACTGGGACCCCTGATCTGCGCAGATGAGCTGCGACCACCGCCATCACTTTCGTGAACACCTGAGGGGCGCTGGTAAGGCCGAAGGGGAGCACGGTAAACTGAAAATGCTCGTGGCCTACCATGAACCGCAAGTAGCGCCGGTGGGCCGGCAGGACGGGGATGAGAAAATAGGCGTCCTGCAAGTCCAACGCTACCGTCCAGTCTCCAGGGTCGAGGGCAGACAAGACCTGATCGAACATTAACATTTTGAACTTCTCCTTCCGGAGGAAGCGATTGATGCTCCTGAGGTCCAAGATAGGACGCAGGCCCTTGTCCTTCTTGGGTACCAGAAAGTAGTGGGAATAGCAGCCATGACCTACTTCTGGGGCAGGACTGCACTCAATGTCTCCCTTGGCCAAGAGAGCCGTTACTTCCTGTTGGAGAAGGCCCAGGTGATCCTCCGACATGCGATGGTACTGAGGTGGCATGGCAGGAGGGGTAGCCTCGAAGGGGAGGGAGTAGCCCCTTCGGACTATCTGCAAAACCCACCTGTCCGACGTGATAGTGCGCCAGTGGGGGAGGTGATGGCGGATCCTGCCGCCCACTGGCGATTGATGGGCCTGAAAGGTTGGACTAGGAAGGTTTGGAGGCGGAAGCAGAGGGGGGGGTTGGTGGACTGGCCCCCAGAACCACAGCGGTTGTTCCCACGTCCCCGGCAGCGCGAAGGTTGTGCAGTTTGCGCCGGCCTGTGGCTCTGGGCGGGACGTAGTGGGGCACCCCTTCCGTAGCCACGAAAGGGGCGAAAAGCAGACTGCGCAGGGCGAGTGGAGAGGCCCAAAAACTTGCCCGTAGCCTGTGAGCCCTTGAAACGCTCTAGAGCGTGGTCTGCTTTGTCGCCAAAAAGGCGACGGCCATCAAAGGGCATGTCCAGAAGAGCGCTTTGGACATCCCCAGAAAAGCCAGTCGATCTCATCCAGGCGTAGCGTCGAAGGGCTACTGACGTGGAAATCGTCCTGCCCAGAGAGTCGGCGGTATCCACCCCACAGCGGATGGTAAACTTCGCTGCATCCCTCCCTGCTGCAACGGCCTGGGAGAGTACGGCCAGGGCCTCCTCCGGACACTGAGGCAGCACTTGCGCAACCGTGTCCCACACAGAGTGGGAATAACGGCCCAAAAGACATGCGGTGTTTACCGACCGCAGTCCCAAGCTGGCCGAAGAGAAAACCTTCTTCCCAAGATGATCCAGCTTCTTGGATTCCCTATCTGGTGGTGTGTTAGGGAATGCGCTCTTGGAAGTAGAAGCTTGGACCACCAAGCTCTCCGGGGTGGGGTGTTGGGAGAGGATAGTGGGGTCGCCCGGGGCCGGCGTCGGGCAACCTTCCTATCCACAGGAGCCCCCGTGTTGGGCCTGGACCAAGTGCCCAAAATGATGTCGGTCAGGGCTTCCTTGAACGGCAGCAGGGGCTCCGAAGAGCTCGCTGCCGGCTGAAGCACCTCTGTCAGGAGGTTAGTCCTGACTGCCACCGTAGGAAGCTCGAGGTTGAGAGCCTCGGCCGCCCTATGCAACACCACTGCGTAAGACGCTCCCTCCTCCGTAGCCACGGTAGGAGGAGACAACATGCCAAGGTCTGGGGAGGTATCCAGACCACTGGCATCCCCAGGTCCTCTCTCCAGTCCGGATCATACTCCAACTGGTCTGACAAAGGGTCCCCAGAGCCCTCCCAGTCTTCCTCACCCTCCTCTGGCTTCCAGGTTGGCTGAAAATGGCCAAGGTGGAATACAGGGGCAAAAGTACCCATCGGCGCAGGATCCGGCGTCGGCCCCGCTCCGTGTCCACGTCAGGTTGGAAGCCGGGGTCGACGCCGGCTGGGGGTCCAGGCGGTGTCGGCAGCGGACACGGTGCCGGTAGAGTCGGCGCCGGTGGAGGTGTCACAAGGTCGACCGGCGCCGATCCTGATCCAAGCGTGGATCCATGGGGGCCCCCAACCGAGTCCACGGGGTCCGAAGGCGCGCCGCCAGAGTCGGGCTGCCCAAAGATGGCATGCATGGCTTCGTAAAACTGACGAAGCTGGGCAGGGGTCGCTCCGGGTCCCGGAAAGGGAGGGAAACTCGGAGTGGCACCGCCCGCATCCCTCGTCGCATCAGCCGACCGACGGGGAGAAGTCGAAGAGCAACGATGCTTCTTCGACTTCTTGTGCTTCGACTTACCTGACCCCGAATGCGAAGACTTGGATGACGAGTGGTGATGGCTCCGCGACCGGTCCCTCGACCTCCCCTGCGCCCGGGACCTCGAATGGCGCGGAGCAGACTACCGGCGCTCAAGAAGCTTTCGGGATTGCTCCCGCAAAGACTTCAAAGCCATGTTCCGGCAGTCGGAGCACAACTTGGGGTCGTGGTCGCGCTCCAGGCAAAAGCGGCACACACCGTGCGGATCCGTCACCGACATCATTCGGAAACAGGAACCGCAGGCCTTGAAGCAAGGCATCCCTACGTGCACCAGGAGTCGGTAGGACTCAAAAAGACCGACAAAAGTCGCTCAAAAAGTTCAGTCAAAAAGTGACTGGAGGTACCGCTCTCTCCGGATCTGCGCTGGCTGGCGCGGAAAAAGAAAGAACTGACGTCAGCGCGCGAGGGCGGCATCTAAGTAGCTACTGCGACGTTGTCCCAGCGACCACGATGCCAACGACGGACGTGGAGCCGACCGACGCCACCTTCCGACGCACAGAGGTACTGCGGATGAAAAACTTTCCGGATCCAGTCTGACGCCTGGGGGTAATTCTAAGGTAAGGATCTATAACTAACAGTATTGAATGTATTGCCTAGTGCCCCACGATTTTATACACATCTTCGCACTGCCAGTGGGTTTCTTTTATAAACCATTTCGACACACCTGCAGCCCCCAGGACCAGGCCACTTTAAATCCCCACCATACTCAACACTCTGACGATTAGCCAGTGGTTCCAACTAGAAACAGATATGAACCACTAACCGGTTTAGAAGCCTGTGACTGACTCACTGCCCCAATCAACCGCAGGTCGCAACCACTCCACCCCCCAATCAAGAAATAAGCACCATTCTGGGGTCAGAGATAGATAACCTAAAACTAATCTCTTGGAACATAGCGGAATATAAGCAGAAAAAGAACAATCAGGACTGGCTATTACTTGTAACAAAGTACGATATCCTGTGCCTCCCAGAGACATGGGAAATCAAACAGATTAGTATAGACAGTTATTGCACCTTTCAGACAGACGCGGTCCCGTCCAGAGCAGGACATGCAAGTGGAGGGCTTGTTACTTTAATAGCTAGTACAGCTGGGGTCAGGGTAATAAAGTTCATAAACACTTCGCTCTGCTACCATATTCTTTTATGTGTAGGACAACATGGAAGGGATTGGATTTTAATCAATCTGTATAATAACTTTACAGGAGATATGGCCGTAGTAGAACTAATCGAAAAAGATATTGACCACCTCTTGAAAAGTCACCACAATTCCCTAGCCATAATATGGATGGGCGATTTTAACACCTATAGTTGCAATAGGATGCATCCAGTGGCCTTTGGTCTGATAGATGACCTAGGGGAGCCTATTCGTCACTTTTCTCATCATGGCTATGGCTCTGCATTAAATAAGACAATTAGTGATTCATAATCTTGAGATTTTAAACTCAGTTGTCCCCAATTCAGGCCAACTAGATTACACTTTCTTTGCCCAATGTCATAACTCAACTATTGATTTCATTCTGGCCTCTGAAGCCATAAGAACCCAGGTCCTCCCTTATTAAGACAGAAATCCACCCATTTAGTGATCACGCGGCAATTACTTGCCAAATGCCCTGTGGGGCTCAAAGAACATTACTCCTGAAAAACGGGATTGTCCTGAAATGGGACAAGCTAGACACTTCAAAATTTACTTCTAGAATTGTTTCCAATATGAATCAGGAAATCTGAACCTGTTTAGATTTATTCTCATTGCATGAGGAAATCCCCGCAGTTTTTGAACGAATTTTAGTGGAAATTAATATGAATCTCTTGCGGCCTTGTAATCGCAAGGCCACGGGATAAGTATGTTGGTTTAATGATCGCTGCACCAAAGCATTAACAAACCTTCGCACCGCCCTTAGAGCAAAACCGAGAGATATGGCGCTCGTAAAATCGTTACGTTCCTCTTATAAAACAGAAAGAGGTAACAGACTAAGGGCTTTAAAGGAAGAAGCTTGGGACAAATTAATAGAAGCGTCCACACTAAAAAATAGCAGGGATTTTTGGCACATAATTAATGCCCCGTTCCTCAAAGATGAGACAGATATCTCCCTAGACCAGCATGTAACGGAGGATGCCTGGGTGACCCACTTCATGGGTGTATTTGGGACAGAAGGGGAGGGCCCTCTAATGCCACTGCGCTGCTCGACCAGCCCAGTGGGAGATAAACTATCTTTTTCCTTGAATGAAATGAAAAAGGCATTGAATCAAAGTAGCAAATCGAGGGCACCAGGGCCAGACAGGGTACCAATAGATTTCTATTTAATTAATCAAGAGCTCTGGGCCCCGTTACTTACTAATGTTTTTAATGCTGTAACATGAACTGAATGTTCCCCCTTCATGGAAAAAGTCAGTTATCTCGATTTACAAAAAGGGGAACAAAGCAATAGCGAAAAACTATCGACCAATATCGTTGCTAGATAGCACTGCGAAACTAATGGGCCGTCTCCTATTAAAAAGGTTAGAGGCATGGGCTCAGGAAAACGAGATACTAATTCGAACCCAGTATGGCTTTAGAAAGTGTAAAGGGACTGTGGACCAGTGTCTTAATTTAAAAGTATTGATCGCCAAATAGACAGCAGCCAAGGCAGGCCACCATCACATGGCCTTTATGGACCTATTGGCCGCCTTTGACCGAGAGGTTCACATGACATTATGGGCAATATGGAAGACATGGGCATAGATGAGCCAATAATTAATTTTATTTGGGAGATGTACTTCTTCGCCGCGGGCTGTGTTCGCCTTGGGAGGGAGGGGGAATGTTCAAGACACTTTCCAATCACTCGCGGTGTTAGGCAAGGGTGCGTAGTCGCGCCCTTTTTATTCTTACTCTACACAAATGGTGTGGAAGCCGCACTGGTTGGGTCCACTAGTGATGGCCCCATCATTAATTCTGTGCCAGTGCCGCTACTCCTCTATGCAGATGACAGTACTGCTGGCCCGGACTGGCAATGCGTTGCAGACACTCAGACTCCTACACAAGATTCATGAAGAATTTAGACCTCAAAGTGAACAAATCTAAATCGTTTGTGCTCATGGCAGGAGCAAGAACAAGAAAATCACCTAGCTGGAACATAGAAGGTAGAAAATTGGAGGTAGTAGATTCATTTTGTTATCTGGGGGTACTATTCGATTCGAAAAACACATGGCAAAACATGGTGGCCAATAGAGGCTTCATGATAGCAAGAAGTATAGGGGCAATTTTTAGTTTCATCAAAAAGTTGGGGTTTAAACCTCTGGAGGCAATAAAAAAAGATACATGAAGCTAAAACAACATCTGTGGCAACATATGGGGCACCAGTGTGGGGAATCACCACTGTAACTACTCTATAGCAAATTGAGAATAAATTCTGGAAACGTCCGATAGGTGTCCCCCAATCTTGCTCCTCTTATAACTGCCATATCGAACTGGACGTCCCTTTTGCTACGGATCAGATCCATTCTGTCCCTCCCCTTCTGTGGCACTCAGTATGGAGAAGAGAAGCATTGAAGCTAATGCAATACATTTTACATGACTGCTTAAAGCTTGACGTGTCACCCAAAATAAAGTGGCTGCAGTTTGTCAAGAATAGTTTATACACAATTGGCTTGCCCAAATTATTTGATGACCCGACTACATGTACCACCATCACTAGGTCAGAATTGAAAAAACTACTGACAAGAAAACAGAGGGAAGAGAGATGGAAAGCCAATTGCTTTAAATCTAGGGTTAAACAATATCACCTAGAGCCAATAATAAACACACTCGCTTTTAATTATTTATCCTTTGTGACGAATATCCAACATAGATTCCTGTTGTTGAGTACAATTTGATTGCTTCTCAATAATGTTTTTGAGGTGGGCGGGTGGCAAAGCTATGAGCACAACTTATCCCACAATAAGAGGGACTGTTCACACATCATGCAGTTGTACATCAGGCCCATCCTCTTTCCAGCAAAGCTCATCTTAGACAGATCGATTTGTTGATGGTAAATGAAGAAATGTGGCATATAAATTGTTGGAAAAGTCAAATTTCTAACAGAAATAAAGTGGAAATATTTGCAATTTCTGACAAGATGTAAGTTTTTTTTTATCAAACCTACACCAAGACGCCCAAAAAATTCCTAAACAACTTTGCGCATGCCTGCTTGGATGAGTATCACACATCACAGCCTGGCACGTTCCTACTTGAAACAGGGGCGCAGACAGCTGCAGATGATCATCATGACCACGCGCTACTAGCGCTATTAATTTAAAGGAATGTTAAGCAGAGATATTACTACTTTCATCCTGAGTCATTCGTATGCTGATGGTGGCTGTAACCAGGACAATTTTTGTGCCAGCAGCAGGTTGAAAACCACCTTTTTTTTTTTTAAACATTTCATTGGTTTTACAAAATATGAACACCACGCACAAGTTACTAACTTGTGTAACGATATATCTGTAAGAGACAGTAGTTAGTGAAAGATTCCTTACCTTAGAATATCCCCAGGCGTCAGGCTGGATCCGGAAAGTTTTTGCGTAGCAGTACCCTTGCGCGCCAGTAGGCGGTGTCGTGCGGCTCCGTGTCCGTCGTCGGCATCGGGATCGCCGGGATGACGTCGCGGGCAGTACTTAGACGCCGCCCCTGTGCACTGACGTCAGTTCTGTACACGACTTTCCGCGCCAGGAACGCAGAGCCATGCAAGAAGCTGACATAGGTGTCTGAAAAATACTAGGGCCCTGAAAGAGATGTCCTTAACCCTAGAAATCAGTTCGCAGAACGGGGAGGATGGGTGGGGCGGTAAGGAATAGGTCACTAACTACTGTCTCTTACAGATATATCGTTACACAAGTTAGTAACTTGTGCATCTGAAAGAGACACGTTAGTGACAGATTCCTTACCTTAGAATAGATACCCCAGCAATACCAACCCCGGTGGTGGGTCTGCAAACAGATTCAGACAAGGAAGTACCGGAGGACAGAACGGCCAAAGAAGCCGTCACTGCGGACCGGACTGTCAAGGCAGTAATGTTTGGTAAACGTGTGCAGCGAGGCCCACGTAGCTGCCTGACATATATCCTGTAACGGAACACCGCGGCCTAAAGCAGTGGTAGCAGCCGTTGCCCTGGTGGAATGGGCACGCAGCCCAACGGAGGCTCCTTCTTAGCCAAAGAATAGCAGGCTTTGATACACAAGATAACCCAGCGGGAGAGGGTCCTCTTGTGCACCGCCCGACCTTTTTTGGCGCCCACGTAGCCAACAAAGAGCTGGTCATCCACCCGGAACTGTTGTGTGCGGTTGATGTAAAAGGAAAGCGCACGTTTTGGGTCCAGACGGTGGAGCCTCTCTTCCTCTCTGGAAGGATTCGGAGGCGGAAAGAAGGTGGGCAAAGTGATGGTCTGCCCAATGTGGAAGGCAGTAACCACCTTTGGCAAGAAGGACGGACGCGTCCTAAGAACAACCTTGTCTGGATGAACAGACAGAAAGGGGGGTTTGCATGAAAGAGCCTGGAGCTCACTCACCCGCCGAGCAGAGGTGATGGCCACCAGAAAGGCTGTCTTCAGAGAAAGAAGACGAAGAGGACAGTTATGCAGAGGCTCAAAGGGAGCGCACATTAAGAAAGTAAGAACCAAGTTTAAGTCCCACTGAGGCATTATAAACGGAACAGGAGGAAAGAGGTTTGTAATGCCTTTAAGAAACCTGTTAACAACAGGGGACTTAAAAAGAGAGGGCTGAACAGGAAGCCTGAGGAAGGCCGAGATTGCACAAAGATAGCCCTTGATGGTACCCAGGGCAGAACCCTGTTGGGCCAGAGAGAGAAGGAACAGAAGAACCTCAGAAAGGGGATTCACAGCCTTTGCTGTGCACCATGCCACAAACTTGTTCCACCTGCAGGCGTATACCACCTTAGTGGAGGGACGCCTGGCTGCCAGAATCACATCACAAACTTCGGGAGGCAAGTCGAAAGGAATCAACTGCCGCCGCTCAATCTCCACGCAAGCAGGTGGAGACTGGACAGGTTCGGGTGGAGGACCGTCCCCTGCTGCTGCGACAGAAGATCCTCCCGAAGAGGCAGACGGATCGGGGATCGACGCTCATACTGAGTAGCTCGGGATACCAAACTCTTCGAGCCCAGTCCGGAGCCACAAGAATGACTTGGGCCCGGTCGCGCCGAATCGTCTTCAACACTCTGGGCAGAAGTGGTATAGGCGGAAAGGCGTACAACAGACCGCAACTCCACTCGCGACGAAAAGCGTCGCCGAGCGAGTGCTGCCTTGGAAATTCCAACGCGCAGAACTGCTGACATTGCGCGTTCTCTTCGGTGGTGAACAGATCTAACCAAGGCTCTCCCCACTGCTGAAAGAGACTTTGCGCCACCTCTGAGTGAAGACGCCATTCGTGATCTACCATGCAACTGCGGCTGAGTTCGTCCGCCCTGGCGTTCAGGGAACCTGCCAGGTGTTGAACCATCAGGAATATGCCCTGATGTTCCAGCCATGTCCAGAGGCGCAGAGCCTCCTGACATAGGGTCCACGACCCCACCCCACCCTGTTTGTTGCAGTACCACATGGCGGTGGTGTTGTCTGTGAACACCTGCACTACCTTCCCTTTGACAGAGGGAAGGAAGGCCTTGAGTGCAAGTCGGATCGCCCGGAGCTCCAGAAGGTTGATATGGAGCCGGGACTCCACCGGAGACCAGAGGCCTCTGATCTCCGCCTCTCCCATGTGACCGCCCCATCCCAGAAGGGACGCGTCCGTCACAACTGTGTGCTCTGGCTGGGGAAGGGAGAGGGATCTGCCCATGACCCATTGCCGGTTCGAGAGCCACCACTGCAACTGCTTTGCAGTCCCCTCCGAGATCTGGACGTGATCGGACAGGTTGCCCTGGTGCTGCGCCCACTGGAACTTCAGGTCCCACTGCAGAGCCCGCATATGCCATCTGGCATGATCGACCAGCAGGAGGCCATGAGGCCCAGCAGCCTCAGGGTCATCCGTACCGAAACCCAGGATAGAGGCTGAAAGATCGGAATCATAGCCTAAATATCCCGGACTCGCCGTTCGGGAGGATAGGCCCGAAACTGCATCGTGTCCAGAACTGCTCCGATGAAAAGGAGCTGTGGAGAAAGAATCAGGTGCGACTTCGGCACATTGATGGAGAACCCCAGCGAGTGCAGGAGTTCGGCCGTAGTCTGGAGGTGGGAGACGACTGCCTGGGACGAGCCCGCATTCAGCAGCCAGTCGTCGAGATAGGGGAAGACTGGAACCCCTGCCCGGCGCAGATGAGCTGCGACCACCGCCATCACTTTCGTGAACACCCGAGGGGCACTTGTGAGGCAAAGGGGAGCAAGGTGAATTGAAAATGCTCGAGGCCCACCATGAACCGCAGGTAACGCCGGTGGGCCGGCAGGACGGGGATGTGGAAATATGCGTCCCGCAAGTCCAACGCTACCATCCAGTCTCCAGGGTCGAGGGCAGTCAAGACCTGAGCTAAGGTGAGCATCTTGAACTTCTCCTTCCGGAGGAAGCGATTGACGTTCCGGAGGTCCAAGATAGGACGCATGTCCTCCTTGTCCTTTTGGGCACCAGAAAGTAGTGGGAGTAGCAACCACGTCCTACTTCTGGGGTCGGAACGCGCTCGATGGCCCTCTTGGCCAGAGGGCCGCAACTTCCTTCTGAAGAAGCACCAAGTGATCCCCTGACATGCGGTGGAATAGAGGTGGCATGGCTGGGGGGACGGTCTCGAAGGGGAGGGAATAGCCCCTTTGGACAATGTCCAAGACCCACCTGTCCGAGGTGATGGCACGCCAGTGGTGAAGGTGATGGCGGACCCTGCCCCCTACTGGCGTGCTGTGCACCTGAAAGGAAGGACTAGGAGGGCTTGGAGGCCGCGGGGTTGGTGGCCTGACCCGCACGCTGGTTGCCTGACCCGCCACGGCGGGAGCCGCGGCCACGCGCAGACGCTTGCTGCGCGGGCCGGTGGCTGGGCTGCGGACGTGACTGGGCGCCCCTTCCGTGGCCACGAAAGAGGCGAAAAGCAGACGGTAGCGGAGGGCGTACAGCAGAAAGGCCCAGGGACTTGGCTGTAGCCCGTGAGTCCTTAAAACGCTCCAGCGCATGGTCTGCTTTGTTTCCAAAAAGACCGACCCCAACAAAGGGCATGTCCATAAGGGTGTTTTGGACATCACCCGAGAAACTAGTAGTTCTCAGCCAGGCGTGACGGCGCAGCGCCACTGTCGGCGCAAGCGATCTGCCTAGTGAGTCGGCGGTATCAAGGTCACATCTAATGGTGTATTTAGCCGCATCTCTTCCTTCCGCAATGGCGCGGGAAAGCAGCGGCTGGACCTCCTCAGGACACTGGGGCAGAACTTGCGCCACCGAATCCCACAGAGAGTGGGAGTATCGGCCCAAAAGGCAAGCGGTGTTGACGGACCGCTAGCCAGCACTGGAGGAACGAAAAACCTTCTTCCCAAATTGATCCAGGCGTTTGGAACGCAGAGGCTTGGACAACCAAGCTCTCTGGAGTAGGGTGTTGGGAGAGGAACAGGGGGGTCGCCCGGAGCGGGGCGATGGCGTCGGGCCACGTTCCTATCCACAGGAGCCCCTGTGGCGGGTCTGGACCAGGTGCCCAAAAGAACGTCGGAAAGCGCGTCATTAAACGGCAGCAGTGGCTCCGAGGAGGTAGCCTCCGGCTGAAGCACTTCCGTCAGGAGATTAGTCCTGACAGTCACTGTAGGCAATTGGAGGTGTAAGGCTCCAGCTGCTCTATGCAACACCGTTGCGAAGTTTGCTCCCTCCTCCGTTGCCACGGAAGGAGGAGACAGCATGCCAGTGTCAGGGGAGGTGTCTAGACCACTGGCATCCCCAAGTTCCTCAGCCCAGTCCTGGTCGAACTCACATTGCTGTGTGAGAGGGTCATCCGACCCCTCCCAGCTCTCCACGTCCTCCTCTGATTCAAAATAAGGAGGAGGGACATGTGGGACCCAAGGTCTCATCGGTGTCGGAGCCGGCGTCGAGCGACGCCGGTCCGGCGCCGTGTCCGGAGAGAACCGGGGTACGACGCCGCCTGGAGCACCGGGCGGCATCGGGAGCGGCACCGGAGACATCGGCGTCGGCGGAGGCGTGGTTAGGTCAACCGGCGTCGATGCGGGTTGCGGCAGCACCGGAGCCGGGGTCGAGGCCGGGGCCGGAGCCGGGACCGAGGCTGGTACCGCTGGCGGCGCCGGGACCGGAGTCGCCGGTGGCGCCGTAGGAACCCCAGAAGGGCCCGGGGGCCCGAAGGCGCACCGGGGGGACCTTGAGGCCCAAAGAGGCGGGCCATGGCCGACAGGAACTCCTGTATCTCAGCCGGAGTCGCCGCCGAACCCGGATAAGGGGGGTAATGCGGCGGCGGCTCCACAGGCACTCCCGGAGCTGCGGGGGCGGGGATGGTGCCGACAGGACCCTCAGCTGAGTCGCGAGACCGGCGAGGCGAAGTCGTCGAACGATGACGCTTCTTAGACTTCTTATGCTTCGACTTACCGGAGGAGTGCGAAGACTTGGACCCCGACGACCGATGAGGACTCCGCGACCGGCCCCCGACCTCTCACGCGACCGGGGCTTGGAGTGGCGCAGAGCCGACTGCCGGACCTCGAGGAGCTTTCGAGACCGCTCTCGCAAAGCCTTCTGATGCAAGGCCCGACAGTCGGGGCACGACTTGGGGTCGTTGTCACTCCCGAGGCAGTATAGACAATCCCTATGCGGGTCCGTGATCGACATCATTCGACCACAGGCGTCGCATGGCTTGAAGCCGGGCATCCCTCCGACACCTTCGGAGTCGAGCGACTCGAGAAAATCACCAAAAAACTTAGTCAAAAAATGACTAGGGCACTGCTCTTCCCGGATCTGCGCTTACTGGCGCGGAAAAAGAAAGAACTGACGTCAGCGCGCAGGGGCGGCGTCTAAGTACTGCCCGCGACGTCATCCCGGCGATCCAGACGCCGACGACGGACGCGGAGCCGCACGACGCCGCTAACGACGCGCAAGGGTACTGCTACGCAAAAACTTTCCGGATCCAGCCTGACGCCTGGGGATATTCTAAGGTAAGGAATCTGTCACTAACGTGTCTCTTTCAGATAATTAGTTTCGTTGAGACAGTGTAAACAACGTATAGTTATAGCGTGTTAATGGTCAACAGGACCTTATTGCATTTATATTCAGGAGGTTCATTCCTCTAAACAAACAAAGTCCCTCCCCCTCCCGGTCATTATCAACTATTGAATCGCTCCCCCCCACCCTTCCAGACTCACTGTTGTGTTATGTCCTGGTAATAGCAGCCAAGACTCAATGTGTTTCCTGCTTCCTGGGATATAATTTACAATCCTACTATTAGTGGTCTAGTTAGGTTCATATGGGGCCTATTATTGGTTGGGACTGTAATGCATTCGAGATGCCCAAGGCAGTTAGCTTTTAATGCAGTGAATGTTCGGCAGCTACGAATTGTTCCAACAGTGCATCCCCTTCCAGAGAATTCGGATTTTTCCTAAGCCCTCTATTTTCTTCCCTTATCTCCTTGCTTTCGGCCCTCCCCCATTGCACTACTTCACTATGCCACGTTAAAGCTGCCGGGGGCTGTGCAGACTTCCAGCGCATTGTAATTGCCCGCTTCGCCAGTATTAAAACCAGATTGGCAAACCTAGCGTGAGTTCCCTGTGACTTACGCTTTTTACATATTCCCAATATGCAGTATTCCACTGTATCTTTCCCTATCTCCGGTGTCACCTCATTAATGAGCTTGTAAACTGTCGCCCAGAAGGGTGTCAGCCTAGGGCATGTCCATATCATGTGAAGCAGCCCAGCCGGTTGTATGTGGCATCGAGGACAGTCATCCACTGTGCCCGGGAACATTTTGCTCAGTCTATGTGGGGTCAAGTATGCCATATGTGTACTAGCATGTATAGTATTAGCTTAAATGTAGGGTTACACAAAACTTTCTTGGGGTATTCCAATATTTTCACCCAGTCCTTATCTGATATGTCATGTCCGGTATCTACAGACCATTTATTTCTAAGCTCCTGTAGTGAGACCGCTGCATGCGTCTGGATGCTGCTATACAGCCATTTGGTTAGGTGTCCTCCATTGCCCATGAGATACATCATGTGTACAAGTTCATGTGTTTGGGGTTCCGTGCCATCAGGAGACCAAATGGTTCTCACATATCTACTGATACCAGCATGGAGGATATATAGTGAATTAGGAACCCCTTGTTCTCTCACAAACGTGTTGTGGTCCATAAACAGGTTATCTGTGTACAGCATTCCGACTGTAGTGACGCCTTCATCTATTCATTTAGTCAGACACCTATTAGAAATTATCCCAGATGGTGTAGGAATCCTCAGCAATGGGATATTGGGAGCGTATGGGCTCAGTCCCTTGGTATATTGGATAGCCTTCTTCCAGTAGGATATGGCTACTTTCAGTAATGGCTGTGCCAACGACGGGGTTTTGCTTTTTGGTAGCAACAGTGTGTGCAATGCGCCCTTGTCCCATGCAGCTCGTGACATGTCTATCTCGTGTAAGTGGCGCCCAGCCGTCCAGTAAGAAAGCCACTGGAGCTGGCTAGCATAACAGTATGGCCGGAAGTCTGAAACACCCAAGTCCCCTTGGTCCGTACCTAGCTGTAGCTTATATAGAGTCCCACTCTCCTCCTTCCCTTGGCCCAAATTAACTCAGTTAACATTGTGTTTAGTATTTTAAATATGTACGTCGGGATTATTATCGGTAAATTAGTAAAAAAAAGTAAGGCAATCTAGGGAGCATCACCATTTTAGAAATGGCTACTCTTCCCGCTACTGAGAGTGGTAAAGAGATCCAGAATGTGATTTGCGTTTTTAGCGCCTTGATTGCTTGCCCCAAGTTACCCTCCAGCAGGTCCTGTGGCTCTCTGTAAATTTGTATACCTAAATATTTAAATGTGGTGGGTGCAACAGGGAATAACCAATGCCCAAACTGAACCGGCTCTAAACGGGCAGTATCTTAAAGAAATAAGCGTAGGGTTTGGATTCGTTTATGGTTAGGCCAGAAAGTGTTTGAAAGAGCTTAAACACCGTGGGAAGGGGCTCATTAGGGCCTTGAAGATTGTTGAGGTAAAGGAGAATGTCATCCGCGTAAGCAGATAGTATATGGGTCGTGTTCCCTAGCTTAATGCCTCTATCCTTTGCTACCGCTCACAACTTAGCGGCCAGTGGTTCGAGCGCCAACATGAACAGCAGGGGGATAAAGGGCACCCTTGCCTCGTACCCCTGGCCACCGCGTAGGGCCGCGAAATATGGGCCCCTGTACAGGCCAACGCCGTAGGATCCGCATACAGCAATCTAACCCAATGTATGTATTCCTGGGGTATACCAAATAGCGAGAGGGCTCGTACAATATAATCCCAATGCAGAGTATCAAACGCCTGTCGCAGGTCTAGCGAGATACAGCCTGCCTCAGTGTCTCCTGCAGGTACCAGAGTGAGTAGATGATGCAGTCGTCTCTAGTATTTAGTGAAGTACTCCTGCCTGGGACAAAGCCACACTGATCAATATGTATCAGTTTCAGTACATGGCTAAGTAATCTACGGAAACACAAGGAGATGATGGACGGAGTGCTGAAACTTTTCAAACACTCACCCCCAGTCACAGATCTGGGTTGAATCCATAATCATTCTTTAGCTCACTTTGCCACCCCAGTTCAGACACAGCTATATGCAAATCAGTCTTGACCCTGTGCCTCCTGGGAACAGTCCAGCCCGAACTGCCAAGCCATGTCTTCCCTGGACCGGAAACAAGCATCCTGGGACCGGTTTCGGGCCAACAGACCTCATCAGCCAGGCTAGCTTGATTCCAGTAGCAAAGTGAGCAAGGAACCCGCGTCTGGGCATACCCTGCCAACTTAGGGGCGAACAAAGCAAACACAAGGAGATGATGGACGGAGTGCTGAAACTTTTCAAACACTCACCCCCAGTCACAGATCTGGGTTGAATCCATAATCATTCTTTAGCTCACTTTGCCACCCCAGTTCAGACACAGCTATATGCAAATCAGTCTTGACCCTGTGTCTCCTGGGAACAGTCCAGCCCGAACTGCCAAGCCATGTCTTCCCTGGACCAGAAACAAGCAACCTAGGACCGGTTTCGGGGTTTCACCCCTCATCAGCCAGGATAGCTTGACTCCAGTGGCATTAAGAGCACGGGACCCACGTCTGGGCATACCCGTGCCACTCGTACTTTCAGTGTTTGTGTTTTCAGTTAAGTAATGTTCTATGGCAGTGGAGAGAGCAGTGCGGAAGACAGGGTCCTCCAAGGAAACTGGCTGTAGTCTCCATATTGGTACTGGTGCAGGGATCCTACCCCATTCCAGCGTTAATTCTAAGGGGTTATGATCAGACAACGTCTTTCCAAGATGAGTAGAGTGTGCAACATTTTCGAGTAAAGGTATAGAGCAGAACACCCTGTCGATGCTTGAATGCAACATATGCATTGGAGAATAAAATGAATACTCACGACTTGTCGGGTTGTGCACTCCCCATACATCTCCGAGTGCCCATCCTGTTGCATAGCTCGCTAGTGCTTCGGATTGCTTCTTACTGCTAGCTCCCACTATTGGTGGGTGCGAACGGTCAAGGTCCATATTTAGTCCGGTGTTAAAATCTCCTCCCACTCATGCCACGGGTAAACGCGCTGGTAGGATTTAAGCAATGGGACGCTATAGGTATATCTACCCTGGGTGACGTTATGCATGGTACCACGTTGAAATCGTTTCAAGACCTCCGACTTGAATACGACATGCCACATGCTCAATTTTACAAGTATCTGCAGCGGAGACATGCCCTTTCCGCATATATTGCTCACCTACACTCCCTTCCCGAATTCAACCCTATTGAGGCTAAAGTGTTTATGGGGGATTTGGGGGATCATAAAACCGCAAAGATTTACCAAACGCTAGTGACAAATCTCTCCACGACACTAGATCCCCTTCGTAAGAAATGGAAGACAGACTTGGGCTTCCTGGACAGTGATGACTGGAGAGAAGCCCTTGAGTCCCCGAGATACGCAGCGATTGCATCCCGTCTTAGGCTTATTCAGTTCAAATATTTACACCGCACCTATATCACTAGATACCGGCTCTGGAGGGTGGGATTGATCAACTCTCCCAGGTGTCTAAATTGTGAGGCCGAGGAGGGTACACTATTGCATACTGTTTGGAGCTGTGATTCACTGGGTCGGTTCTGGAGGGGGGTTCTTCGGTGTCTATCTGAAGTGCTCGGCTGGGTTCTACCTCATTCGCCTAGGCTTGTTCTTCTGCATATTACGGATGAAATTGAGAGCAACATTTATAAAAGGCATTTACTATTCTTGGGTCTTATCCTGGCCAAGAGGGATATTGCAAAGGCGTGGAAGGATCCGTTTTCTCACAAACTGAGTGCCTGGAGGGCAGGTCTCGACTGGTGTATGGGGCAGGAACAACCCATTTTTAAAGCGCGAGGGTGTCCTCAGAAGCACTTTAAAATATGGAAACGATGGGCGGACTATAGGGGCCTTGTATTGGACCCACCTCCGCCACACCCTGCCGAAATCGAAAATGTATAGTGATGCAGCACAGGGCAGATTGGATGTACATTTAGATATGATGTGGGTGGAGGGGCTGGAGGGGCATGACTGGGATATTGTTTTACAGGATATGACAGTTTTGAAATGTTTAGAGCTGTCGTTTTTGAGCCCGAATGGTTACATTTTTTGTTTTACAACAATTATGTAATAGTCACCTGCTCAATATTCAATATATGGATACGTGTATGCTATAATACTTTTGCAATGTCTGCAATTACTATATCTGTTGACTCAAAAAGAGTTATGAAAAAAAAAATAATCTCCTCCCACCACCCAGGAGTAGCCTTCCCAGTCCGCCAGTACCGTGTTTAGTGACGCTAAAAATGTATCCTGTTCTGTATCGGGGCATATATGCTTCAGAGTACCAGTGGCTCCCCATCCAATGTACCGCGGAGAAGAACATGTCTGCCATTTGTATCTATCTTCTGTTCTGAGACTATGAACGGGGTGCCACTCCTGATCCACACAGCCGCCCGCCCCCCTCGCAAATACAGAGTAGGATGTACAGAATAGTTGCCCCCGCCATTTTTTCCTTAACTTAACGGCTTCGCTATGTGTGAGGTGCGTTTCCTGTATTAGTACAATGTGGACCTTTCGTCTGTTCAGCTGTGCATAAATTCTGTGTCTCTTATGCACAGACCCCATCCCCCTAACATTCCAGGTCAAGATTTTGTATTTCCCCGTATTAGCCATAATACAAGTTATGTTGTTGCAGTGAGTGAGTCTGGTTGAACTAATAACAATCCCCAATACTAAGTTCCCCTATAAAACAGCAGAGGACCAAACTATGATACCAATAGGAACTATATGGTCTAACAATTTCGACAAACTTGCAGTTGCAACGGGGGGTGGGGGGGGGTGGTAACCATGGTCAGTAGGAAGCCTAAGGGTGCAATTCACCGGAGTAGTCGCATAGCCGGCCAGTCCAGGGCCCCATCACAGCCCATGTGCAAACTGTGTCATAAGTACATGCCTATTATTAAACAATTATAAGAACTAGCAGTAGATCCCCCCCGACTCTTGTACATACAAACCAATTACTTCAGCCCAAGTAGTCATTCACTGTCTGTGGAGTGACAGAAGGAAAAAGGGCAGGCTACTTTCGGAGTCAGAGTGCACAGTAGTGTCTTCTGATGAATCGTATGATCCCACTGTCTAGTGTGCATCCTGGTCGTCCAGCGCTGCAGCCACCTGTATCGCAGATTTCTGCCCTGGATAATTTGTTCTCGTGATGGACTTGCCGTGGCATCTAATCTAGGCGATTTCTTGCGGTCTGCTTTCCCGTGGGCAGCCTTCGGGGCCTTGTGTGGTTTCGGCCTCGAAGTGTGGGATGAACTTTGTGATGGACTCTGTGTCAGCGCAACTTCCATCCATTCTCATGCCTCAGCTGGGTTATCGAAAAAATGGGATTTTTGATCGTGTATCACTTTCAGCCTGGCCGGGAAGAGGAGAGCATATTTTAGATTGTGGCCTCTGAGCTGCGTTTTAACTTCCTGGAATGATGCTCTCAGTTTTTGTACCACCAATGTGAAATCTGGGTATAGTGATACTCTTTTGTTCTCAAATTGTATCTGGGCTTTTTCGCAGGCTGTACGAAGCAAAGTGTCATGGTCTTTAAAATTTAGAATACGCGTTATCAGCCTAGGTGGAGCGCAAGGGGGGAGGTCGGGCTGGTATCTTGTGTGCTCTCTTCACACTGAAGAGCTCAGTGAGGCCTTCCGGTGCAATCACAAACCATTGTTCTATATATTGGGTGGGGTTCAATCCCTCACTGCGTTCCGGCAGTCCCACAGTTCACACATTGTTGCGGCGGGCCCTTCCTTCGGCGTCATCCACTCTGTCCCGTAGGCCTGAGAGCTCCCGCCGTAAGTTTTCAATCAGTTCTGAGTGGTTCTTGTGTTGAGGCATAATCTCTGCAAGGTGCAACTTGTTGCTGCGGACCGTATCTGCCAATTTGCTATGATCTGCTTTTAAAAGCGTGAGACTGCTCGCGAGTGCACTTACTTGCTGTTCGATTGCCTGCCTGGAGTCACGCACTTTGGTCCAATTTGTCAACTTGTTTACCCACAGTAGTCTGTGGTATACAATCTGGATCAGAGTCACTGTTTGCATCCTCCTGATCTGTGTGGTCGTGCCTTCCCGAAGCTAGACGGTCAATTTGCTTCCCCCTGGTGCGCCCCATCATATATCTTGGGTGCTGCGCAATGCGAGTAGTACAGTCTCTCGACAGGTCACGCTGTATCCACCCTGCTGTTCACTGCAACGTTTTATTAAGTTCGGTGCCAGTTCGCCTTCAATAGCACTCCATGTAGGCAGTACTGCTTCTAGTTACAGCCTTAGACTCAAGCACTCTGCCTACTTAGGTAAGGCACGTATAGATTTGATGAGCCCCGCAGCGCTGGGCAGGCAGACTAAAACTTAAGCCCCGATCTCTCAGTCCCGGGTGAATGCTTTGTACTGCTCATTCAGACATGGTCCTCACTGTTCGTCGCTATATCAGCACTCTGGGGGGTCAAGCATCTGTTATTTTCTCCAATTAGTGGACCCAAGAACGGTCCAGAGTTGTTGCTATGGTCACGAGCCAAGATCTGTATTCTCCTCGGTCATCTATAGCTGATCAGGCGCCCCGTTGGGTCTCTGCGTAATCAGTCGCACTTGCTTCCTTCTCAGGCTTGTCTACACGCCAGCCCAAGTTGACGACACCCGTCCCGGTGTTCAGTGGGAGGAAGGCACCAGTGTACAGGTCTGCTTGGGGGGCATTCACATCATCCGATCCAGTCTGCACCTGTAACAGTCGGTACCCGCACAAGTAGTTCAGGGAAGTCGGACACGTGTGAGCCCGGCCACTTCCCGCGCAGTAGTTATTCGGCAGGGTCTCTCCTTCTGTGCCGATCCGTGCCCACCGCCTCCGGTGGACGAGGCGGTGCATCCGCCGAGCCCCAGTCGATCTTAGTATTTTTTTTGCAAGCCTGCCGCGGCTCCTCCGTCCCTCCACTCATGCTGCAGTCGTCTCCGATATAAAGCTGCGTAGTGCAGCCTCCGCCGCTCCCCGCGCAGTATTATTCGGCAGGGTCTCTCCTTCTGTGCCGATCCAAGCCCCCAGCCTTTGGTGGTCGAGGCGGTGGTTCCAGCGATCCCCAATCGGATTTACTATTTCTTTACAAGCCTGCCGCAGCTCCTCCGTATCTCCACCGCCTCAGCAGTCGCCTCCGATACCGTGTTGCATAGTGCGGCCTCCGCCCTTCCTGTAACTCAGGCTGCAGCGCTGGGGAAGCCATCAGCGTTCGTTTGAATCACGCACTTTTCATTTACCCCTCGGGCGTCGCACAGAGTTACCGGGGGTCCGCAAGGTTACAGCAAGGGTCAAATGGCACCCGATCCGCGCAGTTATTGCCAGGATACAGGGCCCCGGTCCGGAGCTCAGCTAGGACACGTCCGCCATGCTTGGTTAGCCACGCCCCCTCGGTTGAAAACCACCTTTATCAAGAATCTAATACATTGGTAGATTCAATACATTCAGAAAGCTGAGAATATTTCAATGATTTCCACAATTTTGGTGAAAAAAACTGATGAAGCGAAATAGGTTTATAGTCTGCCATGACATTAGGATGAACAATAGGTTTCTTCAGCAGGGGAGGTACTTTTTTTTCTCCTCACATGCGGCAAGGATTTCTTGTGCTTCTTCTCCCCAGCAGTGATCGCTCTTCATATTTCTCGGGGAACTGAACCTGAGCCCCGCCCAGCTACCACAGGCCTAGCAATGGGAAGAAACCAACGCCACAAAGAAAGTGACACGAGCTGTGCTACTCCCAAAGAGAGCACGCCCTCTACACAAGAGGACAAACTCGACACTATACTGGCCGCCATTGGCTTCACACAAGATACCTTAGAGTCCAAAATTGATATGATGGTAGTGAACATGGACCTTTTATGGGATAAGCACCGCAAAATGGCGGACCGCCTTAACCAGGGCGAGGTGGAACTGGAGACACAAGGCCACATGTCCAGGGGGCATGCAACTGACCTGGATGTATTGACAGGGAGGATCAAAGTTATGGAAACATGCATGGAGGACCAGGAGGGCAGGGCTAGGAGAAATAACATAAGGGTGATTGGCCGGCCAGAGCGTGTGGAGCGTTCATCGATGCTTAGGTACCTGGAGGACTGACTGCAAGAGGTTGTTGCTCCTCAGGGACTGTCTAAGCATTTCGCCCTCGAGAGGGCACACAGGGTGCCCGAGGAAACCCCCCTGCCTGGAGGGCACCCCCACACCCTGTTGTTGCCCAGCTGTTAACCTACTGGAACCGAAACTTCATACTTCGGCAAACACGCAATGCAGGGCCTTATACCGTGGACAATATCGGAGTCTCCTTTTTCCCTATCTCACAATGGCTGTGCAGCGACACAGGGCTTCTTTTATAGATGCAAAGAGGAGGCTCAAAGAACTGGGAATCTAGTTTGCTATACTGCTTCCTGCCAAGCTGCACACCCAACTAGATCAGAAAACGGTCTTTTTCAATACGCCAGAGGAGGCTTGGCAGTACTTGGATACAAAAGACACTGGGGCCGCTCTCACCCACATCTACTGACTGAGGATTTGATGGCGTCGGGACTCATACTGTGCAAAGGGAGGCAGACTACGGCCCACGCAGCAGCAGGCTCAAGAGGGGAGAAGCACAGTGGCAATGGCTACAGGGAACATGTAAGCTCAGAAGATGACACACGCTTGGCCGCAAGCAGCGCCTCTTGGACAGATGCACAAGTTACTAACTTGTGTAACGATATATCTGTAAGAGACAGTAGTTAGTGACAGATTCCTTACCTTAGAATATCCCCAGGCGTCAGGCTGGATCCGGAAAGTTTTTGCGTAGCAGTACCCTTGCGCGTCGGTAGGCGGCGTCGTGCGGCTCCGCGTCCGTCATCGGCGTCGTGATCGCCGGGATGACGTCGCGGGCAGTACTTAGACGCCGCCCTGCGCGCTGACGTCAGTTCTGTACACGACTTTCCGCGCCAGGAACGCAGAGCCATGCAAGAAGCTGACATAGGTGTCTGAAAAATACTAGGGCCCTGAAAGGGATGTCCTTAACCCTAGAAATCAGTTCGCAGAACGGGGAGGATGGGTGGGGCAGTAAGTAATCTGTCACTAACTACTGTCTCCTACAGATATATCGTTACACAAGTTAGTAACTTGTGCATCTGAAAGAGACACGTTAGTGACAGATTCCTTACCTTAGAATAGATACCCCAGCAATACCAACCCCGGTGGTGGGTCTGCGAACAAAGATCAGACAAGGAAGTCCCGGAGGACAGAACAGCCAAAGTAGCCGTCCCTCCGGACCTGACTGTCAAGGCAATAATGTTTTGTAAACGTGTGCAGCGAGGCCCACGTAGCTGCCTGACAGATATCCTGCAGCGGAACACCGCGGCCTAAAGCCGTGGTAGCAGCCGTTGCCCTGGTGGAATGGGCACGCAGCCCAACAGGAGGCTCCTTCTTAGCCAAAGAATAGCAGGCCTTGATGCACAAGGTAACCCAGCGGGAGATGGTTCGTTTGTGCACCGCCCGACCTTTTTTGGCGCCCACGTAGCCAACAAAGAGCTGGTCATCCACCCGGAAGTGTTTTGTGCGGTCGATATAGAAGGAGAGCGCACGTTTTGGGTCCAGACGGTGGAGCCTCTCTTCCTCTCTGGAAGGATGCGGAGGCAGAAAGAAGGTAGGCAAAGTGATGGTCTGCACAATGTGGAAGGCAGTAACCACCTTTGGCAAGAAGGACGGACGCGTCCTAAGAACAACCTTGTCTGGATGGACAGACAGAAAGGGAGGTTTGCATGATAGAGCCTGGAGCTCACTCACCCGCCGAGCGGAGGTGATGGCCACCAGAAAGGCTGTCTTCAGAGTCAGAAGACGAAGAGGACAGTTATGTAGAGGCTCAAAGGGAGCGCACATTAAAAGGTAAGAACCAAGTTCAAGTCCCACTGAGGCATCACAAACGGAACAGGAGGAAAGAGGTGTGTAATGCCTTTTAGGAACCTGTTAACAGGGGACTTGAAAAGGGAGGGCTGATCAGGGAGCCTGAGGAAGGCCGAGATAGCACAGAGATAACCCTTGATGGTACCCAGGGCAGAACCCTGTTGGGCCAGAGAAAGAAGGAACAGAAGGACCTCAGAAAGAGGGGCAGAAAGGGGATTCACATCCTTTGCTGTGCACCATGCCACAAATTTGTTCCACCTGCAGGCGTATACCACCTTAGTGGAGGGACGCCTGGCTGCCAGAATCACATTACAAACTTCGGGAGGCAAGTCGAAGGAATCAACTGCCGCAGCTCAATCTCCACGCAAGCAGGTGTAGACTGGACATGTTCGGGTGGAGGACCGTCCCCTGCTGCTGCAACAGAAGATCCTCCCGAAGAGGCAGACGGATCGGGGGATCTACGCTCATACTGAGTAGCTCGGGATACCAAACTCTTCGAGCCCAGTCCGGAGCCACAAGGATGACTTGGGCCCGGTCGTGCCGAATCTTCTTCAACACTCTGGGTAGAAGTGGTATAGGGGGAAAGGCGTACAATAGACCGCAACTCCACTCGCGTCGAAAAGCGTCGCCGAGCGAGTGCCGCCTTGGAAATTCCAACGCGCAGAACTGATGACATTGCGCGTTCTCTTCGGTGGCGAATAGATCTAACCAAGGCTCTCCCCATTGTAGCAAGAGTCCTTGCGCCACTTCCGAGTGAAGACGCCATTCGTGATCCATCATACACCTGCGGCTGAGTTCGTCCGCCTGGCGTTCAGGGAACCTGCCAGGTGTTGAACCATCAGGAACATGCCCTGATGTTCCAGCCATGTCCAGAGGCGCAGAGCCTCCTGACAGAGGGTCCACGACCCCACCCCGCCCTGTTTGTTGCAGTACCACATGGCGGTGGGGTTGTCTGTGAACACCTGCACTACCTTCCCTTTGACAGAGGGAAGGAATGCCTTGAGTGCAAGTCGGATCGCCCGGAGCTCCAGAATGTTGATATGGATCCGGGACTCCGCCGGAGGCCAGAGGCCTCTGATCTCCGCCTCTCCCATGTGACCGCCCCATCCCAGAAGGGACGTGTCCGTCACAACTGTGTGCTCTGACTGGGGAAGGGAGAGGGATCTTCCCATGACCCATTGCCGGTTCGAGAGCCACCACTGCAACTATTTTGCAGTCCCCTCCGAGATCTGGACGTGATCGGACAGGTTGCCCTGGTGCTGCGCCCACTGGAACTTCAGGTCCCACTGCAGAGCCCGCATATGCCATCTGGCATGATTGACCAGCAGGATGCAGGAGGCCATGAGGCCCAGCAGCCTCAGGGTCATCCGTACCGAAACCCAGGATAAAGGCTGAAAGATCGGAATCATAGCCTGAATATCCCGGACTCGCCGTTCGGGAGGATAGGCCCGAAACTGCGTCGTGTCCAGAACTGCTCCGATGAAAGGAGCTGTGGAGAAGAATCAGATGCGACTTCGGCACATTGATGGAGAACCCCAGCGAGTGCAGGAGTTCGGCCGTAGTCTGGAGGTGGGGAGACGACTGCCTGGGGCGAGCCCGCCTTCAGCAGCCAGTCGTCGAGGTAGGGAAGACTGAAACCCCTGCCCGGCGCAGATGAGCTGCGACCACACGCCATCACTTTCGTGAACACCCGAGGGGCAGTTGTAAGGCCAAAGGGAGCACGGTGAACTGAAAATGCTCGAGGCCTACCGTGAACCCGAAGGTAACGCCGGTGGGCCGGCAGGACGAGGATGTGGAAATAAGCGTCCTGCAAGTCCAACGCTACCAACCAGTCTCCAGGGTCGAGGGCAGTCAAGACCTGAGCTAGGGTGAGCATCTTGAACTTCTCCTTCCGGAGGAAGCGATTGGCGTTCCGGAGGTCCAAGATAGAACGCATGTCCTCCTTGTCCTTTTGGGCACCAGAAAGTAGTGGGAGTAGCAACCACGCCCTACTTCTGGGGTCGGAACATGCTCGATGGCCCTCTTGGCCAAGAGGGCCGTGACTTCCTTCTGCAGAAGCACCAAGTGATCCCCTGACATGCGGTGGAATGGAGGTGGCATGGCTAGGGGGTGGTCTCGAAGGGGAGGAAGTAGCCCTTCGGACAATGTCCAAGACCCACCTGTCCGAGGTGATGGCACGCCAGTGGTGAAGGTGATGGCGGACCCTGCCCCCAACTGGCGTGCTGTGCACCTGAAAAGAGGGACTAGGAGGGCTTGGAGGCCGCGGACGGGGCGGGGTTGGTGGCCTGACCCGCACGCTGGTTGCCCGAACCGCCACGGCGGTATCCACGTCCTCGGCCACGCGAAGACGCTTGCTGTGCGGGCCGGTGGCTGGGCTGCTGACGTGACTGGGCGCCCCTTCCGTGGCCACGAAAGGGGCGAAAAGCAGAGGGCAGCGGAGGGCGTACAGTAGAAAGGCCCAGGGACTTGGCAGTAGCCCGTGAGTCCTTAAAACGCTCCAACGCATGGTCTGCTTTGGAACCAAAAAGACCGACTCCATCAAAGGGCATGTCCATGAGTGTATTCTGGACATCACCCGAGAAACCAGTGGTTCTCAGCAAGGCGTGGCGACACAGCGCCACCGACGTTGCAATAGATCTGCCCAGCGAGTCGGCGGTATCAAGGCCACAACGTATGGTGTATTTCGCCGCATCCCTTCCTTCCACAATGGCGCGGGTAAGCAGTGTCTGGACCTCCTCAGAACACTGGGGCAAAGCAGTCGCCACCGAATCCCACAGGAAGTGGGTATATCGGCCCAAAAGGCAAGCGGTGTTGATGGACCGCAAGCCAGCACTGGAGGAAGAAAAAGCCTTCTTCCCAAATTGATCCAGGTGTTTGGATTCCCTATCCGGAGGAGCGGTAGGGAAGGCGGTTTGGGAAGCCAAGGCTTGGACAACCAAGCTCTCAGGAGTGGGGTGGACGGAGAGAAACAAGGGGTCGCCCGGAGCTGGGCGATGGCGTCGGGACACGTTCCTATCCACAGGAGCCCCTGTGTTGGGCCTGGACCAGGCGCCCAAAAGAACGTCAGTCAGTGCATCATTAAACGGCAGCACAGTCTCCGAGGAGGAAGCTGCCGGCTGAAGCACTTCCGTCAAGAGATTAGTCTTGACAGCCACAGTAGGTAGTTGGAGGTGTAAGGCTCCAGCTGCCCTACGCAACACCGTTGCAAAATTGGCTCCCTCCTCCGTAGCCACGGGAGGAGACAGCATGCCAGTGTCAGGGGAAGTATCTAGACCACTGGCATCCCCAAGTTCCTCTGCCCAGTCCTCATCATACTGGCACTGTCGTGACAGAGGGTCATCTGACCCCTCCCAGTCCTCCTGGTCCTCCTCCGGTTCAAAATAAGGAGGAGGAGGGACATTTGGGACCCAAGGTCTCAGCGGCGCCGGAACCGGCGTCGAGCGACGTCGGTCCGGCTCCATGTCCGGAGCCGGAGCCTCGGGCGGCGTCAGGAACGGCACCGGGGACATCGGCGTCGGCGGAGGCGTGGTTAGGTCAACCGGCGTCGATGGGGGTTGTGGTACCACCGGAGCCGGGATCGAGGCCGGGGCCGGGATCGAGGCCGGAGGCACGAGCGACGCCGGGACCGGAGTCGTCGGCGACGTCGGGTCAACCCCATCAGGGCCCGCGGGGCCCGAAGGCGCACCGGAGGGACCTTGAGGCCCGAAGAGGCGGTCCATGGCCGACAGGAATTCCTGTACTTGGGCCGGATCCGCCCCCGAACCCGGGAAGGACGGGTATTGCGGGGGCGGCTCCACAGGCATGTCCGGGGCCGCGGGGACGGTGCCGGGAGGGGCCTCAGCCGAGTCGCGAGACCGGCGAGGCGAAGTCTTGGAGCGATGATGCTTTTTAGACTTCTTGTGTTTGGACTTACCGGACGACGAAGACTTGGATTCCGACGACCGGCGTGGACTCCGCGTCCGACCCCTCGACCTCTAACGCGACCAGGGCTTGGTCCGGCGCGGAGCTGACTGCCGGGCCTCGAGGAGCTTTCGAGACCGCTCTCGCAAAGCTTTCGGGTTCAGGAACCGGCAGTCGGAACACGACTTCGTGTCGTGGTCTCGGCCGAGACAGAAGAGACACTCGAAATGCGGGTCTGTGATGGACATCATCCGAGCACAGGCGCCGCAAGGCTTGAAGCCGGGCATCCCTAACGACACCTTGGAGTCGTAACTCGAAAAGAAACAGTGAAAAAATTTCACAAAAAAGTTAGTCAAAAAATGACTAGGGCACTGCTCTTCCCGGATCTGCGCTTACTGGCGCGGAAAAAGAATAACTGACGTCAGCGCGCAGGGGCGGCGCCTAAATACTGCCCGCGACGTCATCCCGGCGATCACGACGCCGACGACGGACGTGGAGCCGCACGACGCCGCCTACCGACGCGCAAGGGTACTGCTACGCAAAAACTTTCCGGATCCAGCCTGACGCCTGGGGATATTCTAAGGTAAGGAATCTGTCACTAACGTGTCTCTTTCAGATATCAGTCTTTTACTGCTTCAGAATACACCTGACACTGCAGATAAAATTAAATGAACATCAGTTAAATGCTCTATTATATGCTTATTAATCCTTTATTATTTCAGGTTGAGGTTAATTCTTGTATACATTAGAATTCAGACGCAGAAGGAACTTCCATATCTCACTTTACTGACCAGGGATCTCCGTGGGTGTGGATCTATGGGCTATCTCCCCCCCCCCTCAATGGTGTCGCCGGGATCTGGCATTGAGCAGGTTTCTGCGGCCACACCATGTTCTCTTGCGAGTTGGACATTTTGGACAATGCGCGGTGGCGCAACCATCCTGGGGGGTACAGCTGGGGAATGTTCGTATAGTTTTGGATTGTTACCACTGGTTATTCTGGTGCCGGCTGTGTGTAGGAACATATGTGAGGGACTAGCATGTGGATGGGGGGTAGCGGGGCTGGCCCCTGATGTGAAGGATCAAAACTAAGTATGACGGCTGACACCTGCTCCAATATAACGCTACTCACATGGAATGTGCAGGGTCTTAACTCCCCTAGTAAGCGAAATAAAGTGCAGTAAGCGACGTAAGGTGTAGGTTGCTAGGCTACAGGAAAAACACCTTACTAAATCGGTGGGTTTGGAATTACAGAAAAGGTGGCAGGGAGAGTGTACTATACAAGCTACCCTGCTTTTGCTTGCGAAGTGCTTATTTGGATCCTAACAAGGGTGCCCTTTCTTCCACAAATTGAGATCCTCATTCCTGAGGGGCGCTATATTGTACTGGGATGCAAACTTGAAGGGACAGATGTGGCATTCATAAACTTGTACGCTATCAACTTAGATCAACCTAACTTTCTAAAGTCACTGACACTCCACCCTTCTTCATTATCCCTTGGTGGTAGGAGGAGAGTTTAATTGCATTGCCAGCCGATCCCTAAACAGGTTGCATCCTTCCCACCTCACCAACGTACAGGGTGGCAAGGGCCTTTCAGAACTGGAGAAGTGAGTGGGACCTGGTAGATGTCTGGAGACAGCAAAATACCCAACGCAGAGAATATTTCTATTACTCAGGGACACACACCCTCTTTGTGCAGCTGGGTGTACTTCTTTGCAGGGGTTCACTAAGTCATAGGGTTCTACACACAGAATACCTTACTACACACTCAGACCATAACCTGCTCTTACTTGCTCTCCGATGGGATACCCCTAGGTCAACAATCGCCACTTGGAGGCTGTGTATGGAGGTTCTTGATAACCCTGTGTTCCGTGAGTCACTGGAATCCGTTATCCGGAACGTTTTTCGACGAACAAGGGGACTGCCTACTCGCCCCTAGTGGAGTGGGAGGCATTTAAGGTGTGGAGTGGGAGGCATTTAAGGTGGTGGTCATAAGTCATTGCCTGGCGGCGGTGAAGGGAATTCAGACACAATTACTGACCGAAAGCATCAGTCTGGAACGCCTCCTTGATCAATTGGTGAGGGGGGCGGGCACCCGTGACTCCAATGCCCATCAGCAGGTACTGGAGGAGAAGGAGAAACATTTGGAGCTCCTAGAAAGGCCAAGAGGGTTTGACTATCATCAATATATCATGAAAGCCCACAGTGAACAGGATCAGTCGGGCCGATTATAAGTTTGGCTTGCAGACTCCTCCAGCGGCCGCCAGAAAATATCATCTATTGTTAGACCCAATGGGACTTGGCTATATACCCAGCAAGACATCAATGCAGAACTTTCAGGACTACTATGCCAGACTCTATAGAGCCATTCTAGGCCCTGGGCTCTAGGCATTGCATATGTATGTTATGAACACTTGGACCGTAACAGTGGTGCATGCGATAGAGGTGGCCCTGTGGGGGTGGGGGGCATGTAAGTGCAAGAGGTGTGAGGTGCTATCAAATCCCTGGCTCCAGGTAAGGCCCCTGGAACGATGGATTGGTTGCCCACTGAGTTTTATTTTAAGTTCAGTAATATCCTGGCCCACAGGTTGACTAAGAATTCTAATACTGCGCGGGATGGGGGAACTCTTGCTCCACCACTGCAAGAGGCCCTGCTAATACCGCTCCTAAAAACCCTGTCAAGATGGGGACCTGGCATCCTCCTACAGGCAATTCTCCATTTTGAATGTGGATTATATAATCCTAAACAAATGACTGATCACTAGACTACAACCCCACCTGGAGATATTATGCACCAAGATCAGTCCAGATGTGTCCCAACCGACAGTACCACATTGAATATCAGGCAATTAATACATATACTGCACTTCCCCCCCTTAACAAGCCCTAGGGCCTTGGTAATGGCTGTGGACATGAAGAAAGACTTTGATTCCCAGAGTTGGGAATACTTGTATATTGCCATGACTAGCATGGGGCTGGGCAGAGGTTACCTTACCTAGACCAAACTTTTCTACACCAACCCCACTACCCGGGTGAAGACTGGAGGTTTTGTCTCAAACACCTCCTGTATTGAAAGAGACACCAGACAAGGATGCCCCTTATCCCCCAGTGTAGTTTGCCATGGCGGATGAACTGCTCGCCCTCCTGCAAGGCTATTCAGACAGGTGTCTCCAGATAGATACTAGAACACTTTGTATTTCCTTGTATGCAGGTGACCTGCTGCATTATCTTCATGGGGAGCCCTCGGATGTGGAGGGTGCAACAGAAGTACTCACAGAGTTTGCGCTGTGTTAGGGCTGGGGATATATTGGAATAAATCGCATGTATATCCCATTTGTAAGCCAGAAAGTGAAACACACCCACTAAACATAGTGGAAAATTTACACCGTGTACCCTACACCTTCCACTGTTTAAGAGCTTGGATCTATTGCATGGAAACTCAATTATTAGAAGGTAACATACAAACAACAATTGCTTCCCTTTGCCATACTGTAGCATATTGGCACTCACTTCTACTATTGGTTATGGGTCGTGCTGCACTGGCCACTATCCCTGCCCCAATTACTGTATTTTTTCTCTACGCTCCAGATCTGGGAGCCCGTCACATATTTCGAGTCATAGACAAGTTACTATTGTCTCTTCTTTGGGGCACGCAGTGCCATTGAATTTCCTTGACCTAACTTCGGCTTTCTACTACGAACGGCAGCCTGGCGGTCCCCGGCTTTGAGCTATATTATTTGGCAGCACAACTGATATGGGTGACGAATTGGAGAGTAGCAAGTTGAGGCCCACCTCGTGAGGACAATGCAGGTGTCCCCCACATACAACACATTGTTCCAGATAATCCTCAACCGTCACGTAAAGCACAGGGCACTACGCCTCATATTTTGATTGACACGCTTAAGTACGCCTGGTCTAGGGTGCTACAGAGAACATATGTCAAATGCTCCTACGCTATTGGCCTTCTGTTAGCGGTGGTATCTTTCCTAAACCATAAGTGTGATTGAAGGGGATGGCAGGATTGGGATGGGACGGTCTCGGAAATCTTGGAGCCCTCTTCAGCAACAACACAATTAGACTCTTCCAGACTCTACTCAATGCATTTGAACGCCCCACCAATCACTTTATAACCTATAGGGCTAAAAGGACTGCGGTGCAGGCCTGTTGGCGTATGGGGGTGGACCAGGCCCCGACCCAGGATGGCCTACAGGTCATATGCCATGCCTCCAAACACGGATATGCTGTTTCCCGCATTAAATATATAGCGGACGATCGAGACCCCGCTACGGTGAACTCCTTTAAGTTGGGATGAGCGGTTCAGCTGAGGATTCGGCTCCCGTATCCGCAGGGTGAGGCTTGAATTATACAACCCGCCTTTTACACCGTATTAAGCCCCAGATTTGTATGGAATGAACGGTTTGAGGATTCGCTCCCTGAACTTTGGATATTGTATCAGATAAGATATAGGCCTTTCGGCTGCCCAGCCTGATATTATGAATTTAAGTACTCCGTCTTTCGCCTGTCCTGAAGAGGCCAAAATTTGTTAGGCCGAAACGCATCACCACCCCCCTTTTGCTTGATAAGTCTTTATAAACCTAATTCTACCAAGAATAATTTGCATTAACATTCAAATGAACAAAGAGGACAATTAATTCCCTGAAATGTGTTTACATTAAAGACCATCTCTAGATGGGATTGTGCGTAAAGCACAAGTTACTAACTTGTGTAACGATATATCTGTAAGAGACAGTAGTTAGTGACAGATTCCTTATCTTAGAATATCCCCAGGCGTCAGGCTGGATCCGGAAAGTTTTTGCGTAGCAGTACCCTTGCGCGTCGGTAGGCGGCGTCGTGCGGCTCCGCGTCCGTCGTCGGCGTCGGGATCGCCGGGATGACGTCGCGGGCAGTACTTAGACGCCGCCCCTGCGCGCTGACGTCAGTTCTGTACACGACTTTCCGCGCCAGGAACGCAGAGCCATGCAAGAAGCTGACTTAAGTGTCTGAAAAAAGTCTAGGGCCCTGAAAGGGATGTCCTTAACCCTAGAAATCAGTTCGCAGAACGGGGAGGATGGGTGGGGCGGTAAGGAATCTGTCACTAACTACTGTCTCTTACAGATATATCGTTACACAGGTTAGTAACTTGTGCATCTGAAAGAGACACGTTAGTGACCGATTCCTTACCTTAGAATAGATACCCCAGCAATACCAACCCCGGTGGTGGGTCTGCGAACAAAGATCAGACAAGGAAGTCCCGGAGAACAGAACGGCCAAAGAAACCGTCTCTCCGGACTTGGCTGTCAAGGCAGTAATGCTTGGTAAACGTGTGCAACGAGGCCCACGTAGCTGCCTGACAAATGTCCTGCAAAGGGACACCACGTCCTAAAGCCGTGGTGGCGGCTGTGGCCCTGGTGGAATGAGCACGCAACCCAACAGGAGGCTCCTTCTTAGCCGAAGAATAACAGGCCTTGATGCACAAGGTTACCCAGCGGGAGATGGTTCTCTTGTGCACCGCCCGACCTTTTTTGGCGCCCACGTAGCCAACAAAGAGCTGGTCATCCACCCGGAAGTGTTGTGTGCGGTTGATATAAAAGGAAAGCGCACGTTTTGGGTACAGACGGTGGAGCCTCTCTTCCTCTCTGGAAGGATGCGGAGGCGGAAAGAAGGTGGGCAAAGTGATGGTCTGCCCAATGTGAAAGGCAGTAACCACCTATTGCAAGAAGGACGGACGTGTCCTAAGAACAACCTTGTCTGGATGGACAGACAGAAAGGGAGGTTTGCATGACAGAGCCTGGAGCTCACTCACCCGCCGAGCGGAGGTGATGGCCACCAGAAAGGCTGTCTTCAGAGTTAGAAGATGAAGAGGACAGTTGTGGAGAGGCTCAAAGGGAGCGTACATTAAAAAAGTAAGAACCAAGTTTAAGTCCCACTGAGGCATTATAAACGGAACAGGAGGGTAGAGGTGTGTAATGCCTTTTAGAAATCTGTTAACAACAGGGGACTTAAAAAGAGAGGGCTGATCAGGAAGCCTGAGGAAGGCCGAGATTGCACAAAGATAGCCCTTGATGGTACCCAGGGCAGAACCCTGTTGGGCCAGAGAAAGTAGGAACAGAAGAACCTCAGAAAGAGGGGCAGAAAGGGGATTCACAGACTTTGCTGTTCACCATGCCACAAATTTGTTCCACCTGCAGGCGTATACCACCTTAGTGGAGGGACGCCTGGCTGCCAGAATCACATCACAAACTTCGGGAGGCAAGTCGAAAGGAATCAACTGCCGCCGCTCAATCTCCACGCAAGCAGGTGGAGGCTGGACAGGTTCGGGTGGAGGACCGTCCCCTGCTGCTGCGACAGAAGATCCTCCCGAAGAGGCAGACGGATCGGGGGATCGACGCTCATACTGAGTAGCTCGGGATATCAAACTCTTCGAGCCCAGTCCGGAGCCACAAGGATGACTTGGGCCAGATCGCGCCGAATCTTCTTCAACACTCTGGGTAGAAGTGGTATAGGCATAAAGGCGTACAACAGACCGCAACTCCACTCGCGACGAAAAGCGTCGCCGAGCGAGTGCCGCCTTGGAAATTCCAACGCGCAGAACTGCTGACATTGCGCGTTCGCTTCGGTGGCGATTAGATCTAACCAAGGCTCTCTCCACTGTAGAAAGAGTCCTTGCGCCACGTCCGAGTGAAGACGCCATTCGTGATCCATCATGCACCTGCGGCTGAGTTCGTCCGCCCTGGCGTTCAGGGAACCTGCCAGGTGTTGAACCATCAGGAATATGCCCTGATGTTCCAGCCATGTCCAGAGGTGCAGAGCCTCCTGACAGAGGGTCCACGACCCCACCCCGCCCTGTTTGTTGCAGTACCACATGGCGGTGGTGTTGTCTGTGAACACGTGCACTACCTTCCCTTTGACAGAGGGAAGGAATGCCTTGAGTGCAAGACGGATCGCCCGGAGCTCCAGAAGGTTGATATGAAGCCGGGAGTCCGCCGGAGACCAGATGCCTCTGATCTCCGCCTCTCCCATGTGACCGCCCCATCCCAGAAGGGACGCGTCCGTCACAACTGTGTGCTCTGGCTGGGGAAGGGAGAGGGATCTGCCCATGACCCATTGCCGGTTCGAGAGCAAATGTAAAAAAAAAAAAATGTAAGTCCGTTTTTATATAGCGCAGCTACTCACCCTTACGGGTCTCAAGGCGCTGGGGGCCGTAGTGGAAATTAAGTGAGCTATTGCCCAGAGTCACTTGGTGCTGAGCTGAGCTGCCGCCGGAGCCGGGATTCGAACCGTGAACCCTGTGCTCCGAAGTCAGCTGCCCTGGCCGCTGTTTTGCAGTCCCCTCCGAGATCTGGACGTGATCGGACAGGTTGCCCTGGTGCTGCGCCCACTGGAACTTCAGGTCCCACTGCAGAGCCCGCATATGCCATCTGGCATGATCAACCAGCAGGATGCAGGAGGCCATGAGGCCCAGCAGCCTCAGGGTCATCCGTACCGAAACCCAGGATAAAGGCTGAAAGATCGGAATCATAGCCTGAACATCCCGGACTCGCCGTTCGGGAGGATAGGCCCGAAACTGCGTCGTGTCCAGAACTGCTCCGATGAAAAGGAGCTGTGGAGAAGGAATCAGATGCGACTTCGGCACATTGATGGAGAACCCCAGCGAGTGCAGGAGTTTGTCCGTAGTCTGGAGGTGGGAGACGACTGCCTGGGACGAGCCCGCCTTCAGCAACCAGTCGTCGAGGTAGGGGAAGACTGGAACCCCTGCCCGGCGCAGATGAGCTGCGACCACCGCCATCACTTTCGTGAACACCCGAGGGGCACTGGTAAGGCCAAAGGGGAGCACGATGAACTGAAAATGCTCGAGGCCTACCGTGAACCGTAGGTAACGCCAGTGGGCCGGCAGGACGGGGATGTGGAAATAAGCGTCCTGCAAGTCCAACGCTACCAACCAGTCTCCAGGGTAGTCAAGACCTGAGCTAGGGTGAGCATCTTTAACTTCTCCTTCCGGAGGAAGCAATTGACGTTCCGGAGGTCCAAGATAGGACGCATGTCCTCCTTGTCCTTTTTGGGCACCAGAAAGTAGTGGGAGTAGCAACCACGTCCTACTTCTGGGGTCGGAACATGCTCGATGGCCCTCTTGGCCAAGAGGGCCGTGACTTCCTTCTGCAGAAGCACCAAGTGATCCCCTGACATGCGGTAGAATTGAGGTGGCATGGCTGGGGGGGTGGTCTCACATCCTTGGCCACGCGAAGACGCTTGCTGCGCGGGCCGGTGGCTGGGCAGCGGACGTGACTGGGCGCCCCTTCCGTGGCCACGAAAGGGGCGAAAAGCAGAGGGTAGCGGAGGGCGGACAGCAGAAAGGCCCAGGGACTTGGCAGTAGCCCGTGAGTCCTTAAAACGCTCCAGCGCATGGTCTGCTTTGGTATCAAAAAGACCGACTCCATCAAAGGGCATGTCCATGAGTGTGTTTTGGACATCACCCGAGAAACCAGTGGTTCTCAGCCAGGCGTGGCGACGCAGCGCCACCGTCGTTGCAAGCGATCTGCCCAGCGAGTCGGCGGTATCAAGGCCACAACGGATGGTGTACTTTGCCGCATCCCTTCCTTCCGCAATGGCGCAGGAAAGCAGTGTCTGGACCTCCTCAGGACACTGGGGCAAAACTTGCGCCACCGAATCCCACAGAGAGTGGGAGTATCGGGCCAAAAGGCAAGCGGTGTTGATGGACCGCAAGCCAGCACTGGAGGAAGAAAAGGCCTTCTACCCAAATTGATCCAGCTTCTTGGATTCCCTATCCGGTGGTGCGGAAGGGAAGGGGGTTGGGGAAGCAGAGGCTTGGACAACCAAGCTCTCGGGGGTGGGATGTTGAGAGAGGAAAATGGGGTCACCCGGAGCCGGGCGATGGCGTCGGGCCACGTTCCTATCCACAGGAGCCCCTGTGGTGGGCCTGGACCAAGAGCCCAAAAGAACGTCAGAGAGGGCTTCATTGAAAGGAAGCAGTGGCTCCGCAGAAGTAGCTGCTGGCTGAAGCACCTCTGTCAGGAGGTTAGTCCTGACGGCCACAGTAGGGAGCTCAAGGTGTAGGGCCTCGGCCGCCCTACTTACCACTGCAACTGGCGCCCTCCTCCGTAGCCACGGTAGGAGGAGACAGCATACCAAGGTCTGGTGAGGTATCCAGACCACTGGCGTCCTCCAATTCCTCAGCCCAGTCCTGTTCAGACTTGCAGGCTGCAGCGAGAGGGTCCTCAGACCCCTCCCAGTCCTCCCCTTGCTCCTCAGGCTGTTCAACAGGTCTAAAATAGGGAGCAGGGACATGGGGATAGAAATCCCCAAGCAGCGTCGAGAACGGCATCGATCGACGCCGGCTCGACGCTGCGTCCACTTTGGGGCTGAAACTGAGGTCGACGCTGTCCCGAGGTGCGGGCGGCGTCAGGATCGGTGCCGGTGGAGTAGACGCCGGTGGAGGCGTAACAAGGTCAACCGGCATCGACCGGGATCCAGGCCTGGATCCAAGGGTGTCCTGCGGTGCTGGGACCGGAGCCGACAGCGACGCCGGAGCCGCAGGCGAGGAAACGCGAGGACACCCATGCGGGACCGCGGGGCCCGAAGGCGCACCGGCGGGACCCGACGGCCCAAAGAGGCGAGCCATGGCCGACAGGAACTCCTGTATCTGGGCCGGAGTCGCCGACGACCCCGGGAAGGGCGGGTAGTCGGGCAGCGACTCCATAGACTCCGCCGGAGCCGCGGGGGTGGCACCACCCATACCCTCAGCCGCATCGCGCGACCGGCGAGGGGAAGTCAAAGAACAATGGCGTTTCTTCGACTTCTTGCGCTTCGTCTTACCTGACCCAGAGTGCGAAGACTTGGATCCCGAAGATCGATGATGATGACTCCACGCACGGTCCCTCGACCTCCCTCTGGACCGTGACTTCGAACGGCGCGGAGCCGATTGATGGGCTTCCAGCAACTTTCGGGACCGCTCCCGCAAAGTCTTCGGCGCCATGGCCCGGCAGTCGGAGCACGACTTGGGGTCGTGGTCACGCCCCAGGCATTAAAGACACACACGGTGCGGGTCCGTCACCGACATCATGCGGTGACAATCCCCGCAGGACTTGAAATCGGGCATCCTACTGCACCAGGAGTCGATGACTCGAAGAAAAACAGATAAAAAGCCTCAAAAAGTCAGTCAAAAATTTACTGGGGGTTCCTGCTCTTCCCGGATCTGCGCTTGTTGGTGCGGAAAAAGAAAGAACTGAAGTCAGCGCGCGTGGGCGGCGTCTAAGTAGAGACTGCGACGTCATCTCGGCGACCACGACGCCAACGACGGACGCGGAGCCGCACGACGCCACCTACCGACGCGCAGGGGTACTGCTGACGAAAACTTTCCGGATCCAGTCTGATGCCTGGGGATATTCTAAGGTACGGAATCTATCACTATGTGTTTCTTTCAGATTGTCCCATCACCTCAGAAATTATCTGTGTTACTCCCCTCCAGTATTGCTGGATTTCTGGACAGGCCCATAAGATGTGAAAGAATGAGCCCGTTCCCCTACAGTCCCTGGCACAAAGATCCGAGTTACAACGTCCCAACCTGTGCATGAGTGCTCTGGAGGAGTAGGATCTGTGGGGGATACAGAGCTGTATCAGGCGAAAACGAGCCCGGATTGCTACCCCCCTGGGACTTTGTATCGCTTCCTACCAGTCATCATCATCTAACATCCCTACTTCAGCTTCTCATGCCTTCCGCAATGCCCTGAGTGGGTCTGGTGCATTATTCATAATTTTCCTATATATGAGGGATGTGACTTTGTCTACGATTGGTTCCAGCAAGAACCTATCCTCTAGGGAGCGTATTATGGCAGCTGTTCCCCTTCCAGGATATGGGTGCATAGTGCGTGTCCACGCTACAAATATCGGACATTTTCTGAATCAGACACCTGGAATCCCACCTGTAGGTTGCTAAGAGATTATAGCCTATCCCCTACCAACATCCCAAGGTGGTCTATGCCCAGAAGTCCCCATCTATCAAATCCCCGCAGGTTTCCCACTTCTTGTAATAGGTCACTAATCCACAGCGGGGTCCTCTCCATCAACTTATCTACCCTTCCAAGGAATTTAGTGGCCTCTCGCCACGTGCAGATAACCGTTTGTGTAAGTGGCTCTGCTCTCTTTCGGTATAGTGCCGCAGGATATCCGCGTCGTCCCATCGCGAAATGATCTACTCTGTAGGCTGATTCTCCCCCGTCTGTGAACACCCAATCATTGATCGCAACCATCTGGCCAGCCCAATAGTACTTCTGGATATCAGGGATCGCCAGGACCCCCTCATAGACACTCCGCTGAAGTTTGCATAATGCTATCCTGGAGCTACCCCCGTCCCACAGTTCGCTATCTACTTTGTGGAAAAAGTCGATTGGTATCTTATAGGGGATATTCTGTAGGGCATATAACATACGTGGCAGTGTCATCATTTTGAAGAGGACAGCCCTCCCCATCAAAGAAATCGACAGCCTCCTCCAATGCGTCTCTTTTCAGCCTATCCCGCTGTGGCAGCAGGTTATCCGCCAGAAAGTCTCTCATTCCTCGACATATACATTCCCAGGTATTTACATTTGTCTTTCATTTGTAGCAGTACTCCGCTTGCTGGCAGTGAAGGGACCCTGTCTATAAGGTTAAACATGAGTGATTTACCCCAATTAATATGGTAACCAGAATTGTTATGTTATGTAGGGTACCCCAATATAGGCTTGAGTAGTTCCCTAACCCTTCACCTACGTAACAGGTTTTGGAATTGACCTTCTACCTAGTTAAGAGCTGCATAAAATGTTGTGGTTTTTCACCGAAAACTAGCCTCAATAATTATGCATGAGGATTCTCAGAATCACAGCAGGATTACCATCTTCTGCATAATAACTATGTATAAGGGTCATCCCTTCCGTCATCCTCGGCCGACATGACACAGCAAGGTAGAATCCCCTGAGGGGACCTTTTGGGTATATAAACACTGTTGGAGATGGCACTTTTTGCAGGGTTATCCCCAAACTTTTTGCATCTTCCTCCTATTTTTTCCTGACCTGCTGTTGTTGGTTTTAGGACTCTGGGCACTTTACCACTGCTATTCAGTGCTAAAGTTCATATGCTCTCTGTGAAATTTGGATTATGGATTGGTGTTTCCATGATTGGCATATTTGATTTACTGGTAAGCCCCTAGTAAAGTAAACTGAGTGTGCCAGGGTCTGTAAATGCTACTAGTGGGTCTGCAGCACTGATTGTGCCACCCACATGAGTAGCCCTGAAAAGGTAACTCAGACCTGCCACTGCAGGGTATGCGCGCAGTTTGTAACTGCTATGTTGACTTGGCAAGTGCACCCACTTGCCAGGCCCTAACCTTCCTGTTTCTTACATGTGAGTCAACACTAAGGTGTTGCAGGGATTCTGCACATACACAGAACTATGCGCAGGAAAACAGGACCTCAGTGAATAGGGGTGTACCAACCTTACACATCAGTACCCAAAATCCCAAACCGACTAGCTATAGTGTCTCATTCGCTCTCCTCCAAATATCACAGAGCTACAAATGATTAGACAATCCAGAACACAACACTCCTGACTCTCTCAGGAATCGCGGGAGCAAGACGTACTCTTTCGCTCACTCACTCATACTTGTCCACAATGAGAATAAGCAGAGTCACTGAAATAGTTCAAAATGTTTATTTTAACTATCGTGCTCTACAATACAGTATACGTGCCACTACTAGCAGCAAAATGCACAAACTCAGCACAGTTAGCATTGTTACAATTCCATAGAATACAAAGGGAGAAGTCATTTTATAAAAACTGTGGAAATAAGGGCCTGTAGTCCTGACCACCCTCCCCTTGACTAGAAGTTTATTTTATAAAAAAAGACGATCTCTGGGCTTTGACAGCAGACCCCATACCTTAAAGCCTGGATGTAAGGTTTACATCATAGGAACAGCAGAGCTCTTCTCCTTGGAACGGCTTTCTTCACGTGTGTACAAACAACATGCAACAACGTAATATCAAAGCACGAGTCTTCAGTACTGCAGCTGTGTAGCATGTTATGTTTAGGTGCTAGGGACTGACCAGAACAGAATAACAAGGGGCATTGTTTATCGACCTTGCATATCGTTTTCAGACTAAACTCCAGGAAAGGCACAGAACGCGAAAGGCAACCCGTTCCCATGTGAAGGGCACAGACAAAGTCTTGCAAAAACAAAGTCATGTAGTAGCGTGCGCAAAAGCAGCATCATGGCAGCAAAGCTCATGCTAACTTAGCAATGTCGATAATGTGCCTAAGAACCATATAACAAAGGTAGGCCCAAGGTACCCCAGTGGGAAGGGCACAGTGTATGTGAAAGGTAGGACATGCCCTGATGTGTGTGACATGTCCCGAGAGTGAAATACTGCCAATTTCGTTTTTCACTATTGAAAGGCTATCTGGCCCATAGGAAAGCATGCAAGTTCATCTATAACATCTTAAAATGTAACTTCCCATTGGGACCAGATAGGAAAATAAAGTTTAGTATGCCTGAACTCAGAATCTAAAGATGCAGCTTTTAGAAAAGGTGATTTTTACATTCTGTGTTTTAAAGTACCACTTTTAGAAAGTAGGTATTTTCTTGCTTAGCCATCCTGTGTGCCTCTGCTAGGATGTGGATTGACTGTATGGCTTTGGAGTGACAGGGGCTGGGGGTGTGCAGTGGCTCCAGAGAGTCTGATGGGTCAGGGCTGGGCTGAACAGACCTGGGCTGCATTTAGAGTAGTGGGAGGAGATTTACTTGTACCTGAATGGGCCTGGTCTGCCGTCCACAATGCTGTCTCCACCCCCTGCCAGGAAGCTAGGACAGAACTGGTTTGGACTAAGCACAGACACTCTCTGCCTGAGAGGACAAAGGAATGTGGGGTATAAATATTGGAGCCCAGACACCAGAACTTTAGAACTCTTTTGGAACCAAGAAGACTGCCAAGAAGAAGAGCTGGAGAAGCTGTGAGGAGGGACTACCACCTTGCTGTGTGCTTTGCTGTGTTGGCCTGCAGTGGCTGCTTCGGTCTTGGGCCGTGAAAGGACTGGACTGAACTTTCTGCAATTTCTTTTTGTGAGTTTCTCCAAGGGCTTGAGGTAGAAGTCTCAGAAACAGCAAAGACTTCAAGTTCTTCTTCCATCAGCACTGGGGACTGTTTGTTTTGTGCTACAACAGAAGAAAAAGCAACCCAACGCCGTCCAGAACATCGCTGCCGACTCGGTGTCCTGAAGGCACCACAGAGGGCACCGCAACCCTGGTCTCACCAACGACGCCACCTGACGCTGCCACCAAGCCGCTGCTTGCACCGCTACCTGTGGGCACCGCACTCCACACCGCCTGGCTTCACACCGTCGCCTTGGTATCCCTGCCGCCGCCGCTCCACGTCGACATCCACACAGCTGCTTGGACCGTGATTCGAGGGCACCGCTCGTAAGTTACACGATGCACCGTCCTCATCCTGCACTGAAGCCTTGGCCCGACTCCAGCTGCTTGCACCGTGACCTGCCAGCACCGCGACCAGCACCGCATCACTTCGCACCGCAGCCCTGGTCTCACAGACACCACTGGATGACTGTCACCGAGCTGCTGCTTGCACCGCAACCTGAGGGTGCCACACGCCGCACCGCAGCCCTGACGTTCCCGACTTCAACCGCGAGGAGTTCGTTCTGCAACGCGTGCGAGTTCAATGGCCCAATGACTCCTGCACCGACCTCCGGAACGGACAACTGTGGACGCCGGCCTTTCGGGGCTCATTGAGAGGTCGCCGATGCCCTGCATTTCTAAAGGTACTGTTTTGTGGGTCTTCCTGACACTGTACCTGGCCCGCGATACCGCGGTCAGCCAGAACTGTTTGGATTTGTTGTTCATGACACCGTGATAGCCCCAGACAGAGCTATTGACTTCAAGGAACTATATTTCAGGTCTATTTTGATTACTGAAGATTTCTGAGAACTGTATGGTGGATTTTTATCGTTTCTGGTCTTGTTTTGGATATATAAAAATATTGGATATTTTTCTAAACTGGTGTGGTGTCCTTTTGTAGTGCTTTCACTGTATTAATGTTGGTTATGTGCAAATGCTTTACACACTGCCTCTAAGATAAGCCTGACTGCTCGTGCCAAGCTACCAAGGGGGTGAGCAGAGGTTATTTTAGGAGTGTAACTCCCTTATCCTGACTAGAAGGAAGGGTCCCTACTTGGACAAAGGTGCAAACCCTTGCCAACCAGAGACCCCCATTTCTAACATGCACCATATCTTTGCTGGGGCAGGCAGAGGATAAAGACTTCCATGCTGACACACTGACGCGAGACGCTGAGGTTCCGGCACGCAGACACTCCAGCTCGCAGTGGTCTGACATCCCTCGTGGGTGTCCATCTTGAGACCAAGACGGGTTCCCACAGTCTCTCACTCCAGGTAATGGGGTTGGCTTTAGCCTAGGGGGATTCTTGGCTCTACACCTACATACATGCTAGGTACACTTAGGTACACCTAGTTAGGGTTGCATCGTAGGGGTACGCATTATTATTGTCATGTATTTATATGCTTGCATATATTCATTGTTTTAGCACTATGGTAGAAATCTACCATCCATTTACAATGTTGGTGCTTATAATCGTTTTTAGCCGTTTCTGTCTTATGGTTGTTTCAGCACACCTATTTTACACTAGAATGACGCTGGTTCAATAAATACTTATTGGAAAACGTTCCCACCATTTATTCTGTGTATTTCTCTGAGACAAAGTGAGCACGAGTGACTGAGCGAAAAGTACTGTACTGTTTCCACGATCCCTGATGGGACAGGGTTGTCATGTTCGATAGCTGCCAAGAACTGTTCTCTCCTTGGGTAAGAGGAGTTTACAGTGGTACTGTGAGCTAGCTGGTATACAGGCAAACATACCCGGTGGGGGTGTCGGGAATCAGTCTGGACACCAATCCCACAGTTTGTGTTGTCTAAATGCGCAGATCCTATATAGATTTATAGGAACTACACTACAGAATAGTTGCCGAAGAGGTGGAATATGTGGAGCAGCCTGTTTATGGTGAAACGTGGTCGTGTGGCATAGAGCAAAACGTTGTCGGCATACAGAGATATGCGCTCCTCCTAGCTACCGCCCCCCTCAATGCCTGACACTAACTGGTCCCTCCTAAACCATGCAGCTAGGGTTCAAGAGCAAGTGCAAAAAGCACATAGTGGTTGGTGGCTACCCCTGCCTCGTACCTTTATAAAGGGAGAATGAGCGGGAGATTGTGCCATTCACTCGTACCCTTGCCAGGGGTTTTGTGTATAGAAGCTTTACTCAAGCGCAGGATCGTGGGCCAAAACCAAACCTCTCCAATAATGCGAATAGGTAATGCCACTCGATGCTATCTAACGCCATTCAGGCATCTAGCGATAGCAACATTGCTTCCTCCTCCTTCCTGGTCAAGTGCAGCATGCCATAGAGGTGTCGCAAGTTCAGCCTACTGCTTCTATGAGGCATAAACCCGGACTGATCAGGGTGTACTATAGATGTTATAACCTCACGGAGTCTGGCTGTTTTTGCCTGAACCTGGGCTTCTATATTTAACAGGGAAATTGGACGATGAGAACTGCAGTCTCGGGGGGTGGGGGGTTTACCGGCTTCAGGAACGACCACTATCCTGGCAAGTCATTGGTCCCCAGGAAGGCAGCCTACCGCTTTGGCCTTCTGAAACATGTTAAGCATAGGCTGCGCTACCACCTATGCTGTTTTATAATTCGGCCGGTAGGCCATTGGGGTCCGCGACCTTGCTGGTTTGTATTTCTTATATGGCTCCTTCTCTCTCCTCAACTGTGAAGTCTTGTTCCAACTCAATTATATCATCGTTCGATAGAGTGGGAAGCTGGACATCCTTAAGGAGGTCATCACAGTCCTCCCTTTTCCTGGTGGGGTTAAACGCATAGTGTGTTTCGTAATAATCAGCAAACGCTGCCGCAATTTCATCCCCAGTTTTATGTATGCACCCCTCTGAATCATGGATTTCCACCACCCAGTTTCGTTCCCTATCCCTCCTCTCCAACTAGGCTATTATCTTGTTGGCCTTATCTCCCACATCAAAAAGGTGTCTCTGCGACGCCTGTGTCCTGGCAGCGTTGTCCGCCAGCTCCCTCATCTCCTGCTGCTTGAGAGGAACCCGTTGACTCACAGTAGGGTCGGACGTCTATCGTCCTAGTGCCTCTGCCTCCTGCTGGGTAACAACCTCCTCATGGCCCTCCTATTTCAGTCGCTGCTCCTTCCTCCTCCCCACAATCAGGGCCTGAACGAGTCCCCTAATGACAGTTTTGTATGCCTCCCACAGGTCATAGGCCAAGTCTACCATCCCCACATTATCCTGAAAATATTGGTCCGTCCTTTCTCTAATCTTGTTAGTGAATTGTTTGTCCCTAAAAATCCAAGGATCTATTGTGGTAGAGTGTTGTCCTTCATTGGACCCTGCAATGATACCTCTATCAGTGAGTGGTCAGAAATGCCCTGCGCCTTGTGGGCCGTGTCACGAAACAACTGCACACTCGTAATGTGTGTCAGAATATGATCTATCCGGGAATAGCTGCCATGTACTGCCGAGTAAAAGGTAAACTGTCGTGCCACAGGATTGTGTTCCCACCACAGATCTATCAGTCCCATGGCATCCACAAATGCCTGTAGGGGCTGCTGTCCCGATACGTTCTTGACACCCTGTCTTTCTCCGGATCCATGGCAGCGTTCAGATCCCCTCCCATCAGCAGTTGCCATGGGGCAGCTCCAGTTATAGGGTACTTAGTGCTGGAAGAGTCTCTGCATGAAGTTTCGGCAGTATGTAAACCGAAAACATATTAAGGAACTGGCTTTTTCACATGCCGGACAGGGCTACATATCTACCGAGGGGATCATGCCAGACCCTACCTGCGACCAACAGGAGGGACATTTTAACCAATATCCCCACCCCTCCTGAGCCTGCGGTGAATCCTGCATGTGCGAGGAGCGTATACCCGTATCTATCCAGGGCTTTATACTTATTGCCTTTCAGGTGCGTCTCTTGCAGCAACACTGTCTCGGGCATGCCTATGAAGGTACTGCAAAATTACTGTTCGCTTTATCCGGTTGCCAAACTCTATTACTTTCTAGGTCCCATTAACCTTGTTAACAGAATGTTGAGATTCCAACAGTGGTTGGAGGGACCCTTAGGTGGGACAACTCTTTTGAGGCCCTCTAGAAAAGCTTTAATTACAGGAATTCTGAATATACAGGTTTGTTCTCGGTTCTGGAGATATGCTGCTATTGCCGCTAGGTGTTGCCTTATGGAAGTGAACGCTAACCCAGACATTTGTAAATGTAGAAGGAAACAAACCAGGTCTTATGCCTTTGCTGTTAACGGGTTAATATGTATTGAATGGTGTAGGAAAGTAGGATCTGCTTTCATGGTTATCCCCACTTTTTTGCTGGTGTCAATATGTTTTTCTGACTCGTCTGACTGGGATCCTGCTAATCAGGACCCCAGTCTCTGTGCTTCTTCCCTAAATTGGACATGGTGAGTACTTGGGTACACCCCAGATTGGCTACTGATGTACCCTTTTAGGTCCCATGTACATGGTACTAAAGTACCCAGTGCATAGGTACACCAGGGGTCCCCCATGGGCTGAAGCATGTATTATTCCACCCATGGGAGACCACTCAAATTGTGACTACAGGCATGCCATTGCAGCCTGTGTACACTGGTGCTACCACCACTTATAACAGATATACGTTGCCTTATATCTGAGGTCACTGCACTTAAAAACTAAAAGTCACCCCTAAGGCAGGCCTTTCAATCCTGAAGGCAGGGTGCTCGGTTATAAGTATGAGGGTGCCCCTGCATCAGCAGGACGCCCCTACAATCCACGGAGTCCATTCTCCCGGGTTGTAAGTGCATCAGCCATTACGATACATAGAGTGGCCATGCGTCACTACGCAATGGCGAACTCTAAACTTGCTGTAACAAACCCTGGCATGTTTGGTATCAAACATGTTGGAATCATACCCCAACACTGTAAATGGTGTTGGAGGTATGATTACATGCACTGTGGAGCCCCTCCAGGAGGCCCTCAGTGCTGCCGGTACCAGTCTTCCAGACAGCAAACTATGGTCGCTGCCGACCAGAGACACGATTCTGCCCTCCTGCCAAGCTCTAGCAGGGGAAGGCAGGACAATAGGTTTCCTGTCACAGGGAGGTGTGACCACCTGCCAGATGAGACTTAGTGTATTGAGACAGGGTGGGGGAGCTTGCCAGCACCACTAGACTGCTTTGAAGGGCACATTTGGTGCCCTCCTTGCATACTCCAGTTGGAACCAGTTCAGGGAGCCGTGGGCTCCCACTCTGGTACGAAACTGGACAAAGGACATGGGAGTATCCTCCGCACTGCTCAGCCCCTCTAGAGGGAGGGACCCCTGAATTGTCCCAACCCTTTCTTTAGGGTACTTAAGGGCTTCCCGGTGGGTGGTTCCTTAGATTCATCATGGGACAAGATTCAGATCCGAAACCACTTCATCTTCAACCGTCTGGGCATTTTGGACTTCGTTGGACTTCGCTTTGGGAACAGAGACTGCAACTGGGAAGACTCCTGCTGCTCCTGGTCTCGTCGTCTTGCTAGTCTTCTGCGTTGTCTGTGCCTGTGCGCCATACAGGCTCTTCTACAGGCCTGTGGACATCCAAGACACCCGAAGGAATCTCCCTTGAAGTGAAGGATCCCTTCCCTGCACCTGCAGGCACCGCAACGAAGCTGACCAGTCTGCTGTCCTTGAGCTCCTAAGGACTCCGAAAGGTTCAGCAACACAGGTGGTGGTTCTACAACTCCCTCGGGCCTGCACTGTATTCACAGCAAGTTTTAACCCAGTATCCTTCGCTGAAACCACTGGAGCAGTACCCCTGTGCACTGCGTCGACTTCCCGTTGCCAAGGCTTGTTGACTCTTCACCAGAGATCTTCGGGCTCCAAGAAGCTCCAGCCTCCGGCATCTCCTGCAGCCAAGATCTTCATCCTCGCCGCATTCTCTGCACCGTGGGCCTGCATCATTGGTGGGTTGCTTGAGGTCCTCTTGCGACTCCTGTGCCTTCTGCCCGTGGGTCCTCTTTGGCTCCAGTGGGCTCCCCTGCTTGCTTGGGCCTAATCTGACTTACCTGCTCGTGCTGAGTCACTTGGACCTTGCTGGTCCCGACATTGCACCTTTTTAGTCTACTACGTTTGTTGCCATTGCCAAGACTTGTTGGTGCCCCTGCTGGACACAGACCAGCTGGCTCTTGACATCCGACGTGGGACAGCTTGTGAACGGCTCCTGGTCTTCCGCAGCATCGCTACAGCTCCAAGGTCACCGCCAACTATCCTGCATTTCGGCATTGGTGGGCATTCGTCTTCTGTGCCTCCTGGTCACTCCTGGGTGGCATAGACTCTGTCCTCTCTGCTTGCAGGTACCTCTCATCTTGAATCCTCCTTTGGGTTCCACCGGACTCTTTCACCTTCTTCGCCAGCGGCATCTTCACTGAAGTCCTCCATTGTGGTCTACCGCAGTTTCCGACGTCACGTAGCACCTATGCACCCGACTTCTCTGGTGTAGGTATCCTGGTTCCCAGGGTATCCACAGGTGGGGTGACCTTACATCTTCCACAGGGTTTCTTTAGGGTCCTCTGGGAAGGGTCCTTCTTAGAAACAGCAACCGTGACTTACCCATTGACTTGAATTGAGGACGCAGTCGAGTTCCCACTCTGCACACGGCCTCAATGGGTTTCCTGGGTACTTACCATGGGTGGTTCCTCGGGTCCACGGCTCTTCTGTGTCTTCTGGGTCCAGTCTTGACTTATGTCGTGGTTCACATTCCACTTTCTTAGTATATGGTTTGGTCTCCCCCTGGAGACCACTGTGTATTTGTGCTACTTACGTGTTCTATTACCAAAGTATTGTGTTTACTGTGATTATATCTCCGGGTAGGAGATATTGCAATGTGTTAGTGAGTGTTTATAATGAATAAATATTTTTATAACTACACTGTGTGGTTCTTTTTCACTTAGCCTAAACTATATGATTAGCTGCTTTATACTCCTTTTGAACTAAGCGTGACGGCTGCTCTCCACAGCTACCACTTAGAGACCTTTCTAAGGTGGTCGAAGACCACTAAAATCACCATAAGGGTTTTCTGGATTAGTGCAGGGTGCTACACTTACATAAGTGAGCACCATATACGAAGCCACCCTCCTACAAATGGCAAGAGTGTACAAAGCGTTACAACTTTGCCGCATACTAGTGGGTCTTCTTGCCTCTTTAGGAATATCTATACACTGCTGAGGTAAGTTTAAATATCCGAGTTCTAAGACCTCAGGAGCCAGATTGCAAGATGGAGAGATATGGGGTTTGGATGCCTTACTGCTCCCTGGTTTTGGGTTAGAAGGTCCTGTCAGTTGGGAAGTACCTGTTGTGGGACTACGGAGTTCCAGTAGTGTGGTGAACCGTGGTTGTCAGGCCCATGTGGGAGCCACTAGGATTAGGGTCCGAGAAATACTGCCACAGTTTGAGAATCACAAAGGTAAGCAGCTGGAGAGGTGGAAAAGCGTAAGCAAATATCCCTGACCAATTCATCCATAACATCCGTTTATTGATTTCTCTGTAACAGTTACAATTTATACTGTGCACATTCTCCATCATAGTTATAGATGACATTCACTACTTCTTGTAGCAAATAAATTGTTGTATGTATACATTTCTTTTGTTTTATGTTTTTTGTGTTTAGTTTTCTACAATGCATATGTTACATAGATCAGGATCTAAATGGTTAATTGTACGTGTTTGAGCCAATAAACAGGCAATTCTAATAACAGGTTTAACAAACAATAGTAACTTCTGAGCGACTTGGTGATAGTTTCCTTTCAGATATCAATCTCTCTTTCCCAGTTTCCATTCACATTATTCGATATCTATGCTGTGTGTTTCCGCCCGCGTATTTCCATGTGTTGAGCAAGCTAAGTAGGCGTTTGCATGGACAATAGATAATCAGCAACCTCTTGTGCTGTTCACATGCTTCTCAGTTAGTTGGCCACTTCCAATGGGTCTATGGATTGGGGTGGGGGGTGAACAGTAGGACTGTATAGTTATCAATGATCGGCCAATTCAGTATCAACACTTCATGCACGCGCAATCGGCGTGGCGCATTATGGGCTTCATCGACAATTCATAGGTAAGTTCGGCAAGTATGTGGCTGTAGGGTAATGTGGGATGCAGCGGGAGGCGGGGGAGGACTGTCTACAGGGACTATCCTCTAAGGATTCTTTAAATGAAATGTCTGCAGTGGAGGCTGGGGGGAGACGCTGATTTATGTAATGGCTACTCTCGCTGCCCAACCTCCAGCGCCTCATCATCTCAGATTACCATCTGCGGTATTAATAATTAGGTTCGCCAGGAGAGGACGGACAAGGCGTCCGTGTAGGGCCAGGTTGTGTCCCCTGAAAATCATGTAATATGGCCTCCCAATGTGTTGCAATAGGCTCCTTGCGGAGACCACAGGTATCTTCAGCTCGCAGCGCCACACCCTTCGCCCTGGCCCATACCATGAGCGATCGTCTCCAGGCCAACAGGACAGGAGGGTCAGGCGCTTTCTACCGTTTTGTGACCAGGCGTTTAGCTGTCAGCATGCCTAAGTCTAGGAAGTGGGAAGTGACTTTCAGTCTTTTATCTTGGGGGTAAAGGTGTAATATGCATTCCTCCCATGTGCACGCCAGGGTTTGGCCCGTACCTGCTGCTAGGGCAGTACAAACCAGAAGCCGGTAATCACACGGTGATGGGCAGGCCCATAACATATGTAGTAAGTCAGCTTCCAGCTGTTGATTTCTGGGGAAAGTCACATCTGTCCCATTATAGAATGTGTTAATTTTCGCTGGGGTGAGGCAAGCCCTCTGAATTATATAATGTTGGATGAGTCTAATGCGTTATGCGGGATATAGGTAGGACTGTTCAGTACTTCCATCCACTCCTTGTCCTTAAAGGGGTGTTCCTCTGTCCCTCCCATCGCTGTCTAAGTGATGCCAGTGATACCTCCGTGTGAAGACGCAGTGAGTCGGCAAGCTATTTAGTGAGATGTCTACCCCTTCCCATGACGTGTAGGTATTGTATGGTTAGATGTGTGGGCAGTTCTGTGGTCATGCCACCCCATTTATCTCTGAGGGCTGCTAGGAGAGATTGATATTGTAAGAATTGACCTGGCAGCAGGTCGTTCAAGTCCACTAATGTGTCATATGGCAGAAGTGTCCTTTCCTGATAGAGGTCTCCCAGTGTTTGAACTCCAGCTGCTAGCCGGGTCCTTAACTCTGTGGCTGTCACGGCGCTATCTCCCAGCGGCGTACCCTGCAGCGACAGCGCTGGTGCATATGGGAGTACTGTGCATGTAATGTATAGGCTTCTACGATCAACTTAGTGCGCTACCCTTGGGAGTATTTGTTCCTGTGCTTTGCTCTTAACGCAGGGGTGGGATACTCGAAGGATGTGTGCCAGGATCCAGAATGGGCCATCAGTGGCAGTGTCATACAGTTGTAGCCCTGCCATCCATTTTGTCACCCATTGTAATTGAGAAGCTAAGAAATATTGTTAAATGTTGGGGACCGATAGACCTCCTTTGTTTGTTGGGAGGTAAAGTTTTGCGAGGGCCACACGGCAGCGGGAATCGTTCCAAATGAATTCTCTCACCATGCACTCAAATCCCCGGAAGAGAGACGGCGTAATGTAGATGGGGAGGTTAGTAAAATAATATAACATCCTGGGAAGTACTACCATTTTCAATAAGGCTATCCGGCCCGCAACTGCCAAAGGAAGTGTGTGCCAGAAGGTCATTTGTGAGCGCAGTGCAGTGATTGCTCTCCCTAGATTGCCATCCAGGAGATCTTCCTGTTGATGATAAATACAAACCCCTAAGTAGCGGAAGGTGTCGGGCTGCCACTTAATGTAGTCTCCATTAAAAATGGGTGCTGGATCTGGGTGCCCATGCCCAAGGGGATAGAGGCAGGATTTATTCCAGTTGACCTGTAAGCCAGAGAGTTTTGCAAATACCGTGAGTGCACAAGTTCGTGTGGGCGCGAGCGCACACACATCCCTAAGATATACTAGAATTTTATCTGTGTACAGGAACACCGCATGTATACCGTCTCCCAGGGGGATTCCCCATTCTGTGCCTCTTTCTCAGAGCACTGCCGTTAGGGGCTCCACTGCTAACGCAAATAGCAATGGGGACAGTGGGCATCCCTGCCGAGTGCCTCAGCAAATAGGTATGGGTGCAGGGATGTGACAGCCCATCTTCACCCGTGCCGTAGGCTGTATGTATAATAGTCGGATCATGTTGAGAAATCGGCCCGGGATTCCATATTTGGTGAGAACCGTAAAGAGGTAGTCCCATTCCAGGGAATCGAAAGCTTTCTCTAGGTCTAAGACCAGGCACCCCGAGTGCGGCCATTGTTGGAGAGTAAGTGGACACCCTGAAGAATTGACTGAGGTTCAGAGAAGTGTTACGGGATGGGACAAATCCATTCTGATCTAGATGGACCAGCGTTGGCACCAGCGGAGCCAGGTGATCAGCTAACACCTTGGCAAGGATTTTGTAGTCTGTATTCAGTAACGCCAGCATGGTATGATCTGGGTTCAATCGGGTCCTTGTCAGGTTTAGGTAGGGAGACAAGTAATGCCTCCCGCAGCGAGGCAGGAAGGAAGCCAGTGTCAAGCGCTGCGCTTTATAACGACTGCAGGTGTGGTATTACTGTGTGTGCATAGGTTCTGTAATATTCAGAGGGGAGACTGTCTGTTCCCGGGGTCTTGCATGTGGCAAAGGCCCGTACTGCTTCATGAACTTCAACTGAGGTGATAGGTTCCTCTAATTCTATTAGTTGTGCCTGATCTAGTACTGGAAATCTAATTTGGGAGAAAAGGGTGGCGAACTGTGCATCACTGTAGGTGGTTTTTGATGTGTACAGAGCCCTATAGTAGCGGGTCATTTCCACGTGTATTTCGACTAGTGCATATAGCAGCTGACCTTTTTCATCCCCGAGGGCATGTATGGGATGTGACACCTGCGTATGAGCCATGCCTCAAGGCGGCCCGCACGATCTGAATTCGCATGCACTCGGGTAGAGTGTGCTGCATAATTTACACATCTGAGGCGTTCCAATAGGTCAGCCAGTACGCCTTGCTTTGCCTGCAGTCGCACTGCATAGTCCGATTGTGTCACCCATCTTGCTTCCAGATGTATGAGTTCCCTCTCTATCCTCCCATATGGCTTCGTAAATATGTTTGCGGATGTTCAAGTTAATGCCCAAACATTTACACCTGATAGTCACCTTGAACACCTCTCATTCCATAAGCTTGTTCCCCACCATCCCCTCATTGAATTAAAAATATTCGGCTGTGGCAGATCCCACTGCCTCTCGAAATATGTCTTCTAGGGTAGACGGTTGAAGACGCCATGTGGGTATTACTTGCTGAGGTGCCCCCCATTTCAGTAGTAAGAGTTGTGGGTTGTGGTCAGAATGTGTGTGGCCAAGATATTCTATATGGTCGACCATGGACTCCAATGCTGGGGAGCCCACTATACTGTCAATGTGTACATGCAGTCCATGTGGTGCCGAGTAGTGGGAATATATTCTTGCACTGGACTTCCGTGCACGCCACAGGTCTACCAGCGGCCAGTGGTTCAGCCATTCTCTCAGTGTTTGGCGTTAGTTAGGGAATGTGTGCTGGACAGGGGGGGGGGGGGAATGAGCGATCCAGCCACGTGTCAATGACAGCGTTGAATTCCCCGCCCATTAGCCATGGGAGTCCACTCCATTCCGCCAAAACAGCAGAGGGGGAGTGGAGGAATGGTGCCTGTTCCACGCTGGGGGCGTATTTTGCTCCCAGTACCAAGCGCAGGCCGTTCAGGAGGGCTTTTATTAACACATCTCCCATTGGAGACCATCTTCGCCTCCTCTGCCACAAAAGGGGTCCCCGCCCGTATCCAGATCGGTACCCCCCTCGCATATGATGAATAACCAGTGGCAAATACCTGGCCGCGCCAACAGCGACGCAGCCGGTTGGCCTCCTGAGAGGTCAAGTGTGTCTCCTGTAGGAGGGCTATGTGGGTGGACCAACGCTTTAAGTAGGAGTAGATGGAGTGACTGCGTGCTGGTGTATGCATACCCCTCAGATTCCACGTTATGTTTGTGTGGCCCATTGCCGTTGCAGAGGTTTGTGTCGCGCACTACTAGGTATTGCTTTGTGATGGGGACCTGCATATGTTGTGTATTGTATACGGGGGTGATCATGTGGGGTAGGACAGCGCCGCTCAGTTGCAAAGAGGCTATGAGAACTATTCAAACATAACATATACAAACAGTGATAGAGCAGATATACGACAGGAATCCGCCCAAACTGGTATGCCAAACTTTGGTAACAAGTGTACTCCCATGGTCGTGGTGGGCCTGGCGTAAATAGTCTATGGGGTGAGAGGCTAGGTCTCTAGTTTCCCTATGCCCATGTGTCTGCGTGTACAATTTGTCAGCTACAGTGCTTATTCATCTGGACAGTAGGTTAGTTCCAGTGAAAGTTCCCACTAGAACCCCACCTTGTGTCAGTTGTGTGGCCTATTGTGTCCATGGAGGCTTGCGGGGCCAGCCACAGTCTGCTACTGCGATTGTAAAACGTATGAGTTGCCAGTGGCCTAGGAGTGCGTACCGTGAACATTCTTGCGTGTTCAGATGATGTTATCTGCAGTTTGTGGTGTCACCTCTGGTAGCGTTGGCGTGCCTGACTAAGTTGTGTGCCCAGTCGTGGAATCATCTTCGCTAATGGACTTTACTGAATCATTGTCTGGGTCCGAGGTGTGAGTCTGGGCATGTAATGCTGCTGCCGTCTGCAAGGCGCTCCTCCTCTCCGATATCATCTGCTCCAGATTAGGCACTGCTACCGGTGGTCCGGGCCGACCAGCCCGTCGCTTCCCTCCACGGTCTCCTATGAGTTTTCTCGGTTGTGGTGGACTGCGTTGTCGCATGTCCCGCAGACTCCATCCAATCCCATGCATCCTCTGGGATATCAAAGAAACAGGTAACGCTATTGTTCACCACTATAAGACGTGCTGGGTAGGGCAAATGTGTCGTTTAACAGCTAGGAAGGAGTGTTGTTGCGTCTGTACAGCTAGCGTATAATCCGGGAACATCATTAATACTGCATTGTCCACTTTAATCTCCTGCCGCAGGCGCGCTTCGCGAAGAACACTGTTGCGGATCCTGTAATTAAGGAGACGGAAGCGGAACGGCCTTGGGTTGGCTCCCGGTGGTGGTTTCAGCAATGGCACAGGATGGGCACGCTCAACTACAAATTGGGGAGACAGCTCCGTTGGAGGCATCGATTCTCGCAGCCAGGTCTCCGTATATGCTACTGCATCATGTCCCTCCGCTCCCTCCAGCAGTCCAATCACACGTATGTTGTTACGCCGCAACCTTCCTTCAGCATCCTCCACTCTGTCTTCTAAGGCAGTCACGCGTCCCAGGACTGTTTGCAGCATAGTCGTGTTCTCTTGGGTAACTGGTTGCAGCTCCTCTAATTGTAGTTCAGTGTTGTGTTTATCCGCTAGCTTTCGCTGGTTGGCATGCAGCAGATTGAAGTCTATGGTGACCATGTCTATTTTGCTTCCAAGTGATGTCCTGGCTGCCCCAATTTTCTTCACTGCTGACAGAACATTGTCTAATTTGTCATTTAGTGCCATTTCAGTGTGTGTTGTCATCGTCTGTGTGCCTCCCTCTGGTTGTTCCACTGTTTCTGGGGCTGACCTTGCCAGGGCGGGTAGGGCGTTGGAGCGCAGTCGTCCCATAACTATTTGCTGGGCTGTGGGCATCTGCTATACTACAGGCTACCTTTAGTGGTTGTACCTATAATTCAGTTAAGGGTGGCTAAGTCAGGTGTCCTAACGCCAGAGAGCACGCTGTGGCAGGCTGTATCTTCTAAGTAAGTTACTGTCATGGCGGGGTTATGTTCTGGAATTTTGGGTGTTGGGTACGTCCACCGGTCTCCCTAGGGCGTATTCCCCCTAACCTATCTTACTGTGTCTCGGTCATGCCCCAGGGGGAGAATTGACCCTCAGTGTCTCTCCAGCGTCTGTGTATGACAGTTTGGCACGAGTGAGGGGACAGTGTAGGTCAGCAGCACCAATGGAAGCTGTAGAGAGCAATTCACAGGGTCACATTAATAAAACCTCCATTTAACTCAACCCTCGCAGTATTCTACTACCCTCCCCCACCCTCCGCACCCACAACTTCTGGCCCGTCTCCCTATTCTCCACAGTTCTACTTCTCAACCTTGCAGGGATGCATTGGAGACCCTGGGGGCAATGTATCGTGGTCAGTTCAAGTTGTGTTGAAGTCGATTGGAACAGTTCAGAATGGTCGTCTTTGTTATTTTTCCCCTCTGTTCACAGGTGTCTACCCTTCCGTTATTGTCTCTGCTTTCCTCCTCCCGCCCTGTCCGCGGACTTCTCCAGAGTAGTTAGTGATCGCGCCTCTGGCCTCCCGAGCGCACACTAAGGGCCGCCGACCACTGCCTCCCCCAATGTGGCCTAGGCCCGATCCGGCCCCTAGGCCATATCTAGTTAATTTGCAGACGGGAAGGAGGGAAGTGTCACTCCACAGTTGACGAGGCCCTTACGCAGCTCGCTCGTCACCAAGGAGGGTCATTCACAGGGCCTCCAGTGGACCCAAATCAGTTCTCCCCCACCAGAGCGGTGAGCCGCGTTTCGCTTCAATGTAGGATGTGGGTGCCGAGACCGGTTCCTCCTCAGCTGTGCTCCCCTTGTTTTGGGCAATAGACAACCCAGGCCCCGGTCTTTAGCCCGCAAAGCAGAGTGTAGGTTATGACGATCGGGAAGGTAGGTCCCAGTCGGTTCACTTTGAACCCCTCCGGTAACGCATTACGTGCGGGGTGAGAGGGCGCTGCTCGTTGTGGATGGTCCCCGCGCTAGCATCTGTCTCTTGGATAGTCCAGACAGTTTCACTCAGCCGCAAGGGGACAGGCACTAATTCCTCTTACCCTACCCTGCGCCTCGTGGCCATGCCCGATCTGACCCCTGGGTCCACTCTGCTGAAATCCCTCAAGGGGGGGGGGGGGGGGATAGCAGGGGATAATTATGTAGGAGCGCTCACCTCGCGGTCGAAGGTCACCCAGTTCCGGCGTCTACTCAGGGAACAGGGTCACAGAGACCACTCTCTTCACTGCAGGCCAGCGTGGTGCCGACTCCATTCAGCGCACTGGCAGCAGGCGAGCACAGAGGAGACCACAAGCAATCGGCAGGCTGGCCCGCCCACGTCTCAGGCCCCATGTTCGGACCCAGCCAGTTCACCAGACCTCACAGGAAGCCAGACTCACCCAGAAGGCGATTCCAAATCAGTCTGTTCGCTAGTGTCTCCGGTCTAGGCGTTGCACTGTGTTCTGGTCTGTGCTCCAGGCCCTCACGCAGCCCACAGCATAAAGGTACGGCTTCCTTCAGGTCAGCACTCAAGTTCCTGATTTCACTGCAGTCCTCCCACATACCAGCAGTGCCGCCGTGTTCTCTGCCTATGGTCCGCCACTCCTGTTGTTCTCCAGGGGCATCCCCAGCTTAGCCTAGGCCCCAGCCGGTTGTTTTCAGGCTCTCCTGGGGGTGTCGACTCGCCATTCCCCACATAAGACAGTTAGCAGGGGTGTCCGGGTGGTCGAGGCACCACTGGACAAGTGGGATGGTGATTTAATTTCACTGTGAGACCGGATTCATGCCGGATTAAGGGCCAGGGATGCAGAGCTTCAAGAGAATGCGTCTGCCATCTTAGCCTGCTGGCCGCGCCCCCCCTGACCAATTCATCCATAGTGCATTGCCCTTAGAATGTGGGTGTTGGAACCTGGAGGTAAACTTTGGGCATTTGGCGTTTTCTGCAGTGGCAAATAGGTCTATGTCTGAGTGACCCCATTGTTGGAAGAATGGGTGGAGGACTTGTGGGTTGAGCTCCCACTCGTCGACTTGTTGTCTCCTGCTGAGGAGAGCCGTAAAGTTGTTGTCCATTACCGGTATGTGCTCCGCTAATAGGTGAATGCTGTGTCAGAGAGCATACCTCCAGATGGTCTGTGTTAAGCGAGATAGCTGAGGTGACCTGTCAACTCCCTGTTTTTGCAGATAATACATGGTAGTCATCTTGTCTGTTTTTTTTTTTTTATAATTCTTTTCATTTTATTAACAAATATGAACCAGACAGTGTACTTACATTATCGCAAAATCAGATGACCATTGAGTTTATACAGCGATCAGACATCAGCCAAAGAGTATTCATATTACAACATTTACAGTGAGGTTGGTTCGTCATGGGTGGGGAGATGGGGGGGTATAAAAATATTGCCACGAAATGCATTCCATTTATCCCAGATAGCATTCCATTTCTGGGGGCAGCCTCGTGCCACATATACTGTCTTTTCTCGTACCATACACCAGTCCAGGTCTGCTTTCCAATCCACTAATTTGGGAGGGTTGCTGTCCCCCCACAACTGTGCAATGTTCCTTTTCGCCACCATCAGTCCCAGTGCTACCCATGTTTTGTCTTTGTGATTTAGGTCAGTGGGTTCCCATACATTTAAGAGACATCTTTTTGCTTCTGGTCTGATCGCAGTCCCCAACACTTCACCCATACATTCGTGTATCTTTCCCCAATAGTTTTGAATAATATCACATTCCCAGATGACATGCATGAAGGTGCCTATCTGGTTACATCTTCTCCTGCATTCAGCGCTGTCCACCCTCCCCATCTGCAGCAGCCTGGGGCCTGAAACATATACTCGGTGCATTATCTTTAGCTGGACCAGTCGTAGCCTAGCTGAGATTGCTACTTCTCTTGGGGAGGAGACTGTCTCCTGCCATTCCTCGTCGTCCAACTCCAGCCCATCTCTCTCCCATCTTTCTCTCAGTGATCTCAATGGGTCGTCTGCGTTATTAATCAGTTTCTTATACGTCAGCGAAATGGCTTTGTCCTGTAGGTAGCCATCAAGCAGTCTGTCCTCTAATGGAGAGGTGGTTGGGAGGGAGGTGCCTTGTGATATATTTGTCTGGAGGGCATGCCTGATCTGTGTGTATCTAAAAAACTCAGTGTCAGTTAATTCGTATTCCTGTTGGAGGGAAGCGAATGAGACCACTTTGCCCTTCTTCCATAAGTCGCCTATCTTTGAGATCCCTATAATGTTCCATTTATCAAACCCCTTGGACTTGCTCAGCATTCCCAATTGTTCGGAGTCCCAAAGAGGTGTGGCGAGTGTGAGCGTCTTGTTCCACCCCAGACTTTTATTGGCGGCGTGCCAGATCTGAACCGATTGCTTGGTCGGACCCGTAAGGGGGTATCGATTTGGACTAGAGTACAGTGCTTTGTTATGATTGCCTCCGGGGAGTAGCCAACGATCCAATCGATAACCGGGGTCGTCGCCAGGGCGATATGTACAGTGGTTTATAGCTGCTAGATGTGCTGCCCAGTAGTATTTTTTAATATCAGGGAGACCAATACCTCCAGCATACCACCCGAGTGCTAATTTTTGGAGCGCTATTCTGGGTCTACCATCCCATAGCAGTTCTCTCTGCAATCCCTCTATCTCCTTGAAGTATCCCTCTGGGACTAGGTCAGGGAAATTTTGCAATACATATAGGAAGCGCGGCAGCGACATCATTTTGAAAAGTGCTGCACGTCCCAGCAGTGAAAGTGGTAGCGATTTCCAGCTTGCAACATCTCGCCTCAATTTCTGCAGTGGGGGAAGCAAATTGCGGTCATAGCGAAGTTTGGGGTCTGGTGTAATAAATATTCCCAGATATTGAAAACCCACTGTTGTTATCTGGATGTGACAGTCCCTGGGCAGGGAGGGGGGGCTACCCTGGAGTACATACATTAGGGATTTATCCCAGTTAATAGTATATCCTGAGTTTTTCCCAAATTTTGCAAAGATGTTAAGTACGCTAATGACCGGCTTTTTGGGTTGCGCCAAGTAAAACAGGATATCATCGGCATATAGTGAGATACGGTCTTCCCAGCCCTCTGTCCATTTAAGCCCTCTGATCGTGGGGTCCCACCGAATCTATGCCGCTAATGGTTCTAGGGCGAGCGCAAATAGCAAGGGTGAGAGCGGACAGCCCTGCCTCGTCCCACGGCCCAGGGGGAATACCTCAGATTTCTTATTATTCACCACTACTTGTGCTAACGGATTGGAATAGAGCAGACGAATCCATCCAATAAAGCCTGGTCCGAATCCCAGTTTGGCAAGGACCGCAAAGAGATATGGCCACTCTATGGTGTCAAATGCCATTTTAGCTTCTAATGAGAGCACCACCACGTCTTCCTGGATGGTGGTTAGTCTCCCCAGTACCCCATGTAGTCTACATAGGTTTAAAGCAGTGTTACGGTGTGGGAGAAAACCTGATTGGTCAGGGTGTACCAGTTTGCATATTACCCGGACCAAACGGTTAGCCAGTAGTTTCGCCAGGATTTTGGGTTCTGCGTTTAGAAGGGAGATAGGTCTGTAGGATGAACACTCTTTCCTTGGCTTCCCTTCTTTGTATATTGTGACCATGGTCGCCACCCTCTGATCTCGCGGGAGTTGGCCCTCCTCCTTACTCTCTTCAAACATGGCCTTTAGGTATGGGGCTATTGCGTCAGGTTTAAGTTTGTATAATTCAATGGGCAGTCCATTGGGGCCTAATGCTTTACCTGGTTGGAGCATTCGTATTGCCTGCACAATCTCATCGTTGGTGAGGGCACTATGTAGCGTGTTCCTGTCCTCTTCTGATAGGGTTGGTAACGCTATGTCGCGCAGGAGGGTACTTGAATCCTCTTCCGGGAGTTGTGAGCTACGTCGATATATTCCTTCGTAGTATTCCGCGAACTTATTAACTATGGACTGTGGTTCTATTATCAACTCACCCTCCTCGCCCGTCAATTCGGGCACTAATCTATTTGCCCTCTCCTTATCGAGCCAGGCAATTACATCTGGTCTGTTTTGATGAAAGTCACCTTCCCTGTGAGGTGCAGAAAGAATGCTTTCAGCGCTAGATTAACAGCTAGCAGCTCTAGGTGATTGATATGGAGAGGAGTCTGACTGGCTGTCCAGTGGCCATCAACGGTCAACTCCTGTAAGTGCGCTCCCCAACCTGTGAGTGATGCGTCTGATGTTATGGTGCTCTGTGGAACGGAGTCTAGGAAAGGCCGTCCTTTTGGAAGATTGTTGGAATTTCCCCACTCCAGAGTGTGGCAAGCATGATGGCTGGTCAACACTAGATCTTCCAGCTGACCATCTGAGGTACTATGGCTATGCATGATACCATGGTCCCTAGGAGATGCGTAACTGGTCTCACTGGTATGCGCTGGTGAGGCTGAAACTGTGGGATAAGCGTTTGGAAGGACTGAATCCTTGCTGCGTTTAGGTAAGCTATTGAGGATGGCTTCCAGGTATGGCTGTATTTGAAAGGGTTGCAGACGAGATTTGACTGTATTGATTTTAAAACTTAGTTGGTGAAGTAGGTTTATGGTAGTTTGAGTGTGTAGAAAACATTTGTGATGTGCTTTTGATAAACCAGTCGTCCAGGTAAGGGAAAATGTGCATGAGCGGTAGTTGTTGGGATCGGACTGATTGGTGGTGTTTTTTTTAAGATTGTGGTAACCTTGCCAATTTTTAGGCAGTCAGGTTGGAGCCTTGGGTGAGTGAGGCATTGATAATTCTAGTCTATAAGGGGAGCAGAAGGTGAATAGAAGCATTGAGGAGTTTGGAGGGCAGGGGGTTGTTTAAGTGGTTGGAGTATTTCAGAGAGGACAGAAGTTTGGAGATGTCACTTTTAACAAAGGTTTTGAAACAAGACCAAGTTGCATTGTTTTTGGATGAGTGTCTCGTGCATATGTCTGATTCAAACCTGATGGGGTGTGGAGGGGGGGTTCGGGCAGTAAGAGCTTCAAAGCGGTCTGTATATCAGTGGAGATTAGCCTTGTGTTTTCATCGAAGGAGGTAAAAATGTTGCAGTTAGGAGGGGATTTGTAGTCTAAGGATGGAGTATTGATTTTGAGGCTCGTTTGTTTTTTTTAATGATTTTTAACAGTTTTTTGGTCAATTAGCTTCTGTATCAAGTTAAGTTTGAAAGAATGTTGCTTTGGAGTGTCTGATGTGCCTATTATAGGTATTCTGTTTATGTCTTAGAAGTTTGAGGTTGGCCAGAAGGGGGGGATTTTACCATGTTCATTCGGCAAGTCTGAGGCATCGTCGGTCCTCATTAAGGTTACAGTCAAACCAGGGGTTGGATCTTTTGGACGGGGCTATTTTTAGTTGCTTGAGGGCAATAGAATTGATGAATTTTGGACATGGAGTTGATGTAGTGATGAGTGAGGCCCTGAGCATCTAGCGTGGTGGAGGGAGGGAGCAAGTTGCAATAACGGATAGCAGACATCAAGAGTGGGTTGATGTTTCTGATGCCTCTGACCCAGTGTCTGGCTTTCCTAGGTAGACCCCTGGAGAAAGATGCCCATAAAAGTTACGTGGAAGGTGATGCAGTGGTGGCCAGTCCGATCGCAGGGTAGGATAGATGCAATTTGAATGGTGTTTTCTTTTGCAATGATTAAGTCTAAAGTAGACCCTTTGTTGCGAGTCAGGTTTTTGCAGGCTTGGGTAAGGTTGATGTCTTGAAGGAATAGTTTGAAACTGTTCACCATAGGGTCGCTAGAGCTGTTCAAATAGATGTTGAAGTTGCCTAGAAAAATGTAGTTATTACGCTCATCATCGTTGGATGAGATAATTTCCATGATCTGCTCGATAAATGTATGGTTGTTGCCCGGAGAGTGGTAGAACGTGTGAAGGGAGCAAGATGTGTTCTCATTGATGGTGATGCTGACCTTGAGGTAGTCACAGGAGGACAGTGAGAGAGAATGTGATTGTTTCATAGAGAGCGAGGATCTGTATATACAGGCTAAGCCGCCCCAGGCGCAGCCTAAGCGGTCTGGTCTGATGATGTCATGGCTGAAGGGGATTAGTATATCGAGGATTGTGGATAAGGATTCATTCAGCAAAGTTTCAGTAAGGATGAGGATGTCAAAGCCGAGGTGAAGTATAAGGTCAGCTATGTCAGCCGGGTGTTTCACCGCTGAACAACAGTTTAGTAGAGAGCATATAAGGGATTATTTAGTAGTAATGGTTGAGGAATGAGAGATGGGTACTAGTTTAAGATTCGCTTTACTTATGTGTTTAGAGCTGGGGTAGGGTTCCCTGAGAGGGAGTGTGATAATAGTCTGATTTTTTAGGTATAATGAGGACAGTCAGAGCATGGTTATAAGTGGCGAGGAGACATAGGATATCAATATGTGACAGCTGTCGAGCTAGCCTATTTGGACTGGAAGAGTGGTCATAGTTCCGTTTGCGATGCCAGTTAGGTTGAGGAACACAGGTAAAGGTGGGGCTGGCATTTGGGAGTAATAGTGGAGTCATTCTTTTTCTGAGTTTTGGTTGGCAGGGGACCTCCAAAGTTTCTTCAAAGCTCAATTGCCTCTTAGCTGGCTTTTCCTTTGTCTGAGGGGTGTAGTCATAATTCGACCAGTATCCGGGTGAACATATATCTGTTTTTGCCTCAAATCGATGGGTTCCTGCAGCCGCTGTAGCACAGGTTCTATAGTTTCAGAACTGTCTCATTGTTTGGAGCTGGGATGAGATTTCGGCTTCGAAGCAGCTTTCGGCACCGAAGATTTTGATGCCAAGGGTTTTGGGTCTGGGGCAGTTATTTTCGATGCTGAAGATGGTCAAGGTTTCAGTGCTGTGGCTCTCGGATCAGAGTCTCGGCTTGAGGCGGACTACTGGTGACTGTGGACTTTGTGCTGCTCTTTCGGCACCGGGCTGGGTGTTTCCGATCTGGCTGTCTGGTGCCAACCATGGCCCGAGGTCGGTGGAGGCCCATGCACATATTTTGGTTGATCCAAAGTGGATGGCCGACCCTTTGGGATAGTTTGTTGAGGCTGTGGCGGTGATGGAGGGGGCACAGTACTCAGTCTGTCCTGATGCAAGGTCCTAGATCTCAAGCTCGGATCCCAAACTGTTATCGTGTGAAATGTTACCATCATGCGCTGCAATACTTCAGCCTGGGCCTCATGGTGGTAGTGTTCGGACCTGAATATACCGGGATGGATTGATTGTGCATCAGGACATTTCGAGCCTTCTTGAGTGCTAATCGCGTACAGTCTCCTTCGATTGGAACGACTCGCTAGCCTCGCAAGTGGATTCTTGGTGATCCGGAGAAAGGCACAAGTTACACACCAGATGTTGATCAGTGTGTGGGAACTATGCGTGGGAGCATGGACAAAATCTAAAGGGCATCCGTGTGATCGCCGGATGGACATGGTGTAGACAAAACGTCAAAAAAAGAAGGTTTGTACTAAAGGGCGAATGCGCTCAGGGCCTTTGTCGACTGGAACTAGTCGACGAAAGACCAATGTAGATATCTAAGTGACTGCGATCAACAACAATACCGACGTTCAAGGCCTAACTAGTAGGAACCGACGATACAGAGAGAGCAGAGGAGCACATGTCCGAACCGGAGGGTGGAAAAAAACAATCTAACTATAGAGTCAACGACCATGCGCACTGCAAGGAAGAGCAGGAGTCACTATACCGCGTGACTCAAAAGACTTCTTCGAAGAAAAACAACTTGCACACTTCCAAGCCCAACACCAGAATGTGGACTTATTCTAAGCTTTTGCATCTACAGACACATTCGCCATCAAACATTATGTTTAAAAAATGGTTAGAAGTGCCAGTACTAGGGACGCTAGTACCCTATTTCATGGTGCTTAGTATATGTTGTAACATGTTTAATTTCATTCTCCCTCAGTGGTTGAGATTTGAATGGGTTGTGTTGAGCCGTGTTCTGTCGGTTATGTTGAACCCTGTTCCGTATGATTTTCCCTCAGTAGCTGAGAAGTTACTTGGTTTGTGTTGAACCCTGTTCTGTGGGTTGTGCTTGGGTAATGTTGAACAATGTTCTGTGTTGTTTTCCCTCAGTGGTTGAGAAGTGCTTGGGTTGTGCTGAACCCTGTTCCATATGATTTTACCTCAGTTGTTGAGAAGTGCTTATGTGGAATTGAACCTTGTTCTGTGTGATTCTCCCTCAGTGGCTGAGAAGAATGAAGGTCATGTTGCACCCTGTATTTCTCATTCTAGAAGATTCATATTTCATTTGTTTTCCTTGTTCTGTAGCTGAAGAAAATATTTCTGAGACTGTTTTGCAGCTTCTACTCATTGGTTTTCTCAGGGGAGGGATCTCGCCCCTCATTTCTATGTGCTTAATTTGTTTAAATGTGTTGGCATGCATATTTGTTGTGTTTGTACCCATGGTTCTCTCTGAAGGCATTTTGACTCTCAGTCCTTCATCAGGTAGGTCTGGTCAACTGATGTGGTGTATGTTGAGTATTTAAGTGTTTTCTCTTGGGTGGTGTGGTCATGCATGGTTTTAGAGTGACCGGTTATAGATGCATGGTGATTGGGTGTGGTTTGTTTGATTTATGCGTCTCTTTATATTTGTTTTTCACTACTGGTTATTGGAATTCTCTTTGGGACTTTTACCAGCGTGTGTTTTTCTTTTTTTTGTAAAAAAGGGAAGGTATGTGGTAATTTGCCTTTCCTCTCTCCGTTGACATCATGGAACGTTGTGTTGGCGGTTCCATGTTGACAGTCTCTGGCAGTTACACCTGGGATGAGCTAACTAACATCTGCTCCAGGAGGCGTCTGCTATACATACTTGTACCTGTGCTTGCATACGGAATAAAGCCTCCAGAAAACTACAGGGTGTCCCTGAGTTCCTGCGCTACTTACCTACCAACTTAAACCACTACAGCCTGGTATCAAAGTCAAACTTACCGGATGGTATTTAACAGTGTTGCCTGACCAGCTAATGGTTCTCATATACAAAGACAGCAATGGTATAGTATGTAATAGAGTGGGGTTGAAGATAAAGGTAGTAGCCTGCACACCTGATGTACTTCGTAATCTTATTTTTTACAACAATGCTCAAAGGCATAATTGCACATATATAAATCGACCAATACCTATCTGTGTAAAACAATTAACAAATAAAATGTTAATTGTCCCTCCAAAATGTCAACTCAAGCGTTCTAATGAAAACATTCCCCGTAGGGGTTGCTTATTTATAACGATGTGTTGATACACTTGCAAATCCACAGTTACAATGATATGTGACGTTGTGTCCTCAGAACTTTGTAAACCATCTTTACTCCAAATTAATTGTCAGAACGCTTGAGTGTACATTTTATGTGTTATTTTTTTTTTTTTAACACAGTTCGGTATTGGTTGATTTATATATGTGCAATTAAGTATTGCGTATTATTCAGGATGTTTAATTACTGGTTAAAAAGCAATTTTGTTTTTAGCGTGTAGTATGTGTTCGGTTCAATCAATTTTTTTACGTTTCTTACTTCAATGGGGTGTATGTAGTTCGTCTGTTTTCATGGTTTGCACTTGGATTAAGGCTCACCAGATTTATTCCACATTACGTTAAAAAGGAAACTGTTCACATTTTTCACTTCTGGTTGATCACGAGGCTGGTTGTTCCGGTCAGTTTGTTCACAAATACTTGTTTTGATGGCATGAGAATGATTTTTCACGAGCACATTAGAAGCGACAGCTTGTTTTGTTAGGGTTGAAGTCACAGGTTTAACGGTATTTTATTTTGAACAGAATTAGTGAGAAATACGGGGTATTTTTTAATTTTTTTTAAACATTTCACGTATGAAGGGCAAATTGTTTAGTGGGTTAGAATTAACGGTTCAAATGTTTATTAATGCAAAATAATTGGCTTTTGCCGGTTTTTGATATGCTGCTTTTTTACACCAACAGTTAACCCTGAGAAAGGGTGAGTGCCCGAAATGCATTGGGTTTACAACATTACGAGACGTATTGGTATTTCGACATACTGTAGAGTAAGGCTTGGATGGGCACCTACAGGGCTTTAAGTGGGATGAAACAACTGGGGGGTCTCTCAAAGGGGCGTGGCCGATGTAATTTAGGGTGTCGCTTAAAAACTCATAGGCTAATAATCTATGCTTAGCAAAGTGTGCCGCCCCACTGGTATTTTTCTGCTTCTGTCATTGCATCCAGATATATAATACAACAAGTAACATTACATCTACAACAAGCCAGGGCTAATGGCTTTGTCAACGGTTGTTAGTTGCATATAATAAATAAGCAACGACTATGGCTTTGTTGTATATAATATTGAAAATGTTTCAGTTCTGAAATGATGAGACTGTGAAAGAACTAAAACAAGTCTCTGTGAAGTTACATCAAAGTCTTTGAGCAGTGGTACTGCTGCAGAGTTAAGATTTTCGTTTCCAACCTGAGGGTGAGAGCAGAAATGGAGAGCCAGATAGGAACCCGTCTCAGCACCTGCTTTTAAGAACTGCAGGTGCTCAGCACCGGCAAGACCCGGTCCACTTACAGCCCTGGGCATCTATATGCATTTGAACATCGAAATTACAAATGTCTGGATAAACATATGGAAGAAATGTTCGTTTTAATTTTTTTTTTTTTTAAACATTTTATTGATTTTCGTTAATGACATCCTGACATGACAAAAATGTACTGTCTTTAGGTACATACCATTAGTCCCAAGGGGAAGAACCAACCACAATATCCTACATATTCAACGGTAGGTGTAACAGCAATTAATTAATTGTAAAAGTATCGCAATAACAGTGCTTATAGAGTGGTTCATGGCAACAATCTACATATCAGAGCAACATTCCCCAACCATCCCCCCCCCCGTCCTTTCAACCCCTACCCCCTCTCCTCCCTCCCTACCGGACTCACTCCTGCCCACTCATACACAAATATGAAGCACGGTTCTGTTATATTTGTGTGTGCATTCCTAGCTGCATAGCATGAAGTTGCGCATACTCATTCAGTGGTGTATCCTGGGGAGCTCTAGCACTGTACATACGGTTTAGTATGAACTATGTAGTTATGCCCTACAGCGTGTCATGTTGGTGGGCGTTCTGAGGTTATGAATAGTTCTAACATTGAATCCCAATCCAATGAAATTGGCCTCTTCCGTAAGCCCCTGCATTCTTCCCGCCTTATCGCCGCACTTTCCGACCTCCCCCACCTGACCACCTCTCCATGCCAGCTAAGCGCCGTGGGGGGCACAGCAGACTTCCACCTCATGGTAATTGATAGTTTTGCTATAAGCAGGGCCAAGTTAGCAAATCGGGTTTGAACTTTCTGCTTCTTGTGGCAGCGCCGCAGACCCAATATACAATATGCCGCTGTATCCCCACCGCCAATGCCCGTTACAGTCCCTAGGACCCTTATGATGGTGGCCCATAGGCAGACAGGTAAGGGCAGGCCCACAGCATATGTATGAGGTGGGTATCGTGTGCAAGACATCGTGGTCAGTGGTCCTTCGCTTCCGGGTACATTTTATTTAATCGGTGCGGTGTGAGATAGGCCCTATGTAACACAATGTACTGGATGATTTTAAATTTAGCGTTACGGGACACCTTCTTGGGATACTCAAGGAGGGAATCCCATTCCTTGTCTGACAGTTCTCTTCCAATGTCAGCATTCCACTTTGCTCTGAGTGCCGCCAAGGAGGTTGCTGCATGGGAGCAAATACCCCTATACAACCACCGAGTCAAGTGACGTCCATTACCCACGAGGTGTAGTGTATGTACTAGCTCGTGCGTGGGGGGCTCTTTATTTTCTGGTGCCCAATACTGCTTGATGTATTTAGTAATGCTTGCATGCAGAATATAGAGGGATCGTGGAACACCCTCTTCCCTTGCAAAGTTCTTGTAGTCCGGTAACATACTCTCCCTAAACAGCATCCTTACAGTGTTCACTCCTTCCCATACCCATTTGGAGATGCCTCGGGCGGTGATTACCCCTGTGGGTGTGGGAATCCCTACCTGTGGAATGTTGGGGGCGTAAGGGAGTCGCTGATTAGTGTAGTGTAATACTCTTCTCCAGTAGATAAGGGCTACCTTCAATAGTGAGGGGGCTGTGGATGGGGCCCGCCCCTTGGCAACAATAGGGTATAAAGGGTACCTCGGGCGAACGCTTGCTGCGTGAGCCCTATCTCGTGGAGGTTATGACCAGCAATCCAGTACTCCAACCACTGCAATTGACTCGCGTAAAAGTATGCCATAAGATCTGGGACACCCATGCCCCCTTTGTCTGTTCCCAGCTGAAGTTTCGAGCCCCACTCTCCTGCGGCCCTGCCCCCACATCAGTTCCAGCAAGAGTGTATTCAGAGTTTTAAAGATAACAGTCGGGATCACTATTGGTAGATAAGTAGTAGAGCAGTCTCTGAAGCATGACCATTTTGGTAATGGCAACTCTACCAGTCACCGAGAGAGGTAGTGACGTCCAAAAGGTTATTTGAGTTCTGAGTGCCTGGACTGCCCATAAGAGATTGCCATCCAACAACTCCTGTATATTTGTATACCTAAGTATTTAAAGGTGGTGGGCGCAATTGGGAGCGTTAAGGGGCCAAAGCAGATAGGCTCTAGTTGCTCCTTAGCATGGAAATAAAATGCATATGATTTGGTCTCATTGATGGTAAGGCCAGAAACACTTTGGAACTGAGTAAAGATGCGTGAATGGGCCCTAGACTACCCTGGAGATTGTGTAGGTAGAGGATAATGTCGTCCGCATATAACGAGAGGGTATGCATAGCGTTGCCAACACGGATGCCATGTCCTACTGCATCTTTAAGAAGTTTAATGGCTAAGGGCTTAAGTGCTAATACAAATAGGAGTGGCGAAAGCAGACAGCCTCGACGTGTACCGCGGCTAACTGGGTAGGACTGTTAGTTAGAAATGGTTGTGACCAGAGTATTACGAAACAGAGTCCTCAAGCAATTGCGGACGCAGCCTCCATGTTGGGATTGGAGTGGGAATCTTCCCCCAGGAGAACGTAATCTCTAGAGGGTTGTGGTCCGATAGCGTTTTCCCCAAATACATGGTGTGTATAATTTGAGCGACAAAGGTCAGAGAGCAGAACACCCTATCAATTTGCGTGTGAAGCATGTGAGGGGGAGAGTAAAACGACAGTCTGCATTTTTGATGCACCATGCATCAGACAGTGACCAGCTTCAGCACAGCCCCGGAGGGAGGCCGCTTGCTTCCTACCCCTGCAGTGGGGATGAGAGCGATCCAAGCCAAAATCCAAGACTGCGTTGTAATCCCCCCCTAAAATCTAGAGGTAGCTTACCCAGTCAGTTAGCACTGTATTTAGGGGACCCAACAATTTGTCTTAATCATAATTCGGAACGTATATGCTGCCTAGCACTATATGAATGCCATCAAGTGTACCGTGGACTAGAGCATATCTGCCACTGACATCTATTCACTGCTCTAAAGCAACAAAAGGGGTACCATTCCTGATCCATATGGCAGCCCCCCTGGCAAATGCAGAGTATGACGTGTGAAACACTTGCCCTCTCCACTTTTTGCGTAATTTAGTAGCCTCTGAGCTGGTGAGGTGTGTCTCCTGCATTAAAACAATGTGTGCCTTTCTTCTGTTCAGCTGTGCATATATTCTGTGTTGCTTATGCACGGATCCCATGCCCCGAACATTCCAAGTTGTTATTGTGTACTTTCCCACCGCAGCCATAAGTGTGTGTGCATTGTCTTGCGTCCTATTGCTTCCTGATAGCCGGGATTCCTGAAGGCCATGATTAGGAGTGAGTCAGGTGAATAACTAGCCTTTATGTAACCCAATACAAGGTCTACCCAGAGAAGAACGGTGGACCAAACTAAAGAACAGTGCTGAAAACAGTACAACTTTAACCATTGTGCAGTCGCTAAGGGGTTGGTGGGTACAGTGCCCTGCAGCGACCCCAAGACCGGGGTTAGCATGGTTGCAATGCAACTGACCGGGCCATGGCCAATCACAAGGTTGGAAGAGCACTGCGAGGCCGGGAGGCTGTAAAAGTCGGCGCTCCATCTACCTCCAGGTACATTGAGACCAGGCTTAGTGTCTGGACAAGGAAGCTATCCCAGGTAGCCATTCACTAATTGCGGGGTGATGGAGGGGAAAAGAGCAAGATTGTACTCGGAGTCCGATTGTAGATTGGTGTCTTCAGAGGATTCAGCCGAGGAGAGAGGGTCCCGTTCATTGAGCGTCGCTGCCGTAAGTAATGGTGACTTTTGACTCTCCATGACTTGGGCTTGTCTTCGTCTCCGAGCGGTTTGTTTTCCTTCGGCGTATTTTTCCCCCTTGTGATGATTGTGACCTTTAATTGGTGTTTTGCATCGTCTCCTGTGATGCGCCAGCAGAAAACATGACATCCACCCATTCAGTAGCTTCCTCTGAATCCCCAAAGAAGTACGATTTCTGCTCATGCATGACTGAGTCGGGCTGGAAACAGCAGGGCATATTTGAGGTTGAGAGCTCTTTGTTTCTTTTTGACTTCTTGATGGGAGGCCCTTTGACATTGGACCGCAATAGTAAACTCTGGGTACAGTGAAATCCATTGGTTTTCGAATAGGATAGGAGACTTATCTCGGACAGCTCGGAGTAAGGTATTGCGATCCTTGTAATTAAGTATTCGGGCGATTATAGGCCGGGGTGGCGCTCCAGCAATCGGTTTTTTAGTAGGTATTCTATATGCCCTTTCCACGCTGAAGAGGTCTGTCAGCCCCTTCGGGGCTAGCGTGTCGCGCAACCACTGCTCCAGGAAGCGTGATTGATTTGTCCCCTCACAGCGTTCCGGCAGGCCCACGATACGAACATTGTTTCTGCGCGTCCGGCCCTCAGCGTCTTCGACCCTATCCTGAAGGTCTGCCACCTGGCGTCGCAGCTGCTCTAGTTGTTCCGTGTGGGCCTTGTGTTGCGCAACATCTCGGTGAGGCGCACTTCATTGCTTTTCACGGTGGTGGTAAGTTTATCATGGTCGGCTTTTAACAGCATGAAGCCCATCGTTAGGGTGCCTATTTGTTGCTCGATTGCCTTTCGCGAGTCACGGACCTCCTCCAAAATAATGTCCAGTTTATTTGGGGAGCCTCCATAGCCGTTGACGGTATGCAGTCTGTGGCAGATACATGGGAGGCATCATCCTGCCCACTGTGGTCTGCACCTCCCGATGTAGAAGGGTCAGGTTGTTTCCCTTTCGTGCGACCCATCGCAGGCTGTGCAGTGACCCCAGTGTCCGCAGCAGTGGGCTAAACGAGGGGGGTGGGGGAATAACGGTGATCCCCTGTCTGTTAGGTACTACTTCGGCTCTCCAACCTCCGTAGGCATCAAGGAATGGTATCCAGTATTGCGCAGACATTCTTTCAGCGCTACTGTACCCCCTTACTAGGGGAGAGGGTGGTTGGCTCCTCACCCACGCCACTGCCGAGCCAACACAGTGACAGTCCAGCAATGGCGCCCCCCCCCCTTTGCAGTCTCCCTTCTGGGATTCATGTTCAGATTACTCGTTGCTCCCTATTCGGAAGGCCAGCACAGTCTGTCGCTCCAGACCCTCCGCTGCCCGATCGCAGGAGGAGCATAGACTCTGCCAGCGCCGGGCTTAGGACCGCACCCCGCAATCTCCAAGTGCCAAGGGGGCCTGCGTAGTGATTAAAGAACTCCACCGCTGCCCACACAAGGGAAGTCTCCTCCAGCGACCTGTTTCCTAATTGCCCTCATCAAGCGAGGCAGCATGCAGGGTCCCAGAAGATCAGATCAGGAACCAGGAGTGGAGGTAAGAGGTTCAATTTAGGCGCGCCTTCATCTGGATGGCCAGCGTGCTACCGCCGCCACTTTCCCCAAGGCCACAGCATAGTAAATTGTCAGCCGCAGAGTGACAAAACGCAGTCCATAGGCTCCGACCGCGGCATTCAACTCTGCAGGTGCATCACACTTACCGCCGGTCAGGGACTTGCTGTAGTACGGGTCCCCAGACCCGCGTGGGATTCCGGACTTGGAACAGCCCGCTCCGTCTGGGTCACTGCCTCCATGCTCCGCAGGCCGCAACGAACACTCTCTCTGCTGGCGTAGGCCTCAGCGCAGCAGGCGTAATAGCAGCCGATCGCGCCCAGTGTCATCGGCACGTCTCTGAATGCTGCACGTCGGTACCACCTCCTGGGGTTCGAATGGAAGTATTCCACCCGGGGTACCGCAGTACGTCGGCGCCGCCGTACCCGACCCGGAGGGCCGCAATGTCCGCCCTCAGCTCGCAGAGGCCTCTGTGCCAGCAACGTGGTCCCAGCCGATAGCGTCTGGTGCCCAGAACAGGAGCTCTTTCTCTGACGCCCAGCTCCTCAGCAGCATTAAGTTGTAGGTGGCATGTATAGCGCCCAGGATGGCCCTGCAATGCCGCTGGCATTTGCAGGATCTTAGGCCCGGTCCGGAGCTCGGCTAGAACACGTCCGCTATGTTCGGCAGCCACGCCCACCATATGGAAGAAATGTTCACGATGAATAAATGTTCAAGGGGGCGTGGCTTGGCGCCGATGTAGACGGGAGCGAGTTTCGGAGCTCCGGCCCCGGACTCCCGTAGTTAACACTATCCTGAGCCCCCGGCCCTCGGAAAAGCAGAGTGTTCGGCGACTGCCCACTCCGAGAAGCAGTGGCCGCGAATTGAGGCGGCGATTCACAGTGCTCAGCCGGCAGCGACGGCCGATGAGAGGGTGACGATCCAGAGGAGCGGAATCCAAAATGGCGCCAGTGGTGTGAGGCTGAGATCGCAGCCTGATAACCGGCACGGAGAGACGAGACAGGCGGCAGAAAAGGATCGCTCACGTCGCGGGGAAACATGAGGTGGGGGTAGAGGCTGGCGACCCACCCCCTGTGTGGAGATTCACTTGACTGCGGGCTAGCAGTGGCGTTGTTGGCCTGGAGCATGAGCAAGGTGACGTGTGCAGTGAGTAGCTGCATCCAGCAGCGGCGATGAATGGCGGCGCATGTCCGGCACAATAGGATGGGCACGGAGAACATTGAACGCCCAGCTGTTATCCCCCTAATTGCCCGAGGCCTGGGACGGGAAACGGGCGTGAGGACACGGGAAGAAGTGCCACTGCTTGGGCACAGAAGAGAGCCTGAACTGATCTGCAGCGGAAGGACGTATTAGAGGGGGAAGAGGCATCGTGAGCCGCGTGCGCACAGGCCCGAAGAAAACAGTGCAGCGCAGTAGGAAACAGCCAGTGAGGCCTCACCGATGGATGATATTATTTGGGGTCATCACAGGCCTACGGGGGAAATCGCCTACTAGTGTTGCGGCCTGGAGGGAGTTAGGCTGCAGGGAGAGCACGGCGAGGAGCACATTGGGGAGGCCACGCCTGACCGCGACATTTGGGCTGCGAAGGAGTGTGTAGAGGGGGTGCTGCCCACTCAAGTGATATTCCCTGAGTTGTTTGAGATGCGAGTCATGCGATGCTGGGAACTTTGAAGTGCGCGCTGCAGATCACAGTGAGCGGCCATGTAAGTAGGAGGAAGAGGCCCAGGCGCATGAGAGACCAGTGTGAGGCACCTACAGGGGGCTTCCTTAGTGGAACGAGGGCTGTGAGGACCCCGAGAGCAGTCATGAGTCCCGAAGACGGGAAGACACAACACTCTGAAGGAGAGTAGAACTTTGGCCAGGCAGAGAGCTTACTGTGGGGTAAAGTGGTGACTGGGCAAGGAGGCAAGCCCATACACGCAGACCACTAGTCTGGCTGTTTGTGCAACCCGTGGAAGAGTGGTGCCATGCAGACCATCGGGAGCTTGACCTGAGTGGGGTGGCACGCAAGAGAGGAGCTGCATGTACAACACGGCCTGTTGCGCATAGAGTGCTTGGGTGGACAAAGTGGCCAGGCGAAAGGGACAAAGCGTCGCAACAGCGGGAGGGGGAAGAGTCCAAATGGACGAAGAAGATGAGATCCTAGATTCAGAAAAGGACGCATCCACTTCGAAGCTCACACTGGCAGACATAATGGAAGCCATTACGGCATCTCGGGAAGCGCTCAAAACAAAAATAGACTCCATAGGCACCGATCTCAGTCTCTTGAAGGACGACCACCGCCGGCTGGCAGAAAGGGTCACTGGCACGGAAAAAGTGCTTGCGGACATCCCTACAGAGGTGACAGAGCTAAAGAAATCTCTCACTGAGGTGTCGGCGAAAGTTAAAATTCTGGAGCTGCGCGCAGAAGATAGTGAAGGGAGATCTTGTCGGAATAATTTGCGCATAATAGGGGTGCCTGAGAAGGAGGAAGGGATGATATGGTGCAATACTTGGAGGATTGGATTAAGAAAGAAGTGGCACCTGAGGGACTCTCGCTGTTTTACGCAATTGAAAGGGCGCATAGGGTGCCGGCCAGACCTCCCAGGCCAGGAGTGCCCCCGAGACCAATCATCGCTCGCCTGCTCCATTTTCGAGATAGAGACCATATACTCAAGCAGGCTTGTCAAGCGAAGGACTTGCAAATTGGAAATAGCAGGGTGATGGTGTTTCCGAATTTCACCAGAGAGGTACAGCGGCAAAGATACACACTCCTGGCAGTGAACAACAAGTTACTTACCTTTGGTAACAATATATCTGTAAGAAACATACGTTAGTTCTAGATTCCTTACCTTAGAATTACCCCCATGCGTCAGACTGGATCCGGAAAGTTTTCTTCTCAGCAGTACCTCTGTGCGTCGGAAGGTGGCATCGGTCGGCTCCGCGTTAGTCGTTGGCGTTGTGTCGCCGGGATGACGTCGCGGAAGCTACTTAGATGCCGCCCTCGCGTGCTGACGTCAGTTCTGTACACAACTTTCCGCGCCAGAAACGCAGAGCCATGCAAGACACTGACCACTGGTGCACAAAACTAGGGCCCTGAAAGGATATCCTTAACCCTAGAAATCAGTTCGCAGAACAGGGAGGATGGGTGGGGCGGTAAGAAATCTATAACTAACCTATGTTTCTTTTTTTTTGTCAGTTGTATTTATTTTCCAAAGTGTAACATTACAAACCATATACTTGATTCTTACAATGTCCTTGCTCCTGGTTACAAACAATTTGCTATTGCCGAGAGTATAGTGTTCTAACACCTAGGAGCAAGAAAAACAGAGCGCTAAGAAAGAACAAATAGAAGAGGAAGAAAGAAAAACCCTGAAAAACTTAGACCCACTCCGGCGCAATACGCCTCCCTCCCTCATCCCCCCTCCCCCCCCATCAACAAGAGTTACAAACATTGAATAGATTGTAGTACAGCAAATGACATGTATAGTCCAGAAGAGAGGAGGAAACTCTTGTCAATGCCCGAGCAATTCCTGAACTTTGACGTCCCCTGGGATCGTACCCTTAAAATTGAAACAAATGGAGTGCCCTCGTTTTGGCTGGGCATGCAAACAGGGGGAGACCCTCTAACCTATGTTTCTTACAGATATATCGTTACCGAAAGTAAGTAACTTGTTCATCGGAAAGAAACAGTTAGTTATAGATTCCTTACCTTAGAATAGATACCCCAGCAATACCAACCCCGGAGGTGGGTCTACGAACCAAGTTCACACCAGAAAGTCCTAGAGAACAGAACGGACAAAGAAGCCGTCTCTCAGGACTTGGCTGTCGAGGCAGTAGTGTCTCGTAAACGTGTGCAGTGATTCCCACGTAGCTGCCTGACAGACGTCATTTAGAGGAACTCCTCGTCCCAAAGCAGTAGTGGCTGCGGTCGCCCATGTGGAATGGGCTCGTAGCCCCACTGGAGGCTCCTTCTTTGCTAAGGAGTAGCAGGCTTTGATACACAAAACGACCCATCTGGAGATGGTCAGTTTGTGTACGGCCCGACCTTTCTTGGCACCCACGTAGCCAACAAAGAGCTGGTCATCCACCCGGAACTGTTTTGTGCGATCCAAATAAAAAGAAAGCGCACGTTTTGGGTCCAGACGGTGGAGCCTCTCTTCCTCTTTGGAAGGATGCGGAGGCGGAAAGAAGGTGGGCAAAGTGATGGTTTGACCAATGTGAAAGGAGGTGACAACCTTTGGAAGGAAGGATGGACGAGTCCTGAGGACAACTTTGTCCGGATGCACAGACAGAAAAGGAGGCTTTGATGAAAGCGCCTGGAGCTCACTCACTGTTCTGGCAGATGTGATGGGCACCAGGAATGCAGTCTTAAGAGTTAAAAGCCTCAGAGGACAGTTGTGAAGCGGCTCAAAGGGAGCGCACATTAAATAGGTTAAGACCAGATTCAAGTCCCACTGAGGCATAACTAAGGGAATAGGAGGAAAGAGATGCGTTATGCCTTTTAAGAAACGGTTTACAACCGGGGACATGAAGAGAGATGGCTGATCAGGAAGCCGAAGAAAGGCAGAAATGGCCGAAACATAGCCCTGCTGGGCCAAAGAGAGAAGGAACAAGAGAACCTCAGGAAGAGGGGAAGAAAGGGGATCCACAGCCTTTGCTGTGCACCATCCCACAAATTTGTTCCACCGGCAGGCGTATACCGTCTTAGTGGAGGGACGCCTGGCTGCCAAGATTACATCACAAACTTCGGTAGGCAAGTCAAATGACGTCAACTGCCGCCGCTCAATCTCCCCGCAAGGAGGTGGAAGCTGGACAGGTTCGGGTGGAGGACCGTCCCCTGCTGCAGCGACAGAAGATCCTCCCGAAGAGGCAGTCGGATCGGAGGATCGATGGCCATGTTGAGCAGCTCGGGATACCAGACTCTTCGTGCTCAATCCGGAGCCACAAAAATGACTTGGGCCCGGTCGCACTTGATCTTCAGCACTCTGGGCAGAAGTGGTATAGACGGAAAGGCGTACAACAGACCGCAACTCCACTCGCGACGAAAAGCGTTGCCTAGCGAGTGCCACCTTGGAAATTCCAACACGCAGAATCGTTGACATTGCGCGTTCTCTTCGGTGGCGAATAGATCTAACCAAGGCTCTCCCCACTGTTGAAAGAGACCTTGCACCACCTCCGAGTGAAGACACCATTCGTGATCCACCATGCACCTGCGGCTGAGTTCGTCCGCCCTGGCGTTCAGGGAACCTGACAGGTGTTGAACCACCAGGGCAATGACCTGATGTTCCAGCCATGTCCAGAGGCGAAGGGCCTCCTGACATAGGGTCCACGACCCCACCCCGCCCTGTTTGTTGCAGTACCACATGGCGGTGGTGTTTTCCATGAACACCTGCACTACACTTCCCCGGACAGAGGGAACGAATGCTTTTAGTGCAAGACGGATCGCCCGAAGCTCCAGAAGGTTGATGTGGAGCTCGGACTCCGCAGGAGACCAGCGGCCTCTGATCTCTGCCTCTCCCATGTGGCCGCCCCATCCCAGAAGGGAGGCGTCCTTCACCACTGTGTGCTCTGGTTGGGGAAGGGAGAGGGATCTGCCGTTGACCCAATCCTGGTTCGTGAGCCACCACTGCAGTTGACGTGCAGTGCCCTCCGAGATCTGGAGGCAATCGGACAGATTCCCCTGATGCTGCGCCCACTGGAACTTCAGGTCCCACTGCAGAGCCCGCAAATGCCACCTGGCATGATCGATCAGCAGGATGCAAGAGGCCATGAGGCCCAGCAGCCTCAGGGTCATCCTGACCGAAACCCGGGATAAGGGCTGAAAGATCGGAATCATAGCCCGAATATCCCGGGCTCGCTGCTCGGGAGGATAGACACGAAACTGCGTCATGTCCACAACCGCTCCGATGAAAAGGAGCTTCTGAGAGAGGATCAGGTGTGACTTCGGCACATTTATGGAAAACCCCAGCGAATGCAGGAGGTCGGCCGTAGTCTGGAGGTGGGAGACGACAGTCTGGGGCGAGCCCGCCTTCAACAGCCAGTCGTCGAGATAGGGGAAGACTGGAACCCCTGATCTGCGCAGATGAGCTGAAACCACCGCCATCAGTTTCATGAACACCCGAGGGGCGCTGGTAAGGCCAAAGGGGAGCACGGTAAACTGAAAATGCTCGTGGCCTACCATGAACCGCAGGTAACGCCGGTGGGCCAGCAAGATGGGGATGTGGCAATAAGTGTCCTGCAAGTCCAACGCTACCATCCAGTCTCCAGGGTCGAGGGAAGACAAGACCTGAGCGAGCGTCAACATCTTGAACTTCTCCTTCCGGAGGAAGCGGTTGACGTTCCTGAGATCCAAGATAGGACGCAGGCCCTTGTCCTTCTTGGGCACCAGAAAGTAGTGGGAGTAACAACCACGACCTACTTCTGGGACAGGAACGCGCTCGATGGCTCCCTTGGCCAAGAGAGCCGTGACTTCCTGTTGGAGAAGGCCCAGGTGATCCTCCGACATATGGTGGTATTGGGGTGGCATGGCTGGAGGGGTAGCCTCGAAGGGGAGGGAGTAGCCCCTTCGGACTATCTGCAACACCCACCTGTCCGACGTGATGGTGCACCAGTGGGGTAAGTGATGGCGGATCCTGCCGCCCACTGGCGTTTGATGGGCCTGAAAAGTCAGGCTTGGAGGCTGCTGCAGAGGGGGGGTTCGTGGACTGGCCCGCCGGCCCCCTGAACCACGGCGGTGGTTCCCACGTCTCCGGCCGCGCGAAGATTGGGAAATTTGCTGCGGCCTGTGGCTCTGGGCGGGACGTAGTGGGGCACCCCTTCCGTAGCCACGAAAGGGGCGAAAAGCAGACTGCGCCAGGCGACGGGAGAGGCCCAAGGACTTGGCCGTAGCTCGTGAGTCCTTGAAGCGCTCTAGAGCGTTGTCCGCTTTGTCGCCAAAAAGGCGACGGCCATCAAAAGGCATGTCCATGAGGGTATTCTGGACATCCCCAGAAAAGCCAGTCTATCTCATCCAGGCGTAGCGTCGAAGGGCTACTGACGTGGAAATCGTCCTGCCCAGAGAGTCGGCGGTATCCAGCCCACAACGGATGGTAAACTTCGCCGCATCCCTCACGGGGGCAATAGCCTGGGAGAGCACTGTCCGGCCTCCTCCAGACACTGAAGCAGCACCTGCGCAACCGTGCCACACACAGAGTGGGAATAGCGGCCCAATAGACATGCAGTGTTTACCGACCGCAGTCCCAAGCTGGCGGAAGAGAAAATCTTCTTTCCAAGATGATCCAGCTTCTTGGATTCCCTCTCCGGTGGAGCGGTAGGGAATGCGCTCTTGGAAGTGGAGGCTTGGACCACCAAGCTCTCGGGGGCGGGGTGTTGGGAGAGGAAAGTGGGGTCGCCCGGAGCCAGACGGTGGCGTCGGGCAATCATCCTGTCCACGGGAGCCCCTGTTTTGGGCCTGGACCAGGTGCCCAAAAGGACGTCGTTAAGGGCCTCATTAAACGGCAGCAGGGGCTCCGAAGAGCTCGCAGCCGGCTGAAGCACCTCTGTCAGGAGGTTAGTCCTGACCGCCACCGTAGGAAGCTCGAGGTTGAGAGCCTCGACCGCCCTACGCAACACCACTGCGTATGACGCTCCCTCCTCCGTAGCCACGGTAGGAGGAGACAACATGCCAAGGTCAGGGGAGGTGTCTAGACCACTGGCATCCCCCAGTTCCTCTCTCCAGTCCTGCTCAGATTCTAGCTGATCAGTCAGAGGGTCACCTGACCCCTCCCAGTCCTCCTCCTCATCCTCTGGGTGCCAATCTGGCCGAAAAGGGACCCCAGGAGTGAACAGGGGCACAAAAACCCCACTCGGCGCCGGATCTGGCGTCGGGCGACGCCGGTCCGGCTCAGGGTCCACATCAGGATGGAGGCCGGGGACGACGCCGGCCGGGGGCACGACCGGCGTCGGCTGCGGTAGCTGTGCCGGAGGAAGCAGCGCCGGTGGAGGTGTAATAAGGTCAACCGTCGCCGATCCGGATCCAGGCCTGGATCCAAGGGGGGCCTGCGGCGACGGAGCCGTCGGCGTTGAAGGCCTAGGCCCCCCCAACCGAGTCCGCGGGGCCCGAAGGCGCGCCGGCAGGTTCGGGCTGCCCAAAGATGGCGTGCATCACCTCGTAAAATTTACGAAGCTGGGCAGGAGTCGCTCCGGGTCCCGGGCAGGGAGGGAAGCCCGGAGTCAACTCTTCGGGCTCCGCGCGAGGAGCCGCGGGAGAGGGGCACGCCCGCATCCCTCGTCGCGTCAGCCGACCGACAGGGAGAAGTCGAAGAGCGACGATGATCCTTCGACTTCTTCTTGTGCTTCGACTTACCTGACCCCGAGTGCGAAGACTTAGAAGACTTGGGAGAGTGATGATGGCTCCGCGACCGGTCCCTCGACTTCCCTCGCGACCTCGAACGGCGCGGAGCCGACTGCCGGCGCTCAAGAAGCTTTCGGGACCGCTCCTGCAAAGCCTTCGGAGCTATGGACCGGCAGTCGGAGCACAACTTGGGGTCGTGGCCGCGCTCCAGGCAAAAGAGGCACACGCGGTGTGGATCTGTAACTGACATCAGTCGGGTACAGGAACCGCAAGCATTGAAGCCGGGCATCCCTACGTGCACCAGGAGTCGTTGGGACTCAAAAAGACGTCGACAAAAGTCGCTCAAAAAGTTCAGTTAAAAAGTGACTGGAGGTACTGCTCTCTCCGGATCTGCGCTGGCTGGCGCGGAAAAAGAAAGAACTGACGTCAGCGCGCGAGGGAGGCATCTAAGTAGCTACCGTGACGTCATCCCGGCGACACGACGCCAACGACGAACTCGGAGCCGACCGACGCCGCCTTCCGACTCGCAGAGGTACTGCTGACGAAAAAACTTTCTGGATCCAGTCTGACGCCTGGGGGTAATTCCAAGGTAAGGAATCTATAACTAACGGTTTCTTTCAGATGAGAAAACTACGGCAAATGCAGCTTTCATATGCAATGCTATTCCCTGCCAGGCTACGAGTTGTTGGGCCTAAGGGAGTGCAATTCTTTCTAACGCCGCAGGAGGCCTGGGATTGGCTGGAAACTATCACTGGAAAGAAGTCGGGAGGTAGTTCTAGCCCTAGATCAACGAGGAGCAACAGAGGATGGCCGGTCAGAAAGTTCTCCAATTCTGAGCGCGACAGAAGACTCGGAAACGGAAATGCCTGTTGTGACACCCCACACCGCGGATGAGCTGGGTTGATCTGGGGGATCCGGAACTTTGAGACTACAACTCTGGGCGAACTATATCCTTTTGGAAAACAATTTACTGTGCAAAATGTGGAGGAGGGGGGGCAGTGGTTGATACCTTTGGAGTCTTACAGATGAGGAGTTGAGGGGGACCGACAGATTTTGCATGGAGGGAGATCCGGGCCGAGGGGTTTCCGAGGCTGGGCGACAGCCACTACACCCACATAATCAACACAGTTAGCAGAGTTTGGATGGGAGGGGGGTTACTTCTACCTGTCCTGGGGAAGGGGAGTTTGGTAGTTCAGTTATTTTGGGGGTGTGCAATGGGGACCGGGCGTGTCTGGGGTATGCATGTTATTAAGACTGGTACAATGGCTCTTCAATGGGACCCACCATAGATTATAAATTTATCTCCTGGAATGTGCTCAGGTTGCACTCTGTGACAAAGCGGCATAAAATACATGCATTCCTGGTGCGCAGAGGGGTGGAAATTGCATTATTGCAAGAGACGCATATTAATGCAAAAGAAGGGGCTGCTTTAAAGCACAGATGGCGAGGGCAATTATTTTATACGAATTACTCAGCATTTGCCAGAGGAGTACTGATTTGGGTGAGAGCAGGGATCCACTTCCAATGCACCAGGGAATTCGTTGACCCGAACCGGAGGTATGTGGTAGTCCTGGGTAAGTTGGATCTAACGATTGGGAGTATATATGCCCCAAACATAGAGCAAGCTTCATTCTTGGCAAATATCTCTAGGTCACTAGCGCATGCACTGACGGGGTCGGTACTCCTGGGGGGAGACTACAATAGTGTTGAAGATGTCGGGCTTGACAGATCTCACCCTCCCCTACACAACTCACCTGCTCACAGGATGGCAAGGGCAAGACGAGATTGGCAACAGCAATGGGGATTAATAGACTCTTGGAGGACACACCACTCCGGGGAACGAGACTATTCGTTCTTCTCCCCTATGCATGACCTACATGTCAGATTAGATGCTATTCTGTGCACCTCTGATGTGCACGGGCATATACAGAGTAGCGAATACTTAGCACGCACGGTCTTGGACCACAACCCTTTGCTGGTCTGCCTTAGCTGGTCCAGGATTAGAACAAATATCCCCACATGGCGCCTTAAACCAGAGGCATTGGAGGATCAGGTGTACCAAATTGAGATCCGCACAGCCATAGAACAATACTTTGCAGAGAACGAAGGAACGGCCTCCAATATTATGACAGAGTGGGAGGCGTTCAAGGTGGTGCTTAGGGGGCGATGTATCTCTAGGAGTGGGAAAGACTCTTCTACGGGAGACATTGGATGCAGAGCAGAGGTTGCGACAGGTACAGCATGACAGGCCTGGGAATGCAGAAAAACAGAGGGACATATTGGAGACCAGGGAGGAGGTAGCGGGACACATAGAAAGACTCTGTTGCTTTGATTACAAGAACTATATGACAAGGGATCATGTGGAAAGGGATAAACCTGGGGCTCTGTTGGCCTGGCTGGCCAAGAGAGGATCTGTTATTCTGGAACTGAGAGATGACCGGGGAAGGACTTTATACCGCCAGCAAGATATCAATCAGCATTTCTGTGACTATTATACCGCACTATATAAAAGTAAAGCTTCCCCTACAGCCGCAGAACTTGATGAATATATAGAAAGTGTTGAGTTGCCAACAATCGGTGTAGAAGAGGGAGAAGCCTTGGGGTGGGAGATAGACCTGCACAAGGTACGGGCGCTGTTAAGGCCATGGCTAGAAATAAGACAGCAGGTATTGACGGGTTCCCTATAGAATTTTATGCTACATACATAGACTTGCTGGGCCCCCGACTGGTAGTGCTATATAACCAAGCAAAACAGGAGGGGAAATTGCCGGGGAACACTAGGGAGGCCTTGATTGTCCCATTGCTGAAGCCAGGAAAGCAGGCGCATGACAAGACTGCATATAGGCCACTGTCAACGCTCAACCTTGACTATAAGATCTTGAGCAGGATACTGGCCACACGGCTCTTACCACACATGACAAGTCTCATACATTGGGACCAGGCTGGGTTTATACCAGCAAGGAATACAGCAGTGAATGTGAGGAGACTATTAAGAGTGTTGGGAGCTGACTCCTATTGCAAGGAAGAGGGGACTATTTTGACAATAGACATCGAAAAGGCGTTCGATAGTCTCGAATGGGCGTACCTATTCAGAGTGATGCGCGCTTTCGGATTAGGGCAGGGATTTGGGGCATGGACAGCCCTATTATATAGAGACTCAACAGCCCGGGTTAGGACAGGAAAGATTATCTCAAAGGGATATGAGGTAGAGAGAGGGACATGGCAGGGATGCCAGTTATCGCCTCTGTTATTTGCGATAGCCATGGAGCAGCCGCTAAAGCCAGATCTGGGAATTGGTACTGCGGACTGGAAGTAGAGGGACATATTCATCATATAGCTTTGTACGCCGACGATTTGATTCTGTTTTTAAGAAATATGGAAACAGAATTGGAGGGCGGTAAAAGTCTATTGTTAGAGCTGGAAAGTGTAGCGGGCCTCAAGATGAATTGGAGAAAGTCAAGTTTGTGCCCTACTATGCAGGGGCAGGAGAAACCTCAGACGGTGGAGGGGATTGAATGGGAAGGGAGATGCATCCCATATCTATGGGTACAAATATACCATGATAAAACGGATCTCCTGGAGGGCAACGTGGGGAAGATTATACAGGGAACGAAAGCCAATTTCGAATTCTGGGGAACCCTCCCCCTTTCGGTGGCGGGCAGGACGTCCTTGCTAAAGATGGTGACTCTTCCGAAACTCCTGTACATCTTTGGGGTTCTGCCAAAATGGATCCCAGCGGATCGGTTCAAACAGCTCCGGACAATGGTGATGGGATTCCTGTGGGGAGCAGGAAGGAGGAGAGTGGCTTTGGCGACCTTAATGAGGCCCAAGACGGAGGGGGGACTGGCGGTGCCGGATTTTGAATACTATTATATTGCAGCTCAACTGCAATAGCTGACGAAATGGGTGTCCAGCCAACTTCGGGGAACAGTACAGGAGGGCGATGGATGCCCCGCTCCGGACCTCCTTCCCAGAATAGTGTTGAAACTACCTGTATCAGAGAGAAATGAATGCGGAAGCGCATGTGGCCCACAAATGTTGGGTCAGAAGGTCGCAGTGGACTAAAGTGAGACGCCCTAATGCACCTGAGATACCATTAAACTATTGTATGGCATTGCCTCAAAGGGCGGACTGGAGGAAGCTAGGAATATGGGAGGAGGCTGGAGTACTCACCATAGGGCAATTGTATCAGGATGGCATGTTATTACCCTTTGAAGAATTTAGTGAGCAAAATGGGATACCGGGGGTGACTTCCTGCTTCATGCGGCCTTAACTGCAGCCATACGTAAGCATTGGGGAGTAGGCCTTACTGAACCTGGCAAAGTAGGAGCGGAGTTCCTCCATATGTTCTGGAGTTGCCCGGAAATATAGAATTACTGGCGGGAGGTGACAGAAATTTTAGCGGAAATTACTGAAAAAGAAGTGAATATAACAGCAGGATATTGCTTACTACACAGATTTCCACATACTTCCAAGAATAAGGTCACCAGCAAATTTCAGGATTTAGGCTTAGTATTAGCAAAACGAGATATCACGAGTCACTGGAAAGCGAGGGGTGGGGGGTCCCAGCATATGCAGGTCGAGAAGAGAATTTGAGCGTTGGGCAGGCTGTGAAGGAACGGTTCGCTTGCGGGACGCGAAGCGTAATGGGAGCGAGAAGACATTAGACGCAGCCAGGGTGTGGGAGGCTTTGACGTTGCAGTTAAAGCAGCTCAATGACATTTCAGAAGAGTGAGACCGAGGATGGCCGGGGGTGAATGGTTGATTCCATGTATTGAGATGCATGCGTGGAGATGTGAGAGAAATGAGGAGTGTGCCCCCAGCAGCAGCATTAACCGGAACTGCAGAGGCCAAGAGGATTAGATAGAAATTTCTGGAAGATGTCCCGGAGAGGGACGCAAGTGCTTAATAACTCAAGACACGCCTGGGGGGAGGGGGGCGGGGTAGAGGGGGGTGGGAGTTACTGTTTGGAGGGGGGTTGAATTATCTGTTTCACTTGTCGGCATGTGCTTAGCAAACACCTACTACTGAAGCTCCTGAGGATATGGAGTCAGGATATGGACATTAACATAATACTCTCAAATCGCATATATGTCAGAGGTGTACTTCAGCTGGCTTGTCGAGTGGAGCAAGCGCCTGTATTGTATGATGCCTTGTCTTTCAAATGACCAATAAAGTTTGTTTACAAAAAAATGAATGTTCAAATGAATTAAAATTGGATGAAATTGATTACACTGGTTTCCGTATGATGGTTGACTCATCGTGGTTTCTACGGTTGCTGCATCCAGTTTCTGGTGCATGCTCAAGCACCAGTTTTTGAATTGCATAGTGTGAGGTTGTTCACATTGGTTTGACCACATTTTCCTTTAGCAACTAAAGTGAAACAGTACAGCGACCCTGCAATCTACATTTGTCACTCGAGACCCAACCAATGGAATTAAAAAAGCCTACATACATCACACACATCTAGTTGGAAAATGGCAAGATACCAGCCATTTACATGTGTTCACACACTCAATATTGAGAGAAACCTTTTTAGGAGGTTACATACCTGTTACACTCGAATATAAACTACTTTATGAAATGCATGACCATTTTACAGGAGCAACCATGCAACATGGCATTTTACATGGCAAATAAATAAACAAAAACTTGCTGTAAAGTGATAGGGTAAACAGGTTAAGCTAGATAACTCTCCTTCATACTCACTATAACTGGGTCTTTCTCCAAAAACAACCTCATTAGGAGGGTAAGTTCTTCCGAGCACGTTCTTGAACTCATGAACGATACCAGAAGGTCAGTCAAAAGGTGCTGGCACTCTAAAAAGATAAACACTACATCTTATTTTAATGTTAAACACGAAATAGCATTTAGATTAAATACTCAAAAAGATACTTATCTGTAATCCTAGAACTCTTATACAAGCATTGGTATTCAGTTATTGTATAAAGAATATTTAAAGCTATGTACACGATAAAGGAAACACTTGCCAACCTTTTTGTCCCAGTCTTTTTTAATTTAACAAACTCTGTACAGATTTTTAAAAAAAAAAGCAAATTGGAGTAAAAGAACGAGTTACTTACCTTCGGTAACGATGTATCTGGTAGAGAGACAGTCTAGCCGCAGATTCCTTAACTTAGAATATCCCCAGGCATCAGACTGGATCCGGAGAATTTTTTGCAGCAGCACCTCTGCGCGCCGGGTGCGGCGCCGCATGGCTCCGCCCTGACGTCGTCCACGGACATGATGTCAGCGGAGCCATATAAGTCCCTCCCGGCGCGCTGACGTCAGTTTTCTTCGGAGAAACTTTTCCACGCCACAACGCGGAGCCACCACCAAAAACTGTGAGAGTATGGGAACAGTGTGCGAAAAAGATGAAAAATCAGAAAGAATCGAATGGTGAGAAGCATCACTATAAATGACAGTGACAAGCACTGTATACTGAAAGTAATTGAAGGGAAAGAGCAGAGCACCGCTCTGAGAAACAGCCCTGCAAAAGCGAAGGCTATGCCCTCCCCCGAGGCAAAACGACATATGAAAAGAATGTCAAGGCAGGCGACAGGAAGCCTGCAATCTCAAGACCTATCCGGGAAGGGCAACAAGACCGGAACCACATAAGTAATGACGATGTACCACAGGTCGGCAACACCAGGAATGCCGTATCCCCTGTAAGAGATCCATGGACTGAAGCACAGTCAAATAGACCCCAAACCAATTGACTGTAGTGGGGTCAAGAGACAAGAGACCCCAAAGCAATTTAGAAGGTGGGAGGGAGGGAAGAAGAACATTAGTAGGCCCCACACTGGATGAACCAGGGTGTAGGGATGTAGAAGGATACATGAACCCACAGCCCAATCACGAGAATGGGTGGAGGAGAACAAGTAAAACAGAATGAATCATCCTACCGAGGAGGGAGGTGAAAGACGCCACCCCGCAGGAAGACAAAAGCCACCCGGAAGGAGGAGAGTGCATAAAACCCAACCTGAAAAGGTCCTCGCAGAGCGGGGAGGATGGGCGGGCGTTAAGGAATCTGCGGCTAGACTGTGTCTCTACCAGATACATCGTTACCGAAGGTAAGTAACTCGTTCATCTGCTAGAGATATCTAGCCGCAGATTCCTTAACTTAGAATAGATACCAAAGCCATACCCCATAGGAGGCGGGTCTGCGACTGAACCCCACCAGCGTCCCAAGAGAACCCAGTCGTCAACAAGTTGACGAAACACAGTGGGGGCAGCAATGCCAGCGTGGCCAACACCAGACCAGTAAGCTCTGTAAGGAGCGGAAAACAATGGGAGGCAAAGGCATCAGAAGCCGCCCAGGGACGGCATGAAAACCCTCTCGTTTGTACAGGGTTTGAAAAGGAGCACAGAACCAGAATGTGAGTGCGGAATGTGAGAGTCCATAACTTCCGCAAAAGAAGGTGAACTGATCATAGGAGCCGATGGATCCGCAAGATCCGATGGATCTGCAAGACACAAAGCCCCAGAGAGAGGACAAGACGGTATGACCGAGTCAGAGCATACAGGTCGAGCATGCACAACAGTGGAAGAAGCACTGTTGCAAGCGTACCAGCTACGAAAGTTGGACAGCAGTGGTAGGATTCTGACCATGACCAGAAAGAGCCTGTGTTACCAGAGACACAAGACCTGCTATTGCGCAATCGCCCCTTCACAAAAAGACATGTGAAAGGCGGACATCAACAAGCAGAATGACATATAACCATGACTACAAGAAGAGACATGCATGCGGGGGACAGAAGTACACATGGGCAGACCGTGTGTACCGCTAGAACCACACTACATAAAAGGAAATGCCCAATGGAACGCAGCAAGAACAGCCCAGATGCGAAAGATGCATCACCAGGTAGTCAACCGGCGAAAGGGATCCGGCAAGCTGGACACACACAGAAGGCTTGCTCCCAAGAGAAGGCCGAGAGCAAGACCACGGACACCGCAGCAAGGAAACCCTAGAATGCGTGACCCTTGGTGGTGTGTAGAGCGCCGGACAGAATATACATCCAGAAAGGCACAGCCATGAAGGATGCGTTTCATAAAAGAATCCAAGAGCGCACCATAGGTACCACCAGCTATGTTGCAGCAGAACCGGACAGAGCAATGTCCAGATCCGTAAGCGACATCAGCCACCCGGCAGGGAGGAGCCACAGTCCCCTGCGACACAGACCGGGAGACTGAGCAGTGCAAGAAAGAGTCAGTACTAAACGTACATAGAGTAACAGGAAATTGGAAAGAGATGTACATACAAGACAATCCTGTTGAGAACACTTCCACAGAGAGCAGCAGCAGCAGCCCGAAGTAGAAGTGTGACAAACTCCTGCGTGGAAAGCAGCAGGGGAAGAGGAAACTCTTGCTTGGGAAGTGCCCAGGAAAGTAGGGCACAAGGCAATGTACAGTATTGGCGGACGAGGAGAGGATGCCACTGTCCATAGACAAAGTCTAGACAGGTCTGAACTACGAGAAAGTACTATCCATCCCAGAGAGAGGAGAGTAGAAACCAGCATTGCAAAAGCGTAAGGTAAGCGTAAGCCCCCCGTGACAGGGAACATACTAGGGAGCATCCACCTGACACACATAGAACACGTGCCGCGTCCGCCCTGAGGTCGTCCATGGGCAGGACGAACTGTGCCGGAATGGAACAGAACAAGGTGGTCCAAGGGACAATGGCTGACAATAAGGGCAGCCAGCATAGACAAGGATGGCGAAGCTGAAATGACACTCCTGGAAGAAGCAGGCGAGGCAGAACAACGAGAAAGTGAGCACCTACAGATGCAGGGGAGTGCTACGGACCAACCGCAGACCCCAACGGATAGGCAATAGAGCGATGCCAACCTGTGGGCCGCAAGAAGGAAAAGGGAAGGGTCCACAACAACAGTAAGAGACCACAGTCTGAACCGTAGGACAACCCCTTTGAAGAAGACTCCACAGAAGCCTAACAAGCCTTCTGTGAAAGGAAGACAGCTATACAATAGCCAATGAATACCCCACATAGGGTAAGCCTCAAACCCCAGCTAGGGGCACCTCTTGAGCACAATCTCAGACAGAGTCAAAAGAAAGCAGAATCAGCTGACCAGCTGCACTAAATAGAGCAAAAACGGCAGGAAGGCGTACAGGCCGTCTGGGTATTATGTCATGAACCCAGGGCCCAGAACAAGCTGAGACAACACTGCACCGGAAAATAAAAATCCACAAAAGGACTAGAAAACACAAAGTCATGGGAGCCCAGACATGAGGCGGTTGACTGCTGAGTCCGCATGACTGTCAAAAAGGGACACGCTATCAAATGGCAAATCCCGAAGACTCTCCTGAACATTGTCAGGGAAACTGCCATCGCGCAGCAAGGCATGGCGACGCAGAGCAACGGACTGGCCATCGCCCGACCCACAGAGTCAGTGGTGTCCATAGCCGACCGAATGGTAAATTGTGCCATTTCTCGGCCATCATGAAGGAGACGATCCAGGTCAGCACGGGGCCCTTCTGGAAGAGAGGGCAGAAGACGCTCGACCGAGTCCCAAAGGGCAAAAGTAGCCCGTGCAAACACGCAAGACGTGTTCAGAGCACGGATGCCCGAACTAGTGGACGCAAAAATTTGGCGGCCACATGTCGCCAAACAACGAGTCTCCCTAGTGAGAGGTAGCAACGGGAGAGGAGAGTAAGGCTGCGAGGCGAAAGCCGCCTGGACCACCCGGCCGTGAGCCCTAGGATGAAGGGACAAACAGACAGGGTCATCTGGAGACGGGCGATGCCGACATGCAATGGCCCAATCCACAGGGTCTCCCGAGGACGACCGTGCCCACGTGCCAAGCAGGGTGTCAAAGAACGACCCGCCAAAAGGCAGCAAGGACTCCACCTCCACAGCATCCTGGTGGAGGAGAGCCAATAATGGATCATAAGGCAAGGAGACTGAGGGGGGTTGCAGGTGTAAAATAGCTGTAGCCCTGCAAACAGCCCTCTCAAATGCCGCACTAGCCTCTGTAGCCATTCTAGGTGGCGATAACAAACCATCTGTAGGGGACGGTTGAAGACTAACACGTCCCCCAGAAAGGAGAGACGCCGCAGCCGGAGGCCGAGCAAGGGCCACTGGCCAGGGGACAGCAGAGCTGGAGAGCGTGGAAACAACCCTTGGTGCTCCGGGTCCTCATCCTCTTCGAACAGAGGAACAACAGGGACCGGCGCCGGCAGACGTCGAGACGGCGTCGTATTGACGTCGACAATCACCAAGGGTGACTTGGCCTGGCGTCGGACTGGCGTCGACTCGCCCTCTACTGAGGCCTTCGGGGAGGAAGGATGTCGACAAGGAGTCGAGCTCCGTGCTGCAGCCGCATCCGACGTCGGCGCAGGGAGCCCCAAAGGGCTATGCCGAGACGGGGCAGAAGGGCTCGACGTCTGACTGGGATGGCCCTCCGGGCCGTGTCCCGACGTCGCAGCGACTCCGGAACCGGAGTCAAGGAACTCAGCTGGCGCCGAGGGCGAACCCGCCGGCGAGGACCCGACCTGAGTCCCTATCCCCTCTGTGGGGCCCGAGGGCGTGCCAGGGAGAGGGGGTGACCCAAAGATGGAGTGAAGAGCCTTGGAATAGGCTTCCATCTGGGCCCGAGTCGCCCCAACACCCAGAAAGGGCGGGTATAAGGGAACTGACTCCTGGGCGCCCGCGCCCGGTAAGAACCGGGAGCAGCGGGCCCAGTCGTCACGTTTATGTGAGGTCGACGACCTCCGTGACTTGTGCTTGTGCTTACCTGCGGCAGGCGAACGAGGTCTGCAGGAACGGCTCCGTGACCGGACCCGAACAGGAGCCCCAGCTCGAGATCGGCGGCGCGAAGGCTCCGAGCGGGACATCCGGGCGGTCAACAACTTCATCCGGCGCTCTCGCAGGGACTTTGGCTTCATCTGCCGGCAGGCGTCGCATTCCTCGGAGTCGTGGTGCTCTCCTAGGCACCACATGCAGATGGCGTGCGGATCAGTCGCTGACATCTGCGGCGTACAGGTCTCACACGCCTTGAAACCCGAAGGCATGGCACACTGTTCCCTGACGCCGAAGGCGTCGAGAAGGCCTGAAACAACAGGCCTGAGGAACCGCTTACTCCTGGATCCGCGTTGGGACGCGGAAAAGAAGGAAACGGACGTCAGCGCGCCGGGAGGGACTTTTATGGCTCCGCTGACGTCTTGTCCGTGGAAGACGTCAGGGCGGAGCCATGGGGCGCCGCCCTCCGGCGCGCAGAGGTGCTGCTGCAAAAAATTCTCCGGATCCAGCCTGACGCCTGGGGATATTCCAAGTTAAGGAATCTGTGGCTAGATGTCTCTATCAGATACCATTTTACTTCTATCCTTCGTAAAGTTAAAAAAAAGTAGGGGCAACACAGATAAATGAACACCTCACTAAAATAGAAAGTTTCACAATCAATTTAAAAGATCACGCTGATGCAGAATCCCACCATTCAATTCAGTTACAAGGTTGAATTCGAATTGAATTGAGGCAAAATAAAGGGAAAGGAGACTGAGCTAAAATGTGAGGGGGAGAAAAGAAATAGAAGTAATAGTTCTTGATTTGTACATGCGCTCATGATTAGCTTTCTGCATGCTGTGTTTGAAGGGATGTAAAATCTGTTGAATTACTTTGCAGGTCCTTTAGGCCACACTCCTCCATCATAGTCCTTGATATGGTAGGCTCTTGCTTCCGTCTACCCGGCTAAGTTGTTATAGTTCTCCAAACACAGATCATTCCACTTCATCTTAGAGATGCCTAATGCCCAGGTATTGTTCAGTAATAGATAGTATGCTTCAATCCAATTTTCAACTTGATTAACAAATAATGGTCATGCGTCTCACAGGCCATCCAGAAGGATGTTGGGGAACACGAAAGAAAAGAGTTATCAGACCTCATTCGGAGGGCAACAAGGTGGCTATGGTTATTTGCTGCTGGTGTCCTGGGGTCAATCCTACTCTACCTTTGCAAGCTTGGCCAAGTACAACCCTTCCCGCACTTCACAGTCAAACTCCCAGCAGTTGAAGCTGTGGCACCTTCAGAGCGAATCTCTCTTGGAAGGGTTGTCAGGGCGGTTGATAACTCTGGGCTGGTCAGGCCTCTATACTTTGGTGGTGACGTGGCTCTCTTCAGCAGTGGCAGCACCATTCTCTCAAATCTGAGGAAAGCTGCCAGGTGATACGGAATTACACAATCTGGTACAATTTTGGTACTGCTCACTCAGGAAATGTGCAGAGAGACTGGGGGAACCTGTTTGCAGCATTTGTCCTCCCGGATAGCTCTTATGGGTAGTCGGCTTTCTCTGGGGCTAGTTATGGTCGGGGCATTCTTAGCTTCTCCTCCTGGACTACTATTCTCTTGCTGGGCGAAGCATACACCTTTCTCTCTCAGAAGGCGGTGAGAATTCCAGGCTCTTTGGGCAGACCCTTAGCTCCTCCAGCTGAAAGTGTTGACTTCAGGTCATGTACCCTAACCACTAGGAGACTGGCTGTCAGGCAAACACCAGACCTGGTCGCAAAGCAGCTATTCCAGTAGTCTGTGGAACACTCCCTTCCTTAGCCAAGATGAACTTGGGAAATTTTCCAGACAGGGTAGTTTGTATTCACTATCCAAGGCTTCAGAACATTCTTGGTTAATTCTTTTTCAAATGTCATTTTTAGCCTGCTAGTCAGACAAAGCCTTTGTGCAAAGAGACAGCACTCATAGTCAATAGCAATGGGGGTGGCTCCAAGCAGGGGTATAACTTTAAAAAAAAAAAAAAAAAGGGGGGTCAACAAAGTGCAACTTTTCTGCACTTTACCGTCATCAGCCTTCCTGAAGGAGTAATCAGAGACAGACAAAAGGGCATGCCCTGCCAAGAACGCTCCTCATCAAGTTACTGCTGTCCCACCATTCACCCTTAACTTCGATCATATGGCAGTGCTCACGAAGAACTAATCAGCAGTCCTTTGCTAATGAGTACATTTCTAAGGGTAGCACTCTCTCCATCCTCCTCATTTCAGAGTTTGAGTCCCTTCCCTCCAGCCACAAGAATGCAGGAAATACACTTCCAGTACCTTGGAGTATCTATCCTCATCCTTCATCTTGTGCCATGCTTACCAGGGGCTTCCACAGTGGATCCCACAGGTTTCGGTACTCAGACTCACAACATACAGAGTTCGACTACCCTACATGTGACACACACAACGTACATACACATACTGGACATGCACACAAGATGTCCGTGCACGGTTTTGTGTTTCTTATCACAGAGGAACCTTGCACAAGTGGGGCCAGAAGAATGCACTCACATGGACAAAGGAAAAAGGTCTAGTCACTCTATAAATTCAAAACAAGGTACCCTGCCGCCACCACTTTATGGGACACACCCAAGACATTGGTAGCAATGCACTGCAAACAATAAAGGCACAAGTGATACTCGCCTTCAGGTGACAGGAAAGGTCCTGGACCTCCCACTGTCAGGGAAAGGCCTAGGCTTCAGTGCGCACACTAGATGAGCCCTGAGGAAGGGCGCTGGAAGGAACCTGTTGTTGAAGCTTGGCGGCCAGAGGGACCAGGAGAAACCGAACGTAGAAAGGGTTTTCTGTACTAGTGGCAAAGGATAGACTGATGAAGTCCAGCAACAAACACCACGAGGCATCAGCAGGTGGAATGTTCAAACTCGATGGTGGAAACTAAACAGGCTAACAATGGAGCTGATTCCCATGCACATACTATTCATAGAAGGAGTCACTATACCTTGTGACTCGAAATACTTCTAAGAAAAAAAAAAGTTGCACATGCCCAAACTCAATAGAAGTATGCGGACCGTGTGTATCTACAGCTGTACATGCCACAAATATATTTTCCTTGGTTTGATACTTAACATTTAATATATAATATTTTTGTTTTTGATGAACTTTTAAAACATACTACTTAAAGGTTTTGCTTTTAACAAATATTCTAATATTCATGTTTAATGGAAAATGTACATAACCTTTGAAAGATGGGTCAGTCTTGGAAAATATATAACTGAATCCACTTAGTATGATTTTGACTGCTCCCTGTTGGAGAGAAAGAGAGGAGATCAAATACAACAAGTCAGATCCTATGCAAAGGAGGCTCAAACAGAGAAAACTAATTTTCTTGCTGTACAGAAACTGGGTATACATAAAGCGGCTCAACTAATTAATGTTGATTTAAAAATGTGCCCATGTTTCCAATAATATATTTTTGTTACTAAAACAGTTTAGCTATGTCGGCATTCTAATAGAAAGGTTCTGTGTCATGAAGATCAGTAACACAATTGTACCGCACTGACCAGTTTTTATGTTTACAACATGCTCACCTGCCATTAGCCTTTAAGCACAAGAAAAAAACATTCCCAAAAGGGCCAAAACCATGGTCAACTTAAGGAGAAGGGCTTTATGAACTTAACATGCAAATTTCCCCAAAAATCTTCAGCACACATATGTAAGGGCTTTGACCTAAAACCACTGAAATGAAAAATTTTCGGTAGGGTACACAACATTCACTCTTCCCCACAACGCACTGCTTGTTACTAGACGTGCCACAAGCAACATCACGGATATTTCTGGGACATCACATATCCATCATTAATTAAAACACCTTTTTAACAACCAGAACACTAAGAAAGAGCAGCAGTCATCCTCAGAGCTGGGGGTAACCCGCAGTGCTTTTACGGGAAGGATTCACTTTTGCTTTCCTTAACTTGCCAGGGAGCGGGATTTGCTTCCGCTATCACTGATGTGTAATGAATTATTTTGCGACCATTTTGAGCACGCAACACGGAGGTCTTCAAACGTATTTCCTGGAAACTTATAGAGCCATTGCCACATGAAGCAATAAGCAGCTGCCACATTTGCAGCAGATTATTCCACACCTGTTCCTGGGCACAGCTGAGACGCAGTTGGAAAGAGGAAACACAACCCTTTTAGGTCTCGCCTACGCAGCGCACATGCGCGGGTTAGGAGGGCCTTTGGCCGTCACTCTGCTCTTTTTGAAGCACATACTCGTGCTTGTGGTGGCATCCACCTTGCGGGAGCGAGCAGCGGCGCGCATGTTAATTGGCTGTTGCTCGCTCCCGCAAGGCGGATGGTGCCACAAGCACGAGTGTGCTTCAAAACAGTCATTAAGCAGAGCGCGGGCCGCGTTTTTAGGTCTCGCCTACGCAGCGCGCATGCGCTGCATAGGAGGGCCTTTAGCCGTTGCTCTGCTCTTTTTGAAGCACATACTCGTGCTTGTGGCGGCATCCACCTTGCGGGAGCGAGCAGCGGCGCGTGTGCTAATTGGCCGCTGCTCGCTCCCGCAAGGCGGATGCCACCACAAGCACGAGTGTGCTTGAAAACAGCCTTTGATGCAAATAAGAATGTTGTCCTTCTGAAGTCTGTGCTCTGTATCCCGTCTCACCCGAGCTGTCCCGTGTGAGCTGCTCATCTGAGCCCTGTTCGTTTGACACAACAGCTTACAGACAAGTAATATTACGCGGATGCACACTGCTTTTAAGCATAATTTAAAGGCAGTCAAAGAGACTATTGCAAGGATGCGCACTGCAGTACCTATCTAAGAATTATTAACTCGGTATTTGTATTTTTTATTTTCTCTGGCAAACCGGCACTCGCTGTACTGCGCTTGCTCCGTGTCCTCGTCGCGCATCACTTGCAACCTAATCAAGCCCCGCCCCCACCACTCCCACTAGACACTTTCTGCACACAACCCCCGGCAGACTGCTCACTGTGGACACAGGGCCTCTGACTGCATCTCTCCCTTTCCTTCCGGCCTCTTGCGCTCTCCGCCTCCAGATCACCTCTCCAGTTCCTGGCTCTGTTCCTCCACTCCTCTCCACCTGCCTTTCCACTCTCTATCTCTCTCAGTATCCACCTCTCTTTCTCACTCCCCACATGCCGTTCCTCCGCATCTCTTCCAACGCTCCTTGTCTCTGCCATCTGCTCTTTCCCTTTCAACCCCGCTCTCTCTACCATCTTTCCTTGCTTGTATGTATCCTCTCTACACATTTTCTCTCTCTCTTTCTCTCACACCTCGACGTCTTCTTCCCATCAGTGGAAAACCTATATCTCCCCATTGTCCCGCTCTCTTCCCACTTATCCCTTTCTCTCTTCTATGTCCGTCTTTTTCTAAGTCTCCCTCCAGTCAGCAACTGCCTCTCTAAGTATATATATATTTTTCTTTCTGCTTGTTTTGCCTTCTGTGCAATCTCCCTGTCAAACCTCTCCCCATTCACTACCATTCAATCTGCCTGTATCTCTTTCCCTCTCTTCATGTCTGTTTTTGCCAGTTCGAACTCAGTCTGTAAACCCATTGCTATCAGCATGCGCCTGTGCCTCTCTTTAACTTTAAGCCTGTCTCTCTTTGACCTTGTAGGACTACATGCCTCTCTTCAAACCCTCCCTCTCTCTCACTCTCTTTGTGCACTTTTCTCCATTCCTGCCTATCGCATCTGTGCCCGTCAGTGTTCACTGTCTGCCTCCCATGAGCATGCCCTTCACTTTCTCCTCGTCTCTGCTGGCTCACTCCCTCACTCTGACTCCAACCCCACCCCAACTTGAGGGCATCCCTCACGCCTCTCCTCCCATCTGTCCCTGCCCTTTCTGTGACTGCCATGGCCCACCTCCCCATCTGCCCCTCTCTCCCCTACTTGCCAGGCTTTCTCTCACACTATGTTTGTATGGCTCTCTCCCTGCCTGTCTGCCTGTGCCTCTTCCTTCATGCCACCCCTTTCTGTGTAGTCACCCCGCACGTAACCTTTGCTGCCCATATTTCTTTTCTAAATGCATTAATCTCTTCTGTCTTACTTCTTATTTGCCTTTGTCTCATGGGAAACAACCAATCTTGGTCCCCACTGTCTCTCCCTCACTGTGAATGTCTCCTACCTCATACCTTCCTCTAAATGCACCTACCTCTCACGTACCTCCATTCTCTGCTGGCTGCTTCTCCTCCCCTCCTCTACCTGCAACAACCCCCGTCATCAAACTCAAGGCAACTCTCTCTTTCTTCCTGCCTGTCTTTTGGGACCTTATAAGTATTTAGTTATGCAGCACAATATCCTTGGTGCAACAACATGAACTGTTGCATGGTTAAACACTTATAAGGTCCCAAAGGCGAGACCTATTGGCTATGCCAATGCTTGTTTTTTTAATCTTATCTTCCCCCTTGGTTTTTTTGGTGTATGTTAAGGAAGAATGAAGGTTTATATTGTATTATTTTGGAGATGGTGTATATTTAAAAAACAAACATCTGAGCACTCAAAAAAAAATGCTGTTTTTTTGTTTTGTACTTACGAATGGTAAAAAAAATATGCGGAGCATTTGTTAATTATTTTGAACATTGTGGGAACTTACATGCTAATGCGTACATTTACTTTTTTTAAGCTACAAGAATTTTTTCCGTTTATAAATGCTTGCTACTAGTGTGCTCTCGGCCGCACTCCCCCCACCCCTCCCACCTCAGCTGCATCCCACTTCGTTTTGCCTGCAGGAGCGAGCAGTGTCTCCTAGTTTACATAGAAAGGGTCAGCTTCCCTGCATTACTGAGTATATCGTATGTGTTTTAATTAATCGCCCAATAAAGCTAAAAACTGATCCTGCCACCTGAGCATTTTGATGAACTGCTCTACCTCTCTCTCTCTCTCCCTCCCTCTACCTCTCTCTCTACCTCTCTCTCTACCTCTACACCTTTCTACCTCTCTCTCTACCTCTACACCTTTCTACCTCTCTCTCTACCTCTACACCTTTCTACCTCTCTCTCTACCTCTCTCTCTACCTCTACACCTTTCTACCTCTCTCTCTACCTCTCTCTCTACCTCTACACCTTTCTACCTCTCTCTCTACCTCTCTCTCTACCTCTACACCTTTCTACCTCTCTCTCTCTACCTCTACACCTCTCTACCTCTCTCTCTCTACCTCTACACCTCTCTACCTCTCTCTCTACCTCTACACCTCTCTACCTCTCTCTCTACCTCTACACCTCTCTACCTCTCTCTCTACCTCTACACCTCTCTACCTCTACACCTTTCTACCTCTACACCTTTCTACCTCTACACCTTTCTACCTCTACACCTTTCTACCTCTCCCTCTCTACCTCTCCCTCTCTACCTCTCCCTCTCTACCTCTCCCTCTCTACCTCTCCCTCTCTACCTCTCCACCTCCCTCTCTACCTCTACCTCTCTACACCTCTATACCTCTACACCTCTACACCTCTACACCTCTATACCTCTACACCTCTATACCTCTACACCTCTATACCTCTACACCTCTACACCTCTACCTCTACACCTCTACACCTCTACACCTCTACACCTCTACACCTCTACACCTCCATACCTCTACCTCCATACCTCTACCTCCACCTCTATACCTCTACCTCTATACCTCTACCTCTATACCTCTACCTCTATACCTCTACCTCTATACCTCTACCTCTATACCTCTACCTCTATACCTCTACCTCTATACCTCTACCTCTATACCTCTATACCTCTACCTCTCTCTCTCACAACCTCTCTCCCTCTACTTCTACCTCTGTCTTTCTCTACCTCTCTCTCTACCTCTACCTCTCTCTCTACCTCTACCTCTCTCTCTACCTCTACCTCTCTACCTCTAATCTCTTCTGTCTTACTTCTTATTTGCCTTTGTCTCATGGGAAACGACCAATCTTGGTCCCCACTGTCTCTCCCTCACTGTGAATGTCTCCTACCTCATACCTTCCTCTAAATGCACCTACCTCTCACGTACCTCTATTCTCTGCTGGCTGCTTCTCCTCCCTCCTCTACCTGCAACACCCCCGTCCATCAAACTCAAGGCAACTCTCTCTTTCTTCCTGCCTGTCTTTTGGGACCTTATAAGTATTTAGTTATGCAGCACAATATCCTTGGTGCAACAACATGAACTGTTGCATGGTTAAACACTTATAAGGTCCCAAAGGCGAGACCTATTGGCTATGCCAATGCTTGTTTTTAATCTTATCTTCCCCTTGGTTTTGGTGTATGTTAAGGAAGAATGAAGGTTTATATTGTATTATTTTGGAGATGGTGTATATTTAAAAAACAAACATCTGAGCACTCCCAAAAAAATGCTGTTTTTTTGTTTTGTACTTGCGAATGGTAAAAAAAATACGCGGAGCATTTGTTAACCGCTTAGCTGCTTCGAACGTTCCGCGCCAGTGCGGAACGTTCTACTAAGCGGGCGGGGCCGCGTCGGCCAACGGACGTGCGCAGCACTACCGAGGTAGTGCTCGCTGACGGCCGTTGGCCAGCTACACATCGAAAGGTTAATTAATTCATTTTGAACATTGTGGGAACTTGAATGCTAATGCGTACATTTACTTTTTTAAGCTACAAGAATTTTTTCGTTTAAAAATGCTTGCTACTAGTGTGCTCTCGGCTGCACTCCCCACCCCTCCCCGTCCGCTGCATTCCTCGCATCCCACGGCGTTTTGCCTGCAGGAGCGAACAGTGCCTCCTTGTTTACATAGAAAGGGTCAGCTTCCCTGCAATACTGAGTATATTGTATGTGTTTTAATTAATCGCCCAATAAAGCTAAAAACTGATCCTGCCACCTGAGCATTTTGATTAACTGCTCTACCTCTCTCTCCCTCCCTCTCTCCCTCCACCTCTCTCTACCTCTACCTCTCTACCTCTACCTCTACCTCTACCTCTACCTCTACCTCTCTCTCTACCTCTCTCTCTACCTCTACCTCTCTACCTCTCCCTCTACCTCTACCTCTCCCTCTACCGCTACCTCTACCGCTACCTCTACCTCTACCGCTACCTCTACCTCTCCACCTCCACTTCTACACCTCTCTCTACCTCTACACCTCTCTCTACCTCTACACCTCTCTCTACCTCTACACCTCTCTCTACCTCTACACCTCTCTCTATCTCTACACCTCTCTACCTCTACACCTCTCTACCTCTACACCTCTCTACCTCTCTCTACCTCTCTCTCTCTCTACCTCTCTCTCTACCTCTCTCTACCTCTATACCTCTATACCTCTCTCTCTCTCTACCACTCTCTACCTCTACCTCTCTCTCTACCTCCCTCTCTACCTCGCTACACCGCCCTCTCTACCTCTCTACACCTCTCTCTCTCTCTCTCTATCTCTCTCTCTCTCTCTCTCTACCTCTCTCTCTCTCTCTACCTCTCTCTCTCTCTCTACCTCTCTCTCTCTATACACCTCTCTATACACCTCTCTACCTCTCTCTACACACCTCTCTACCTCTCTCCCTCCCTCTACCTCCCTCTCTCTACCTCTACCTCCCTCTCTCTACCTCTACCTCCCTCTACCTCTCCCTACCTCTATACCTCTCCCTCTCTACCTCTCTCCCTCTCCCTCCCTCTCTCTCCCTCCCTCTCTCTACCTCCAACTTTCTACCTCTCCCTCTCTACACCTCTCTACCTCACTACCTCTCCCTACCTCTCCTCGCTCTACCTCTCCCTCGCTCTACCTTTCCCTCTCTCCCCCTCTCCCTACCTTTACCTCTACCTCCCTCTCTCTACCTCCCTCTCCACCTCTCCATCTCCCCACCTCTCCCTCTCTACCTTACTCTCTACCTCTCCCTCTCCCTCTCTCTACCTCTCTCTACCTCTCTACCTTTATACCTCTATACCTCTCTCCCTCTACCCCTCTCTAGCTCTCCCTCTCTTTACCTCTCTCTCTCTACCCCTCGCTACCTCTCTCTACCCCTCTCTCTCTCTACCCCTCTCTCTACCCCTCTCTACACCTCTCTACACCTCTCTCTACACCTCTCTACCCTCTCTACACTCTCTCTACACCTCTCTACACCTCTCTACACCTCTCTACTCTCTCTCTCTCTCTACCTCTCTCTCCACCTCTCTCTCTACCTCTCTCTACACCTCTCTCTCTACCTCTACCTCTCTCTCTACCTCTCCACCCCTCTCTACCTCTCCATCTAACTCTCCATCTACCTCTCCATCTACCTCTACCTCTCCCTCTCTATCTACCTCTCTCTACCTCTATCTCTCTATTTACCTCTCTACCTCTCTCTACCTCTACCTCTCTACCTCTCCCTCTCCCTACCTCTACCTCCCTCTCTCTACCTCCCTCTCTCTACCTCCCTCTCTCTACCTCCCTCTCTCTACACCTCTCTCTACACCTCTCTCTACACCTCTCTCTACACCTCTACACCTCTCTCTACCTCGCTACCTCTCCCTACCTCTACACCTCTCTACCTACCTCTCTCTCTACCTCTCCCTCTCTCTCTACCTCTCCCTACCTCTACCTCTCTACCTTTCTACCTCTATACCTCTCTCCCTCTCCCTCTACCCCTCTCTAGCTCTCCCTCTCTACCTCTCTCTTTACCTCTCCCTCTACCTCTCTCCCTACCTCTCTCCCTACCTCTCTACCTCCCTCTCTCTACCTCTAACTTTCTACCTCTCCCTCTCTACACCTCGCTACCTCTCTACCTCTCCCTACCTCTCCCTCGCTCTACCTCTCCCTCGCTCTACCTTTCCCTCTCTCTACCTCTCCCTCTCCCTACCTTTACCTCTCTACCTCCCTCTCTCTACCTCCCTCTCCACCTCTCCCTCTCTACCTTACTCTCTACCTCTCCCTCTCTACCTCGCTCTACCTTTATACCTCTATACCTCTCCCCCTCTCCCTCTACCCCTCTCTAGCTCTCCCTCTCTTTACCTCTCCCTCTACCTCTCTCTACCCCTCGCTACCTCACTCTACCCCTCTCTCTCTCTACCCCTCGCTACCTCTCTCTAACCCTCTCTCTCTCTACCCCTCTCTCTCTACCCCTCTCTACACACCTCTCTCTACCCCTCTCTCTACCTCTCCATCTACCTCTCTCTACCTCTCCCTCTCCCTCTATCTACCTCTCTCTACCTCTATCTCTCTATTTACCTCTCTACCTCTCTACCTCCCTCTCTACCTCTCCCTCTCTACCTCTCCCTGCCTCTCCCTCTCCCTCTCTACTTCTCTACACCTCACCTCCCTCTCTCTACCTCTACGTTTCTACCTCTCCCTCTCTACACCTCTCTACCTCTCCCTCTCTACACCTCTCTCTACCTCTCCCTCTCTACACCTCTCTCTACCTCTCCCTCTCTCTACCTCGCCCTCTCTACACCTCTCCCTCTCTACACCTCTCTCTACCTCTCTCTACCTCTCTCTACCTCTCTACACCTCTCTACACCTCTCTACACCTCTCTACACCTCTCTACACCTCTCTACACCTCTCTCTACCTCTCCCTCTCTACACCTATCTACCTCCCTCTACACCTCTCTACCTCCCTACACCTCTCTCTACCTCCCTACCTCTCCCTCTCTACCTCCCTCTCTACCCATCTCTACCTCTCTACCCCTCTCTCATCTCTCTACCCCTCTCTCTACCTCTACCTCTCCACCTCTCCCTACCTCGCTACCTCCCTCTACCTCTCCCTCTCTCTACCTCCCTACCTCCCCCTCTCAACCCCTACCTCTCCCTCTCTCAACCTCTACCTCTCCCTCTCTCAACCTCTATCTCTCCCTCTCTCAACCTCCCAACCTCTACCTCCCAACCTCTACCTACCTCTCTCTCTCCCTCCACCTCTCTCTACCTCCACCTCTCTCTACCTCCACCTCTCTCTACCTCCACCTCCCTCCCTCCCTCCACCTCCCTCCCTCTGTACCTCTCTCTACCTCTCCCTCCCTACCTCTCTACCGGTCTCCCTCTCTCTACCTCTCCCTCCCTCTACCTCTCCCTACCTCTACCTCTCCCTACCTCTACCTCTCCCTACCTCTACCTACCTCTCCCTACCTCTACCTTTCTACCTCTATACCTCTCTACCTCTCTACCTCTCTCCCTCTCTCCCTCTACCCCTCTCTAGCTCTCCCTCTCTCCCTCTCGACCTCTCTCTACACCTCTCTACCTCCCTCTACCTTTCTCTCTCTCTACCTCTCCCTCTCTCTCTACCTCTCCCTCTCTACCTCTCCCTACTTCTCCCTCTCTACCTCTACCTGCCTACCTCTCTCTACCTGCCTACCTCTCCTCTACCTGTCTACCTCTCTCTACCTGTCTACCTCTCTCTACCTGTCTACCTCTCTCTACCTGTCTACCTCTCTCTACCTCGCTCCCTCTCTACCTCTCTACTACCTCTCCCTCTGTCTACCTCTCTACCTCTCTCTCTACCTCTCCTTCGCTCTACCCCTCTCTCTACCTTTCTACCTCTCTCTACCTCTCCCTCTCTCTCCCTCTCCACCTCTCCCTCTCCACCTCTCCCTCTCCACCTCTCCCTCTCCACCTCTCCCTCTCCCTACCTCTCCCTCTCCCTACCTCTCCCTCTCCCTACCTCTCCCTCTCCACCTCTCCCTCTCCACCTCTCCCTCTCCCTCTCCACCTCTCCCTCTCCACCTCTCCCTCTCTCTCTCTACCTCTCTCTCTACCTCTCTCTCTACCTCTCTCTCTACCTCTCTCGCTACCTCTCTCGCTACCTCTACCCCTCTCTCTCTACCTCCATCTCTCTCTACCTCTCTCTACCTCCCCACCTCTCTACACCTCTCTCCCTCTCTACCTACCACTACCTCTCTCTATCTCTCCCTCTCCCTACCTCTCCCTCTCCCTCTCCACCTCTCCCCACCCCCACCTCCCCACCTCCACCTCTCTACCCCTACCTCTCTACCTCTCTCCTACCCCTACCTCTCTCCACCTCCACCTCTCTCTACCTCTATCTCTCTCTACCTCCCCACCTCTCTACACCTCTCTCTACCTCTCTATCTACCACTACCTCTCTCTACCTCTCTATCTACCACTACCTCTCTCTATCTCTACCTCTCTATCTATCACTACCTCTCTCTATCTCTACCTCTCTCTATCTCTACCTCTCTCTATCTACCTCTCTATCTACCTCTCCCTCTACCTCTCCCTCTACCTCTCCCTCTCCCTCTACCTCTCTACCTCTCTCTCTACCTCTACCTCTCTACCTCTCTCTCTCCACCTCTACCTCTCTCTCCACCTCTACCTCTCTCTCACCTCCACCTCTCTCTCTACCTCTACCTCTCTACCTCTACCTCTACCTCTACCTCTCTCTCTACCTCTCTCTCTACCTCTACCTCTCTCTCTACCTCTACCTCTACCTCTCTCTCTACCTCTACCTCTACCTCTCTCTCTACCTCTACCTCTCTCTCTACCTCTACCTCTCTCTACCTCTACCTCTACCTCTCTACCTCTCTCTACCTCTACCTCTCTCTACCTCTACCTCTCTCTACCTCTATCTCTCTCTACCTCCCCACCTCTCTACACCTCTCTCTACCTCCTCCATCTACCACTACCTCTCTCTACCTCTACCATCTACACCATCCTCCTCATCTCTACACTCTCTATCCATCCACCACCTCTCTCTATCCCTACCTCTCTCTATCTCTACCTCCCTCTATCTACCTCTCCTCATCCACCTCTCCCTCTACCTCTCCCTACCTCACCTCTCCCTCTACCTCTCCCTCTACCTCTCTCTCTACCTCTCTCTCTACCCCTCTCTCTCTACCTCTCTCTCTCTCTACCTCTCGCTCTCCTCTCTACCTCCACCTCTCTCCTCTACCTCTACCTCTCTCTCTACCTCTACCTCTCTCTCTACCTCTACCTCTCTCTCCACCTCTCCCTCTACCTCTCTCTACCTCTCCCTCTCTACCTCTCTATCTCTACGGTTCAACCTCTACCTCCCTCTCTCTCTACCTCTCTCCACCTCTCTCTCTCTACCTCTCCACCTGTCTACCTCTCTCTACACCTCTCTCTACACCTCCCTCTACCTCTCCCTCTCTACACCTCTCTCCCTCTCCCTCTCTACACCTCTCTACCTCTCCCTCTCTACACCTCTCTACCTCTCCCTCTCTACCTCTACCGCTCTCTCTCTACCGCCCTCTCTCTACACCTCTCTACACCTCTCTCTACACCTCTCTCTACACCTTTCTCTCTACCCCTCTCTACCTCTCCCTCTCCCTTTCTACCTCTCTCTATACCTCTCTCTACCTCCCTCTCTCTACCTCTCCCTCTCTACCCATCTCTACCTCTACCCATCTCTACCTCTACCCATCTCTACCTCTACCCCTCTCTACCTCTACCCCTCTCTCTACCTCTCTCTACATCTCTCTACCTCTACCTCTCTATACCTCTACCTTTCTACCTCTCTACCTCTCTCTCTCCCTCTCTACACCTCTCCCTCTCTACACCTCTCTCCCTCTACACCTCCCTCCCTCTACACCTCTCTCCCTCTACACCTCTCTCCCTCTCTCTCTACCTCTCTCCCTACCTCTCTCCCTACCTCTCTCCCTACCTCTCTCCCTACCTCTCCCTCTCTCTACCTCTCCCTCTCTCTACCTCTCCCTCTCTCTCTCTACCTCTCCCTCTCTCTCTCTACCTCTCCCTCTCTACCTCTCTCCCTACCTCTACACCTCTCTCCCTCTCTCTACACCTCTCTACCTCTCTCTCTACCTCACTCCCTACCTCTCTACCTCACTCCCTACCTCTCTACCTCACTCCCTACCTCTCCCTCTCCCTACCTCTCCCTCTCCCTACCTCTCCCTCTCCCTACCTCTCCCTCTCCCTACCTCTCCCTCTCCCTACCTCTCCCTCTCCCTCTCCCTACCTCTCCCTCTCTCTACCTCCCTCTCCCTACCTCCCTCTCCCTACCTCTCCCTCTCTCTCCCTCTCTCTACCTCTTTCTCTACCTCTCTCTCTCTCCACACCTCTCTCTACACCTCTCTACCTCTCTCTCTACCTCTACCTCTCTCTACCTCGCTACCTCCCTAACTCTCTCCGGCTCCCTCTCTACCTCTCCCTCTCTATCTCCCTAACTCTCTACCTCCCTAACTCTCTACCTCTCCCTCTCCACCTCCCTAACTCTCTACCTCTACCTCTCCCTTTCTACCTCTCCCTCTCTGCCTCTCCCTTTCTACCTCTCTCTCCACCTCTCTCTACGTCTCTCTCTATCTCTCTCTCTACCTCTCTACCTCTATATGTCTCTACCTCTCTCTACCTCTCTATCTCTCTCCCTCTACCGCTCCCTCTCTACCTCTCCCTCTCTACCTCCCCACCTCTCTCTACCTCTCGCTCTACCTCTCTCTACCTCCCTCTCTCTACCTCTCCCCCTCTCTCTCCCTCCACCTCTCCCTCTCCACCTCCACCTCTCCACCCCTCTACCGCTCCCTCTCCACCTCTCCCTCTCCACCTCTCTCCCTCTCCACCTCTCTCCCTCTCCACCTCTCCATCTCCACCTCTCCATCTCCACCTCTCCCTCTCCACCTCTCCCTCTCCACCTCTCCCTCTCCACCTCTCCCTCTCTCTACCTCCCTCTCTCTACCTCTATATGTCTCTACCTCTCTCTCTACCTCTCTCTACCTCCCTACCTCTCTACCTCACTCCCTACCTCCCCCTCTCTCTCCCTCCACCTCTCCCTCTCCACCTCCACCTCTCCACCCCTCTACCGCTCCCTCTCCACCTCTCCCTCTCCACCTCTCTCCCTCTCCACCTCTCTCCCTCTCCACCTCTCCATCTCCACCTCTCCATCTCCACCTCTCCCTCTCCACCTCTCCCTCTCCACCTCTCCCTCTCTCTACCTCCCTCTCTCTACCTCTATATGTCTCTACCTCTCTCTCTACCTCTCTCTACCTCCCTACCTCTCTACCTCACTCCCTACCTCCCCCTCTCTCTCTCTACCTCTCCACACCTCTCCCTCTCTCTCCACCTCTCTCTCTACCTCTCTCTCTACCTCTCTCTCTACCTCTTTACCTCTCTACACCTCTTTACCTCTCTACACCTCTTTACCTCTCTACACCTCCTCTTTACCTCTCTACACCTCTCTCTACCTCTCTCTACCTCTCTCTCTCTACCTCCCTCTACCTCCCTCTACCTCCTCTCTACCTCTCTCTCTACCTCTCTCTACCTCTCTCTCTCACCTCTCTCTACCTCTCTCTACCTCTCTCCCACCTCTCTCTCCCTCTCTCTCTACCTCTCTCTCTACCTACCTCTCTACCTCTCTCACCTCTCTCTACACCTCTCTCACACCTCTCTCTACCTTTCTCTACCTCTCCACCTCTCTCTACCTCTCTCTACCTCTCTCTACCTCTCCCTCTCGCCACCTCTCTCAATCTACCTCGCCCTCTCTCTCTACCGCCCTCTCTCTCTACCGCACTCTCTCTACCTCTACCTCTCTACACCTTTCTCTCCAACTCTCTCCCTCTCTCTCCCTCTACCTCCCTCTACCTCCCTCTACCTCTCCCTACCTCTACCTCTCCCTACCTCTCCCTACCTCTCTACCTCTCTACCTCTCCCTACCTCTTTACCTCTCCCTACCTCTGTCTCTACCTCTCTCTGTCTCTACCTCTCCCCCTCTACATTTCTACCTCTCTACCCCGCTCTCTACCTCTCTCTACCTCTACCTCTCTCTCTCTACACCTCGCTACCTCGCTTTACCTCTACCTCTCTCTCCCTACCTCTCCCTCTCTCTACCTCTCCCTATCTCTCTCTACCTTTCTACCTCTCTACCCCTCTCCATCTACCTCTCTCTACCTCTACCTCCCTCTACCTCTCCCTACCTCTCTCTACCTCGCCACCTCTCTACACCTCTCGCCACCTCTCTACCTCTCCCTCTCTCTACCTACCTCCCTCTCTCTACCTCTCTCCCTCTCTCTCCACCTCTCTCCCTTTCCCTCTCTCGCCACCTCTCCACCTCTCTCCCTCTCTCCACCTCTCCCTCTCTACCTCTCTTTCAACCTCTCTCTACCCATCTCTACCTCTCTACCCCTCTCTCTACCCCTCTCTCTACCCCTCTCTCTACATCTCTCTCTACCTCGTTACCTCCATCTACCTCTCTCTACCTCCCTCTCTACCTCCCTCTCTCCCCCTACCTCTCCACCTCTCCCCCTCTCTCTCTACCTCTCTACACCTGTCTACCTTGCTCTACCTCGCTACCTCTCTCTACCTCTCTCTACCTCCCTAACTCTCTACCTCTACCTCGCTTTCTACCTCTATACTTCTCTACCTCTATACTTCTCTACCTCTATACCTTTCTCCCTCTCTCTCCACCTCTCCCTCTCCACCTCTCCCTCTCTACCTCTCTCTTCCCCTCTCTACCTCTCTACCTCTCCCTCTCTCTCCACTTCCACCTCTCCACCTACCTCCCTCTACCTCTCTACCTCCCTCTCTACCTCCCTCTCTGTACCTCCCTCTCTGTACCTCCCTCTCTGTACCTCCCTCTCTGTACCTCCCTAACTCTCTACCTCTCTCTCTACCTCTACCTCTCTACTTCTCTACCTCTATACTTCTCTACCTCTATACTTCTCTCCCTCTCCCTCTACCCCTCTCTCTACCTCTCTTCCTCTCTCTACCTCTCTTCCCCTCTCTACATCTCTCTACCCCTCTCCCTCTCTCCCTCCCTCTACCTCTCTCTACCTCTCCCCCTCTCTACCTCCCTCTCTACCTCTACACCTCTCTCTACCTCTCCCCCTCTCTCCCTCTCTACCCGTCTCTCTACCTCACTCTCTACCTCTACACCTCTCTCTACCTCTCCCCCTCTCTCCACCTCTCTCTCTCTCTACCTCTCTACCTCCCTCTCTCTACCTCTATGTCTCTACCTCTCTCTCCCTCTCTACACCTCTCCCTCTCTACACCTCTCTCTACACCTCTCTACCTCCCTCTCTACACCTCTCTACCTCCCTCTCTACCTCACTCCCTACCTCTATACCTCACTCCCTACCTCTCTACCTCACTCCCTACCTCTCTACCTCACTCCCTACCTCTCTCTCTCCCTCTCTCCCTCTCTCTCTACACCTCTCTACACCTCTCTCTCTACACCTCTCTCTACACCTCTCTCTACACCTCTCTCTACACCTCTCTCTCTACACCTCTCTCTCTACACCTCTCTCTCTACACCTCTCTCTCTACACCTCTCTCTCTACACCTCTCTACACCTCTCTCTACCTCTCTACCTCCCTAACTCTCTCCCGCTCCCTCTACCTCTCCCTCTCTACCTCCCTAACTCTCTACCTCCCTAACTCTCTACCTCTCCCTCTCTACCTCTACCTCTCTGCCTCTCCCTTTCTACCTCTCTCTCTCCACCTCTCTCTACGTCTCTATCTCTCTCTCTACCTCTCTACCTCTATATGTCTCTACCTCTCTCCCTCTCTCTCCCTCTACCGCTCCCTCTCTACCTCCCCACCTCTCTCTACCTCTCTACCTACCTCTCTCTACCTACCTCTCTCTACCTCCCTCTCTCTACCTCTCTCTACCTCCCTCTCTCCCTCTTTCTCTCCCTCTCCACCGCTCCCTCTCCACCGCTCCCTCTCCACCGCTCCCTCTCCACCTCTCCCTCTCCACCTCTCTCTCTCCACCTCTCTCCCTCTACCGCTCCCTCTCTACCTCTACCGCTCCACCTCTCCCTCTCCACCTCTCCCTCTCCACCTCTATATGTCTCTACCTCTCTCTCTACCTCTCTCCCTCCCTCTCTCCCTCCCTCTCTCTACCTCCCTACCTCTCTACCTCCCTCTCTCTACCTCTCTCCCTCTCTCTCCCTCCCCCTCTCTCTTTCTACCTCTCTCTCTACCTCTTTACCTCTCTACACCTCTCTACCTCTCTACACCTCTTTACCTCTCTACACCTCTTCACCTCTTCACCTCTCTACCTCTCTACACCTCTTTACCTCTCTACACCTCTCTACCTCTCTACACCTCTCTCTACCTCTCTACACCTCTCTACCTCTCTACACCTCTCCCTACCTCTCTTCCTCTCTCTACCCCTCTCTCTACCTCTACCTCCCTCCACCTTTCTACCTCTCTCTCTACCTCTCTCCACCTCTCTCCACCCCTCTCCACCCCTCTCCACACCTCTCTCTACACCTCTCTCTACACCTCTCTCTACACCTCTCTCTACACCTCTCTCTACACCTCTCTACACCTCTCTCTACACCTCTCTCTACACCTCTCTCTACACCTCTCTCTACACCTCTCTCTACACCTCTCTCTACACCTCTCTCTACACCTCTCTCTACACCTCTCTACACCTCTCTACCTCTCCCGCTCTACCTCTCTACCTCTCCTCTCTACCTCGCCACCTCTCTCAATCTACCTCTCCCTCTCTCTCTACCGCACTCTCTCTACCTCTACCTCTCTACACCTTTCTCTCTAACTCTCTCCCTCTCCTCTCCCTCTCTCTACCTCTCCCTACCTCTCTCACCTCCCTCTCTTTACCTCTCTACACCTTTCTCTCTAACTCTCTCCCTCTCCCTCTCCCTCTCTACCTCTCTACCTCCCTCTCTTTACCTCTACCTCTCTCTCTACCTCTACCTCTCTCTACCTCTCCCTACCTCTACCTCTCCCTACCTCTCTACCTCTCCCTACCTCTCTACCTCTCCCTACCTCTCTACCTCTCCCTACCTCTCTACCTCTCCCTACCTCTCTACCCCTCCCTACCTCTCTACCTCTCCCTACCTCTCTCTACCTCTCCCTACCTCTCTCTACCTCTCCCTACCTCTCTCTACCTCTCCCTACCTCTGTCTCTACCTCTGTCTCTACCTCTCTCTACCTCTGTCTCTACCTCTCTCTACCTCTGTCTCTACCTATCTCTACCTCTCTCTGTCTCTACCTCTCCCTCTCTACCTTTCTACCTCTCTACCCCGCTCTATACCTCTCTCTACCTCTACCTCTCTCTCTACACCTCTCTACCTCTCTCTTTACCTCCACCTCTCTCTCCCTACCTCTCCCCTCTCTACCTCCTCCCTATCTCTCTACTCTCTCTACCTTTCCTACCTCTCCTCTCTCCCTCTCTACCCCTCTCCATCTACCTCTCTCTACCTCCCTCTACCTCTCCCTACCTCTCTCTACCTCGCCACCTCTCGCCACCTCTCGCCACCTCTCTACCTCTCCCTCTCTCTACCTACCTCCCTCTACCTCTCCCTCTCTCCACCTCTCTCCCTCTACCTTTCCCTCTCTCTCCACCTCTCTCCCTCTCTCCACCTCTCTCTCCCTCTCTCTCCACCTCTCTCTCCCTCTCTCTCCACCTCTCTCTCCACCTCTCTCTCCCTACCTCTCTCCACCTCTCTCTCTCCACCTCTCTCCCCCTCTCTCCCTCTCTCTCCCTCTCTCCCTCTCTCTCCCTCTACCTCCCTCTCTCTACCTCTATATGTCTCTACCTCTCTCTCTCTACCTCTCTCTACCCATCTCTACCACTCTACCCCTCTCTACATCTCTCTCTACCTCTCCCTACCTCTCTCTACCTCGTACCTCCATCTACCTCTCTCTACCTCTCTCTCTACCTTTCTAACTCTCCCTCTCTCCCCCTACCTCTCCACCTCTCCCCCTCTCTCTCTACCTCTCTACACCGGTCTACCTTGCTCTACCTCGCTACCTCTCTCTACCTCTCCCCCTCTACCTCTCTCTACCTCCCTAACTCTCTACCTCTACAACTCTCTACCTCTACAACTCTCTACCTCTACAACTCTCTACCTCTACAACTCTCTACCTCTATGCTTCTCTACCTCTATGCTTCTCTACCTCTATGCTTCTCTACCTCTATGCTTCTCTACCTCTATGCTTCTCTACCTCTATACCTCTATGCTTCTCTACCTCTATGCTTCTCTACCTCTATGCTTCTCTACCTCTATGCTTCTCTACCTCTATACCTTTCTCCCTCTCCACCTCTCCCTCTCTTCCCCTCTCTACTCTCTCTACATCTCTCCCTCTCTACACTCTCCTCTCTCTCCACCTCCACCCCTCTACCTCTCTCTCTACCTCTCTCTCTACTCCTCCCTCTCTGTACCTCCCTAACTCTCTACCTCTCTCTCTACCTCTCTCTACCTCTATACTTCTCTACCTCTATACCTTTCTCCCTCTCCCTCTACCCCTCTCTACCTCTCTACCTCTCTCTTCCCCTCTCTACATCTCTCTACCCCTCTCCCTCTCTCTCCCCCTCTCTACCTCTCCCCCCCTCTACACCTCTCTCTACCTCTCCCCCTCTCTCCCTCTCCCTCTACACCTCTCTCTACCTCTCCCTCTCTCTCCACCTCTCTCCCTCTCTCTACCTTTCCCTCTCTCTCCACCTCTCCCTCTCTCCACCTCTCTCTACCTCTCTCTCTACCTCCCTCTCTCTACCTCTATATGTCTCTACCTCTCTCTCCCTCTCTACACCTCTCCCTCTCCACCTCTCCCTCTCTACACCTCTCCCTCTACCTCTCTACACCTCTCCCTCTACCTCTCTCTACCTCTCTCCCTCTCCACCTCCCTCTCTCTCCCTCTCCACCTCTCTCCCTCTCCACCTGTCTACCTGTCTCTCTATCTACCTCTCTCTCTACCTCTCGCTACCTCACTACCTCTCTCTACCTCGCTACCTCTCTACCTCCCTCTCTTTACCTCTACCTTTCTACCTCTCCCTCTCTAACTCGCTCTATACCTCTCTACCTCTCTCTCTACCTCCCTCTCTACCTCTACCTCTCCCTCTCTCTCCACCTCTCCCTCTCTCCACCTCTCCCTCTCTCCCTACCTCTCCCTCTCTCCCTACCTCTCCCTCTCTCTCCCTCTCTCTCTCCACCTCTCCCTCTCTCTCCACCTCTCTCCCTCTCTCCACCTCTCTCTCCACCTCTCTCTCCACCTCTCTCACTCTCTCTACCTCTCCCTCTCTCTCTACCTCTCTCTCTCTCTACCTCTCTCTCTCTCTACCTCCCATTCTCTACCTCTCTACCTCCCATTCTCTACCTCTCTACCTCCCTCTCTACCTCTATACCTCTCTCTACCTCTCCCTCTCCCTACCTCTACCTCTCTACCTCTCTCTACCTTCCTCTCTACCTCACTCTCTACACCTCTCTCTACTTCTCCCTCTCTCTACCTTTCTACCTCTCCCCCTCTACACCTCTCTCTCTACCTCTCCCTCTCTCTACCTCTCCCTCTCTCTACCTCTCCCTCTCCCTACCTCTATCCCTCTCTCTCTACACCCCTCTCCCTCTACCCCTCTACCTCTCTCCCTCTACCTCTCTCCCTCTACCTCTTTACCTCTCGCTACCTCTCTCTACCTCTCGCTACCCCTCTCTACCTCTCTCTACCCCTCTCTCTACCTCTCCCTCTCTATACTTCTCTACCTCTACCCCTCTCTACCTCTCCCGAAATCTCTCTACCTCTTTACCTCTACCTCTCTACACCTCTCTCTACCTCTACCTCTCTCTCTCTACCTCCCTCTCTACCTCTCCCTAAATCTCTCTACCTCTTTACCTCTCTACACCTCTCTACCTCTCTCTACCTCTCTCTCTCTACCTCTCTACCTCCCTCTCTCTACCTCCCTCCCTCTCCCTCTCTCTCCACCTCTCCCCCTCTCTCTACCTTTCCCTCTCTCCACCTCTCTCCCTCTCCCTCTCTCTACCTCTACCTCTCTCTCTCTACCTCCCATTCTCTACCTCCCTCTCTACCTCCCTCTCTACGTCTATACCTCTCTCTCTACCTCTCTACTTCTCTCTACCTCTCCCTCTCCATACCTCTACCTCTCTACCTCTCTCTACCTTCCTCTCTCTACCTCTCCCTCTCTACCTTTCTACCTCTACCTCTCCCCCTCTCTACCTCTCCCTACCTCTCCCTACCTCTACCTCTATCCCTCTCTACCACTCTCCCTCTCTACCTCTCTACCTCTCTCCCTCTCGCTACCTCTCTCCCTCTCGCTACCTCTCTCCCTCTCGCTACCCCTCTCTCTACCTCTCTCTACCCCTCTCTCCCTCTACCTCTCTCTACCTCTACCTCTCCCTAAATCTCTCTACCTCTTTACCTCTACCTCTCTACACCTCTCTCTACCTCTCTCTCTCTACCTCTCTCTACCTCTCTCTACCTCTACCCCTCTCTACCTCTACCTCTCTCTACCTCTACCTCTCCCTAAATCTCTCTACCTCTTTACCTCTACCTCTCTACACCTCTCTCTACCTCTCTCTACCTCTCTCTACATCTCTCTCTACCTCTACCTCCCTCTCTACCTCTCCCTAAATCTCTCTACCTCTTTACCTCTCTACCTCTTTACCTCTCTCTACCTCTCTCTTCCTCTCTCTACCTCTCTCTTCCTCTCTCTTCCTCTCTCTACCCCTCTCTACCTCTCTCTACCTCTCTCTACCTCTCTCTACCTCTCTCTTCCTCTCTCTTCCTCTCTCTACCTCTCTCTACCTCTCTTTTCCTCTCTCTACCTCTCTCTACCTCTTTCTACCTCTCTCTACCTCTTTCTACCTCTCTCTCTACCTCTCTACCTCTCTCTCTACCTCTCTACCTCTACACCTCTCTCTACCTCTACCTCTCTCCCTCTCTACCTTTCCCTCTCTCTCTACCTCTCGCTACCTCTACCTCTCTCTACCTCTCTCTACACCACTACCTCTCTCTACACCTTTCTCTACCTTGCTACACCTTTCTCTACCTTGCTACCTCTCTCTCTACCGCTACCTCTCTCTACCTCTCCCTCTCTCCACCTCTCCCTCTCTCCACCTCTCTCTACCTCTCCCTCTCTCCACCTCTCGCTCTACCTCGCCACCTCTCTCCCTCTACCTCTCTCTACCGCACTCTCTCTACCTCTCTCTATCTCTACCTCTCTCTACCCATCTCTACCTCTCTCTACCCATCTCTACCCCTCTCTCTCTCTCTCCCTCTATACCTCTCTACCCATCTCTACCTCTCTACCCCTCTCTACCTCTCCCTCTCTACCCCTCCCTCTCTACACCTCTCTACCGCTCTCTCTACCCCTCTACCTCTCTCTACACCTTTCTCTCTACCTCTACCTCTCTCGCCACCTCTCTACCTCTGTCTCCACCTCTCCACCTCCCTCTACCTCTCCACCTCCCTCTACCTCTCCACCTCCCTCTCCCTACCTCTCTCTACCTATCCCTCTCTACCTCTCCCTCCCTCTACCTCTCTCTCTACCTCTCCCTACCTCTCTCTAACTCTACCTCTACCTCTCCCTACCTCTCTCTAACTCTACCTCTCTACCTCTACCTCTCTCTACACCACTACCTCTCTCTACACCTTTCTCTACCTCGCTACCTCTCTCTACCTCTCTCTCTACCTCTCTCCACCTCTCTCTACCTCTCCCTCTCTCCACCTCTCTCTCTACCTCGCCACCTCTCTACACCTCTCTCCCTCTACCTCTCCCTCTCTACCGCACTCTCTCTACCTCTACCTCTCTCTATCTCTCCCTCTCTATACCTCTCTACCCATCTCTCCCTCTCTATACCTCTCTACCCATCTCTCCCTCTATACCTCTCTACCCATCTCTCCCTCTATACCTCTCTACCCCTCTCTACCTCTACCTCTCCACCTCCCTCCACCTCTCCACCTCCCTCTACCTCTCCACCTCCCTCTCCCTACCTCTCTCTACCTATCCCTCTCTACCTCTCCCTCCCTCTACCTCTCTCTCTACCTCTCCCTACCTCTCTCTAACTCTACCTCTACCTCTCCCTACCTCTCTCTAACTCTACCTCTACCTCTCTACCTCTACCTCTACCTCTCTCTACACCACTACCTCTCTCTACACCTTTCTCTACCTCGCTACCTCTCTCCACCTCTCTCCACCTCTCTCTACCTCTCCCTCTCTCCACCTCTCTCTCTACCTCGCCACCTCTCTACACCTCTCTCCCTCTACCTCTCCCTCTCTACCGCACTCTCTCTACCTCTACCTCTCTCTATCTCTCCTCTCTATACCTCTCTACCCATCTCTCCCTCTCTATACCTCTCTACCCATCTCTCCTCTATACCTCTCTACCCCTCTCCTCACCTCTCCACCTCCTCCACCTCTCACTCTACCTCTCCACCTCCCTCTACCTCTCCACCTCCCTCTACCTCTCCACCTCTCCCTCTCCCTACCTCTCTCTACCTCTCCCTCTCTACCTATCCCTCTCTACCTCTCCCTCTCTACCTCTCCCTACCTCTCTCTCTAACTCTACCTCTACCTCTCTACCTCTACCTCTCTACCTCTACCTCTGTCTACCTCTCTCTACCTCTCCCTCCCTCTCCCTACCTCTATACGCTCTCCCTCTACCCCTCCCTCTACCTCTCTCCCTACCTCTACCTCTCTCTCTACACCTCTACCTCCCTCTCTACCTCCCTCTCTCTACCTCTCCCTCTCTACCTCTCCCTCTACCTCTCCCTCTCTACCTCTCCCTCTACCTCTCCCTCTCTACCTCTCCCTCTACCTCTATACCTCTCTCCCTCTACCCCTCTCTCCCTCTCCCTCTCTCTCTACCTCCCTCTCTACCTCCCTCTCTACCTCCCTCTCTACCTCCCTCTCTACCTCCCTCTCTACCTCCCTCTCTACCTCCCTCTCTACCTCTAACTTTCTACCTCTCCCTCTCTACACCTCTCTCCCTCTCTCTCCCTCGCTCTACCTCTCCCTCGCTCTACCTCTCCCTCGCTCTACCCCTCTCTACCTCTACCCCTCTCTACCTCTACCCCTCTCTACCTCTACCCCTCTCTACCTCTACCCCTCTCTACCTCTACCCCTCTCTACCTCTACCTATCTACCTCTACCTATCTACCTCTACCCCTCTCTACCTCTACCTATCTACCTCCCTCTCTCTACCTCGCCACCTCCCTCTCCACCTCTCCCTCTTAACCTCTCCCTCTCTACCTCTACCTCTCTCTACCTCTCCCTACCTCTCTCTACCTCTCCCTCTCTACCTTTATACCTCTCCCTCTCCCTCTACCCCTCTCTAGCTCTCCCTCTCTACCCCTCTCTCTCTTTCTACCTCTCCCTACCCCTCTCTACCCCTCTCTCTCTCTATCTATACCTCTCCCTCTATACCCCTCTACCTCTCCCTCTATACCCCTCTACCTCTCTCTCTACCTCTCCCTCTCCCTCTCTACCTCTACCTCTCCCTCTATACCTCTCTCTACCTCCCTCTCTCTACCTCTACGTTTCTACCTCTCCCTCTCTACACCTCTCTACCTCCCTCTCTCTACCTCTACGTTTCTACCTCTCCCTCTCTACACCTCTCTACCTCCCTCTCTCTACCTCTACGTTTCTACCTCTCCCTCTCTACACCTCTCTACCTCCCTCTCTCTACCTTTCTACCTCTCTACACCTCTCTACCTCTACCTCTCCCTACCTTTACCTCTCCCTACCTCTCTCTACCCTCTCTACCTCTCCCTACCTCCCTCCACCTCTCTACCTACCCCTCTCTCTCTACCTTTCTACCACTACCTCTCTACCTCTCTACCTCTCCCCCTCTCCACCTCTCTCTACCTCGCTACCTCTCTCTACCTCGCTACCTCTCTCTACCTCGCTACCTATCTCTACCTCTCTCTACCTCTCCCTAAATCTCTCTACCTCTACCTCTCTCTACCTCTCTCTCTACCTCCCTCTCTACCTCTCCCTAAATCTCTCTACCTCTTTACCTCCCTCTACCTCTCCACCTCCCTCTACCTCTCCACCTCCCTCTACCTCTCCACCTCCCTACCTCTCCACCTCCCTACCTCTCCACCTCCCTACCTCTCCCTCTCTACCTCTCCCTCTCTACCTCTCCCTCCCTCTACCTCTCCCTCCCTCTACCTCTCCCTCCCTCTACCTGTCTACCTCTCTCCACCTCTCTCCACCTCTCTCCACCTCCACCTCTCTCCACCTCCACCTCCCTCCACCTCTCTACCTCTCTACACCTCTCTCTACCTCCACACCTCTCTCTACCTCCACCTCTCCCTCTCTCTACCTCACTCTCTACCTATCTCTACCTCTCCCTCTGTACCTCTCCCTCTCTCTCTCTCTCTACCTCTACCTCTCCCTCTACCTCTCCCTACCTCTACCTCTCTCTCTACATCTCTCCCTCTCTACATCTCTCCCTCTCTCTCCCTCTCCCTACACCTCTCTACACCTCTCTCTACCTCCCTCTCTCTACCTCTACCTTTCTACCTCTCTACCTCTACCTCTCCCTCTCTCTACCTCTCCCTACCTCTCTCTACCTCTCTCTACCTCTCTCCCTCTCCACCTCGCTCCCTACACCTCTCTACACCTCTCTCTACCTCTACCTTTCTCCCTCTACCTCTCCCTCCCTCTCTCTACTTCTCCCTACCTCTCTCTACCTCTCCCTCTCTACCTCTCTACCCCTCTCTCTACATCTCTCTACCTACCTCTACCTTTCTACCTCTCTACCTCTCTACACCTCTCTACCTACACCTCTCTACCTACACCTCTACCTCCCTCTCTACCTCCCTCTCTCTCTACCTCTCTACCTACACCTCTCCTCCTCTCTACCCCTCTCTCTACCTCTCTACCCCTCTCTCTACCTCTCTACCCCTCTCTCTCTCTCTACCTCTCTCTAGCTCGCTAACTCTACCTCTCTGCCTCTCTCCCTCTACACCTCTCTCTACCTCTACCTCTCTGCCTCTCTCCCTCTACCTCTCTCTCTCTACCTCTCTGCCTCTCTCCCTCTACCTCTCTCTACCTCCCTACCTCTACCTCCCCCTCCCTCTCTCTACCTCTCTCTATCTCACTCTACCTCTCTCTCTACCTCTCCCTCTCTCTACCTCTCCACCTCTCCCTCTCCCTACCTGTCTCTCTACCTCTACCTCTCTCTACCTCTACCTCCCTCTACCTTTGTACCTCTCCCTCTCTACACCTCTCTACCTACCTCTCTCCCTCCACCCCTCTCCCTCTCCCTCTCTCCCCCTCCCCCTCTCTCCACCTCCCCCTCTCTCCACCTCCCTTTCTCCACCTCCCTTTCTCCACCTCTCTACCTCTCCCTCTACCGCTCTACACCTCTCTACCGCTCTACACCTCTCTACCGCTCTACACCTCTCTACCGCTCTACACCTCTCTACCGCTCTACACCTCTCTACCGCTCTACACCTCTCTACCGCTCTACACCTCTCTACCGCTCTACACCTCTCTACCGCTCTACACCTCTCTCCCTCCACCTCTCTCCCTCCACCCCTCCCCCTCTCTACCTCCCCCGCTCTACACCGCTCCTACACCTCTCTCTACACCTACCTCTCCACCTCCACCTCTACCTCTCCACCTCTCTCCACCTCTCTCTCCACCTCTCTCTCCACCTCTCTCTCTACCTCTCTCTACCTCTACCTCTCTCCACCTCTCAACCTCCCTACCTCTCTCCCTCTACTTCTCTCTACCTCTCCCTCTCCCTCTCTACCTCCCTCTCCCTACCTCTCTACCTCCCTCTCCCTACCTCTCTACCGCTCTCTACCCCTCTCCCTCTCTACCCCTCTCCCTCTCTACCCCTCTCCCTCTCTACCCCTCTCCCTCTCTACCCTCTCCCTCTCCCTCTCTACCCCTCTCCCTCTCTACCCCTCCCTCTCCACCTCTACCTCTCCACCTCTACCTCTCCACCTCCCTCTCCCCACCTCTCTCTCTACACCTCCCTCTCTACACCTCCCTCTCTACACCTCCCTCTCTACACCTCCCCACCTCTACCTCTCCACCTCTCCCTCTCCACCTCGCCCTCTCCACCTCGCCCTCTCCACCTCTCCCTCTCCACCTCTCCCTCTCTACCTCTCCCTCTCTACCTCTCCCTCTCTACCTCTCCCTCTCTACCTCTCTACCTCCCTCTACCTTTCTGCACCTCTCTGCACCTCTGCACCTCTCTCTCTGCACCTCTCTGCACCTCTCTCTGCACCTCTCTCTCTGCACCTCTCTGCACCTCTCTGCACCTCTACCTCTCTGCACCTCTACCTCTCTGCACCTCTACCTCTCTGCACCGCTCTACCTCTCTGCACCGCTCTACCTCTCTGCACCTCTCTACCTCTCTGCACCTCTCTACCTCTCTGCACCTCTCCACCTCTCTGCACCTCTCCACCTCTCTGCACCTCTCCACCTCTCTGCACCTCTGCACCTCTCTGCACCTCTCTACCTCTCTGCACCTCTCTACCTCTCTGCACCTCTCTACCTCTCTGCACCTCTCTACCTCTCTGCACCTCTACCTCTCTACCTCTCTACCCATCTCTACCTCTCTACCTCCCTCTCCCTTTCTGCACCTCTCTCTGCACCTCTCTCTGCACCTCTCTCTCTGCACCTCTCTCTCTGCACCTCTCTCTCTGCACCTCTCTCTCTGCACCTCTCTCTCTGCACCTCTCTCTGCACCTCTACCTCTGCACCTCTACCTCTCTGCACCTCTACCTCTCTGCACCTCTACCTCTCTGCACCTCTACCTCTGCCTCTACCTCTGCACCTCCACCTCTGCACCTCTACCTCTCTACCTCTACCTCTCTGCACCTCTACCTCTCCTGACCTCTACCTCTCTGCACCTCTACCTCTCTGCACCTCTCTACCTCTCTGCACCTCTCTACCTCTCTGCACCTCTCTACCTCTCTACACCTCTACACCTCTCTCTACCTACACCTCTCTACCTACACCTCTACCTCCCTCTCTCTCTCTACCTCCCTCTCTACCTCCCTCTCTACCTCCCTCTCTACCTTTATACCTCTCTCGCTACCTCTCCCTCTACCTCTCCCTTTCTACCTCTCCCTCTCTACCTCTCCCTCTCTACCTCTCTCCACCTCTACCTTTCTACCTCTACCTCTTTCTACCTCTACCTTTCTCCACCTCTACCTCTCTCCACCCCCCTCTCCACCCCCCCCTCTCTGCCTCTCTCTACACCCCTCTACCTCCCTACCTCTACCTCCCCCTCCCTCTCTCTACCTCTCTCTCTCTACCTCCCTCTCTACCTCTCTCTACCTCTCTCTACCTCCCTCTCTACCTCTCTCCACCTCTCCCTACCTCTACCTCTCTACCTTTCTACCTCTCCCTCTCTACCTCTCTCTACACCTCTCCACCTCACTCTCCCTCCACCGCTCTCCACCGCTCTCCTTTTTACCTCTCCCTTTCTACCTCTCTACCTCCACACCTCTCTCTACCGCTCTACACCTCTCTCTACCGCTCTACACCTCTCTCTACCGCTCTACACCTCTCTCTACCGCTCTACACCTCTCTCTACACCTCTCTCTACCGCTCTACACCTCTCTCTACCGCTCTACACCTCTCTCTACCGCTCTACACCTCTCTACCGCTCTACACCTCTCTACCGCTCTACACCTCTCTACCGCTCTACACCTCTACCTCCCTCTCTCTACCTCCCCCGCTCTACACCTCTCCTACACAGCTCTACACCCCTCTCTAACTCTCTCTACCTCTACCTCTCCCTCTCCATCTACCTCTCCCTCTATCTACCTCTCCCTCTCTCTATCTACCTCTCTCTCTCTACCTCTCCCCTTCCCTCTCTACCTCTCTACCTCTACCTCTCTCTACCTCTACCTCTCTCTACCTCCCCCTCCCTACCTCTACCTCCCCCTCCCTACCTCTACCTCTCCCTTTCTACCTCTCTCTCTATCTCTCTCTACCTCCACCTCTCTCCCTCTACCTCCCTCTCCCTGCCTCTCTACCTCCCTCTCTCTACCTCTCTCCCTCTCTACACCTCTCTCTACCTCTCCCTCTCTACCTCTCCACCTCTCTACCTCTCCACCTCTCTCCCCCTCTCCCTCTCTACCCCTCTCCCTCTCTACCCCTCTCCCTCTACACCTCTCTCTACCTCTCCCCCTCTCTACCTCTCCACCCTCTCCCCCTCTCCCTCTCTCCCCCTCTCCCTCTCTACCCCTCTCCCTCTCTCCCCCTCTCTACCCCTCTCCCTCTCTACCCCTCTCCCTCCCCCTCTCCCTCTCTACCCCTCTCCCTCTCTACCCCTCTCCCCCTCTCTCTACACCCCTCTCCACCTCTCTCTCTACACCCCTCTCCCCCTCTCCCTCTACACCCCTCTCCACCTCTCCCTCTACACCCCTCTCCACCTCTCCCTCTACACCCCTCTCCCTCTACACCCCTCTCCACCTCTCCCCTCTCCTCTCTCTCTCTACACCCCTCTCCACCTCTCTCCCCCTCTCTCTCCACCTCTCTCTACACCCCTCTCCCCCTCTCTCTACACCCCTCTACCCCTCTCCACCTCTCCCTCTCTACCCCTCTCCCTCTCTACCCCTCTCCCTCTCTACCCCTCTCCCTATCTCTCTCTACCTCTCCCTATCTCTCTCTACCTCTCCCTATCTCTCTCTACCTCTCCCTCTCTACCTTACTCTCTACCTCAACCTCTACCTCTCCCTCTCCCTACCTCGCTCTCTACCTCTCTACCTCTCTCTACACCTTTCTCTCTACCTCTCTCCCTACCCCTCTCCCTCTCTCTACCTCTCCACCTCTCTCTACCTCTACCTTTCTACCTCTCTCTATACCTCTCTCTACCTCTCTCTCTACCTACACCTCTCTCTACCTCTCCCTTTCTCGCCCTCTCTCTACCTCTCCCCACCTCTCCCTCTCTCTACCTCCCTCTCTCTCTACCTCCCCCTCTCTAACTCTCCCTCTCTACCCCTCTACCCCTCTCTACCTTTCTACCTCTCTCTACCTTTCTACCTCTCTCACCTCTCTACCTCCCTCTACCTTTCTACCCCTCTCTACCTCTCTCTGCACCTCTCTCTCTGCACCTCTCTCTCTGCACCTCTCTCTCTGCACCTCTCTCTCTGCACCTCTCTCTCTGCACCTCTCTGCACCTCTCTCTGCACCTCTCTCTCTGCACCTCTCTCTCTGCACCTCTCTCTCTACACCTCTCTCTCTACACCTCTCTCTCTACACCTCTACCTCTCTGCACCTCTCTCTCTACACCTCTCTCTCTACACCTCTCTACCTACACCTCTCTACCTACACCTCTCTACACCTCTCTACCTCTCTCTACCTCCCTCTACCTCTCTCTCTACCTTTCTACCTCTCCCTCTCTACCTCTCCCTCTCTCTACCTCCCTCTCTCTACCTCCCTCTCTCTACCTCTCTCCACCTCTTCCTTTCTACCTCTCCACCTCTACCTCTCTCCACCTCTACCTCTCTCCACCTCTACCTCTCTCCACCTCTCTACCTCTCTCCACCTCTCCCTCTCTCCCTACCTCTCTACCTCCCTCTCCACCTCTCCCTACCTCTCTCTCTACCTCTCTACACCTCTCTACCTACTGCTCTCTCCACCTCTCTACCTCTCCCTCTCCCTCTCTCCCCCTCTCCTTTCTACCTCTCCCTTTCTACCTCTCCCGCTCTACACCTCTCTCCCGCTCTACACCTCTCCCTCGCTCTACACCTCTCCCTCGCTCTACACCTCTCCCTCGCTCTACACCTCTCCCTCGCTCTACACCTCTCCCTCTCTACACCTCTCCCTCTCTACACCTCTCCCTCTCTACACCTCTCCCGCTCTACACCTCTCCCGCTCTACACCTCTCCCGCTCTACACCTCTCCCGCTCTACACCTCTCCCGCTCTACACCTCTCCCGCTCTACACCTCTCTCTACCGCTCTACACCTCTCTCTACCGCTCTACACCTCTCTCTACCGCTCTACACCTCTCTCTACCGCTCTACACCTCTCTACCGCTCTACACCTCTCTCTACCGCTCTACACCTCTCTCCCTCCCTACACCTCTCTCCCTCCCTCTCTACACCTCTCTCCCTCCCTCTCTACACCTCTCTCCCTCCCTCTCTACACCTCTCTCCCTCCCTCTCTACACCTCTCTCCCTACACCTCTCTCTACACCTCTCCTACACAGCTCTACACCCCTCTCCAACTCCCTCTCCAACTCTCTCTCTCTACCTCCCTCTCTACCTCCCTCTCTACCTCCCTCTACCTCTCCCTCTACCTCTCTCTCCCTCTACACTCTCTCTCCCTCTACCTCTCTCTCCCTCTACCTCTCTCTACCTCTACCTCTCTCTACCTCCACCTCGCTCTACCTCCACCTCGCTCTACCTCTACCTCTACACCCTCTACCTCTACCTCTCTACCTCCCCACCTCGACCTCTCCCTTTCTACCTCTCTCTATCTCTCTCTCTCTACCTCCACCTCTCGCTCTACCTCTCCCTACCTCTCTCTACCTCTCCCTCCCTCTCTCTGCCTCTCTACCTCCCTCTCTCTACCTCTCTACACCTCTCTACCTACCGCTCTCTACACCTCTCCCTTTCTACCTCTCTCTACCTCCCTCTCTCTACCTCTCCCTCTACCTCCCTCTCTACACCCCTCTCCACCTCTCTACCCCTCTCCCTCTCTACCTCTCTCCACCTCTCTCCCCCTCTCCCCCTCTCTCTACACCCCTCTCCACCTCTCCCCCTCTCTACACCCCTCTCCCCCTCTCTCCACCTCTCTCTCCACCTCTCTCTCCACCTCTCTCCACCTCTCTCTCCACCTCTCTCTCCACCTCTTCCCCCCTCTCCACCTCTTCCCCCTCTACCCCTCTCCCTCTCTACCCTCTCTCTACCCCTCTCCCTCTCTACCCCCCTCTCCACCTCTTCCCCCCTCTACCCCTCTCCCTCTCTACCTCTCTACCCCTCTCCCTCTCTACCCCTCTACCCTCTCCCTCTCTACCCCTCTCCCTCTCTACCCCTCTCCCTCTCTACCCCTCTCCCTCTCTACCCCTCTCCCTCTCTACCTCTCTCTCTCTCTACCTCTCTCTCTCTCTACCTCTCTACCCCCCTCTCTACACCTCTACCAGTTGAATTCCGGGAAGCCCAAACCATCAGTATTTCAAAATCTGCGCGCGAAACGTGGATAGGATGAGCCGTGCAGCTCAGAAAGGGATGTTCTTTTTACATAATTTGTATTTAATAGAATTGGGAAGCAGGAGAACAGTCTCACAGTTGAGATAGAGATTCACATACACTGGCGACCGCTTTTGAATTGGCTTCAAAAACATTCAAAGATGGCTGCAGCGTCTACATGGGATGCGGTGGACTAAGTGGCAGCCGGAACCGGATAGCACTGCTTGTCCTTTAAAAAAAAAAACTAGCATTGGCATAGCCAATAGGTCTCCCCTTTGGGACCTTATAAGTGTTTAGTTATCCAGTACAATATCCTTGGTGCAACAACATCAAGTGTTGCATGGCTAAACACTTATAAGGTCCCAAAGGCGAGACCTATTGGCTATGCCAATGCTTGTTTAACATGCTTCTTCCCAATGGAACATCCCCATTGATGTTTTGGAATCACATCGGGAAGATGATCTGTTGGTAAGGATGCACAGTACAGACCAGCAGGCAGTTATTTTCTATGGAGTGGGTAGTGCTGCAACAGCACAGGCTATGTCTCTCACCAATTTTCAGTACCACTTGAGACCAGATTCCCGGGGCGGGTGGACTCAATAATAGATATCATTGTAGTCTCAAACATTTGACCTGCTCTTTTTTTATATTAACCATTATTTATTGATTTTTCAGTAGTTTACAGATATAAACAAATGCCATGCAGGAAAATCAGAAAACTAGAGCCTGTATCTGAGCAGGCCTTTCCATCAGTCTAACCTGCATATGCTCGCCAAAACAAAAACATGTCCACTTAATACTGTGTACCTTATTTACATTGTTTGCAAGTATAGGCATCCCTCTTACGTAAAGATACATAGTCATTGCCATCGTCAGACCTCTTAAAAGGGTGAAAAAATAAAACAGAGTGAAAAAGGAGCATCATTAAAACATCCCCACTTTCAGTCCCATCTCTAGTGAAGAGTACATGCAAAAATACCTTTTCTGTGTCCTAACAGTATGAAACTGTTCCCCTTGCGTGACACCATGCCAAATAGACTGCCCATGCCATATGCATATATATATTTCAGAGGACATTTGGTGCGGCCAGGCCCTGCTGTAAACCCCCGAGAGGCATCCAACCCCACACTGCGCATGGCCTTCGGACGTGCATAGCAGGAGGTTGGCGAGAGGGCCTGCAGCCAGGCCCTGTGGCTAACCCACCCGGAGGCAGCCCACACCCTCACCCCCACAGGCAGCCAATCCCACACTGCACACAGCCTATCATCACACACAGTGTGTGGTTGAATGCAGGCCTGGCTTGCAGCCAGGCCCAGCATCCTAATCCTCGTAGGCAGCCAATCTCATGCCGCGCACAGCCTTTGGTCGTGCGTGATGTGGGGTTAGCCGCAGAGCCAGTCTTGCCTTTAGCCGTGCACAGCAGGGGAGGTGGCCAGGGCTTGGCTTGCTGCCAGACCCTGTTGGGCAAACCCCCAGCAGGCTGAAAACCCCACACAGCCTTCGGCATGTGCAGTATACAGTTGGCCTGCGGGACCCCATGCCCTGGGGCCAGACATATATATTATGGTTGGGGGGCATAATTTGGCCCCGGGGACCCCAACCCCAGAGGCTAGTTCCAATAAAAAGGGAATTCTTACAAGGCCCTGAGGACCAGAGACCAAATATGATTTTAAGAAAAGGGGATGCGTGCCTCCCCCTCCTCGAGCCTTATTAGACCCTAGGAACACCATCTCCCAGGGCCAAATAGAATGAAAAGGGGGAGGAGGAGGGGGCGCGTGCCCCCCTGAGCTTTCTCAGGCCCCGGGGACCCTATCCCCCAGGGCCATATTTTATTGTAGGGGGCTATGGGGGCCCACTCCCCGAGTCTTCATAGGCCCCAGGAACCCCATTCACTGGGGCCAAATGTTTTTAAAAAGGGAAGGGGGGCTATGCGGCACCCCTCCTAGAGCAGTCTTGGGTCCTGGGGACCATATCCCCCAGGGCCTGTCTTTATATTAGGTTGGTGCCCCGGTGCCCACCTGCAGCACCCACTAACCTACATGTTGGGGGCTGTGGGGGCCAGGGGGCAGGAGCTGGCATCGCTCTCATTCGGAGGGAGCAGCTGCTTTTTGCATGCTCCTTCTGGGCAGGAGCAATATGTTTTTTTTTCCCTGCCCGCATCAGTACAGGCAGAGAACACAAGTCTGCTCCCAGCTGGCAGGAGCGTTTTAAATTTTCTGTGTTTGCTCCCGTTTGGCAGGAGATTTAAAATGCTCCTGCCAGACAGTAGCAAACACGTTTCCCTGCCTGCGGTAGTGCGGGCAGAGAAACTGTCTGGTGGGTGGGGTCCCCGGGACACAGAAGCGAGCAGGGATGGGGTTCCAGGGGCCATTAAAGATTCAGGGAAGGGGGATTTTTGTTTAAAGTGACTGCCATGGGGGATGGGGTTCCCAGGGCCGTTTAAGGCTCAGGGACTGGGAGGGGGCCTTGTGGCCTCCCTCCCCTTTCATTCTGAATTTGGCCCTGGGAGATGGGGCCCCCGGAGGCTCCTTAGGCTCGAGGAGGGGTGCCGCTCGCCCCCCTCCCCTTAAATATACCCAACCACGGGGATGGGGTCCCCCAGGGCCTTGAATGGATGGGGAGAGTGCCTACTGCCGCCTCACCCCATCTATAAATAAAAAGCCAGGTTTTTTTTGCTGCAATTCCGCTGGAATTCCATGGGGTCACAGCAAACTTGGGGGGGTTCCCTCTGGGTCCCGTTTATGGGGCTTAGGGGGGGCTACCCTGCCCCCTTATATGATTTCTGTAGTCTGTTTGCATGTATTGCACATTTTCCCAGTGTAATATCAGGGCTTGAAAAATCATTAAAATGTTACTAGACCTGCAGGTCTAGTAACTTGAATAATCTACTAGACCTAACTGTAATGTACTTGACCTGTGAACTGGTCTCAACGAGATTGTCACACTGTTTACTTTACAAAATCTTCTAACTTCAGGCACCGAAAGAAAAGTAAATGTAGGAAGACAAACTGACTTTTAACCTCAGTCTCTAAAAGCTGAACAAATGTGACAAGATAACATTTAAAGGCATCTTAATTGCTCATTCACTTTGTGAGCAAGCAGAACACCCGTTTTCAGCTTGCCAGAAAGGGCAAATAGGCCCTAAAATTAGCTGGTCCTGATTAAATCTGGCTCACCATAGCGAGTGGATTTTTTGAGCCCTGAATGTTGGTGGTATCCTACAAGTGGCACAGGTCACTTTATTGGCAAAAGTTCAAATAGGAGTACCGTAGTGAGCCATACGGGTGCTGTACATATACGTTCGCCAGATGAATGAAAATTTGGGCACTCATTGACATCCTCCATAAGATCCACGAATGTCATTTGGGGAGTTGAAGAATTTGGTGGTCATAAAAATCAACAATGGGCCGTATTGTAGATTCTGGAATGGTTAATTAAAATGAATGAAGGGGTGCGAGTATAAACACAAAAGGATGGGTTAATGAGGAGATAGAAATGTAATTTCAAATTTTGTAAATGAAGAGGCGATTGCCCCTGTATATAGAAGCCAGGAGGAACTTCATGTTGTATATGGGACGCATTTTCTAAGGACAATGTCTTTTGACAATGAAACAAAATGGAGGTTGAAGTGGGTTGCCTTCTCAAATGCGAAACGGTCTAGGGCAGAGGTCTTCAAACTTTTGGATGCCGAGACCCCCCAGTCAAACTTTTCTGGCGTAAGGACCCCTCCTGACAAAAAATTCTAAACCTATAGGCATAGCTACTGGAATTATGAGGTAGGTGAGGACCAAATTATGCGACAGGCTCTACTAAATTATATGGTAAGTAAATGTAAATAATGCTATGTGAGGCCGCATATTTTGGGATAGTATTGCTTCATTATTTTGACATTTTTTACACACTAACACCGAGGAAAGATTTCACCTCATCAGTATCAGTTTATAACGAAAATACAGCAATAAACAGAAAGATGTCTAGTCAACCTTTGTGAAGGGCCTTCCACTCCGCAGGAATACGTGTTGCCACATTAGAAGCTCACCTGCCCTGGCTGGGAGCAGCAGGAGTCCCCTAAATAGGGTGGACCCAAGAATAGTAAATCTAAACATTAATATATATACTTACCATGACAACATAGTTATTTATATTCTGCACTCAACATAGTTGTCGATCAGTATTAAAAATTCGGAACTGTGGTAGAACACGGTATATTGATGAAAGGTAAACTAAATTCTTGTCTTAAGCTTAAGCCAGAAGAAGATAAAAAACTCTAGGATCCAGAACAGAAAATTCTTCAGTTGTTCAAAAACAGGAGGATGCTTATTGTTCCAGGAGTATTGTTTTTCAGTGATTACATAATCTTTCTTATTTAGGAACAGAAATGGGAAACACCAGGAAATGTAGTCACGGATTAGAACCATGCGAATGTGCCGATCACAATGGGAACATAATTTAGACGCAAAATCTCCCATGCAATCCTTCAATGGTGATAAAATGAAGGTGTGATGAAGATCATTTGTGGTTAGTTTGAGAGATAAATAATGAAAAAGCCTACATGCAGAAAATTAAGGGTTGGCCCTTCATACCTGGACATTCTGCGAAACAGATAAGGATGCCTGTGGTGAAAATAACCTGGCTTCCCTACATCTCTTCACAGAAGCATGCACCAAGAGACAGATTATCTTTCCATCCCCTTGAAATTAAAAGGCACGTCTCTATCATGGCATGTAGATAGAAAGCATGCTCAGGAGAGAGCACCTAAAAAGATCAAGAAAAAGGAGCAAGGAGAACTGAAGGAGAGCACAAAGAATGGGTTAGCAGTAAGTACTGGAGGAGAGCACAATGAGGAGGTGGCAGAGGGGAGCACTGGAACAGAACACTGTCAGGAACAAGCAATGGGGTACTGGAGGAGAGCACAAAGAGCAGCAAGGAACACTCGAAGAGCGCACTGTAAGAATGCGCTAGAAGAGCACCAAAATACACCTCTTGTGAAGAGCATGATGTGTAGACAGTGAAAAGCACTGGAGGACAGCATGAGGGAGAAGGGGAGGTGGAGAACATTGGAGGAAAGCACTGGAAAACAGCACTAGAGGTGAGCGCTGAAGAAGACTTCTGAAGAAGAGCGTGAAGAGGAGGGGGCAGTGGAGGAGATCGTGAAGAGGAGGGCGGTGACCAATACTGGCAGAGAGCATAAAGAGGAGGGTGTAAAAGAAAGTGCTAGAAAAGAGGGCGAAGAGGAGTGGGCAGCACAGTCTACTGGATGAGCCCAGAAAGAGGAGAGGGCAACAGAGCACTAGGGAAGAGCAAGAACAGAGCACTGGCACAGAACAGCATAAAGCACTGAGAAGAGGGAGGGGTGGGGAGGACAGGATGAGAGTAACAGAATGGAGCAAGTAGAGAAGGGTGCAGCAGACAGCATCAGAGAAGAGCATGATGAGGAGGGGGAAACATACAGCCCTGGAGAATAACACTGGTGAAGCAGTGTATTAAGTGGGATCTAAAAAGTGAGGGTCTTTAAAAAGGAGTGTGGCCTGTATAATAAAGGGAGTGACTTAAACATGTAATCTAAAATTCTGTGGTTTTCATAGTATGCTATTCGACCAGTATTTTAGGTTCCTCTGTATGCATTCTGTTATTGCTTCTATTCATACATCTCATAACAGACATACACCTAAAACCAGCCAGGACTATTGGCTTTGTCAATGGTTGTTAGCTGTTTAAGGTAAATTAATAGCAACAATTTTGTTGTAAATAATTATTATTGAAAAATTTTCAGTTTGGAAATTGTGAGACTGTTAATTACATTTAACTGCGGCTGTGAAAGGGGTAGTGATCCTCCGTGCCTCAATCACACCCCTTGTGTTCACTCTGTTAGACATTTAAGCCCATTTTAATGCCACATCTGCATATCTAACACCTCATCTTTGTCCTATTCAGCACCCTCGTCACTCTCTTTAATGCACTTTCTTGCATTCCTTTCAATTCACCCCCCCCCAAACACACAACACATGCACTCACGTGTAAGCACCGAATTTTCTTTTCTTTCACCTTGTCAATATTTTGACAACTGTGAACCTCCTTTAGAAAACAATTTGCACAGAATCACAATTGTGACTAGAGTATTGCTCTGTGCGCTCTGCAAAGAGGCCAAGGATTGTATGACCATGTATTTTGAACACTTTTATGTCCCACTGACAGGCCCTGTGAGAAACTCGCACTGTCTTCAGCTTCTGCCTTGGAGTACTCAATTGTGGCCCTTTAAAAACGCATATAAGCAACTTAGTTCAAAGAATGCACATTGCAAGAGTAATATGCTACATAAAAATCCGGAAACACAACATCCTGAAAGGGTTAATTCTCCTAGGGAATGTACACTTAAGTCAAACGTGTGAAACAAACAATAATGCACTGCATACCTAGTGCAATTAATGTCAGCACGAGTCAAATTTTGAATAGGGAGTGGATGGGGCAGCAATTCTTTTGTAGGGCATTCTACTGAGCATACAATATGGACAGCTCCGAGGCTTATTGCGAAAGACTTCCTAGAACCAAATTTATATTACACCCAAGCACAGTCTGCTCGACCAGGTACTCACGTATGCACTTGATTTAACTGAGTTTCAAAGGCAAGCTAATTAGTATGCATTACTTTTAAGTGATGCCTTGTGGGAGACTAAGTTCTGTAGTTAAAACAGCCATTCTTTGGCCCAATCCAGTGAAATACTTCCAAAAGTGGAAAATCCAGTCTCAGTGGCTGCATGGGGAGGGAATGGGTCCCGTTTCAAAAGTGCTTCACAGTAGGAGACTGAATGCCTTTGGCGTCCCTGGCAGGCAGTTTGTTTCAGCTCTATCCCTCTTCACACCTCGTAAATACCTCTTCTCCGAATACTGAATGCCCTTTGTAATGCGCGCATCGAATGAGCCTCTGCGCGGGGAGAAATCACAGTATGCGCGGGCACGCAGCTTAGGGGGAAACATAGGGCAGAATTGTGACTGGGAATGTGCGACCCCCTTTCTTTCACTCCACGACCTCCCTGGGGGTCGGGCCCCACAGTTTGAAGACCCCTGGTCTAGGGTTTCATGGGTCGAAGTAATTAATGTAGGACATAAAGAAACAATGTCCGCCATGACGGTAACATAAGCCCAGTAAAATGCATCATGTCGAAACGCTTATTATAATAATAAAAATCAAGTTTGAATAAAAGAACTGCTGTGGAATCTTTCAATGCTTGGTGGTGCTGTATCACAGGTTGGTGAAGTGACCACCTGAGTAAGAGTAAGAGTGTGTGTGTGTGCACACAAAAAAAGAAGAGGAGAACTCTGGGTAGTTGCCAAGTTTAGGTGGAGAGCAGGGATCCTTCAACACCAGCAACACTCTGAATTTGCTCACCTCAAATGTTTTTCTAGCAAAGTTTTTAAGCATAGGATTAGCAGAGTGCCATCCACACCGAGCTAGAAAGGGGCAAAGTCTTTTGCCATTTCTACAGCAAAGTCTTTAAGCATAGGATTAGCACAGTGCCATTCACGCCATGCTATAAAATGAAAAAGCGCCTTTTACCATTTCAGGCACAGTATTACAGCTTTGATTGGTAAAATACCATCTAAGCCAACCTGGAATTAATAAAATCGACTCCTGATACGTGTTTCGCTATTATAGCTCTTCAGAGAGGTTTAGCTTTGTCCAGACACAGGGGGGGGGGGCGCCCAGTATAAGTCAAAACAATACCCTTTCAGGGTTAGAGTGCTGCATAAATTCTGCACACAAAAAAAAAAGCAGAGAACTCTGGGTAATTCCCAATTTTAGGTGGAGATCAGCTCCTGTATAGAGAACCCACCCTTCAACACCAGCGACACACTGAACCTGCTCACCTCAAATGTCTGTTTTTCTAGCAGAGCTTTTAAGCATAGGATTAGCACAGTGCCATCCACGTTGAGCTGTAAACCCACAAGTTACAGTTACCTTAGCGCATTAGTTATAGTTACTTGAGATAAAGATAACTGCTGAATTTCTATGGTTTTGTGTGTGTAAAATCTGAACCTCACTATAACATCCCTGTAACCTTTGGCTTTTTTGGAGAATTATATATGGTGAATGTTACTTACCCTGTAAGCATCTGTTTGTGGCATGTAGTGCTGTAGATTCACATGCTCAGCTTAAGTCTGCCATCTAGTGTTTTCCGGCAGCATAGGGAGGGGTCGCTTGGCTTTAGAATAGCACGTGTGGATACATTTTACAATCCAGAGTGAGATACTTGATTTGTAAATTGCTTTACCCTTACGTGGTTTGGAGAATGCTACAAATAGTTGTTCAGTTCTGTGAAATGGTTGTGTTCTATCGATGTAGTACATTTGTTCTCTTTTAATATCTAATGTGTGTAATGCTCTTTCGGCCACAGAGTCTGGCTGAAGAAAGAACACAGGCAACTCAATGAATCGACTCATGTGGGATTGTGAGACTACTTTAGGTAGAAATTTAGGATTAGTTCAAAGTACTACTTTGTCTTTGTGTATTTGGAAGAATGGTTCTTCTAAAGTTAATGCTTGAATCTCAACAATCTGTCTGAGTGAAGAGATTGCGATGAAAAATGCAAATTTCCATGACAGAAATTGGAGAATGCACATGTGAAGAGGATCATATGGTGGACCCATTAACTGTGTTAGCACTAGCACAATATTGAGATTCCACGCTGGTATGGGTAGAGATCTAGGCGGAGTAACATTTTAGACCTTGTCGGAAGGCTTTGATTACAGGAGCTCTGAATACAGAAGTTTGTTCTCTATTTTGGAGATATGTAGCTAACGTAAGATGTATTTTTATAGAAGTGAAAGCTAACCCTGCAGTTTGTAAGTGAAGAAGGTAGCAAAGAATGTTTTGAGCTGAAGCATTTCATGGGTTAATATCCTTTGAATGGCAATAGAGAACAAAGCGTTTTCATTTTGCGGAATAGCAGGCACATGTTGTGGGTCTTCTTGCTTCTTTTAGGATATCCATACATTATTGAGGTAAATTTAGATATCCAAATTCTAAGACTTCAGGAGCCAGATTGCAAGAATGATAGAGCTGGGGTTTGGGTGCCTTACTGCTCCTTGGTTTTGAGTGAGAAGGTCCTGCCTGTTCAGTAATACTTACCTTCCGTAACGCCTTATCTGGTAGAGTCCATCTAGCTGCAGATTACTTACCGACCCTTCCACCCTCCCCGTTCTTTGAACAGTGACTTTTTCTTCAGGAGGTAATATTTTAAGGTAAGGAATGTGCAGCTAGATATTCTCTACCAGATAAGGCGTTACAGATGTAAGTAATTTGTTCATCGAAAGAACATAGTTAACTTGTGGGTTTTTATAAATGAATTATATATTTTTTTAAATTACATCAAATATCAAAACACTTTTTAGATAGATGCTGACAGCATAAAAACAATTATATTATACAAAAATAAAAGGTTCAAAGAACAGACATTGTTCATAGCAAACAAAGTGATTGTGTTATCACACTCCTCCACCAAAGATAAGTGCGGTCATTCATGAAGTGTAATAGAAAGAGCAGGTCAGTGGAATAGTACTGACTCAATAGACACTTGCTAGTGCCCCTCTTGTATAAATGATTTAAGGAGATACGAGCCGACATACTGCCCCATCAGGACCCACAGATTTATTTATTAAGTGGCAGAAGTGTTTATATAGTGTGGAAAAGGTCCAAGGGAATGACAGAGTACTTCTTTATATTAAATTCCTTAGATATATACAATGGCAAGGCAAAAGGTAGGGAGACATTTGACAAACTGTAAAGCAAACATACTTGAAAAAATTAAAAAACACAACATACTTACTTTCTGTAACATTTTTTCTGGTGGGTACTCCAACTTTATATTCCTCACCTTTAGACTATTCCCAGGTGCCATACTGGAGCTGGAAACCTTAAAGAAACAGCTCATGGAAGTGACGGACTGGGGCTTCATATAGGCACCACCTCTGCAAGATGATGTCAGTTTCTGTATTGTTGTCTATATTCCACGCCCTAAGGCGATGATCATCTCAAACGAATTGGAGGTGACAGTGTCACCAAACTAATTTAGGGCCATTTTTAGGAACAACAGAGGTAGGAGGGGCAGTGAGGAATCTTCAATTCGAGGAGCCACCAGAAAGAGCATTATTGAAGCTATGGAATTTGTTGCTTACTTCTAACCACATATCCTTCACCTTTACCATAGGCACCAAAGCAATACCTCCCAAAAGGTTGAGTAGACTCTAAACAAATATACCTGCAGGACCTAGTAAAGGACTGTCTTTGTGGACAAGACTGTCAAGGAAGTAGTGCTTTGTAAATGTGTGTACTGATACCCATGTTGCAGCTTGACAGATGTCAAAGATAGGAAACCAACCTGCTAATGCTGCTGTAGCAGGCATAGCCCTGTTGCAAAGGCTGCAGAAGTTGAGTGGGGTCCTTCTTGAATTGAGCGTAGCACATTTTTATGCATAAGACAAACCACCTTGACCAAGTCCTCTTCTGTACTGCCCTTCCTTTTTTGGCATTGGCAAACCCCATGAAAAGCAGATTAATATGATACTCCTTCATACATTCATTGTAGAAGCTTAAAGTTCTATTGAGATTAAACTGATGGACTATCTCCTCCACTTTAGAAGGATGTGATGGAGAGAAAAAAACACTGGTAGGGTGACAGATTGTCCCATGTGAAAGGGTGACACCACTTTAAACACAAAGGTAGCCCAGAGTGCTCAGTATCAATTTGTTGGGAAAAAGGGAGTTTTACGGAGATTGCACTGACAGGACCTGCAGTTCACTGACACGATAAGCAGGAGTGTTAGCAATAGGAAAATCATCTTCATGGTCCGGAGCTACATAGCACAGCTGTGCATGAGCGCAAAATTAAAGTCCCAAAGAGGTATGATGAAGGGTTTTGGAGAAAACATGTGCCAAGCCTTTCAGAAAACCCATCACAACAGGTGATTATGAGAGGGTACGCTGGTCTTGTAAACGTAAAAAAGCCGCAGGGGCTGACATGTAAACTTTAACTGTGCTGACTGCTGGGTTACAACAAAACAAACAATAACACACAACAACATGGCCTGTAGGGGTTCAATGTGATGATCCTGCACCAGGCCAGAAGGTTTTCCCAATGTCCTGAAACAATGGATTTGGTTGAGAGATGTCCGATTGCCAGGACCACAACCACCACTTCAGAAGGCAAATCAAAACTGCTTAGTTCTCACCTTCTTTCTGACGTGCTGTATCTGCTGGAGAGTTTCCTTATTATGTGGTAGAGTTATTTCAGGTTTCCATGGCTTGTTGCTTCCTGGGCTCTTGTTGCAAGACGATCGATGAATCTTCGCCCGTCTTCTCTTAAGCTTCTCTTTGCTCCCTTGTTGGTTTTCGTGTATTCGCCTTGAGCTTTTGGTTTTTCTGCTCTTGTTCGGCTGGTGTAGACTGCAACTTTCTTTTCCTTTCTCTCTTGGATTTTGCAGAGAGTCTTCGTGGAGAGCCATTCTTTATGCTGGTGAATCTTGGGACCCAGCAGTATCTCATGGCTGGTTGGTGTCACTTTTTTTTTTATCTTCTACCACTGACTTTCTACTAGGTCTCTGTTATCCTCTAATTCTTGCAGGACTTGAAACTTGTTATGAAGTAGGACTGAGTATTTACTCAATTTCTGTACATATTTGAGAAGGGTGGTGTTATATCGCTGGCATTGGTTTGTCAGTTCCATGTATGCTTTCTTCAGCTTCACCTTTAGCTTGGCCACTACAAGGTGAAGGTCCGACGCCACGTCCATTCCTCTCATCACTCACATCCTGCAAGAACCTCAGAAACTTCTGGCAATTCAGACATTGTCGATCTGATTCTCTGTTGAGTGGTTTGCTGACACCCACATTGCCTTGTGTATTCTTTTGTGTGGGAATACACTACCGCCTATCACCAGACAGTTCAGGGCTCAAAGATCTGCGAGCCTTTCACCATTTTCGTTCATGTAGCCAAAGCTATGGTTGCCCATGACTTCTTCGTACTCAGTGTCGTCACTTCCAATCTTGGCATTGAGGTTCCCCATCAGTATGGTGGTCTCTCTCTCAAGGCATTTCTCCAGGATGGACTGAAGTCTGTAGTAAAATTGTTCTTTTTTCTGTTCTTTGCTGTCATTTACAGGTGCATAGCACTGGATAACACTCCTGTCGATCCTCTTTATCTTTGTGCGGAAGGTCGCTGGAATGATTCTGAGACCGTGGGCTTCCCATCCAATCAGAGCTCTGTTGGCTGCTGGCATTAGCATCAGTGCTACTCCCTGAGTATGTGGGGCGTCCTCTTCCTCGTGTACAGAATACAGTAGCATTCCCCCTGGATTCAGTTGTTTCTGTCCGGACTGTGTTTATCTGGTCTCGCTGATGCCAAGCAGGGCAAGGTTGTATTTTTTTCATCTCCACAGCCACTTGGGTAGTCTTGCCTATCTTATACATGGTCCTCACGTTCCATGTCCTTATGGTGATGGTCTTGGTCGAAAGGAGGTGGATCGGCTTTGCGGCTTCCAGAGGTCTCTGGCTTTCACCACAAGGCATCATGGCCCTCCGTGAAGGAGATTCCTCTCTCCCTAAGGCCCAGATGTGTTTTGGTTGACATTTCTGTAGTTAGGATTTTTATATGGTAAGGTAGCTAGCCCCACGCATAACCCTCCTCCATTAGCAGCTTGGCTGGGACCAGCCAAGCCAGAAAGAACTGTTAAAGACAAAGCTGGGAAGACAATCATGGGAAAAGTAGGCCAACAACAGAGATGGATGGAGCACTTTGAAGAAATGCTGAACCAGCCCATGCCTCAGTCTCCAGCAGACACACAGCCAGCTGACAAGGACTTACAAATCAACTGCAGCAGACCAACCAAGGCAAAAAATACGGCAAGCCATCAACCAACTGAGAAATGGTAAGGCAGCAGGACCGACAACATTCCTACAGAGGCACTGATGGCAGATGTTGAAACCTCAGTAGACATGCTCTACTCCATGTTTGTAAGGCTCATGGAGGGGAAAAGGTGCTGTCAGACTGGAAGGATTAGAATGTTCACCAATAAAGGTGACCTGAGTAACTACATAAACTACAGAGGGATAACTCTTTCATCAACTCCAGGCAAAGCGACACTCAGCTGCAAGATCAGCAAGCTGGCTTCCGCAAAGATAAATCCTGTACAGACCAGACTGCAACACTGCAGATCATCATTGATCAGTCGATGGAATGGAATTCCCACCTCTATGTCAACTGCATCTACTTTGCGAAGGCATTCAACAGTGTGGAGAGAGAGACCATTTGGAAAATCCTCCACTACTACAGAGCGGCAGATAAATTTGTAAGAATCATCAGGAACTCTTACAAGGGTATGACCTGCCAGATAGTCCAAAGAGGACAACTCACAGAAGCCTTCCAAGTGAGGACCAGAGCCCACCTGGGTTGTTTGCGCTCGCTTTTTCTCTTCCTGCTGGCCATAGACTGGATCATAAAGACATCCATAGCAAGAAGAAGAAGTGGGATCCAGTAGACACCTTGGACGCAGATCGACAGACAGGACTTTGCAGATGACCTGGCCCTACTCTTGCAAACCCATCTGCAGGTTGCAAGAGAAGACCGACAAGGTGGCTGCCACATCAGCACAACTTGGACTCAACATTCACTGGGGAAAAACCAAGATCCTGAAGGCTAACAATTCCAGCACAACTACGATCACTCTTATAGGTGATGCACTGGAAGAGGTTGAGGCCTTAACCTACTGTTATGTTTCATATAGGGGCCCTAATATAGGCCCGGGAAATATCATACACCTTCACCTACATTATCTCCCTTATACTACACAGTAACGAGCACGAGCCTTTAGGATTGAACCTTTACCTAGTTCTAGTCCTGGGAGCAGAAGGAGGGTTTTCCCTGAACAATAGCGTCCTATAACTTCATCAATGGACTCATACAGTATGAATGAATATTCATGAGGGTTCTTGGAAACCAGGCAGGGGCTACACCACCTGCATAATATCTACGTACAAGGTTCATCCCATACGTCATCCTCAAATCCAACAATGGCTAATACAAGAAACAAGGGACAAAGAAACCCTAGATACTTTTTGTATAAATACAGCACATCTTGCTAGGGTTAGTAGAGGGAACTGAGACTTCCAGGCCGACATACTGACCAGAGACGCTGAGGCTCCTGCATGCTGACGCTCCAGCTGACAGTGGTCTAACACATCCCTCGCGGGGTGTCCAACTCGAGACCAGGACGGGGTCCCACACTCTCTCACTTCAGGTAATGGGGTTAGACTAAATCCTAGAGGGATTCTTGGCTTCACACCTACTTACATGCTAGGTACACTTAGGTACATCTAGATAGGCATCGTAGGAGTACGCGCATTTTATCAGGCATTTTATATTCATGTATGTATTCATGATTATTGCAAGATGATAGAACTGTACTATCCTTTTATTTTCACTGTACTGCTAATCATATATATCTGCTGTCTAACGGTTGTTGCAGCACATCTATTTTACACTAGAAGAACAACTGTGCAATAAATTCTTATTGTAACATGCCCGACTGTTTCTTCTGTGTAACTCTGAGACCGAATAAGTGAGCAAAAGTGACTGAGCGAAAAGTAGTATATTGTTTCCACAAGTAGTATATTGTTTCCACGGTCCTGGGGGATCAGGGTTGTCATGTTCTGAGGTTGCCAGAAACTATTCTCTCCCCGATAAGAGGACATTTTAGTGGCACTGTGAGCTAGCTAAAACAGAAAGGCGAACATTCTCAGTGGGGGTGCTCACATCCAGTATGCCACCAAACCCACAGTTTGTTATCCAGAACGCGCAGATCCTGTATGGGTAATATAGGAACTACACAACATGGCGCCGCCAACGTTGGTTGAGTACTTATTTAACAGTAGAATCTGAGTAGTTCAGTTGTGCTATTCTCAGAGACCCCTACTCACAAACACCAGAGACGTCTGGAGTGGGTGGGCACAAACTCCGCCACAGCTGAGTAGGCGAAAAAAAAATCCTATTTATTAGCTGTTGGTTAATCAAGATTGAAGGACAAAGTGCTCCTAAAATTGTGCAAACAAAACCTTATCTTAGTTCCCTTGAACAAACTTCTTTGTTACAAAAATGACTGAGGGCAAAAACAACCCAGTAGTAAATCTACACGTCTCAGACGGAGAAGAAGATTCAAACGCAATTCAAATTGCACCTAAATTCAGACGTACGATCACCCTGAAACTAGTAGAAAATGGTTTATCAGCTAGGGGTGGCTTAGTAGTTTTCGTGATTGAGGCACACAAATCAAATAAAACAGAGGTATTTTATTCGTGGGTTACATTCCCAGCAGCAGATGCAAGAACACAGACATTTCACTACTATACAGAAGGAGATGTACTAGTGGAATATGGTCTGTTCGAGGGCATAGAGGTTCCACTCATGTACCAGGAACATTTATACTGGTTTAAAGGCGCCCTACCCCACGTAAGAAGTAGAGTAAGAATAGGCCCGCTCGGCGGAGAGGGGGCAACATGGCCGATATTAGCAGCCTACACACCACATCCTGACATTGACACAATGCCACAGGCAGACTTACTCATACAACACAAAGATTTAATTAAAATCTACAGAAACTTGACAATTCGTCATGAGGACTTTCACAGTCCAACCTGCAACAAATGGTACTCATTCTCAGGGTACAGCGACTAAAATTACACCACAAACATTACACGCGGTAATGGGTAAAATGCCCACGAAACGTGAACAAATGCCATTCTGGGTAGCTCAGAAAATAGCTCCGCTCGAGGCAGTATTCCCGAATACTACCCCGTATGAAAAACACAGGATGCTAACAATCTGCTTGCCCATGGGGATAACACCACAGGTAGGAGATTGTACCACTTGGGGTACAGTCTTTGCTGCCATTTATACCAGAACTCATTGCATACCATCCTTAGCTGTAGTACCAGATGTATTAAGACAAATACAAAACGAGTACGGACAGATCCTGCCCTAAACTTAGGGATGAAGTTACTAGGTAACTATGACCAGGTATCAGCCATAATACTAGCTAATATTAAAGGGGAAGCAGCTTCAGTGGCAATCCGCCAACGCCTAAGGGAGTTCAGTCCGTTAGATCAACAACACGAATATAATTGAAACTGCATATGCATAATTAGGCAGAGACAGTTTAGGTGGAAAAGCTTTAAAACCACAACTGATGGGCAGTTCTCAAAAGGACACTACCAAGCAGAAACCTGCTTCTTCTAAAAAGAAGTGGGATAATAAAAAACAAAGTTAAAATGTAGTAGAACACGCACAACACAGTGAGTAAAGTTTTCAACAAATTGTAGCGTGCCTCAGAGGTATCACTCTCTGGTCATATGAGTGTACTTAAATGAATTGAAGTGTAGCGTTTCCTGAATTAAGAAATGTCCCTCTGAGCACAGCTGAGAAAAATCGCTAGAAGCGATATTTGCAAGTTTTATCCAAAAAGTTTTCAAACTAAAGAATGAAATAATCCAAGTCGAGTTGTAATTGCTTGTAGATTTATTTGTATGTGAATTCTCAGGTGACGATATTAAATTCAACATATCGTGTTAATGCTTCAAGAATTATAAATATCCAACATTCTTAGTTGTCCCAATGCATTTCGCTACACTTCAATTCATAATAAAAAACAACAAAACTTTAAAGGAAACAGATTTCAATCCCGAGGCAGATCTCCCCCACAGGAGCCCTCTGAAAAGAGGTACAACCTCAGGAATATGGATAATATTAGGAAACCTGACAGGTATCAGGATACTGATACACGTTCCACTCGTTCCTTTCAGGGCTTGACGAAAAACTCTGAGAGAGAAGGACGGTCAGAACACAAAGAAGAGCGTACAAAGTCCAGAGACGAGCAGCACGCTCAAGACTATCCTTCCAAAAAAGAAAAAAAGCCAAAATCAAAACCTCAGTTTAAGAAGAAAGTTGCAGGTCTAAAGATCAGACATGCCCAGAATTCTGAGGACACAACTTCTGAACTGGGAATGGGCTCAGACGATGCTAGACAGTGCGGCAGAAGTAACAATAGCTCGCCAGAACCTGATGGAATTTCTGGTAACAGCGGACTTAAATGATTACATCACGGTGGAAACACCAGATACGAGGGTAAGCGTCCCACATAAGTTATATGAAATAACACTCCGAATGGAGGGGGACAAGCCCAGGAAAGTTAAAGGTCTCTTTTGGAAGAATTTGTCATCTGGTTATGACATCCTATTAGCTGAACAAGATTGGCCGCCAGCATTCGTTATGGAGTGCCCTAGGGGAGAAACAGTAATTTTTCCAGCCTTCTCCGACCTAGTTCCATTCATTTAAAACACACATATGCACGGGAGTGGGCAGTTGCCCTAGCTCCAGCATTGTACAAAAATCATGCCGGATGGGATGAGGATTCAACCCACCACGTGATCCCGTTAAAAGTTTCAACCAAATGCACAGAGACAATATCCAATAAAGCAAGAAGCTAAAAAACAGGTCAGGGAGATCTTAGATCAACTTGAATACCAAGGGGTGATTGAAACATGCACCTCACCAATGGACAATCCTTTGTTTCCCGTATCAAAACCGGACAACTCATATCGCCTAGTTTTAGATTACAGACATTTAAACACTTGCACTTATCACTTGTAGTCATAGGCTCAAAGGCTTGGAATCAACTTCCATCTCAGCTCCGTCAGATTGTTTCCGAGTCTGTCTTTAGGAAGGCACTTAAAACTTGGATCTATAGTGCACCTGATACATTATGCAATACACTGATTTAAACATCTATCTCCCCTCTGGCATGAGTAGTATACCAGTTTTCTCCATCTCTGGGTTTCCGTCCCAGCGCCAAGATGCTCCTTGGAGTGATAGTAGCGCTATACAAGTTTCCATTTACATTACATTACATTACTTAGACGTTCGCTGTCCAAAATGCACACAGTGCCGCATTAATGAATAACATTGTGCGGAAAAAATACAAAACTACACTTGATATCTCAAATGGATTTTTCTGCCAAAATATAGCGCTTGAAAGCAGGTATTTGACCGCATTCTCAGCGCTGGGGTCCCAGAGACAATTTTGTCGTCTCCCTCAAGGGTATAAGAATAGCCCGGGGGTATTTTCAGCAAGAGTAACTGAGTTACTCCAAAATTTTGATGAGGAAGCATTGTCCTATGTGGATGATATTTATCTGATGGACGATGACTTAAAAAAGCACTTGACCAGGGTGAGCACCATAATTATGGGATTCGCCTCCGAGGGCTACAAATTTAATTTGGAAAAAAATAAAAAATCGCCCACCTCAATGTCCTGGTTTTAGGATATGAGCTTTCAAGTGAAGGAAAACGTCTGGCAGCTAACTTTTTAGAAAAGTGTGAGCTGCTCCAACCTCCAAAATCATTAAAAAATTTACAATCAATACTGGGATTCCTAAATTTCGGCAGGACATACATTTTGGATTACGCGGAAAGAGTAAAACCTTTCTACTGTGGAAATCTGAAATAATTTCCGTTAGCATAAGCTGAAGTCATCTTGGTTGTGGCATCCATTTTGTTGGCTTTGTAATTCTCCCGTCCTCTGCTGCTCGTCTTTTTCCCTGCCTTTGCTGTTTATTTTAGTTGACTTCCTGACTCAGCTAAAAGCAATGTACGTGCCAAGAGTTTGTAGCTGCCAGAACACCTGGTTTCAGACTCAACTATCAATCATTTACTGCTGCCATAAGCACTCCTGCTCCCCCTTCCACTTTGCTAACCATGTGGTTTTTCATCTGTCCTTGTTTGCTGAAAACTATTTGTGAAACCTGTCCTTCCTATTTCTGTTCACATGCTTACAAGTGCAGAAAAAGCTGTATATAAGGCCAGTGTTCTGTGACTTCAATGTACTACCTCAGGCAGCACTTGAGAGTGCTGTGTGGACGTAGTCCCACTCATGAGTGATTAATAAACTTGTTATTTGAATTCCAGCTTCAGTGCCAATTGTGCTCATTAAAAGGCACATTTCCACAATTGGCACCTGACACGTGGGGCCTCATCGAGGATGCAGCCGTCTGAAGGAGTGGTCTTGACGGAAGAGTGGAATATTACTGAGGAGACGTCCTGCAGGAGGAGATCCTTGTCTTTGCAGCCAAAGTGACTTTTCCGGTTTTTCGATTTGACCCTCCGGGTGGTGGCCGGTCCCGACTGAGGTATCCTTTGGCGTAAAATTTGCAGTGACCATTAGGTCGACTAAGAGATCGGCAGGTGGAAGTTGGAGACTCTTGTTTGGTAAGGTCGCTGAAGCGGCACTCTTGATTTGCTTGGCCAAGATTCTGGTTTTGTTTGCTTGATTTATTTTTTGCTAAAGATAAAGGCAGGTAATGTGAAGACTTCTCTACTTTTGAATATTTTGGAAAAGTAATATTTTACAAAAATTTGGTAGCATGCCTGTTTCCAGCACACTCCATAGGTTGTGTTGCTGTCTTGGTGGTACCAAAAGGATTTAGAAAGAAGTCAGCCGGCTCCCCCAGAGGGGACACCTAATAGACATATGTATGTCAAATATGGTATTTCTTCCATAATGTATAGTACATTGTGGAACAAATATACTGAAAAAGGATCCTGATCTACAATGGCCAGTGAATGGGTCATTTGACTTTAAGAAGATTCAATATGTAGAACAGTGTTTGTTTAAAAGGAAAAGTCGACAAGATATGTTTGATTGTGTACGAATGTGGGAGAAAGAAGTGAAAGAGAGTGAGGAAAGAAGAAGCTATAGCAGAAAAAGAACAGCGAAAAACGATATATCAAAAAGCGTTGGAATTAAAAAAATAAAGAGATGAAGGCAATAAAAGAAAAAGAGGAAAGGGAGCGTCGTTAAGAGGTAACTGGACAGTACCCTATTAGGCGCCCCATTTATCCCATTCTTAATATACCTCAGGATGACTCCATTTTGTTAGATCGACCTCCGCCCCCGTATAAATTTCCCTCTGCCCCTGAGAATGATCTTTCTGAAGAAGAACATTTTTCCTCAGACGATAAAGACTTAGATAAGCAAGTTGGGCGGCAGACTCGCTCTAACTTGGACTACTGACGAAAAAGCCACTATCAGATCCACTGCTCGCAAAGAAGCTCGTGGGACTACTTCTGCTCCAGACCTTGTAGCAATGGTTCAGCAGTGGAAGGATTTAGAGCAGTTATATTTTGCAGAGAAGTTCACTTGGGAGGTAATACTTGGTTTTAGAAACGTTTCTAAAAACTTAGAGCCCACTGATATCAATTCTGATTATAAACAATTAAATGATGGAACTTTCCGTTTTCAAATATACCTGATCTAATTAGGCGAGTGGTTAAATTAAGACATGATACACTGTTTAAAAGCGGAGCAAAAATCAGCTAGTAAAGTTAAAACTGCACAACAGTTCAGACCCCAGTGCAAAAAGAAGAAGTTTTGGGGATAGACAATGACTCTAGTGATACTGTGGTTACTGTAAAACCAATGCGTGAAGCTGCGCCTCTGTATGTTCCCCCGAAGGGTGCGGGAACAAATTACGATAAAACTTCAGATGATGCAAAGGGATATTTTATTTATAATTGGGTCTATACTCCTTGGAGTACAGCAGATGTTATGGCTCTAAAGGCTGCTTTGCCCGATCTGCAAAAAAACCCTGCCGCTTTTTATGAAGTAGAAGGAGCTATTAGCTCCTCCACTATGACCTTGCCAGATATTGATATGTTTTTGGACTTATTTTGCCCCCTGATATGTGGAGAACAATTCGGAAAATAGATGATAATGTAGCATATGGTGATACTTGGGTACATTTAGAAGAAATAGATGTGGCTAGAGAGCCTGCGCAGAAACCGCAACAGGTGATATTAGATCTTCCTACAGCTATTGTGACTAAGTTGAAAACTCTCATACCCCCTAAGAAAATAGATTGGACTACATTAGCGTCTTGTAAACAGAAAGCGGATGAGTCAGTTTCCAATTTCTTTACGCGATTTGAAGACACATTCCATGATTTTAGTGGGCAGTCCTTGACAGATGACATGGGTAAGCATCTGTTCGTCGACAAATTTGTCACCAACATGTTGCCAGAAATAGCTAGTCGCCTCAAGGCCAGCGAGAGTTCGTGGACTACGTCTTCCCCAGTCTCCCTTTTGACTATGGCCCAGTATTATGAAAGTCAGGAATTGGAAACAAAAGGCAAGGAGGATAAGAAGGTTAAGGATTTAAAGACTTAAAGCTCAAGTATATGGTCCACCATTCAGAGGTGGAGGAAGAGGCAGACGTGCAGTATATACACCTCGTGTACCCCCTTTCCCACGAGCAACTTTGTCCTCTGATCAGTGTGCTTATTGTAAAGAGATTGGACATTGGCGTTCTGAGTGCCCCCTTTTGCGAGGTCAGCAGTACCAACGAGGTAGAGGAAATATGAAGGGCGCCCAGGGAATTCAGGAAATAGGGGAGGCATGGGCAATCGTCCCAGATTTGAGGCAGTTGAACACGGACCAAATTATTCTAATACCTTTGATAGACGAAATCAATATCAAATGTCAGATTATTCGGCTGATGGTCTTGGGGATTCTGATTACGCATAGGAATGCGTAGGATGGGGTAAGGAACCAGTTGAGGTCCCAGTAGATCAGAAAGGTCCTTATATTGATGCAAATGTCTTGGGCTCTACTGATCGGTTTCTAGTTGATACAGGAGCTACTCGTAGTGCTCTGTCTAAAAAATTGGTTCCTAGGGCTCCCCTGTCTGGCGCAATGATATCAATAGGATTCGATGGGACACCTACACCTAGCCCACTGTCACAGCCGCTTGCATTTAGTCTTGATAAATTCACTGCAGTATGTCCTTTTATGCTTTCCCCTAACACACCAGATAACATTGTAGGTATCGATATGCTTAAATATTTTCGTGCTACAATACATTGTTCCCCAGAAAGTGTGCGTGTTACCTTAAATGATAATTATCCAATGGTTGAGAGGTCTTGTCTCATTAAAGAGGATATCGCTCTGGCATCTTTACCTAGTACTTTGTGGGCTAAATCAGATACCGATGTAGGTCAAATGGTTATTCCACCAGTGCATATTCAAGTGAAGGAAGGTGCTTCATTGCCTCGATTGCCCCAATATAAAATATCTCGGGAAGGCGAAGAAGTATTGACGCACATTGTTCAGGATTTGATCAAGGTGGGGGCTGTGGAAAAAGTACCTTATAATACCGGTAATAGTCCTATCCTTCCTATTTTGAAAAAAAGACACTGATACTAAAATTTACAAATTCATTATTGATTTACGAGAGGTTAACAAAATCGTGGTGCCCCAATATCCGGTAGTCTCTGACATTACGACACTTCTTACTATGGTTCCTCCTACTGCCACTACATTTAGTGTAATAGATTTGAAGAAATCATTCTTTTCGATACCTATTCACCCTGACAGCCGTTATTTGTTGGGCTTTACTTTGAATAATAGATCATTCAGATTCTGTAGAGCTCCGCAAGGGTATACAGAGAGTCCTAGCATTTATAGTCAGGCATTGAACAGGCAGCTTGATTCTTTTCCTGTACTAAAAGGGGTGGCTCTTATTCAATATGTCGATGACATCTTGTTGGCTGCCGATACCCCTGAAAAGTGAAGAAGGAACACTGTCATTATTATCATTTCTTGTCTCTCATCATCACAAAGTCTCTCAGAAGAAATTGCAATTTTGTAGACACCAGGTTCCCTATTTAGGTCACCTCCTGTCTAAGGAGGGACGTGCACTCACATCAGATCGCATTCAAACTATTTTAGACACTCCTGTGCCCCGTACTCAGAAGGATGTCCGTGCACTGATTGGACTTACTTCTTTTTGTAGGCAGTGGATCCATAGCTTTTCACACATTATTAAACCCTTGTTGGCCCTTTTGACTAAAGACACTCCGATGCCCCTCCCATGGACTACTGAATGCCAGAATGCCTTCCAACAGTTACGTCAAGCTCTTTGTTCTGCACCTGTATTAGGAACTCCAGACTACACTAAGACTTTCACACTCTATGTACACGAGAGGTAAGGTTGTGCCCTCTCGGTTTTAACACAGACACACGGTGATAAACAACGTCCTTGTGCATATTTTTCGGCTGTCCTTGAACCAGGTGCCCGCGCGCTGCCTGGTTGTTTTCGAGTAGTGGCGCAACGGCTGTGTCTATACGTCAGAGTGAGGGAATAGTCTTGTCACATAGATTGCTTGTGTTAGTACCCCATTCAGTCGATGCCTTGCTCAATCAAACAAAAACACAGCATTTGACTAGTGCCCGCTTGACAGGATATGAATTGACACTTTTGGCCCCTCATATTACGTTGAAAAGATGTTTGACTCTGAATCCTGCTACATTATTGCCATTTCCAGCTACTCCGTCTCAGTCACAAGAGTTACATGACTGTATATCCCTTACTGAAGAACAAACAAAGGGTCGTGTTGACCTACAAGATACACCCCTTTCTAGTGTTGATGGGGAATTGTGGGTTGATGGGTCCTGCCTGAAGTCAACTGATGGCACTACATCTGCCGCCTATGCAATTACAACACTTAAACAGTAGTTGAGACAGCTCGCATCCCACAGAAGTCAGCTCAAGCAGCCGAGTTGATAGCACTGACAAGAGCATGTGAGCTTAGTACAGATTTGCTTGTTAACATTTACACTGATAGCCAATATGCCTTTGGTGTGGCTCATAGTTTTGGGCAGTTATGGAAAGAAAGAGGCTTTCTTACTTCACATGGGACACAAATAGTGCATGGGGAATTAGTACATAATCTCCTTACTGCTTTGACCTATCCTAAGAAAGTGGCAATTGTTAAATGTAGTGCACACAAGAAAGGGACTGATAAAATAGGAGCAGGCAATGCCTTTGCGGATCTACCTTATCATAAGCAAAAGCACAGAATGACCTACTTTAATAACACTTTCATTCAAATGTTGCACCACACGCACAATGCTACGAACGTTACCAACTGCTGGGTATGTGGAATGATGCCAGCTCATCAGAGAAAGGGAGGAACGCCTTTCATTCCTTTGTTGTTTTCACATAATGGCTCCTGCAGAGCCTGGTTTGCATTATTGTGGGCTTCTCATATCGCTAATATTACTAACTATGATGTAGGAAGACTTAACGCTCAGTTGAACAAAGTCTGCTACCCTGAAGAGGAAGGGGACCCACAAGCCAAAGGAACTGTATGGCAAATGGAGGAGTATCGCCGAGGAAATTCCTCCACACACTATGTTTTCCCCCAACACTCAAACCATCAAGGGTAATGGGCCTTCTGTTATTGCTGTTACTAGAGCTCGAGTGGATCTCTGTGTGAGCAGTATTGGCAGTATCCCTGTGGGAAAAAGTGACTGTACTACAGTATTGAATATTACTGGAACAAACAATAGCAGTTTTTTGTCCTCACACAACACCTATTTCATTTGCGGAAGTAAAGGTTATTACCATCTACCTATTGGCTGGTCGGGAAGCTGCTACGTGTCCTGTTTGCTTCCACCTGTGTTTTTGGCACCTGCATCCTACCAAAAAGACTATAAACTGTATAATGACATTTCCAAAAATAGATTCAAGATGACAATAAATAATGATGAGGTGGATCAAACTGATACTGCACTACAGCAGTATATCGACTTTAATTAGGGACTATTCTTCTTTGTTGGTGCGGCCTTAAACAGTAGGAAGATAAGGCGTTTGACACGTGTTGTAGAGGCTGTAACGAACCAGACAGCAATGGCGCTTGGAAATATCACAGAGGAACTACAAATTGCGAGAATTGTGACACTCCAAAATAGGGTGGTCCTTGACGTAATCCTGGCCGACCGTGGTGGAGCATGTCGCATCATAGGGAGTAGCTGCTGTGTCTATATCCCTGACCACGCCCCTTCTGTTTTTGACGCAATTTCCAAGTTGCACAAAATAGCCACTGAAATCCATCAGGATTCAGGAACATGGACTTGGACTGGATGGCTATGGAATTATTTACTGTATGGGGATGGAAAGTATTAACAGCTCTATGTATATTTTTTGCGATTCCCTTCCCTTGTTGCCTATGTATTCAATGCGGCCCAATGCTCTGTTCCCTTTGTATATCTACTTGTACCTCATGTATACCGACTAAACGAAATGTTACAAATGTAAATGCACGCTTGGCAATGGACCAAGAAATTACTGAATTAATGCAAATAGATGTCCACGATGTTTTCCGTACTTCCTCAAAAGCATAGAAGATGTCTTCAGCATATGCTACAAGGGTCGTCTGTGGAAATCTAAAATAATTTCCGTTAGCATAAACTGAAGCCATCTTGGTTGTGGCATCCATTTTGTTGGCTTTGTAATTCTCCCGTCCTTTGCTGCTCATCTTTTTCCCTGCCTGTGCTGTCTATTTTAGTTGACTTCCTGACTCAGCTAAAAGCAATGTGCGTGCTAAGAGTTTGTAGCTGCCACAACACCTGGTTTCAGACTCAACTGTCAATCATTTACTGCTGCCATAAGCACTCCTGCTCCCCCTCCCACTTTGCTGACCATGTGGTTTGTTATCTGTCCTTGTTTGCTGAAAACTATTTGTGAAACTTGTCCTTCCTATTTCTGTTCACATGCTTACAAGTGCAGAAAAGGCTGTATATAAGGCCTGTGTTCTGTGACTTCAATGTACTACCTCAGGCAGCACTTGAGAGTGCTGTGTGGACGTAGTCCCACTCATGAGTGATTAATAAACTTGTTATTTGAATTCCAGCTTCAGTGCCAATCTCTATTTTGTTGGTCTACGGACCCGTGGACAGAGAAGGGTGACCCCTGCACAGGTGTGCTCATTAAAAGGCACATTTTCACACTACGATTTAATAAAACCTGACCTTTCAGTTAGACAATGGACACAGGAACACACAAACATCCTACGTTCACTACAAGAAGACATGATAGCTTCAAAACACCTACAGATGCGAGTAAACTTACACGATCCGTGTAATAGCGGGTCAATGCGGGTACACTTATTTAACCTTCAGTGAAGGAGATACAGTACCAATCGCTTACAAATCACACCTGTACACAAACGCAGAAATGCGTTTCACTTCAACAGAAAAAATCCTGTCAGCAGTTCAGACCGCCGTAGCAAGAGAAAGAGCACTGGCTCAGGGAAAACGTATAATTGTCGTAACACCGGTACCAGCTTTAGAAGCTGTTACAAAGGCTAGCATTCCGAATGCAAAAGCCTTACATCCGAGATGGATACAATGGGCTAATTCTCTTACTGCAACGGATGTTGAATACAGATTTGATCCAAGTCTAAAAACACAAGCATTTCTGCAATACGAACAAGAATACCCTCTGCCGAAAGAAATCTTGCCTCTAGATCAGTATGAATATATTATATACACTGACGGATCTGCTCAACCAGCCATAGGGAGTAAGCAGCAATACAGCGCAGCATGTGCTATCGTTAAAGGTCGCATGCGGGATGGACAGTTCCACCCAAGTTGCACCAAAACGCAGTCTCTAGGAGACTGCATGGCTCAGTTGGCAGAGTTAAAAGCACTAATACTAGCACTGGTGAATACGGATCACGAATTCCCCACACTTATAGTGTGTGATTCTTTTTACTGTGTGCAATCATACAATGAATATTTACATCATTGAGAACAAAACTGGTTCAAAGACGCAAAAGGTGGCACAATTAAGCATAAAATGCTATGGGAACAGGTAGTTGAGTTGAAGAACGAACTACCGAGGGCTCACGTGATTCATACACTGAGTCATCAACGTGATGGCATTCACGTTGAAGGGAATTCATTGGCTGATGAAGCCGCAAAGGGGGCTGTACGAACGGCTTCCGTAGCTGCAATTAATCGTTCAAAAACGAGGATAGACGGTGAGATTATGGTGGCTGTCATTGCTTCAAGCAAAAACAGCGGAGCAGTACCAAAGAAATTTCCACTCAAATACTCCTACAAGTTAGTTGCAAACAACATTCCATATGCTCAGATTCCTGGAGTGGGGTGCAGAGTAATACCAAATATGGATCGTAGACAAGGGTTGATTATTGCAGCACACTAGGGTTTGGGCTCTGCGCATACAGGCGTTACAGCGACCATTTCATTGTTGAAACAGCGCTATTGGTGGCCAGGTCTGACAAAACAAACTAAAGACTACGTCTTGAAATGTGACATCTGCCAGCAGATGAAAGGCTCCACCATAGCACGCCCGGCACAGACACCGTTATTAAAATCAGACAGACCTCTCGCTTGTGTATATCTGGATCACTGCGGCCCCTTACAATCAGATGGGGCTTACAAGTATATCATGGTTGCAGTGGATTCATGCTCAAGATTCCTATGGGTTTGGCCTCAGCGCTCGGCTGACGCTCGAACTGTTATGAAAGATTTGCGAGACTTTATCGGGACATACGCAGTTGGCACGTTACATTCTGACCGTGGCCCGGCGTTTAGCTCTCGGGCTTACAAAGAGGCCATGGAAAGTATGGGCGTAGCATTGCGGTACTCCTCTCCGTGCCATCCGGAGGGAAATTCAGGTGTTGAGAGGAAGAACCGGGACCTAAAGCAATCTTTAACAGCTAGGGTATTAGGCAAGGGCGGTAGTTGGGTCAATCACATATATGGGGTACAGCGAGCTCTCAATTACCAGCCAAGAAGTTCTCTAGGGGGTGTCACGCCTTACGAAGTCCTATTTGGGACGAGAATGTGGGTACCTAATCTTGATTGTGAAGGCACAGTGGTGGATGAGAAACCATTTGATATCCATGATCGTTTGGCTGTTTTACAGGATCTAAATGAATCCAGGACACAACTAAGTAACGTCCTCCAGAAACAGACCGCCACTGGGGAAGTCAAGGCAAACACGGCAAGACCTGTCTGAATCCCAAAGGTCGGGGATCTGGTCAGAGAGAAAATAGCGGACAAAAAAGAATTTGGACCATCATACAGAAAGCCTGTACCTGTCCTAGCAGTTCAAGGAACAAGAACTGTACTTTTGCCGCCTCTTGCCGGAAAAAAGGAGAAAAGATTTGTCTCAATCGATTTAATCAAACCACACTACGTGGCCGATACTGAACAGTAGGCCTTGTGGACTCCACTGTAGCAGACGCCCTCCTCTAGCTACAATCCAAGAAGTTCAAACAAAGACTCATCACGTTCGAAGAGCCTCCTGTACAGAATGAAGGACTATGCAACAATGCTATGGAACTCGTTCCTCTTGAACCGGAAGTTCAACTTCAAAATCAAACTCAAAATAACGCACAAGTTGCAATAAGACCAAATACTGATGTTTACATCAACATGCCTCGACAAAAGCAAACTGCGATTTCAACAAATCCCGATGCAATTCCAACAATTGATCGAACTGCTTCTGGCTACTTCATGACCTTTGATACCTTTTCCTTGGATCCAAGTGAACCAGAAACGATGCCAGCCCAACAAACACGCAAGCAGCAGATTACGGACTTTATGAACTTTTCACAAAGACTTACCTGGTATCACCTTGGGTAGAACTATGGGTCATTACTGGGATACTGTTCTTTCTTTTCTGGCTAGGCTTAGTTATAACTTTTAGCATGCTTAAACAAAGACCTGCAGCCGAAACAGTAAATTTGATTCTGAAACCACATCAGTCCTCACATCGTGAACAAAGAGACTTGTCATCAGTGAACATTACAGCAGTTCCTATACGGAATGGCTCATCCATGGCCACATAACTCTACCGGTCACTACTTTTCAGTTTCAATATTGCCTTGAGCAAAGGCAGGCAGGCAAATGTGAAAAATTGGGTAAGGAACACATTAAGGAATCTTGGGAATTACCGTACAGATTTTGATGCTGGAGTGGGGATCGAGAAGTGTTTCTAAGCGGCACAAACTGCAAGAACGCTTTAAGCGGTTTCTCATGTGCCAGAATATTTCCCTGCACGGAGCTTGTGGTGGTTTGGTAGCGAACTTGTCCTGCCACATGAAAGGGACTCCAGCAGCCGTGATTACTCCGGTATTCAGGCTACTCTCGAATGGGAATTACATGATGCTGAACGATCAAGGTTGCTGTGGGATGCTTCCGGGCATTGCCTATCTGGTCACTGTGAACTCCAGGGTTACTTGCTGTATGCAAGTACTGTTTCCCCCAGTAAATACAGTCAGGGAGGCGCCGTTAAGGCCTTCGTTGAATGTTTCCTTTATACAGTTTGATACTTTGAGCAGACTGAAAGCCATGCTTTTACAGCAAACCGTACCCTTAACCTCCGCTCGAAAGACCTTTGATCTTCAAATCTCAAGGACCTCGACTGACATACAGGCACTTATACGTACAAACTGCCCCTTTTATTTCGCAGAAATGGTGGGTCGTATCTTTAATATGTCTGATACGAGTGGTATTGTACACCTATTTAAGACCATAGGGTCAGGATTTCTAAGTACCTTTCAGACAATCCTCTGAGTTATTCCAAATTTTATACACTCTGTATTGAGAAGCGTTTTTGGAGGTCTTCCGCTGATCCTGCTCTCAATAGCAGGTATCCTGATTGTCATATTTTTGCTATGCAATGGACGGCCCAATCACCAACGAGATGGCAAAAGCACTCCTGGAGCGCAAATATCGTGAGCGCATGGTACAACATCTGGGCACACCTCAACTACGGGAACTGAGTGCCTCTTGGTTCCTATCGTTTAGACCAGTTTGGATGGACTGCATCTTAGCTGTTCTTTGATGCCTGTTCTGCGGAGAAGAATGCGTGTTGGATCTCTGTCTGACACTTGCAACAGACACGCCTACGGACTTGAATACCAGGCTGGAGCCGGGAGGTCCTATGCTCGGCAATGTCCCCAGCGTATTCCTATACGGATGGCTGCATTCCTTGAGAACCCGCAGGTGCCTTTTACTACAACTGGGTTAAGCATCAGCTCTTCCACTAGCACTCAGGTATCGACTACAACACCAGCTGCCTCTGCACCAGCTATTGGCAGTTCTGAATATTATCTGTGCTCCATTGACGTACTCTGCGAGGTGTTACAGGGACCGTCCTCTGCAGCAGCAAGCAACAACGATGTTGCGTCTCCCAGCCAGAACACTTAATCTATAATTGGCTCATCGTGTGCTGGGAAAGAATTCGGAATTTTTTTCTTTTTTGATTTCAAGCCTCAGCTAAATTTGGAACACTTCCTCAAATTGACACTTTTGCTGGAAAAGCATGGCATTCTAACGCTTGCAGTGGTTCGGCTTCCATAAACGAACTCAACTAGGACTTTGGCTTAAAGTGACATTTCCAACACTAGCTTTCAAAAATAATTTTTTTCTCTCCCCCCCCCCCCTGATTAGACTGTTTTTAAATGGTTTTAATGACAATATTTTATGAAGCTCACTGATAGTTTTATGCGCTGCTACCTAGTAAAACCAGTAGTTCGCTAGCATTTTTTATCATTGTTGACTGTTCGGAAGAAGAGTGGGTGTTATGTTTCATATAGGTACCCTACTATAGGCCAGGGTAATATCATACGCCTTCACCTATATTATCTCCCTTATACTACACAGTAACGACCACGAGCCTTTAGGAATGAACCTTTACCTAGTTCTAGTCCTGGGCGCAGAAGGAGGGTTTTCCCTGAACAATAGTGTCCTATAACTTCATCAATGGACTCATACAGTATGAATGAATATTCATGAGGGTTCTTGGAAACCAGGCAGGGGATACACCACCTGCATAATATCTACGTACAAGATTCATCCCATACGTCATCCTCAAATCGAACAATGGCTAATACAAGAAACAAGGGACAAAGAAACCCTAGATACTTTTTGTATAAATACAGCACATCTTGCTAGGGTTAGTAGAGGGAACCAAGACTTCCAGGCCGACACACTGACCAGAGACGCTGAGGCTCCTGCATGCAGACGCTCCAGCTGACAGTGGTCTAACACATCCCTCGCGGGGTGTCCAACTCGAGACCAGGACGGGGTCCCACACTCTCTCACTTCAGGTAATGGGGTTAGACTAAATCCTAGAGGGATTCTTGGCTTCACACCTACTTACATGCTAGGTACACTTAGGTACATCTAGATAGGCATCGTAGGAGTACGCGCATTTTTATCAGGCATTTTATATTCATGTATGTATTCATGATTATTGCAAGATGGTAGAACTGTACTATCCTTTTATTTTCACTATACTGCTAATCATATATATCTGCTACTGTCTAACGGTTGTTGCAGCACATCTATTTTACACTAGAACAACAACTCTGCAATAAATTCTTATTGTAACACGCCCGACTGTTTCTTCTGTGTAACTCTCCGAGACCGAATAAGTGAGCACGAGTGACTGAGCGAAAAGTAGTATATTGTTTCCGCGATCCTGGGGGATCAGGGTTGTCATGTTCTGAGGTTGCCAGAAACTATTCTCTCCCCGATAAGAGGAGATTCTAGTGGCACTGTGAGCAAGCTAAAACAGAAAGGCTAACATTCTCGGTGGGGGTGCTCAGAGCCAGTCTGCCACCAAACCCACAGTTTATGTTATCCAGAATGCGCAGATCCTGTATGAGTAATATAGGAACTACACGACACTACCTGGGTAGTGTCATAGACAAGCAGGGCGACACAGATGCCGACGAAAGAATTGGCAAAGCAAGGGCTGCCTTCATCTAAAGAAGATCTGGAGCGCCAAGGACCTAATGCTGCAAACCAAGACCAGGCTTTTTAACCCCAACATAAAATTGGCCTTTCTGTATGGAGCAGAAACTTGGAGGACAGTGACCACCACCAACAATGTCCATACCTTCATCTACACCTGCCTGAGGAAAATCCTCCAAATCCACTGGCCAAACACCGTCAGCAACAACAACCCATAGCAGCAGACTTTCCAACTCCCTGCTCATGAAGAAATCATGAAAAGACGCTGGGACTAGATGGGTCACACCCTCGTAAGCCCAAATCAAACACCACCAGGAAAGCACTGACCTGGAACCGTCAAGGAAAAAGAAAGAGAGGAAGGCCACGAAACACCTGGCGCGGAGGCCTCTAGCCTAACTGCAAGGAGATGGGGTACACCTGAAGTCAGATTGAAAGAAAAGCCCAGGCCAGAGGTGTGTGGAGAGTCCTGGTTGATGGCCAGTACCCCTGAAGGGGTAGTAGCAGTGGCAGCTCCACCACTATGGCAGAGGAATGTCGTCCCACTGCTTTTGAGCAGGGCAAAGTAAAGGAAATATAAAATGATAATAACTGAGTTATCATCATTTCATGTTTCCTTTGCTGGCGGGTGGGCAGGGTTGCTCTGCTCTCGGAGCAGGGCAGTGGAGGAATGGTTTGCCCACTTGTAAGTGTGCAGTGACTGGTTGGTTGGCCCTCTCGGGCTGCCCAAACCAGTCATGCGCACTTTCCACCTTCTCCATGCAGGCTGCATTACAGCCTGCGTGGAGAACATGCCCAGGCCCCCATTCCCTGGCTGAGCGTCCAACCAGGACGCTCAGATCAATCACAACAGTGCATTGCAACGTTGTGATTGGTCAGTGAGGCCTGCTTCCTGTTCCTCGAGTTCCACGAGGAGAGCAGGAGCAGAGACGCGGGACCCGGCGGCAAGGTAAGTTTGTTTTTAATATTCTCACCAAGCGCGAACCCCCCCGCGTGACCCCCTCCCACCGCCGCGTGACCATCAAGCAGTAGTCTTGACACTGTACGTGCTTGGTGGTGGTGACCCAGCGATGTAGATGTCATTTGTGATCCATCAGCTGACACCTATTCACCTAATCTACTGTGGCATTCAAAAACCCCACCAGGTGGCTGGCCACCAGAAAAATCCTCTGCTGATCTAGCCACCTCCAAAGACACAGGGCTTCCTGGCATGTGGTACTGCAACAAGTGGAGTTACACATCTTTTGTTTCAGTACCACATAATGGTTGTGTGAACCTGCACCAGCCTTTCTTTGATGCTTGATAGGAAGTCTTTCAAGTCCAGCCAGATGGCTAGAAGCTCCACCAGCCAGGTTGATGTTGAGCTGCTGCTCTGCTGGAGACCACAAACCCCTGCTTTCTGTCTCTCCCAGATTACACCCCCCCCCCACCCGAGAAACAATGCATATGTCATTACTGTGAGTTCTGAGTGTGGTAGGGGTGAAACACCTGCTGCAAGTCATATTGCTGTCTGCTTGCCACCTCTGAATATCTCAGCAATCTCCTCCATAACACAGATGGTTTCAGACAAATTGCCATAGAGCAGAGCCCACTGAAACCAAAGGTTCTACCATAGGGTCCACATGTGCCATCTGCCGCATGAGGCTAAGAGGATGCACGAGCCATGGAGCCAAAGAATCCTTTGAACCATTCTCACCAAGACCCGGGACCGAGCTCGAAACACTGGGGTCATATCCTGAATATCCCAGAATCGCTGCATCGGCGAAAAAAGGCCTTGAACATCACCTTGACCAGGATCCTCTGTATTGGCGTCAGGTGAGACTTCGGTATGCTGTTGGAAAAGCCCAGACATAACACAGCAGAGCAACTGTCATCTGGAGTTGGTCTGCACCTGACTACAACAACCCTGCCTTAAGCAGTTCGTCGTCAAGGTACGGGATCACATGTATCCCGATATGAGAAGATGAGCTTTGTCCACTGCACTTTTTGCGAACACCGGAGGGACTGAGGTAAGGCCAAAGGTTCAGACAGAAAATTTGAAGTTTTCGGACCTCAGCTTGAACCGCAAATAAAATCTGTGGGTCTGTAGCACTAGTATATGCAAATACACGTCCTGTAAAGACACCATCCGGTCTCATTAGTCCAGAACAGAAAGAACCTGAGCCAGAGTGAGCATTTGAATTTGTCTTTCTGTAACAAGCCATTCAGAGGCTGGAGGTCTAGGATGAGTCTGACTCTTCCATCCTTCTTGGGTATGAGGAAGTCGGAGTACTACCTCTCACCTATTTCCAACTCCAGTACTCTATCAATGGCACGCTTGGCCAATAGTATTTTGACCATCCACATAAGAATGGTAGCACGGTCAGCAGAAACTTTGCATGGTGGGGAGAGGGGGGTGGGAATGTTGCAGCCAGCAGCTCACATCGGTCAGCCATGCCGGGACTGCCTCAGGAGCCTTACAGGACCAGCCAATAAGAACACTTTTTTTTTTTACCTTGTGATCCCATGGATCGCCTGTGGGAGTCTGCGGCAACAGATACCTATACATTTTAAGCCTTCATTGCTCTAAAACTGCTTCAGCCGCTACCACATCCTCTGGAAATGCAAAAAGGCTCCAGTCAGCTGCTTAACTGGCTGTGAGGGCCCATGTTTTCTGCATGCCAGGCCCAGTGATTAACTTTCTTTATTGTACATGAAATTGAAGGTCTGGTGATTGCAATCCTAGGGAACGGACAAAGGCACAGAAAGTTTTAAATCTCTTAAACACAAAGTTGGCCTCCTCCCAGAAACGTCTACAGCCGTCAAATGGCATGTCCATCAGGGACACATGAACATCCCCCCAAAATACAGCTGCATGCATCCAAGAGTGCTGCTTAACAACTACGCTGGTGCTAATGTTGCGACCCTCGCAGTCTGTGGTATCCAGACCAGCAAGTATGACGTACTTTGTCGCAATCTGTCCAACTTTAATATTCTGGGCAAAGGTTGCCATGAGGTCTTCTGGAATGGCCAAGCAAGATTTTGGTGGCCATGTCCCACAAAACGTGTGTGCATTGGCCCAGCAGAAAAACAATATTCAGCACTTCTAAGGTTAGGCAAGCTAAAGGGCATAATTTTTTTCCAAATGTGCTGATATGCTTGGATTACTCGTCTGAAGAAGCTAAAGGTAAAGCACTTGAAGTAACCTTACTAGTTGAGGCTTGCAATAAGAAGCTTTCCAAAGTCGGTTGTTGAGTGAGAATTACTAGTTCACTAGGGCCTACCCTTCGGTGGATTGACTGGAGGGGTTGAGAATAGCTTTGTCCAAGTGGCTATCAGTATCCGCAGGTGCCTCATTGAATAGCAACAGTCGTTCTGTAGAGGCCAGCTGAAGAATTTAAGTGAAAACATGGATATTTCTTTCCTACAGTGGGCAATGTAGAACAAGGACTTCCACTGCCCTGCCACTACCACAACAGAATTGCGTTCTTCAGTTGGTAGACCAGGTGGGATTCCAACTCCATTTCTGGAGAGATATTCAATTCAATAGCATTTATTTCAGTCCAAATAGAGTCCTGCAGCAGAGTAATGAGGGTGGGAATAAGTTGTACACCTCTCTTCATTGTCATGGGGAACATTTTGAAACCCTTGGTCTGCATCTGAATCGGAGCAGGGCCTCCAGCTTCTGATAGCATTGGCAAAATGAAAAAGGCCATGGGTTGGGTTCTATTATGTTTGCTTGGGACATGGTTACCACGTAGTGCAACATAAGCCTGGCATGGGCTGACAGCTCTGGGTCGGAGACCAGCACTGGGATCAGAACTGGCACAGGCACCGGCGGAGTCGGCAGATGCATGGAAGGCACCAGTGTGGGAATTGAGACCAGGGCAGAAATCTGAACCAGCATCGGCAAGGGGTCAGAAGTGGGTCCTGGAGGGTCAGTCAGCTGTGGAAAAGAACCCACCAGCAAAAGTTTGACTTGGTGGCCTCTGAAGCTCCGTTGTGTTCAAAGGCATAAAGACTCTGTATCATTTCCAAAATTTGCAGTTTGGCTTCTTTGAAGGCCTTGATCTTCTGTGGTGTTGACGTCACTCTAGGAAATTCAGGATGTTTTGGAACCAGCCTCGGAATGGGCTTGAATCCTAAGATGCCAAAGAAGAAGGGCCCTTACTGTGCAGACTGTGTTGGTTCTTGCCCGAGTGTGTGGCAGAAGGTGTCATTCTTCTTGCACTTCTGACCAGCCTAAGACTTTGACTAACCTGATGACTTTGATCAGCACCGGGATTTGGCATAACAATGGCCATGCGATCTGGAGCACAACCGCTTCTTTGAACGTGACCTCTTGTGTTATGCTACATATAACTTTGCTTCCCGCTCTCGAATCTCCTTTGGATGCATCAAGGCACTCTTGTCACACAAATGAGTCGCAGCCAGAGCCCATGCACCAAAGACGCACACTGTGAGGGCCTGTGGCCAACATCTTCTGCAGTCATGGCATGGCTTGCATTCTGTTGTTTTTGGGGTGGGGGAACATATTTCTTCCTGGGGACACTGCTTTTAACTTTGTAATGAACAGAAGATGACAAAGTTGGGAGCGAAGCGCTGGATCCACGTTGAAGGGCATGGAAAGAAACGAACAGACATCAGCATGCATGAGTGGTACCTATATGCAACTCCGTTCTATCACTTCCTGGGTGGTGTGAGGCTGTTGCATAAACAGACGGCTCATTTTGGTCAAGTATAGGAGCTATTGCTTTAAGAGATCTGTGTCCGGTATGGCACATTGAAACATTCTAAAAGGTGAGGAATCTACTGTTGGAAGCATCAATAAGAATGGCTGAAGTGCGACGAGACAATTCAGGCATGGTTAGAGTGCCCACTCAAGCTTGGAAACAATGTTGAAACAGTAAGGTTTTCAGTTCTCTTTTGAAGGTTTCGAAGGAATATACTGTCCTGTTGGAAGGGAGTTACAGACCCTGGCGTCACTTCCTGAGAATGACTGTATAAGAGCTTTTGTGTTTTTTTTGAAGTTGGGTATTTCAAGAAGTGGGGTGTTGCAATTCCTAAGAGGACGTTTTCCACCTGAGATCGTCAGTCTCCGGATCAGGTAGTTTTGAGTTCCTCTGCACAAGGCTTTGTAGGTGATGAAGGTTAGTTTGAAGATGCTTCTTGCTTCAATCGGGAGCTGAGTGACCAGGATCTAAGACATGTGATCAAATTTCTTATAGCCCATGGCTAACCTTGCAGCCGCATGAAGTGCTTATTTGAAAGGTGGCAGGGGTAGGCTCAGAATTCCTAAAAGTAACGCGCTCCCATTACCTAGTCTGGAGAGGACACACAACTAGGTTAACATTTGAAAGCCAGGTTAAACAGTATGATTCCACAGAGTAGTTTGAGTTGTGCACAATTGAGGTTAGACTGGACGTTGAGGGTTTTGTCTGAACACAAGCCCAGTGATGTGGCAGATTCCACAATTGGTGGTTTACAGTTCAGTGCTGAGGAGGAGTTAAGCTAAGCTTGAAATGTAACAGTGCAAGTTAAAGGAGCGATTAGGAGGAATTCAGTTTTCCAAGGCTTTCATTCCAGGTAGTATTGAAACATCCAAGAATGAAAAGTTTCAAGTACATTTGCCAAGTGTTTCACATCTTCTGGAGAACTTATTTACAGGTAAGCTGAGTGCCATAAGAGTATGAGTGATATGAGACGCTGTAGATGGTCAGAATGGCAGCTAGTGTCTCCATCCTTTACTATTCAGATCTCCCAAACATGCTTTTCTAAACCCTTCCCTCTGACTCTTCCCCCTCCACCTCCCCTTTACAAATACCAAACCCCCTTCTACTTCTATGAACTCCAAAAAAGTAGTGAAGAAAAAAAACAAAAAAACTTTCTAGACCCTTCCCTCTTCTTTCCCGCCACTATTCCTTTGCAATCCAAATAACAGACTAACATGTCCCCTACTCAAATTAATTTCATATTTCCCTATGCTAATTCCCCATTACTAATCCCGTTTGGGTTCCGGATAAGCGTGCTACCCACCCAAAAGCTCTGCAACACCTCATTAGGGGTAGCAAGTTCCACATAAATGCAAACTTCTATCCCTCCACTATCCTTTTCCAATACAAATAAACTCACGTGTCCACCGCTCAAATTAATTTCATATTGCCCCATACTAATTCCCCACTAATTCTGTCTGGTTTCCGGAGTGGCGTGCTACCCGCCGGAAAACTCTTCAACGCCTCATCAGGGGTAGTAGTCGCTATATAAATACAAGCCCTTCCCCCTTCTATCCCTCCAGTATCCTTTTCCAATCCAAATAACAGACTAACTTGTCCACCGCTCAAATTAATTTCATATTTACCTATTCTAATTCACCACTAATCCTTTTTGGGTTCCGGAGTAACATGCTACTCGCCGAAAAAGCACTTCGCTATATAAATGCAATTACAATCTACAGGTTAAAGATGTTCAGACATACAATAGAGACTTTGGGGGGACATTGGGGGTTTAACCACAGGGTTAGAGATACTGTGAGAGGTTTTTAATGTGCGGGCTCTGATTTTCCATGTATGAGGAGAAGAGCCATTTTAGAGCAGTTCCATTAATCAAATTCTGTTGGTTAGAATCTTCAAAAGGATGGAATGTTTCATGATGTTGAAGGCAACTGACAGATTGAGGAGTACAAGTAGACATGATTCAATTTGATTGAAGATCAGAGAGCATTGTTTACTATTTTTAGAATTGCTGTTTCTGTGCTGTGGCCAAGACAGAAGCCAAATTGCATTTCATATCGAAAACTATTTTAAGCAATGTGTTTATTTAGCTGGGATTCAAACCAGCTATTGAGGACTTTGGCTAATGGGAGATATGAGATCAGGTGGTAATTGTACAGATTTACCTTCATTTACCATTCTAACCCATATACCAAATGAAACTAATCCCCAAATGGAGATGGTTCGCTTTCTCAGCTGCGTGTTTGCATAAATGACGGAAGGTAGGACAAGTAATTATTACGTTAAAGTTAGTGAGCCGATAGCGGTTTCTACTGTCATCCACTAAGTGACCAGTCCTGCCTTGTTTCTTCAGAAACTACTTCTCAGTGACCGTATCCTACTCCACTCCCTTGCCTCACTCCCATTCCCCCCTTGACAATCCACCACCTGAGACGAACTCACTGTGGATCCACCAGGGAAAGGGATGGGCTCCATCAATCAAGTGACCACATCAAATATTGAATAATGGACTACTTTGAACTGCATTCGCCTGAATACACTGAGGAGGACTAGGACAAGCTGATGATCAAACTGTCTAGACACCCCATACTTATTGGCTGTAGTCGCAAGTGAGTGATGGAAGAGGTAGATCTATGTCACTTTGCTGGACAGCACCATATAGGTGAGCACAAGCTGTTCCTTGACACACAGTAAGATGTGCATGACACAATGGGCTAGGGAAGGTATTGTGGTCCACAGAAAGTCATGCTACTCCAGATTCCAGTGTCACTATTTTTTTTTTTTTAAATATCTGGGTATCGTGGGTAGCGGATGAGCCAACGGCCTAAAACTGACACCATACGTCTTGTTGAAAGGTCATGGTATAGGCCTGTTTCTTTGCTGTAAGCCCATCGTGGTCACCCAAGTACAGTTTTTTGTCAAAATTCGCATTGGAAAATAGAATTGTTGGACATTTGCCACTGGTGAATTTGGTAAAATGGTGTATGTACATTCATAGTTTTAAATGCATTATAGTTTCTCATAAACACTTACGGAAATGTTGGCTACATTCTTTGCTCATTATTGCCAATTCAAATGTTGAATGATCATTTTTAAGTCTTAAATGAGTGAAAACAAATCAGTACTCCATAATTAGGCAACAATTACATAGAATTCCTGCTGAGGAAGTTTGAAGGAGAAAATCCGCTTCCGTACAGTAGACAGAAATCAAGCAAAAAGAAAAAAATGAAGGTTTGGCTTTGTTTACAAACTTCTGAACTGTGTAGATTGTTTTGTTGTCCATTTATCTGTAACTTATTAAGCCACTGTTGGAGCAGCCCTGCCACCTTCTATGTAACTACGCACAAATGAAGCACGTATGTGGCAACCTCCAAGTTTTGAACTGTGTTTCTCATAAATGAATTTGTTCAGCACAACACCTTTTCTAAAATATATTTCCCTCTCATAGGAGCAAGGGCATTCCCACTTGTAAAGTAAACATCCGAAATTCACACATTTAAGGTTACCTGATGCCTTAGCTATGTCCTCCCTATACATACAGCAATATCACCTCAAATTCAGAAAATCTTGGACCCCAGTCCTGATGAAGTCCAAAGAAAGTAGTTAAAACACAGATCGTAGACTATATCAAGGAGGACCTGTCCACACTTATAAGAAACCATGGGAAGTAATGAAGGACGACTTTGAAAAACGTTTTGATATCAATAATACTTCTACTCTCAAGGGGCCCCTATTTACACTCTATATAAATTCTAAATACCCTACAGTCCCCAACTATGATACCATAAACTGTGAAGGCCATGCTTAATTTGAGCTGGTGGTTTCCAGTGCTCAGCACCGGCGCTTGTGACTGCCTGCCACAAGGTGCCGCTGTCAGGCTATTTGGAGATGACCACAAAAACAGTTAATTAATAATTAAATATACATTAAAAATGACTATTGCCTGCCACTCAAGCCATTCTTATAGATTCGGAGGGCCCGAAATAGTCCAAATTGTCACTCGTGTAGGAGTGTGATGGTTAGTAGTTGTGTTGTTACTATCACTGACTAATGCAAAAGAAACAATTGATGGACGGAATGCTGGACAATGCAAACATTCACCCCCAGTCACAAGGATCTGGGTTAAATCCATCATTCTTTTGCTCACCACACCACCCCAGTTTAGACCCAGCCATATGCAAATCAGTCTTGACCCTGTTCCTTGTGGGAACAGTCCATCCCGAACTGCCAAGCCAGGTCCTCCCTGGACCGGAAACATGCATCCTGGGACCGGTTTCAGGGCATCACCCTTCTTCAGCCAGGCTAGCTTGAATCCAGTGGTGTAGTGAGCACGGGACCCACGTCTGGGCATACCCTTCCCACTTAGGGCGACAAATGTAAAAGAAACAATTGATGCTTGTTTCCGTTCCAGGGAGGACCTGGCTTGGCAGTTCGGGCTGGACTGTTCCCACAAGGAACAGGGTCAAGAGTGATTTGCATATGGCTGGGTCCAAATTGGGGTGGTGTGGTGAGCAAAAGAATGATGGATTTACCCAGATCCTTGTGACTGGGGGTGAATGTTTGCATTGTCCAGCATTCCGTCCATCAATTGTTTCTTTTGCATTTGTCGCCCTAAGTGGGAAGGGTATGCCCCGACGTGGGTCCTGTGCTCACTACACCACTGGATTCAAGCTAGCCTGGCTGATGAAGGGTGATGCCCTGAAACCAGTCCCAGGATGCTTGTTTCCGTTCCAGGGAGGACCTGGCTTGGCAGTTCGGGCTGGACTGTTCCCACAAGGAACAGGGTCAAGACTGATTTGCATATGGCTGGGTCCAAATTGGGGTGGTGTGGTGAGCAAAAGAATGATGGATTTAACCCAGATCCTTGTGACTGGGGGTGAATGTTTGCATTGTCCAGCATTCCGTTCATCAATTGTTTCTTTTGCAGTTACTATCACTGACAGCATGGCAGGGGCGATGCGTGGTGGAAACTGCAGCGGCCTCCTGACAAGAGCCCAGGCACTTTTTTTTTTAAGCACTGTGTGAAGGGGCTGGTATACGTAATAGTTTATTTTTTCTTTAATTTTTCAATAAATGTATAAATCACACATTACAAAAAAGAAACAAATGCTTTGCCCATTTCATATACATTAACGCACTTGTGTGCATCAAATGTGATGTTTCGCCTCATGGAGGAGTCCTGAAACAGATAATTCAATGTCATGTATTCTTTGAACTGTCCACAAATTTCCTTTATCAGACAAAAAGATTTCTGAAGTTGTAATGTTCAGCTAGCAATGGACCATGCTTGCCATCTGAAAGAAATGGCTTTCATGAAGAACTTACTAATTACGCAATGGACAATAGAATTGCTCTTTGAAAGAGCTCCGCACTGACCTGTGAAATCCTACCACATACAGCGTGGTACGCCGCCACTAACAATGCTGGCATTTGGAGGAGGAGGAGACCGGGATCTGGTGGTAATTGTGAGTCACAACCGAGTGTGAACTGTGAAGCCTGATTTTCGCTGTGAAGCTTGGGTGCATCCAGGGCACAAGTCCTAAAAATAGAAGTGGGGGGACTAACCAGGTTAGGCAGTATGCGAGTGAAATCATGACGCGTGCCATCACAGCGCATGATGTCACGACTCGTGACATTGCATGTGACATCGCAGGAAGTGACATCACAGGAAATGACCTCATATGAAGTGGCATCACAAGGAGTGACATCAGATATGAAGATCTCACACACATGATTATCCGGTATATCATAAATACATTTAAGCGCATTATGAGATTTAACAAATGAGATTTGGCGTCGGGGTTGTGCCAAAAAAGTGACGCAATCCTGACGCAAAATCTGGGCCCCCAACTAATACATTTATTTTTTAAGCCCTGCCACAATCAAATTGGCAACAAGGAGAAGCATGGCAGTAGATCTGTTATGCTTACTTAATTGATTGCAAAGTCTACATTTTAAAATATTTGATTGGGTTAAGGCATCTGCTGTAAAGGTGCCCAGTAAATCTCGGAATAGTAATAATGGTGAGATAACTCTGGAGTTTAACGCATTTGTTGGAGAGATCTGTGATTTGTGAAGTCCTAGATTAGAATCAAAGTAGAATAAGGTTAATGTGTCTCCTGCAAAGCACATCACGTAACAGGAGGATGACAGATTTTTATTTTATGTAGATAGTAAAGTGGGTTACTGCTTTTAACACAGAGATCCTTTTGTTTCCTGCAGTTCATAAATTGAACTCCTTGTAATATAGCACAGTGAGCTATGAAGGACATGTGACTCCTACACCTTATAACCCTGTCTCATGTAACTCGTACATTAATTTACACACGTACATGATTTATTGCCAATGTATTTGTATGTTACGTAAAGAGCACTGACACCCTGCATTAGGTTGCGTAGCACTATAAAAGAAATAAAATAGTGTTACTGAAATTGTTATTTGTGTAAATACTGGGACAGACCAACACATCTGACATTGTTACAGCGCATGCATCTCTTATATACAGGGACTGAACAAAGGCAAAAAGCATGCCTCTCAAGTACCTGTGAAGAGATAACAAGCTGTGGTGCCTTTGTTTCCCCTCCGTTGCATTTACTTTTAAGTGTGAGGTTCCAGGCCAGCTCCAGTCAGCATATTAAAAAAAAAAAGGAGGCCTAATGGCCCCCTAACTTAGGCCTTTTTCTTCGGCCCCGCTGGAGGTGAAAAAAAACCTCCCTCACTGCCTGCACGTTGCTGCTGGGAATTGAAAGCAGACAACGTACAGGCGCTGCTGAACGTGTCCTGCTATCTTACACTGGGCCAAGTTCAGCACATTTCTGTGGGGCCCAACTTCTTGGCAGGGGGAACGGCGTCCACCCTGTGAAAATAGTGGGTGGACGCCGTGTACCTGCGTGTACCCCCGACTTGTGCCCTGGGCGCACCATCGTGGCGTGCGTAGAGTACCACCCAGCCTCTACATTACATTGTAGCATGGCAGGCATCCCGAGGGCCGGGCGCGGCCCGAGGTTATATAAATGGTCATGGGGCGCATGGTCACTCCTCAAAACCTGTTACCCATTGTGTGCGTCACCTTATTCTAGCACCGGCACCTTTGTGGGCGTGCAACTATCATGCGCCCCCGCCCGCCTACAATGGCAACAAGGGCTGCCATGGACCCGGTGGCTTCCTGCAAGCGGCCCTGCCACAGCCCTCACAGAGGCGGCAATGTCGGCTGAAGGGGGTCGGGATGCGTGTCGCAGCACGTGAAGGAGAGTCTCTGGGCCCTGCCGTAGAACCACCGTTCCTGCCGCACTGCACCGGGGACCCAGCGGTGATCGCCTCAAGTGCACGCTCAGCATCTGGGAGCCTGAACTTCTGCAGCCTGAAGCACCCCAATTCAAAGGAAGCCACAGCGCCACCTACTGGCCCGCACTGTTGTACCGCACCACGTGTGCAGCATCAGGCATGTGTGCCCCGAGTGACTGAAAGCGAGGCAAGCAACACCTCGCTGCTTCTGCTGGAACATCGCGCAGAGGACCAGGTCAGTGTGAATGAGTGGAGGCCTGAGTCCCTGAAGTTATGAGAGGAAGGAAAAAAAAATAGCAAATAAACTAATCATTAAACAAGTAAAAGGGGGAGGAAGACAGACACAAAGAGCACAGGGACCATACCACGCTGCAGGAAACATCTATTACAATGCAGGCATTACATCATAGTGCCTTTACAACGCAGTCAGTGCCACGACTGCGATGTTACCACAAGTTCCATTACAATGCAAGTCAATACGACTTGCTTTAGGGAATGTGGTGTTGGGCTGGTGTTGGATTTTAAGTTCAACACCTTCCCTACTGATACACCGATTGGAGTTGGAATAGTAATTTAAACTATTCCAAAGTCCAGGGCTTCCCTAAAGCAAGTCGTTGTAATGGCTTGCCTTGTAATGGAACTTGTGGTAACAACACAGTCGTGGTATTGACTGCGTTGTTAAGCCACACGTAGTTTTGGCATGTGTGGTAACAGATGCTATTCCTATGCTGCGCAAAAGAACTGCTCCACAGTAGTGTCACTACAGACGCCAAGCCGGGATCTTACACGTGCACACTGATGCTGACCTCTCCCCTGCCATGTCTGTGCAACAACTAAGGCAAGCACCTCCCCGACCGGCTGCCCACTCCTCAGTCACGGCGCTGCCGCCCTTCAGCGACCTGGCAGACCCCACGATGGCTGCGCCATTCTAGAGACAGTGCGTCGGATGCCTATAGCACTACTGCTGTGTCACAATAAACAGAGGGCACAGTCAAGAGCTCTCATTTGCTTCATTTTGGTGGTGCAGAGCTGAATGATCAATCAGAGACCCTGCCCACACGGGAGATGATGCAGACTTTGATCAGGCAGTTGCAGCGTTAAACAGAAACTTTGACCCACAGCTTCAAAGGAGCGCTTCAAACTGTGCCAAGCCAGACAGCGGGAGGTCAAGTCAGTAGATGTTTTCCACACATGACTATGGAAATTGGCAAGTACGTGCACCAACATCAACCAGCCAGACGAAATTAGGGCTCAATTAATATAAGGCCGCAAGTCAGCAGGCCTCCGATGACTAATTGTGCGCCAACGTGGAATAATCTTGGATGCCACAGTAATGCTAGCCAAGTCGCACAAATTGGTGGATACGCAGGCAGACGAGATGGAGATGGCCCTAGCGAGAGGTGCGCCTCAGGCAGGCGCAACCCGCACCATCAAGGTACAGGAAGAGCAAGTAGATGCTATACAAAGATGTCCTGCTCGACCTCGCACATCTGGTGGGAAGAGGCTGGAGGAAGGAAAGTGTAGCAACTGTGGCCGTGAACAACGAGTCCCAAACTCCTGCCCTGCCCAGTGGTCAATCCTGGTCCAAGTGCGGAAGCCTGAATCACTTTGCCAAAGTATGCCACAGTGCGGGACAGGGGCCGCGATCAGGAAATGGGCAAGGCAAAACCGACCTTGTGAGTGCTGTCTCTCGAAGAGGATGAGGGACCCACTGTGGGTGGCTACTAGGTCATATACAGGCGATGATAAAAATGATAGCGAAGTATTCACTATCTTGTTTGCTGGATGAGATGGCAACCGGAGGAGGCCCCCACCGATGTGCACAGTGCTCATTGGCGGCACGACTAGGATGGCATTGACACCGGAACACCTGTCAATGTAATGGACTCGTGACACTGACAGGCTGGTACCTCACTCCAAGTTAGAGACAACAAAATCAAAGATTTACACCAACGGTGGCACAGAGCCACTACACCTGAAAGGGGCACTGGAAGTCTAGGTGGAAAGCAATGGGAGGGCAGCGTGAGCCCTTTTCCATGTCACGGAAAGGACCACCGGCATGATGGTTTCTTTGCCTGACAGGCCCACGAGTCAAACGCCACCAATATCATATTGGAATACCCTCAGCTATTCGAAGGGCTGAGACGACTGAAAAGCACCAAAGTTCGACTGCACATCAACGCATCTGTGAGGTCAACAGCGCTTCTACACCAGAGGGTCCCATTCCACTTGCAGTTGCTAGTGGAAGAAGAATTAAAAAGGCTGGAGCGGCAAGGGGTGATCAAAAAAGTAATCGGCCCGACCCCATGGGTGTCACCCCTGGTGACTGCCTCGAAACTCAAGCAGCTGGGAGCCATCAGACTATTTGTGGGCTTGTGGCTCACCAACAAAGGCATCCGGAGCGAGCGACACATCACCCACAGGGTGGACAATATTGTTGCAGCGGGTCCCTAATCAGTATCGAAACTGTTTTGGTTATAATGTTTTTACACAGTGCTGGTGCTTAAAGTGAAGTCAAAAATCCATACAATTATATAGTCTTCAATAACAACAAGTCAGTGCAACACAGAAAGCTAATAACAAGCTAAATGAGAAGTATAAAAAAAATTATTCCATAAAAATACACAATCAAGGTTAAAAACATTTCATATTAAGATACAAATTACAATATCAGGAAGAAACCAGAAAAGTCGACGCTGCGTTTCGGTGAGTTGGTGATTGTTCACCTTCTTCAGGACAGTTTTCTAAACAACAGAAACATTTTATTATTATCAATCGCATGTGTTGCTGACATCATCTTATTCGACCTACACAGACTACAAAGTTTTATGTCTGTAATTAACTATTGCTATGACATATGCATTTAGTTAAATATTCATACACAAAACCACAGAGTGGCAATACTTTACTATTCACAACAGTCTACCTTCACATAACACTTTAAGCACTACCCATGATCCTTTTTAGTCAAAGGAAACAAACATTTTTTAAATGTTTTTTAAAAAACATACCTAAAAATTAGGCAGTTGCTAGGATTCAATTTCACTAGAAATTTGAAGAAGCAATATGCTTAAAACGAGGGGTTGAAAATATCCCACCTATTAAAAACCTTTGGAGTAAAGAGAAACAAATAAATAATAACTCTTCTCAACGATAACTCCAAAACATATATGTTCTTGAGAATATGCCCACAGTACTTCTACGTACCTTTAAATAAGACCCAAATAATATTGGTTGTGTTCGTTGGTGCCACCGTTATATTATTGTTCCTCAATTGAGAACAAAGTCTATAAGGGAAATGTACAGGGAGTATTACACCAAATTTGTTTTTATGCAGATTGCCCAAGTGTAATTACCATCATGGATAGACTTACCAGAAATAGATAAAACGACTGGTATAGCAGTACCACCAGCTGATGAGCCGTGATTAGAGGTACAGATTCTAAAATCAGAGTCTCCGCCGTTATTTACAAATGTTTGGCGAATAGACTATTGTGAGGGAGAGACAAAAAGAAGGCATCGTCACTCCAAGGTCCTAGCATAAATATACCCGATGACCTAAGGGGTTTCCTCAAATTATTACCTGATGAGGTTGCTGTGATGATCATGCAACCGAAAATTTAAAACCTGTAAGGAAAAAACGTCATATTACTTTTAGGTGCCTCTTAGACCTAAAAAGTCTATATTCTATTGTGGCTTAATATGTCTTGTTGCAGTATCCGCCAGGGAGCCATAAATCACTCCGAGCATACGTTTGTCCCGATAATACAAGCTATGCGTATGTCCTTATTGGGGACCCCGTCTTGCAACTAAAGACCCCGTCTTTATCCTGATGTAATTTATCATGCGGCTATCAATATCCTCACACGATTATCAGTTATTCTCCAGTATTTTAACTAATTTTTGTAAACTGCGCGTATTATTTGACCAGTAAAGAATACCTGGTATTGTGCATTACTTTCGGTTTAGCTACAGCGTTATTTATTTTAAACATATTCGGTTTTTCTACAACGTTATTTATTTAAAACATATTCAGGAGTGGTCTATAATGTCTCCACTATCCCGTGCACTATCTCTAGCAGTAATTTTACTCTTACCAAAAAACCGCTCCCTACCCAATCTTTCATTTCACTCGTAACAGAGCAGTCATAGCCATTGTGCTTACCTAATAAAAATGATACGGCCTCCTTGCAACCAACGAACAGCTTCCGGGTCAGGATACACGTTTGTGTCTGACCCGGAGCTCCTTTTTATACGTTGTTGCCGAAGGTCACACGGCATGTATTCAAGTAATTAGACGCCGGTTTTACGAGTGCTTTTCTAGTAAACTAAACTTTTGCCTCATGTTACAACAAAATAAGTTCCTCTTACTAGAAAACGAAAAATAGAAAAATAGAAACGTTTTCTAATGGGCTAGGACATCAATCTTTAATAATATCCACAGAAAGAGACAGTCAAAGAGTCGGCCATTTTGAGAAGGGATATACTAGATTAAATCAAATCCCATATCCCAATAGCATGCCTTTCTATATACCGATGTAACTTAAAGAAGCATATTGGGGAATCTAAGCCCTTATCCTAATGTCGTGGGCCTGTCAAACAGGAGGAGAAAATATATAGATCTCAAATGATGTCGTATCATAAGGGACAGAAATAAAACCGAGTGGTTCACCTAAACTGAAAACAAGAAAAATAAAAACATATTCCTATGGACTAAGGCGCCATCTACTGGTGGTATGCATGAAGCAAGACCATAGCTAGGTCGGCCAAATTAGAAGGGATACAGTAAATTGAACAGAGTCCCTTTTTCCACTAACGTCTTTATTGTCAAGGAACTCACTATTTTGTGCGCAGAATATATATTGAAATGGGTACGTTAATGGATTCTGTACACATATATTCCTGCAATAGCTGAACCCATAAAACCGGCAAAAGAAATCTTAATTAAATAAGCCTCTCCCAGTCTTCTTTACTGTTTAATCCTTTTCTAAAGGTATTAAAGCAGGACATGTAAATTGTTCCCGCTTTTTTCTTTTCAGGGTTGGGTCCCTCCCCTGATGCTCATATGGATTATTTCTATTCCACACCACCTCAGGTCTTCAATTTTGTGATGTTCATTAAGCCAGTGTTCTACTAAGGGAGCAGTTCTATTGTTAGTTCTTATTGCTGACTTATGTTCGTTGATCCTGATTCTTACCTCTCTTAAGGTCTCACCAACGTAACCTAGAAGACACGGGCACATGATGAAGTGTATCAAATTTTAAGTACGACAATTCATAAAATTGTTAAATTTATGGGTGACACCATTATGAACCATTGAGGGTCCTTTCATAATGTTGTTACAGTTATTGCACCCACTGCATGCAAATGTGCCCGTTGGTAAAGGGGCATTAGGTATACAGGGTTGTGTGTGCTCACTAGTGTCTCTGTAGGTATGCACCAAGCAATTCCTGATGGTGCGGATTGCGTCTGAAAGAGAACAACGGTTTAGGTAAGATCTCCTTCTTTTGGTTAGTAATTAAATGCCAGTTTCTATTCACAATATTTTTAATTTTGTCACTAATATTGCTATAGTTAGTGACGAAAATTAAAGGCGGAATCTCCGGAGTCATTTTATTGGACTTACTCTCGAAAAGAGTCCCTGTTGAAATATTTGGCTCTTTTATATGCATGCCAAATATTTCAACAGGGACTCTTTTTCGAGAGTAAGTCCAATAAAATGACTCCGGAGATTCCGCTTTAATTTTCGTCACTAACTATAGCAATATTAGTGACAAAATTAAAAATATTGTGAATAGAAACTGGCATTTAATTACTAACCAAAGAAGGAGATCTTACCTAAACCGTTGTTCTCTTTCAGACGCAACCGCACCATCAGGAATTGCTTGATGCATACCTACAGAGACACTAGTGAGCACAGAAAACCCTGTATGCCTGATGCCCCTTACCAACGGGCACATTTGCATGCAGTGGGTGCAATAACTGTAACAGCATTATGAAAAGACCCTCAGTGGTTCATAATGGTGTCACCTATAAATTAACAATTTTATGAATTGTCGTACTAAAATTTGATACACTTCATCATGTGCCCGTGTCTTCTAGAGTTGCGTTGGTGAGACTTAGAGAGGTAAGAATCAGGATCAACGAACATAAGTCAGCAATAAGAACTAACAAAGAACTGCTCACTTAGTAGAACACTGGCTAATGAACATCACAAAATTGAAGACCTGAGTGGTGTGGAATAGAAATAATCCATATAAGCATCAGGGGAGAGGACAACCCTGAAAAGAAAGCGGAACAATTCTACATGTCCGTTTTATACCTTTAGAAAAGGATTAAACAGTAAAGAAGACTGGGAGAGACTATTTAATTAAGATTTCTTTTGCCGGTTTTATGGGTTCAGCTATTGCAGGAATATATGTGTACAGAATCCGATGCGACTGCCCATTTCAATATATATTCTGCGCTAAAATAGTGAGTTCCTTGACAAGGACGTTAGCGGAAAGGGACCTGTTCAATGTACTGAATCCCTTCTAATTTGGCCGACCTATCTATGGTCTTAGCTATGCATACCACCACTATATGGCGCCTTAGTCCATAGGAATATGTTTTTATTTTTATTTTTCTTGTTTTTAGTTTAGGTGAACCACTCGGTTTTATTTTGTCCCTTATGATACGACATCATTTGAGATCTATATATTTTCTCCTCCTGTTTGACAGGCCCACGACATTAGGATAAGGGCTTAGATTCCCAATATGCTTCTTTAAGTTACATCGGTATATAGAAAGGCATGCTATTGGGATATGGGATTTGATTTAATCTAGTATATCCCTTCTTAAAATGGCTGACTCTTTGACGGTCTCTTTCTGTGGATATTATTAAAGAGTGATGTCCCAGCCCGATTAGAAAACGTTTCTATTTTTCTATTTTTCGTTTTCTAGTAAGAGGAACTTATTTTGTTGTGACATATGAGACAAAGGTTTAGTTTACTAGAAAACACTCGTAAAGCCGGCGTCTAATTACTTGAATACATGCCGTGTGACCTTCGGCAACAGCGTATAAGAGAGCTCGAGGTCGGACACAAGCGTGTATCCTGACCGAAGCTGTTCGTTGGTTCAGGAGACCGTATCGTTGTATTAGGTAAGCACAATAACTATGACTACTCTGTTGCGAGTGAAATGAAGATTGGGTAGAGAGCGGTTTTTTGGTAAAGTAAAATTACTGCTAGAGATAGTGCGCGGGATAGTGGAGACATTATAGACCACTCCTGAATATGTTTTAAATAAATAGCGTTGTAACAAAGCCGAATATGTTTAAAATAAAGACGCTGTAGCTAAACCGAAAGTATGCACAATACCAGGTATTCTTTACTGGTCAAATAATACGCGCAGTTTACAAAAATTAGTTAAAATACTGGAGAATAACTGATAATCGTGTGAGGATATTGATAGCCGCATGATAAATTACATCAGGATAAAGGCGAGGTCTAGTTGCAGAGGTCCCCTAATAAGGACATACGCATAGCTTGTATTATCAGGACAAGCGTATGCTCGAGTGATTTATGGCTCCTGGCTGATACGCGGCAAGACATATTAAGCCACAATAGAATATGGACTTTTAGGTCTATGAGCACCTAAAGTAATATGACGTTTTTCCTTACAGGTTTTAAATTTTCGGTTGCATGATCATCACAGCAACATCATCAGGTAATAATTTGAGGAAGCCCTAGGTCATCGGGTATATTTATGCTAGGACACTTGTAGTGACGATGCCTTCTTTTGTCTCTCCTCACAATAGTCTATTAAGCCAGACATTGTAAATACGGCGGAGACTCTGATTTTAGAATCTGTACCTCTAATCAGCGGCTCATCAGCTGGTGGTACTGCTATACCAGTCGTTTTATCTATTTCTGGTAAATCTATCCATGATGTAATTACACTTGGGCAATCTGCATAAAAGCTAGATTTGTGTAATACTCCTGTACATTTCCCTTATAGACTTTGTTCTCAGTGAGGAACAATAATATAACGGTGGCACCAACGAACACAACCATATTATTTGGGTCTTACTAAAGGTGCGTGAAAATACTGTGGGCATATTCTCAAGAACAGATATGTTTTGGAGTTATCGTTGAGAAGAGTTATTAGTTATTTGTTTCTCTTTACTCCAAAGGATTTTAATAGATGGGATATTTTCAACCCTCATTTAAGCATATTGCTTCTTCAAATTCCTAGTGAAATTGAATCCTAGCAACTTCCTAATTTTTAGGTATGTTTAAAAAAAATTAAAAATGTTTTATAAAATGTTTGTTTCCTTTGACTAAAAAGGATCATGAGTAGTGCTTAAAGTGTTATGTAAAGGTAGACTGTTGTGCATAGTAAAGTATTGACACTCTGTGGTTTTGTGTATGAATATTTAATTAAATACATATGTCATAGCAATAGTTAATTACAGACATAAAACTTTGTAGTCCGTGTAGGTCGAATAAGATGTCAGCAACACATGAGATTGATAATAATAAAATGTTTCTGTTGTTTAGAAAACTGTCCTGAAGAAGGTGAACAATCACCAACTCACCGAAACGCAGCGTCGACTTTTCTGTTTTCTTCCTGATATTGTAATTTGTATCTCAATAACAAATGTTTTTAACCTTGATTGTGTATTTTTATGGAATAAAATGTTTTATACTTCTCCTCATTTAGCTTGTTAGTAGCTTTCTGTGTTGCACTGACTTGTTGTTATTGAAGACTATATAATTGTATGGATTTTTGACTTCACTTTAAGCACCAGCACTGTAAAAACATTATAACCAAAGCAGTTTCGATACTGATTAGGGACCCTCTATTTTGTATGTACTCACCCTGTCCCTATTCTGAATATAAGGGTACCTCTCCCCTGTTTTTTCTTCAATATTGTTGCAGACCTTAATGGAGCCCAATGGTTCTCCAAGCTAGACTTAAACGCTGGGCACCACCAGCTGGAGCTTGAGCCTGCCAGTCAGTATATCACGACCTTCTCAACCCACGTGGGCCTCCGACGGTACCAAAGGTTGAACTTTGGGATCTCGTCAGCAGCAGAGGTGTTTCAAAATACCATCTGCAAAACCCTCTCTGGCCTGGTGGGCAACCTGAATATCAGTGATGACATTCTGATATTCTCCAATACCTTTGAGGAGCACCACATGAGACTCCGAGCCACCCTCCATCAACAGGCAGAGTTGCAGGGTTGATGCACCATCGCAGGGGTCTCCCACCTTTTCTATAATAAGAACTACTTATGCTCAAAGAAAATCATCCCGAGCTATTAATATTATTCGTGTTGTAATAATGACCACATCAGACAAGATTAAATTGGTGGTCCCCTATGCGAAGTTACTGAAAGTCGTCGCCTCAGTGCAGGGATGCCAGATATGATCACCTCAGTGCATCAGGCAGGTTTTGCACAAGTAATGTAAAAAAGACTTTGTTCATTTGGAATTCCTTTACATGAGTAATACATAGCAGGCAAAACTATAACCCCTGGTACCAAGGTCAAGGAAATATTAGTAATCAATTTCATCCAGTGCCACGATTCATCACATAAATATCAGCTTTAAATGTATTTTGGAAGTTCAATCACTTCTTTCCAAACACGCTTATGAGGTCTGAAAATACACACATTTCCGTCTCAGATGCACACTTTTTAATTTGTGTACATCTATTAATTCAGCCAAGCAAAAGCCTCAAATTTCCTAAACTGGACTGCACACAGGAGAGCTACTTACAGGTAGCTGGAGAGCTACCACTAGCTTAAAAGCTACTCGTTGGAGAAGCCTGCTCCATCACAACAAATGCTTGCTCTAAGAGGAGTTGATTGAATTCTTCGGGTACATATTCTCACAGGAGGAGCTGCGAGTGGACCCGAAGAAGATGGAGGCGATAAGATCAGCATCCGTCCCACGAAATGCCACAGAGGTTCGTAGCTTCCTGGGCATGGCCACCTATTGCGGGAGGCTCATCCTAAACCTAGAAACTCTATCTGAGCCACTAAGGACACTGACAAGAGCCAATGCCCGGTAGGAGTGGGACTCTCGAGCTGATTTGGCATTCCGCTAGGTAAAGAGGGAGCTGCTGGCAGACGCCACCAGGGCATACTTCAGCCCACAGTGCTTAACGGAGTTGGTGGTAGACGTGTTGAGCTCAGTGGGGCTATGGGCCATGTTGCTACAAGAGAAGAGCGAAGAATCCTGGGTCCTGATTGCATACGCCAAAGGAGCACTGTACGACAGACTGAGACCAAGTACGCACAGATCAAGAGCGAGGTGTTGGCCATCAGGTGGGCCTGCCGCCACTTCCACCTATACCTCTGCGGGCGGCAGTTCCAGGTCATCACTGACCATAATCCCCAGGTCTCCCTGTTCGCAGGGACATCCCGACATGCTCAGCTCGCATCGAGCAGTATGGCTGCAACCGTACCAATTTGATGTAACCTACTATCCAGGAGTAAACAACGCAGCTAACTACTTGTCAAGGCATCCGCAGGGGGAGCCGGGTTCGGAGGTAACTGAGGAAGACAAAGGGGCGGAGGATTTTGTAAGGATGGTGGTACAGGATGCGTGCTCGCAGGCACTGTCCCTCACCGAGATCGCAGAAGCGACATTGGCCGATACCATCCTCGCAAAAGAAGCACTCCAAAGGTAGCAATGGCATAACTTACTGGATGGATCCAAGTTGCTGGAAGAAGCTGCCCAGAAAATGAGCCCGCTCTGGCGTGTAAGAAATGAACTGAGCACCAGTCAGGAAGGCCTGCTCCTCATGGGAAGGCTAATCATAAGACTGCAGAGCCCCCAAACCAGGGTTGTAGACTTGGTGCATCAGAGGCACCAAGGAGTGGTCAAAACTAAAGCCAGGCTGACAGACAAGGTGTGGTTCCCTGGCATGGACACTTTGGTAGACGAGATAGTGCATAGCTGCCACTCCTGTGCAATCACAAGCGGAGACCCACCGCCCATTGTCACGGAAGAGCCCTGTCTGCAGCCTTGGGCCCAAGTCCGTATGGATTTTGGGACATTCCCAGATAGGCGGCTCACAGCCATAATCATGGACTGCCACACCAAGTACCCAATAGTAGAGAGCATACAGTCCACTACATTCTCCAAGGTAAAGCCCAACCTGGAAAAGGTGTTTACCATGCTAGGGCTCCCAAACGAAATCAAGACAGACAATGGGCCCCCATTCCGGAGACAAGAGTTCAACGACTACCTGCGGTCACTAAATATCAAGCACCGGAAAGTGACCCCAAGACAACAGGGAGGTGGAGTGCTTCATACGCATGCTGAACCGGCCCTCCAATAGGCGTGACAATGGCAAAGACATGGAATGTTGCCTCCATGATTCATACGAGAATACCAACAAACTCCCTACACCATGACAAACTGTGCACCAATGGATCTGCTGATGTGGAGAGCCGCCAGTGACTGCATCCCCACCGGGCCTATGTGGACACCCACCATTTTCGAAATACTGGCCACTCAGGCAATGAGGAGAATCACCAACGACAAGGCCAGTCTGGCCCGACGAGCAGCAGCTCCTGATCCATCAGAGGGGGACCTAGTCATGAGAGATCCCCACCTCAGCTGGAAATTCCACACACGGTTCGAGAGGGAGATGTGGACGGTCGTGGGCATCCAAGGAACAATAGTTTCTGTCCAGCGGAGCCATACCACTACAGCCCGCAACGTATACTGGTTCAAACGAGTGAGGTCACCATAGGGAGCCGCGATCAAGAACCAGAAGGAGGAAGAAGTCAACACCCCCACCCGATGCAGGTTAGCCAGATCACCACTTTGCAAGCACAGAGGACAAAACCTGCACACCTCTGGAGGGGCCTCAGGACAGTTCTCACTGCCCCCACGCAGGATGGCAGTCAGAGTGCAGGTGGTCGAAGACAGAAGTATGGTCTTCGTCTCAACTCAACACCAAGTCAGAGACTTTGTGTGTACCGAATAAAAGTTGAATGTTTTCCATTAATAAAAGTTGGAAGGGATGTAGAGTGCCACCCAGCCTACATTGCAGTACAGCAGGCATTCCAAGGGTCGGGTGCGGCCCGAGGTTATAAATAAAAGGAGGAGCGACCACTCGTGGTCACTCTTCAGAACCGGTTAAACAGTGTGTGTCACCTTATTCTAGCGTTGGCAGCAAAGTGGGCCTGCACTCATCACGCGCCCCTGCCCTGTCTACAGTGTGCATTCTAGGCTGCACGCTGCAGCAGCTTTCCTTAGATGAAACTGGGCAGACTTACTAGCAGCACTACAAACAACTCCCCCCCCACCCCCCACCCCCACCCCCAAAGCCCAGAGACTTTCGATTCCTCCGGTGAGGCTCCTCTGTGGCAGATGTTAAAGCGGGCTGCATCAGCCCTGGTGGTGGCGCCCTCCAGCCCGGTAAGTGCCCCCACTGCCTTACGATACACAAGGGATGATTACATATAGAGGATGTGTGTTCCTACTCCAAACCCAGAGCCCAGGGGGATAACAGGCTTTAAGACTGCTGCAGTGGAAGACCTAGCAGGAGCAGAGCAATGATGCATCTTCACCGATAGGTGCCACGGTCTTGATAAGACCTCGTCTTTAACCACCTTAAACTGGCCACAGCTCACAAATCTAGCTCCTGGCATGATACTAATTCCCCCATTCGATACTGGCCCTTGAACTGCAGAGACAGAAATAATTGCACACTAGGAAGTGAGCACACATCAACAACCAGCAATGCACTGAATTCTCACCTGAGGCCTCTGATGGACACAACTGAGTGACCCCAAACACCACACCTGCTATGCCTGGGCCCTATTAAAGACCCCTCCTACTTAATGTTTTTTTGCCTGACCTCATAAGTCCCAAAGTAGTTCACATCTACCAAAGTGGAACCTGATAACTCAGAATCTGCCTGGGTTGCACGCACCCCCAGATTGGCAGAAGGACTCTGCAATCGCATATCTGTCTGGGTGAGGATGACCCAACATAGATAGGACTACATGTGCACCAACACTCTTGCTGCCACACAGCGCTGCGACATCTCAACGTGCAAGATCCTTTGCGACCCTGCTTCAGCACCTTATCTGCCAGTCTATCTGCTTTTTAAACACAGCTCATCGGTGCATTGAGCCGACAGACGCAGTCCCTCAAGAGCGATCCCCTGAGACTGCAGAGTAACTTCAATTATAGAATGGACAAACCTGCTCGTAAACAACAACCTATTATGCTTTGCACCAACCTCTTACTAATCGTACCATCATGCCAGACCCTAACACTCACTCGGGGACTTCTGAGGCTGCCTGACAATCCTAGGATAAACTTGATTTGATCATTGCAGCCATCGCTGATATACATACAGCGTTTAAAAGCTAAGGTTGATGATTAACAACTGACCTATCAATATTGCGAGAGAATCATAGTAATTTGACTTCTACGGTTGCTACCAATAAACAATTAATAGCTGAACACTGGCCCAATTCTGCAGCCCTTCCGAGGCAGATCTCGTCTCTTTCAAACAAACTATAGTACCTGGAAAACTGACTGGAAGAAGCTGAAGGGCGTTCCTGTCGCAATATTGTCCGCATTATGGGTATCTCAGAAGGTATGGAGGGTACAGACCAAACTCTTTACATTGAGAACTGGCTGAGGACAGATGTTGCTCTAGATACTCTCTCCGTACTTTGTGGTAGAACGTGCTCATAGAGTACCGACACTGCAGTCATCGCCTGGCTCTCTTCCTTGCCCTGTCATGACCTGCATCATGAACTTTTGCAACAGAGATGCCATCTTAACAGGAGCTAGGACAACGTGGCCCAATTCGACTGGAGAATGCACAATTGCAGTCTAGTGCAAAATAAACTATGTGAACTGGGCCTGAAAAACGCAGTGATGTTCCCTGCAAAGTTACATTTGGTAGCTGACCAGCATACCCATTTCTTCACAGACCCAGCTACAGCCTAGGATTGGACACAGACTTACCCGGCTGGTGATACCAGACTTTCGTGGACACAGCGCATCAGAGCAGTACCAAACTCTAGGTTTACTGTCCTTAGTGAGTGTTATATGCAGGCACAAACTCTATGCAGTGTATAACCACACATATGCAACAGCCAAGGCAGAGATCTTCTTACTTAGTGACAACAATCCAATGGTGCAACACTTCCCTATTAAAGATGATCAGATGACTCGCACAGGCAAAACATGTTTCATATTTACATGGAACATCAGGGGCATGAACTTCGTTCAGAAATTATAGAATACACTCTACTTTGATGTGTTGGTATATGCATTTTGCTCTCTTTCAAGAAACACATTACTCCGAGATCCCAAGCCTGCTACATAGATGGCAAGATCAACTCTATGGTACCACTTTCTCCCCTTATGCTAGGGATTAGGGCATGAATCCCATTTCAACTGTAACACTCGTACATTGACACAAGAGTGGCTATGTTCTCTTACTGGGTAAATTAAATGGTAAGCAAATGGAAATTGGATGTTTATAGTCCCCCTAACATTGACCAGGCTAACTATTGAGCTCAACTATCAGTGAGTTTAGACGATTGCATACATTTCCCGTGGCTTCTTGGAGGTGAATTTATCTGCGTCTTAGATACCCAATTAGATCGATACCTCCCTCTGTTACCTCAATCGACAGTAACTCAAAATGTTGAAAAACTGGCGTCACCACTGGAAGCCGAGTGATGTCTGGCACAACTGTTACCAGATACACCATGAATATTCCTATATACCATAGAAACAACTACAATTTTTCCCAATGCACAGCGACAAATTGCAACTCCTGCAAAATGATCCCCGCAATAAACTTGAATTCCTCTGATGCCATGATTACTCCAGCAAGATTGATAACGAAGGAGATAAACCTAGCCAACTATTGACCAGATTGATGAAACCACTCCAAATTCAATTTGTCCCACCACAAATAATTAACTCAGAAGGGAATATGGAATATTCACAAGCCAGCATCAATATTTTTTCGCTACTATACAAAACTCTATAGATCCTTTACCTACAGATATTTGCACATTGCTACAGAATCTTAAACTCCCTAGAATTTCCACTGAGACTAATGAGGGATTAAAGCAACCAATCATGCTTGAAGAAATCCGAGGTGTCCTGCAAGACCTATCTTGCGGAAAATGCCCTGGAACTGACTGTTTTGAGACAGAATATTAAACCACATTCTCGACTGATCAGAGACCGCATCTCTTAACACTATGAAACAGCCTTATCAGAAGGCTCATTACTCCTACAATGTGTGAAGCACTGATTACAGCCATCCCAAAGCCAAGCAAAGATCCGAAAGACGTAACCTTGTAAAGACCGCTACCAGTATTAATTGCGGATTATTAAATATTAGCCAAAGTACTAGCCTGACCACTACTTCCCCAATTGCCAGGTTTGAGTCACTCAGATCCGACTGGTTTTATGCCATTCAATATCTGAAAACAGTGGGATATAACAGCCCGCAGTAAATATTCCTGGCTTGTATAGCACTCAATTTGGAGAAACATTAGACTTGCTCAACCGGCAATATATGCATACGATCTTAGAGCGATTCCAGATTGGCAGTTGTATATGGAGATGGATTAAGATCCTCTATACAATCCTACTGCCGGAATGAAAACAGGTAAATTCATCTCGGATACTATTCAGATACAAAGGGGCCTTTTGTCATCAATACTATTCCCAAAGGCAATTGAGCTGCTGGCTGCTCACCTTCAGTCAATAGGAACACTATGGGGAATAAGACTCTAAGGCGACTGCTGTGCGGTTTCGCTACATGCGGATGACATCCTTTTGCAGGGCTCGAAAAATCATAAAAATGTTACTAGACCTGCAGGTCTAGTAACTTGAAACATCTACTCGACCTAACTGTAATGCACTTTGCCTCTGTCTCTGAAAGCAGAGCAAATGTGACAAGTTAACAAGATTTAAAAGCATTTTTATTGCTCATTCACTTTGTGAGCAATAAAGATGCCTTTAAATCTTGCTATCTTGTCACATTTGCTCTGCTTTCAGAGACAGAGGTCAAAAGTCAGTTTGTCTTCCTACTCGCCAGAAAGGGCAAGTAGGACCTAAAAATAGCCCGTCCTAATTAAATCTGGCTCGCAAATGCGAGCGGATTTTTAGAACCATGTTTTGCATATAGAAGACATCATAAACGAACTAGCTACTATCCCTTACACACTCATGCACACTTAAAAATTCTCCAGGTAAAATGGCCAAATCCTGTATATTGCCCTTGAATAAGAATTATATCCCTAGGGCGATCCCTCCTGTAGACGCTCAATTGTCGTGGGAATTTACAACTATCCATTACTTGGGCATCAATATGTACCACTCGACTGATAACATACACATGGTAACCTAGGCAAAGCACTGCACAGCTTTAATTTAGCTCTCAGGTTGCTTTTTGGACCACACTGCCCTCATCGGTGGTGGGCCATGTAGTCCTGTTGAAAAAGATAATGCTACAAAGCCTTTTTTATTATTTTGGCAGCCTCCCTATGCCACTGCTGCATACTGTTTTTGAAGACCTTGACCACATGATCACTGAGGTGATTTGGGCTGAGGACGATGCAGTGAGGCATTGACAACACTGCAGCTGGCTGGTCGTATGGGTCGTCCTCATATGAAAAACACTTTCTATAGGTATTTTCTATTGGTTCAGTTGTAGTGGCTGGCGAGCTGGTTAGTGGGGCGCTTCCTGTTGGAAGCTAGCGTCAACGGCTAGTATTTCCAGGACAACTTGTGAAGAGGCAAAAACCTGTCCTACGCACACAGCGTTGACATGCCTTAAACGAGCGTTAGCACTCATTAAACATAGTCCACTCTACACACCGGTGATTCCTCTACTGTGATTCCCAATTGGAGATGACTGGTGTGGACCCTCTTGACTTTGCCCCTGGCTGGAGGTTGGTATTGACACATTGGGAGCACTATTTGTTGACGGAGCCCTGTGTGACTTCAATATTTTGGCATGAGAATCTGGACTTCCTGAGGTCAGTTCTTTCTTTATCAGCAGGTCAAACATGCCCTGTATACACTGCGGAATATAGGAACACACGAATCACTGACTCACACTGTCCTGCAGATAGTGTACATGATGTGTAAAGCTAGGCATTTAGTTAAATGGATTTATGGGCTTCCTTACATTTAGATTGCACTCGCACCAGACTATGATCCCAATGGGAAGCTGAGCTCTTAAGATCCTTGCACGATGCAGAATGGGCTAAGATCCTCAAACATCCCTCTAAGGTATCACGTGATGCGCGATTAAAACTGCAGGCCTCTAAAAATCTATTCGCCCACTCACTAGGGTGAGTCAGATTTTATCAGGGCAAGCTATTTTTAGGGCCTATAGGCCGATTCTAGCATGAGATCAGAAGCTGGCAAAGCACAGGTGTTCTATCTTTCAGATAGTGAATGAGAAATAAAGATACCTTTAAATCTTGTTTTTATCTTGTCAAATTTGCTGTGATTTCAAAGACAGAGGTCAAATATAAGCTTATGTCTTCTTACAAATTGCTGCTTATTTTATCCTGGAGATTGGTGCTTGTTAGAAACGGGGTAGCTTGGCGCGGAGCGGATGGGCTAAACTCCAGAGTAGTGTGTAAAGCATCTGCGCAGACCACACTCACAGGCGACACACTAGGCACACTACAAAAGAGACTCCACACCAGGTTGTGTAAAACTAGTCTTGTATTAGGTAAACACATTAGAGTTATAATCACAGGCACATATAACGCTGTGCCAACTGTCACCAGGTAGCAATTTACAGGGGGGATTATGTACAAGGCAGGGCCAATCGGGCCGCTGTCCCATCACAGAATACAAATAGTGAATGTAACTATCAGTAGTAAATGTGTAACAGCCAGTACCTACTGGCACGATCAGGAACTTAGCAAGGTCCCTTTAGCATGAACCAAAGTAGGCATAAACCTGTGAACGTAGAGGCATCATCAGTAGCATAAGAGCATGATCAACCCCTTTGGCATAAATCACATTTGCATGAGGCATAGGCCACCTTAGACCCGGTAGAAGTCCATTATGCATAAAACCATCAGTGTAACCTTAGGGGAAAATCGTTAGGCATAAATACATTATGCAGACATCATGGCATTACTGAGAGGGCCCTATCCTGCACAAAACCATCTGTATAAATGCAGCATCCCAATAGGCCCAGATCATAATCCCCTCATTAGGCATGAACCATGAGCATGGGGCATAAAACATAATCAGTAGAGCCCACATGAAGCAATAACCCCTTCCTTAGTTGCACATCTCAAGCCGTGGTGAGCACATTATACCGAACACCAATAATGTGCATAGGGGCCATCCAGGGACACATCAATACATCTGGGCATCAACCTTAGGCATAAGAATATATTGTCCCACAATCAGGCCTAAACGAATCATGCGTACATCATGGCATCATCATGTGCATATTATACATACCACCAACGTTGCAGTCTAGCCTGTGGCGCAACTGCGCCCGGGGAGCCCCTACCCTGGGACTCTAACCCTCCAAATGGCGCAACCATTGCAGCTGCCCGCCCTTGCGCAGCGCAGCTGAGGAAAGTTAAGTCTGCAATCAACAAGTTCTGGCCAAGTTAGAGCCCTTTGAAGCCTCACACTGGGACTCCCAAGCAAAGGTGGCCGCACGTTGCAGCTGCCCACTGTCAGACGGGGCCAGCTGTGAAATCAGCACCGGGGCCGGCACCGACAATGTACCCCGATGCCCCCTCCGGGACTCTAAAGGTAAAAATATGCCCAAAAAGAGTACTGGCACCACGGTGCAATTGGGAGCCCCATCCGGGAGACCAGATTACCACCACGTTGCAGCTGTACAGGGAGACCAGCGCTGGCACTTCTGGGACCACCCCCGGCCCCCTCATTACTCCCTAGCGCCCCCGCAACCTCACCGGGAATCCTCTTAGTCCGGTTCAGCTCACTGGCACAAAAGCAGATTGGCTCGGTGTCCCGATGCTTCCGGGAACACCGACGCTGCACCCGGGGAGTTCCACACTCACCGGAGCCGCTGCACCCGGGGAGTTCCACACTCACCGGAGCTCCCGGGGACTCCTCGCGCCACTCCTCCTTGGCCACCGGACTTCCTCCGGTACTGCTCCCGACTCGCGGGGCTCTCCGCAGCACACGAGAGCCACGTCCGGCGCCTCACTTCCCCCGGGCCACCCCTCGTGGGGCCCGGGACTTCTGGTTTTCCGCTTGGGGAGGCGGGGTAGGCTCCCATCCTCCCTTCCGCCCGTGCTCTTGACTCCGGCCGACAGTGGCCTCCGTCGCGCAGCTCCGCCCACCTCCAGGCAGGCTGCCCGGCTTCCTCGTCGCGTTTGCAGCACTTCTTCTCCCTGGGCCGCGGCGGTGATTTCTTCGGCGGCTTCAAAGTGCGGCGGCAATGCGGGGTGGGCTCCCGCCTACTTTAAAAAGCAGAACACGGGGTGGGCACCCGCGACCAAGGTGCACAACGCGGGGTGGGCTCCCGCTGCAATTTTGAATCAGCAGCTCTCCCTGGCAGCACGCGGGGTGGGCTCCCGAGGTCAAGCAGGCAGGGGGGGAATCCCACACGCCAGGACTCCCTCGTAGCGCTTTGGAATCACAGCGCTGGAGGCGTCAGCTCCTCTTCTCCTGGGCACAGTTGTAGCGCCTTGGCAGCACAGCGCTGCAGGTGTCAGCTCCTCACTCCTGGGCAGACAAAGCGCTCACAGGGTGCTGTAAAGCAGGCAGAGCTGGAATAAAGTTATGGCGCTCACCAGGTGCTGGGTTTAGGGAAGCAGGAGAGCACAGTCAATGCTGGGCAAGATCAGCAGGCAGTGGGCAGCTCATCATAACAGGACAGCAGTTCCTTGGAACAGTCAACCCCCATAATGTGGCACTCTTCCGGACACAGCAGTCTTTACTCCAGTAAAGGTCTCTCACTGGCCCTGTGGACAGCAGAGTGGTACAGATGGGCACAGGGGCCAGCGCGCAGGCCCTTGCTGCGGTACCTCCTGGCAGAGTGCCCCCTCCAAGTCAAAGTCCAAGTACAGCACCCCCACATGGAGTCTCAGCTCCTCTATATATACGCCCCTCACCCCACCTACCAGAAAGGGCCAGAAGCTTCTGGAAGGCTCCCTGGGGAAACCGGTCCCAACTGGTTTGTGGGGGAGGTGTAGAGCACCCTGTCACTTCGAGCACTAGACCGGCAACCCACCTCAGGCAGGCAGGCACAAAGTACACCAAAATGGCAACTGTTAAAAGTGACATTTTCTAAAGCAGTGTAAATAAACCTGTGTACACCATTGCGCAGCATTTATTTTCCGCACAACCACACCAAACATACATATTCATTGTGTTTTATTGTAAACCACCAATTTCATGTTGGGAAAAAACTAGGGGAAGGCAAAAAAAGTTCCGGGATGACCCTGCAAGCAGGGCCAAGTCCAACAGTGCTTAACTTTTCTTTCTCTGACTGCGCAGTTAGAAGATGTAAAGTGAACTATGACAATTGCGAAACAAAAGGCCATATGGTGTAATTTTTTTCTAACACAATATTTAAATAACTTGTAAATGAACAGTACAAACATTTCGGAATGCATCAACAATTAGGAAAGCATTTTTTTTTGTAATTCAGCTGTGTAATGAAAAAAGGATTTTAACAGGATCAAAACAAAACAGAACAATTTATTTGGTGTTGTGCAAATGATAAATAATTTCAGAAACCCGATTTCCAAACTTTATCATTTTGATGCTATTTAGTTTTATCAGTGAAACTGCAGGTCAGTGGAGAAATTTCCATGGAAAATGTGCCGACTGTAAATGACACTCTTCTACCCCATCATGTTTTAGTAACCTATGTATTAAAAGTTAGTTTTTACCCGGCTTTTCATATGGATAGTCAGCAACTGGGCAACAAAAGCTACATACACACAACATATGGAGGGAAGCTGGGGGAGGACATCATGACTGCTTTGGTGACAGTGGTCCACACTTGGCATAGACTTAACAATTAAATGGATAAAACAACTCACTTCCAAAACACCTCTCCGGGTGGCATTTAAACTGCCACAGGTAACCACACTCAAGGGTTTCAGTACATGGGACAATATTGGACTGTCAACTCGAAGATGTGTGAGATGCTAATAGAGTGGCACTGTTTGAGCACCTGCAGAGCAAATATATGTCAACGACACATATGTTTAGATAAATATTGTTAGAAATTGGGTTCTTGGTTGAAGTGAGGGTGAGCCCTCTTCAAGCAAGCACCACAATCCTAGTCAGGGTGAACCACAATTGTTGTAACGAAACATTGTGCTTAACCCTCTAGTAACGTGGACACAAGCAGTCAGGCTTAACTTCGAAGCAATGTGTAAAGAATGTATGCATCTCACAAACAATAATTAAGTGGAAACATATCACAAAAACGGTTCCAACCAGGATTTATAAAAATATAGTACATTTTAAGAAATGAAATGACATCAAAACAACAAATATATCCAATTAGAAAAGTGCACTTATGAGTCTCTGAGTTTGAATTCAAAAGCGGCGCAAAAGCGTGCGAAAATGAAATGCGTAGTAAAAGGGTCCAACAGGACCGGGGTAAGGTCACAGATCAGTCTGGCTGCGCAGGCGGGAACAAGGGAGTCTTGACAGAAAAGTTACCTTGTCCAGAGCACAGAAATGAGCGAAGCTTGCGAGGCCTCGCCGCGAGGCTTGGCAGGCTCCTGCGTCAGGCCCAGTGAGCAGAGACCAGAGGCTACGAGGCTGTGGTGGCTGTGTGCAGGGTGCGAGAAGGTGTGAAGCTTGGGTTGCGGCGTTCGGTGAGGCCTGGAGACAATTCGCGTCAGTTCAGGGCTGCAGGTTCTTGCAGTGCTGGGAGGCTCTTGTGTCACGCAGGGGGGACACTGGCGACAGGAAACAGAGTGCGGGGCTCAGCACGGGGTCCCGGTGCAGTCATCAGAAGTAGAAAGGCTGCAGCAGCGAAGACTCGTGTCATCTCACGTCATGTCACTGTGAAAGTAGTAAAGAGTGTACTCTGACAGCTACCAGTGCCCAGGACCAGAGGGGCAGGACTTCTTTCCACAGAGGCAGAGCAGCTAGGACCAGGCCAGGTTCTGGTCAAGGAAGCAGGTGAAGCCTCTGGAACTAGTTGTGTCCTTGAACCTTCAAGCAGGAGATCGGTCAGCTGATCCTTGGAGTCACTAAGGAAGTCTTGGAATAGGGAGCATGTCCAGGCTCTGCAATGCAGCAACCAACCAGCTGTGCAGTCTTGTCTTCTGTTTCCAGTCCAAAGATGATCCGAGGCAGTTTCTGAGATGGGCCTTTTTTTCAAAGTGCAAACCTTTGAAGTGGGGGCAGAGTACTGACACCAAGTCCTCCCCTAAACAGTTCCTCTCCCCTCCCTCAGAGTTGCCAAGATGTCTGTCTGGTCTCTAGTGTGTTGGTTATTGTGAGAGTGTGAAGACAGGCCGTTGAAATTAAGTGGTTTGTGTGTCAGCTCCAACACTCATCCTGCCCCAAGTGTTTACCACTCAGCACATCCAGCCCCTACTGCCTAGCGTCTGGTTCCAATTCACAACCCAGGTAGACAGTCATCAGCATGACAGGCGGGGGAGACTACACCAAAGAAAGGCCCCAGAGACTGGAGACCGGAAAATCCTACTTTCTAAAAAGTGTTTTTAAACATTAGGAGCTAAAATCCAACTTTACCATTGAAGAGGATTTTAAACTTTAATGCAAGTAAGTGTAAGAAATATTTCTCTGGCTGCTCCCATTCCGATTTTAGCCTTTAGTGGTTTGCACAAAGGTGAATCAGTGTTAGTCTATGGGAAAACTAGGGCCTTGAAGCAGTAAAAGTCGAATTTGGGAGATTTTCACTATTAGTACATGTAAAACGTAAATTGCATATGTCCTACTTTTTAACTACACAGCACCCTGCCCGGTGAGCTGAAAGGGCCTATTATAGGGATGACTTACATGTATTAAAGGAAAGTTTAAGGCTTGGCAAGTGTTTATCTCAAAGGTCTCATCAACAAACAGCTGACAGACTACTTGGAGGAAAATAATATCTTGGACCCTTCTCAATCTGGGTTTAGGTCAGAGCACAGCACAGAGACGGCCTTGGTTGCTGTGACAGACTCCATAAGATGTTTCTTGGATGCCAACATCCCCTCTATGCTTGTGCTCTTGAACTTGTCTGCAGCTTTTGATACTGTGTCACATGATAAGCTGTTGATTAGGCTAAATGAGATAGGGATATATGGGACTGCGCTGAAATAGTTCCAGGATTTCTTGACTAACAGATTTCAGGTGATCTCATTGGGTGACTGAAGTCGTGCATTATGACGTTTGATTAAGGGGTACCTCAGGGATCTTGCTCGAGTTCCCCCTTTTTCAGTATATATATATTTGGCTTTGAAATCTTGTCCTACGCTGATGACACTCAGTTGGTCATCTCCTTTGACAACAAGGTGGACAAAGTGAAGGAACGTTTCTCAAATGGGATGAAAGCGGTGGCAAAGTGGATGTCCAAAAACTACCTTCAGCTTAATGCCGAAAAGAATGAGATTATGCTTTTTGGAAAAGCCCAACAAATATGTTCTTCAGATTAAACCACCTGAGCTAGGGAGTGCTCCCACTCCCTGCCAGGTCGTAAAAAATCTCTGCATTAAACTGGATCAAGCCCTAACAATGAAGGAGCAGGTTTTATCAATTACAGGTACTTGCTTTCACACGTTACGGCTACTGAGGAAAGCCTTGCCTTTTCTTCTGCTTGCAGCTAGGAAAACCCTGGTACAGGCTCTTGTCAGAAGGCTTTACTATGGCAATGCTCTTCTGGCTTCTGAAAATGAAACCCTACTCTCTAAATTACAGGTCGTGCAGAACACCGCTGCGAGGCTTATTTGCAGTGACGGCTGGCAGGGAACGGGGGTGGCGGGGTAGATGGAAAAAAAAATCCCACAAAGAACCCACACTTACCTCTTTGGCCAGCCACGTCTCTCCTCCGCTTCCCTGCTGGCGTCCCAGAACAGAAGCATGAACTGGAAGCACACACAGGCTCCCTCCCCTAAGCCAATCACAACGCTTCAATGCAGTGTTGTGATTGGTCTGAGCGTCGTGGTTTGGCGCTCAGACAGGGAATGGGAGCCTGGGCATGTTCCTCACCAGGCTGTGTAATGCAGCCTGATGGGGAACATGCAAGGTGCGCATAACTGTTTGGCCGGCCCAAGACGGCCAGCCAAACAGTCATGCACACTTAGTGTGCCCACCACCACTCCTCCCCCTGTGACCCCAGCCCCGCCCTAACCCAGCCCCGCAGCTACCAAAAATAAAATGATAATAACGAAGTTATTCGCATTTTCTTTTTCACTGCTTGAAAGCAGTCGGGCGACGCTCCTCCGCCTTAGCGGAGGAGCCGCCCTACTTATTTGTAATCATCCTTCCAGATCTGCATCACTCCCACTTTTAAGAGCATTACATTGGCTACCTGTCAGAAAGAGAATTATATTTAAGATCTGCTGCCTCACCCACAGAGCACTAGTGGGGAAAAGACCAAGACACCTACACCAAAAGCTTAAACGATATCTTCATGTCAGGAATTTGTGATCTAAGAACAAAGAGCTACTTACTATTCCTCGCATTCAATGTTCAAGGTGAGGAGGCAAATCTTTCTCTTATTTGCCCCTCACCTACTGGAATTGTTTAAATGTTTATTTTTGTATATGCTCTGACTACACCAAATTTAAGTAATTACTGAAAACCTTTTTATTTTAAGTCTGGTGTTTCTGGCCCGGTTATAGTGGTTTTCTGCTGTGCCAAGATACCCAGTTTGGTTGATTCGTGCGCGATGTCAAATTAAAATAACATAACATCTCTGCCAAGTTGAAATGGTAGTTTTAAAACTACACTGCAGGAGTGCAGGCCTGAGACACAGATTTAGAGCTACAATAGTGGGTGGCAAAATAAGTGCTGCAGTGCATTAGTAGCATTTAATTTACAGGCCCTGGGTACCACAGTACCACTTACCAGGGGCTTATTAGTAAATTAAATGTGCCAAACAGGTATATACCAATTGCATCATGTTTAGTTGAAAGAGCACAAGCACTTTAGTGCTGGTTAGCAAAAAAAAAAAAGTGAGGAGTTCTTAAGCCAACAAAAACGCATTCAACAATAAAAGGACCAAAAGAAAGTCTGGGGAGTGATCACTCAGAAGATTTTGGGTCCAACATATACAACTAAGGCATGCTCTACAAGGGTGCACTGTAAAGGAAACACAGGAGTCACCACCGTAAAATTAGACAATTCAATGGGTACATGAAAACAAAAGCTATTTCACAAACATATAGGGTAAACTACAGGAACATTGGGTCATGGACGTTGGGGATACAGCGGAGGGTAATTAACAATCTGCATTCAGATTTCCAGTGGATATTGTGATTAAAGCCAGCTTTAGGTTGACCCAATTCAAAATATTACATCAAATATTTTATAGTACAACATTACTATATAGAATTGTAAAGGCAGGTCATGTCCAATGTCTTAGGAACTGTGGAGCACCGGGCACGTTCTTACACACATTATGGAAAATTTCGAAACTGCAAATGGTCTGGGACAGTGTTTTCAAAAGAATAGAGGGGGCGACAAAGGGACGCATTGAGGCAGCCCCAAGATGATCCTGCTGGGTATAAGGAATGACTCAGACCTGACAATACAAAGGAACCCTAGTTAATATTGGATTTATGATAGTAAAGAGATGTTGCCCAGAAATGGGGATGTGCTGATGTACCAAGAGTAAAAGACTGGGAGGCTGGGATGGATGCCTGTATGATGGAGAAGGAAATATATAAAGCACAGGGGTGCCTGAGGAAATACAAGAAGATATGGGGAGGATAGAAGGAAGAAGATTATTATTATTATTATTATTATATTATTATAAGGATCCATACAATAGGATGTGAAGTGAATATGCTTTAAATCCATAGGAATGCACGTTCACAGGGTCTAGATACTGCAAGATTAGTTTAATAAACTGGGGCTATCACGGCTTGATATGAAGAGTACCATATAAAGTGACAAGTCACCATGATTTCAGTTTCAAATTTTCAGGATACGAGGTTTGATGTATAATGGTTGGGGGGGGGATATGAGATGCTGAAGGTACACAGAGGTATGAAGGTGATTTTGCGATGATGATGTTAGGCTGTAATGTTGTTCGGGAAACAATATAAAAAGTGAGTTTTTAAATAAGAACTAAGAAACATTCCTGCCCTGATGAAAATCCTGTTAGTGAACTAAGAGGCAAGTCATGGGTCATGTGTACCTAGAATGTGGGCTAGATTTGTATTATACATGGAGAAAAAGTTTAGTCTATTAAATCAAATATAGTTGTTGTAAGCAGACATGCTGAACTCACATATTTGTAGGTGCTCTGATATGTGATAATGAAGAAAAAGGTGCCTGTATAATAAAATATTCGTCCAGGATCACACACAATTTGAGACCAGTTCATGGGTCCAAAGCATTACAGTTAGGTCAAGTAGATTATTCAAGTCACTGGACGTGCAGGTGTGGTAACATTTGTGTGATTTTTCGAGGCCTGGACTGACTAATGTCACATAGTTAACAAGAGTATACAGAGGATATTTCCTAGACACAATCAGCTTGCCCCGGACGTAATCACCCAGACGTTGAACTTCTCTATATGTACAGGCCTCCAGATTTGTGGAGGATTCAGTCACTGCTGATTTAATCCTCTCCACTAGGCACACAATTCATATGTCTGGAACTATACCAACACCCCAAACAGTTACGGCCACTACGCATTTTGTGAACTTGGCTTTAATAATAGTGAGTCGATCTATCACTATGAAGTGGAAGCGTACACCCTCCTTCCCCCCCCCCCCATGTGTTGAGCTGAAGTGACCAAACGGCTAAACAGTGAGCGCTTACACCTCAGAGAAAGAAGAGGGGGTGGGTCTTAAATAACACTTAATAGCCAAAGCTGGGACACTATGCTTGAAGAGATTAAGTCCCGTAGTAAAAATGATGATGATTCACCCCCAGGACGCCTCTGACGTTCACTTTGTCATGTATACATACTGTATAACACGTCTTTGTATCTAGAGCATTAATTTAGGAAAAACCTACAGCTAGTGAAATGGTGCCACACGACACTATTATACAAATATCTCTCCGAGTGACAACAAAGAAGTACAGGAACTACTGGCACAACTGGCAGTTTAAACTATACACAATTGCATTGCTATTCAACTCACCTGGGATTTTGTAACCTAAGTTTAGGGAGAGTGGGTTACTTTTTCTTTCTTTCTTGTTCATGTTTTAATAAAGAAATACAAAGCAAATGATTGGATGTACAACAATGTCAAATGTACGTGCCTATACTGCCTAATACAAAATACTACACTATAATGTCACATTAATACATGCTTACGACTATATTCAGGGGAAGGGCCATGACTCGAGAGGAGCCCCTAGTCCCTCACTCAAAGGTACTAAGTAGCATAATACTTTCCGCACAGCAGCATATCTTGTTTCTGCCATGCTGCTTGCTCTTTAAAGTGCATTATCTATGAAGATTGGTGTTTAAGCAGAGCCAGTGTTTTATCTTTGCACAAGTCCGCAGTGTGAGTGTTAATATCCAGAGGATGATGATTCAGAAGCACCACCTCTCCTACGGTCAAACCACGGGATTTTACCTTTTCACTGTCGTACTACACGCCTGAATCTGTGTATTAGTACATTTGCTCCAAATATTGTGTCTCTACTCTCAACACATTGCAATCTGTGCATTAGCTTATATACTATAATCTATATGCAGGTACACTACATAGTACATTTTTGTGAGCAAGCTCATCTTCCAACTTAATGAGCATTCAGTGCAAATGAAGAGTCATTCTTCTTTATTAACGACATCAATAAGACAGGCAGGAAGTATTAGGGAAAGATACATTCAGAGCACACTGTTTTAATGAGAATTCATTTAGTTAAATACACATGTACCTGATGGATAAGTAGCATGGCGTTCCTTTCCTTATATCTTATGATTTCTAAGAGGCGGGAGAAAACTTCTTCAAGTACATCCAAATCTGGTTCATTTGCTGACAAAAGCTTTAACACCAGGATACAGATTTTAGGGAATATTAATATACAATGTGATTTATAGTCTTCAGCACCTGTGATGTAATCGGAATGAACATTGCATCCAGTTTGAGGGATTCTCTCAGAACCTGTGAAATAAGAGGAATAAGCATTCCAATACCGTCAAACATCAAAAAGAAATCCCTCAAAATTGTCACTCAAATTAGCCTATAATCTACTAAAAACAATTGCACCTGTCATAGCTTTTTATAGATCTATGTGTAAATATGGCCCAGTAGCTTTTCCTAGGCCCTTTAGAAAAGTACAGGTCTGGAACAAATAACCAACGTGAGTGGGAAAAACAGTATGTGACCTATACATTTCCCATCACTAATCTGAAGATAATGCGTGTCTGGTAACAATCAGTCCTGCCAGAGATGGAAGGAATACATTTTATTTACTATTGGGTTACTAGCACACCTTTCTCCAAAAGATGCACCCACAATAATTCCACGTTGTAATTTTAAGAGGCTTTATTAACCAAATAAGCATATGAATAAATGATGTAAACATTATGGTCAGCAAACTTAAGGCGATCTATGTAAAACTATACAAATTGGCAACATACTTACTTAATAGATGTCAAGGTAAACACTGGATGAAATATATGTTGGAATCCCTTCTTCTCTAGTCCTAGTTAATACTTACATTAGCACCAAAATCTTGCCCAAAACAGGAGCTATCCTAAAAGGCCCACACCAAACATACCTGCTGTTGCAAAGCGACACCTTTTTGGGTGGTCTCCACCAGTTTTTAAGGACTCACCTGCTGGTAATCTTGAACTCTAAAACTAGGATACTGCTATCCAGTGCCCAGTGTATGTTCAATGACCAAAAGATGATGGGAGAATGCTTGCAATAAGTCTAACCACGAGGGCCGGACTGGGAACTGAAACCGGCCCTGGCAAACTGCTCGGCCGGGCCCCCGTGAGGGGGAAGGGGGGTGCAGCCGAGCGGTTTGCTAGGGCCGGTTTCGGCCGATTTTGTTACAGGGGGCCGATTTTTCAGATCCCCGGTAACAAAAACGGCCCCCAGGGGCCCAAAACCTGCCCCCACCCTGGCGGCCCACCGGGGAAACGCCCGGTGCCCGCTACGGCCAGTCCGGCCCTGCTAACCACTGGCAATTGCTTGGGGTAGCATTCAAACCCTTTGTTCTTTTGTGGCCACCATACCACCTCAGATTAGACCCAGCCATATGCAAATCAGTCTTGACCCTGCTCCAATAGGAACAGTCCAGCCCAAACTGGCAAGCCAGATCCTCTCTAAGCCTAACACACAAGTAACTCAAAACCGGTTTCATCCCAATTGGTGCTCTTCAGTCAGGTGTAGCTTGGTTCCAGTGGTACAGTGAGCAAGGGACCCACGTCCCCCGAGGAGATTTCCAGTGGCTAGATTTATTGCAAGCATCCTCCCTTCTCTTGTGTGTTTGCTGTACCACCTTAAGTGGCCAAGGTTATGCTGAGATGCATGACCCTTGCTCATTGTGTCACGGGAACTAAGCTACAACTGACTGAAGAGCCCCAATCAGTGTAAAAACTTGTCTTGGGTTGTTCCGGTTCAGAAAGGACCTAGCTTGGAAGTTTAGGCTGAAATGTTCTTGTTGGAGCAGGGTCAAGACTGGCTTGCATATGGCTGGGTCTAAACTGAGTTAGCATGGTGGGCAAAAGAACAATGGGTTGGAATGCTACCCTGAGTGATTGCCAGTGGTCAGCCTTATTGCAAGCATCCTCCCGTCATCTTGCGCGTGTTTGATGCACCGCCCTGAGGGGCCATGGCTATGCCCAAAGAGGAGTCCCTTGCTTATTGTGCCACTGGAACCAAGCTACATCCGACTGAAGAGCCCCAATCAGGGCAAAATCGGTCTTGGGTTGCTTTTTTCCGGTTCAGAGAGGACCTGGCTTGGCAGCTCTGACTGGACTGTTTCTATTGAAGCAAGGTCAAAACTGATTTGCCCCGTAACGATTCTTGATGAAGGGGAACTCGCACATACACTATATCTATGGCAAGCCCTTCAGACCCCCCTTGCTAGAATATACGAAAGCCTCCTTGGAGGCTTGGGACAGTGCCACAACCTATGTGGGATGGCAGGGCAATCAGATAGGAGAGATGCGAAAACTGTACGGGATGCGAACCAGGGACCTGATAGGGATATCAACAACTGGGGATTTAGTTAGAGAAGGGGTGAAGCCCTTCCAAAAATTGCAAGAACAACAACTACACGACACTGAACTTTTAAAATGCTTACAAGTGACACATGCCCAACAGGCAGAAACTTTAGAGTGGTAAAAGCTAGAGGAAAGTAGCCCCATTGAAGGGAGGATACTCTTGGGAGAGATGACCAGTAAAGCCGTGCCCCAAACATATCGCCCACTTATCAAAAACAGACCTGACAACCTCCGTCCCCTCGGGTCACGTTGGGAAACCGAAGTAGGTTCGATGGAAGGTATAGACTGAGACGCAGAGCTGATGCACCCCCGGGAGGTGGCAATTAAAATGAGTCTAAAGTTCATTCAACTCAAGATCCTTCATAGGATCTATTACAACAGAAGGCAACTATTTAAGATGGGGAAGCGCAGTCCAATAACGGTCTACGCTGTGGAGAGAGCGAGGGCTCCTACTTCTTCATGATCTGGGAGTGCCCCTTGATACGACATACTGGAGGGAGGTGGCTTCCGAACTTGCCTTCATTTTGGGCATGTAAGTCCTAGTCACCTCGCAATTCCTGGTACTGGGGGTGCCGAGGAAGGTACACCTACCAAGAACACAACTCCACTTCTGCGCACTGGGCTTTGATCTAGTGAAACAGGATATAGCCAGATGGCTGGGGAGCCCCACCCTCCCGACAAAGGCTCAATGGAAAACAGGCGTGATACAATGTATAGAAGGAGAAAAGTTAGTTCAGCAGGCCACGGGCTACCCCGGGAAATTTCAGAAGGTATTGGGTTCATGGAGGGAGTACTACGGAGTGGGAGAACTGGGGAGCACCCCCAAGACTCCACTGGAGATGGGGGACGTCCGGGGGAGCGGAGGGGGACCCAGGACGCAACTCCTGAGGCTAAACAGGGGACTGTTTTCAGGGGTCTGCTCTGGCCTGCCAGAATACAGCCCCACTTGCGGGGCTAGAAATTCACTTCATCCGGTGATGGGGGGGGGGGGGGGGAGAGAGAAGGCCTCAATTGCATTGTGATACATAGTTAATGTAATCTAAAAGGTGGTATGTTTTGTTTCAGTTGTTGTATGCACATAGTAATAAAACAAAGATTTATTTAGGGAAAAAAGTCTGATAGGCATATGGCTGGGTCTAATCTGAGGCGTCACGGTGGGCAGAACAATGGGTTGGAATGCTACCCTGATTGCTAGTAGTTAGGCATCCTCCCATCACCTTTTGTGCGTTTGACAGCAATGTATTTTACTCACTTATAGAAATATGATACACACCTGAAAGAGAGACAGCCAAATAGTCTGCCTAATGGTACCAGCCTACTCCTCACAGGTGTACAGAGCTCCTTAAAGTTAAAGGTCCACACTTCCCAGTTGGATTCAAAGTTAGCCCTAACGTTTTTCTTTTCAGTTTTGCCTAGCTCTGTTGCAGAAAACCACACACATTCGCCCTTGCCCCACCCACTGAGAATTCTCCCCTTTTTCATAGCGGGGAAAGCCATTCAGTGCCTCTCCCACAGGCAGCTGTAAAAGTCAGAGGCCAGAAAAAGGAACAGATCGATGACCTCATGAGTTTACAGAATTTGGGGACAGGGAAACCAGGAGTCAGACTCAGAGTCTTGTCAGTATCCCCAAAGCAAAATTCAGAAATAAAGAGATTCGTCACTGAGTCGGAAATAACTACATGGACCAGAGAATACCGGGTCCTTATCCAGTGATTTCTTTTTTTTTTTTTTTTTTTTTAGAGGACAGATCTGCTGGCATTTTCCACATGTTCATAGCAGGGTAACGGTATGCCATGCCAGAGCAGGATAAGGCTAGGCTGGGGAGTAGTATTGTTTACTCCGTTATAGTGCTACAGAGGGTGCTACAGGGGACAGGTTGTTTTCATTACCGCAAGTGGGGCAGCGGTTTGACTGGGTGTTGATTCAATTATGGGCCCCTCTGTGTCAGTACCCAGAATTATCCGGTCCAGAGAAAACAGGCTACTTGGAATAGTATGGAGCAGTATCCGCCCCTTCAGAGAACACGTCTGTGGGTTCATCCCCATTCATAATGAGGGCCTTGATGAGCAGGAAAGGGCCATAGAAAGGCATGGAGCTGCTATGTCACAGATACCAAGAAAGAGAAACGAAAGATAAAAAGATTGAAAAAGATAAAATACTGCAGATCCAAAGCTTTGGAACCATGTTCACCACAACTCTGTTTTAAATTCAGAGAGTTTAGGGTGAGAACAAGCCAGCAGAACTCGCTTCTTCGCAACAGAAGCCAAAAGTAGGCCCTCTTGCATTTAACACCTCTAATTTAACTGGCTTCTTAAGACAGGAGGTGGTGGTAATACGATTAAATGTATTGTGTCAACTTTAACCTCCTTTGGTCTGTTCAGTTAGAAAAATCTCGGAATACTGCCCCCAAGGACTAATGGTTTATGACAGAGGCTTATAATTATTTCCTCCGAAGAATAATGTGCAAAATTAACCTGCAGTGTGCAGTTCTGTTCTTTGCCCGGTCAATATGTGTAGCTTGCCTCCTTATGAATTTGTTGTCTGTCTTCATTAAAATGAGCTCAATTCTCCCCCTTGAATACCTTTTCTTGGAAAAAATATAACCACATACTATTTCAGGATGCCATTAATTTCAGCGATGTCTAGGATCCCAATCAAGCAAATATTACGTCAACGATGATTCTAGAGGCATGATATTCCTGTTTCCTGATCTAACATTTTCTTCTGGTAGTGTGCGGATGTGTAACTGCAAGCGTCAGTTTCTTGGCTAGAAAACACTTGATTGTCTGCTATCTCCCTAACTGCAGTGCTTTAAATGGGAAGAAATAAGTGCAGGTACTCATTAAAATGAGCTGGGGCGTGGCTAGTGGGCGGGGTTAGAGGCGGAGTGAGACATGATGATACAAAACACTTCTATTGAATATTCATTTTGCCCTTGCATTGGCCTGGATAGTGGTCTCAAACTTTCCATATGTGCAGATTAACAGCTAAAACCCTGAATGAGCCAAGCCGTCAACAGTACTTTTAGCACAGTGGTGCCCCCTTGGCGGCCTGGGTGGGGGTGGTTAAGAAATGGGGCTCAGCGGAGGAGGACACTATTAGGAGGCCATGCCACGCAACCTAGGCCCTCCCTTGAAGCAGATGACAGTGATCCCCAGCCGCCCCAAGAGTCATGATTGGATGACATCACCCCAGGACGGAGCACTAAGGCAGCACACCATACCCTGACCGAACAACCTTCCCAATGACTTATGCGCTCCCTGCGGAGACCCTGTACCCTCCCCTGCATACGGAAATGTATGCTATATATTCCTTAGCCCCTGCAGGACACAGCAGACGAATCTAAGTCGCCCGACCGAACGTTCCCAGTTTGACACACACGCCGGTGGGTTTTTCCCTCTAACAAGCCGGCCTCATATTCCATGACAAGATATTATGCTAAGCAAACACTGGCATACACCAAGACCCGCACAATGTCGCAAGATTAAGTGGGATTTAATTGCATTTTTCTATTACTTTGACTTGTAATCTCGTGATCTCACCTGAATTAACGAACTGCAACATGTGATCGTAAAGTTTTGATTAACTGCCAGTTTTGCATACTTGCCTCAATGTGAAATGATGACATGCCAATAAAAATTGTTTAAAAAAAAAAAACAGTACTTTTAGCACTTTCAGGCTAATAATCAATGTCTATGACAGGAGAAACTCTGGCACTTACACCGGTTGCAGGACAGAACAATACATGTGAGAAATGTATCAATATAAACAAAATGTGTTAACTTGTTACACAAAATGAAGGCCAAACACCACATTTTCATGTTTCCTTGTTTTGTAATATTTGCAGCTTCTTAATATCATAATACTTCTAATGTTCCTACTTGCTCGCATTTGGCACAATCCTTATATATTCAAGAGTGCACACAGACCAGCATTCCACGCATTTCCTTTCCAATACCTGCTGATTCTCTTCCTCTCCGATTTTGTTTCTCGCTCTCAGACAAACATACACTCTCTATCTGGCTTCACATCTCTAACCTCGCCATCCCTCCTGCACTCACTTCTCTCCCGTTTGTAGCTACTTCTGTCCCACTCTTTTTACCTCAACTGTATCCTATCACTCTCTCTACCATCACTCTTCCTATTTCTAAACTGCCCTCTCTGAGCTTCTCTTCCGCTTTCCTTAGCCGTCTGGATTTCTTCCCTGTCTTTATCTGGTTTACCCCTTCTGCCTCTCTATCTTTTCCTACTTTAAACTCACTGCTCCTTCCCCCTCACTCTTCACCTTCACTCACCCCCATTCTCCCTCCTCTCCCCTTGGCAGACGGCCCCACGACCGGAGAGCTTGCAGTGACAGAGTGAACACTGCAGGGACCTGAGCACGTGCATAGTCTAGCAGGGTAGAGGTCAGGGTAACAACAATACTGGCCTCCGATGGGAAGGTCAGTTGACCTCCTCCCACCTCACCTGGGCACCAGGGAGGCCGCTTAGGCCTTCTTCACCACCTCATCCACTCCCATCATGGAGTCAATGTCGCAGCGGGCGGGCTGGGGGTGGATACGCAGGGGCAAGTGAGTCAGGAGAAAGACAGTCAAACCTCAGTGGGAGGCCAAGGGGTGAAAACGGCCCTTTTTACCTTGGTTCCTCCATGGCCACTCTGGCACACGCCCTCGCCAATGACCCAAACATTACCAAGACGACCCAGCTTCGACGTCTGGCAGCGGGGTGGTGAGGATAAGGAGAGCTTCCATTTGGGTAGGAACGGAGCAGAGGCCCTCTTGCCCCTAGGGCATGCCTCCAATAGGCCGTTCAGTCCCCATCGGGCACTTTGCCAATGTCACAGCTGAATAATACAGACAGACGGCAAACGGCCAACATGCTGCCAAAAAAAAGGCACGCAGCTGGCCCTCGGGCACCAGTCCAGTGCCCAACCCATCAATCTGACCCTAAGTACTGGTACTCTCCTCAACAGTGGAGAAGTGCCGGTACTCAGCTTGCTAAAAATAAGAAGTGCCAGTACTCAGTACCGGTGACTACCGGCCATTTAAAACACTGCCTAACTGTAGAGCTTATTCTGAAGCCTGGCCTCTTGCACCAGTTGAGAAGACCGTGTTTTGCATACCTAATCTGCTAAATCTGATATTTTCAGTGGCAACTGATGCCATTTCAAAGTGGTGAGGTGCAAAAAGTTGTGGATGAGTTTTAGGTAGTGAGCGGGATAAGAGAGGGAGCCCAAATGACATAAGGGGGCGGTCTCGGGTGGGCGGGTGTTCAAAGCTTCCGAAAACAAATAGAAAAACAGGGGCAAACAGCATATTTTAAAGCTAATTTTAATACAGAATTTTATGAAAAGGGAGGTTTATAAAGCAATTCTGAACGTGTAGTCTTTAACTATTTAAAACATTAAAGACTGTCCCATATCTTACTGCATTAAATATGTTCAACAGCCTCTATCAATGGGTCATTGAGATGTTCATACTGCATGCATATTCAATCCTTGGTCACACAGCTGTCAAAATATGTAGGGCAAGAAAGGAAAAGAAAATGCCGTGCTCACAGGTGAGTGAAGTGAACGGGTTGTGTGCGCAGGGGAACTAGAGAAGTGGAGGAGATGAAAGGAAATATGTAAAAAAGGAGAGTGAAAACTGTTGAAGAGGAAAACGACTACTTGAAAGATATACAAATGCTAAAAACCACAAGGATGCGGAGAGAAAAATAGGCGCATGTGGTGTGGAAGGGAGAATGGGAGTGACTAAAGCACTCTATAGAGCACTGCCAATTACACAGACCTTAGTAATATTTAATTCACAGTGCTCCACTCTTTTAGAGGACCCCACCTTTCAACCCACTTAAAGTACAGTGCACACCGGTTACCTTTTTCCCCCTTCAGAGAGACCCCTTTAAATTTTCACCTGGTTTTGCTTAACATGAATTGAGTCAACAAGAAATTTGGTCAATTTTTTAGGTCGAGCATTCGAGACCTCTTGTATATACTTTAGTATATACTTATATGTGTATGTACTTTGTGAGCTCTGGACATCAGCCCTAGGACTTGTCTGCTTCCGCTTAGGGACTTTTTTTTCTGTTCAACTGCCTCTATTTAACTGTCTTGATAGACAACGACCAGTAGAGGTCAGTAAAATACCAGAATTGCTTTCTGCTGAGGGACTTTCTTTTTTTAAAATTTTTTCTGGCAACTGCCTCTATTTAACTTTCTTGATAGAAAATGACCAGCAGAGGTCAGTAAAATACCAGTATCACTTTAGCATTCTCTAGATTCCAGTCCATAGAAATTGTCTTCCACGAGCACCCGTAGACAATATTTTTTTCAAATCTTGTATTTTCAGTGATATGACCACCGAAGGCCCTGATTTTATATTAAAAACAGAGCTTTGGACTATACCATTGCCCGCTGAAAGGCAATATTTCTCTCCATGTGTTCCCATACCTGGCGTGTCATGCAGTTTGGTGCTTACTTTCCCTCCATGTTAAACAGTAGATGTTTCAGCACCCAGGCTAATGTGCTGCATAGCTAAATACATATAAGGTCCCAAAGGCGAGACCGATTGCATTGCAAATGCTTGTTATAATTAAGGTGCCAAGAAGCCGATGTGTGCTCCATGTAACGCTACATAGATGGAATAAAACAATCGCATTGTAATAATATTGATAATAAACGTTATCACAAAAAGGGATGCAGATGAGTTTAAAATAATTTCATTCATCTTCTGAGGACCAAAAAAAGGGCCACAGAGAAAATTAACTTGCCTTTGAAACAAGACAATAAGAGGTATTGCTGACCCACCAAAATATGCCAAACAAAACAATTATCTCGGACTCTCCAGCAGGGCTCATGTTTATAAAAAAGAAAGTCTCCCCTTCCTGTGACCCAAAACAAGAGAAGTCAAGAGCATGTCACTCGAGACACGTGTACTGAAATGGGATAATAGGAAGAATGAGGGAGTCCGAAACACAGAAAATATACACCTACGAACACACACACAAGCACCGAGAAACAAAAATACACACGCATGCCTGCACACAGTCACGCACAAACACGCATATGCACGCAATAGACACACAAAAACGGACAAGCACAAATACATGCTTGCCTGAGCACACAATAGGTCTAACTGGGGTGGCATGGTGAGCAAAAGAATGATGGATTTAACCCAGATCTCTTGACTGGGGGTGAATGTTTTGATTTGTTCTGCATTTCGTCCATCAATTGTGTGTCTTGAGCACACAATAGAGACACAAGCACGGACAGGCACAAACACACACTTGCCAGTGCGCGCGCACACACACTAACAGAAGCAGATACGCAAAAACGTACTTTGATCTTGATTAGCAAGTGATTCAGTCAGCCGACTGAGGACAGAATACAACTATTCAAATTTATGTATTTAATTTTTGCAGGTGATTTTACCCGAATGTACTGGAGTGTTTTACATGATCACCAGTTACATTACACAACAACACATTTTTTTTTTTTTTAAAGGCACAGGGAGATTAAGTGGTTTGCTCAGAAAACATAGGATGTTGAACTGATGCCGAGATTTGAACCTGGCTCCCCAGTTCCATAGAAAGCATCCAATACCATTTAAAGCTACTGCCCTATGGAGCGCCCACGACTTCCGTAGCAGCCTTTCCACTTTACTCTTGAGGTCAGTGGAGGGGCAGGCCAGGGTAACTGCAGGACACACTTCTTTATCCCTCACTTGCACAATGCTGTCACTAGTGCTGCGTAGGAAGGGAAGAGACTATTGCGTCCAATGTAAGGGGAGAACGTGGCCAATCATTGCATGGCTTTTTACCATAAAGCTATACAGTGATTGGCCATGTTCCGTGAAGCTCCCCCATGCGTTGACTTGTGTGTGCGGTCCACTAGGGGACTAGAAGCCTATCACTGGACTCCTGAGCTAATCCAGATGCTTTCCTCATGCTGTTTATGTTGAGAGCACCGCCACGATTGGCTGGGGTAGGAGAACCCAGTGCTCCTTAGAAGATGGAGGTAGGGGAAAACACATGATTAAAAAGACAGTGAATGGCACTGTAAAATTCGTATGTCTTGGCTCATAACGGGTGGGGAGGGGCGCCCTTCTTAGTGAACAATTTTCAATATTAGCTTGTCAGATTAAATTCTATGTCAATTCACGGAGGCTTCAGATTATGCTTCTCTTTCTTTACTGAAGCAGCACAGCAGCCAATAACTAACTTTAAACTGCATAACCCGGAAGGATTGCCCCTTCCCTGTATACACCAATCACAGATCCCCATGTGGGTATAAATGCCATGAACGCCATAGTCCGTCCTCTTTCTTTGCTGCTGCAGCAGCGAGTTAAGTGCACTTTATTTTCATTGTTATAAGTGTCATAATTGTTATAATTGTTTGTGGCGCGATTATAGCTTCAGTGATTGAGAGCTTTGAGCACCGGGCACGATTATTTGACAGTCGTTTGGGTCTGTGGCTTACTGTGGAGCGGGACAGACGTGCTCTGCGCGCTCGAGAAGGAAGTCCCCTGTCTACTGCCACGACCTTCGCGCATGCACGAGCAGCTGGATCGGGTTTTTCATTACCGATCGGCTCCTCGCGCATACGCTGCCTCACTGCTACGATCCTCGGCCCCTGTGAATGCCCAATGGGGTGAATAAACATACAAGGCTCTGCCTCAGGGGAGATGGAAGGGGTCGCTCCCTCCACTATTTTGACATTATTAAACGCTTCACAAAGATTAGGAAGATAGAGCAACTATTTCAGCAAGGCTGGGGACAGGTTAGTCAGGATTAATAGCATTTGACACCCCTGGGTTCCTCCCCCCTGAACCACCTCCACTAGCACGATGGCGTACTACGCCGAGGAGGTTGCCCAATGGGCAGACTATGATGATTATGCTGAATACGAAGAGGTGCCATATGAACACCAATTGGAGGAGCAGTTGGTGGAAGCCCTGGATACCCATGTCCAGGGCTCAGTTAACAGAGCTTTGATAAAAGCTTTGCAACCCTTTACTAAACCCCTAAAAAGCTATGGGAAGAGGACCTTCAAGGCCTCATTGAGTGAATCCTCACGCCACGCCTCAGCAGAAATCCTATCTCATGTGGCATCCTCTGTCAAAGACCATGGCTATGGTGGTTCCCTCACATCTGGGTCTTCCAGTAATTCCTCCCTCCTAAACCCAGGGGAGGCAGAGGATTCTTCCCCGGCCCCGCCGAACACCTCAGATTCTGATAAAGATACTGAATTGCCTACTAGAGCAGTGAAACGCACACGCAAGATTCACTATGCGACTTCTAAGACCCCTAGTAAGAATCTGTTATTTGACCCCAAGAACATCGTTCACCCACGGTCCACGGAATGGGTACCTTGCGTCGAAGTGGCGCACTATGTTCAAGAGAACCTCAGACAGGGTTTTGAGCGCGACGTGCGCACTACTCTCAAATCGGAATGTCCGAGACCCTCCCTTTTAGGCAAGCTGGCAGATACCCCGGAATTAGACCCCAATATGGCAACCTTCATGAAAAAATTCTCCAAAGTCCCCAAGAAGGGTTTAGATAGGGCCTGAAGATGATGCCAGGATAAGATGTTGGCCATATCTGGACCCCTCACAAAAATCCTTGATTTAGTGGTCAAGGACTCCAATACTCCCTCGATCCCACAAGCTCCTCACCCACGCACACAAGGCACTCCACAACACCGGACAGGCATACCTCAACAGACGGCTCACCTTCTACACCCCAAACCGCCAGCTCCGCTCCGCCGCCCTCGCCCCCCGCATCCGAAGAGCGACCACCGGCGGCAGATCGTTCTCCCACCTCGCCGCCAAGACCTGGAACACCCTCCCCATCCTCCTGCGACAGACCCAAGATCTACTAACCTTCAGGAGGCTACTCAAGACCTGGCTAGTCGAGCAGTAGCAGCAACCCCCCCCTCCAGTGCCTTGAGACCCTCACGGGTGAGTAGTGCGCTTTAGAAATGACTGATTGATTGATACTGCAGTGGGTACAAAGAGCATTATGTTTTTTGGGCAATGCGAACTGCGCCCTTTCGACTGAACGCAGACATTCCTTCTTGATGAGAATTGATCTTCAGTTGGCAGATATGGCCTCCACTGAGGCAGGGACTTTGGCTAATGGCTTGTTGGTTGGAGACAAATTTGTAAAGGAACTTGGAAAGTATGTGGTCACCTTTTCGGCATTAGACAAGGCCCAAGCTAACATTAAAAAGGTATTCCACGCTGGCCTTTTTACCAGGGCCGGACGCTTCAGGGGTCGAGCGACCGGCGAGGCTTCAATCAGACCTCTAGAGGTTTTGACCAACGGGGACGTGGCGGCGCCCACCGCTCTAATTTCTACCCCACTCGTAACTGGAGTGGCAGAGGCAGGCAGAACCGAGGCGGTTATAGAGGACAGAATAACTCTGGAGAAGCCTCCTATACAGGTAAACTCGATTCAAACAGGGCGAGTAATGGTGGGAGGCAGAATTGCTTTGTTTCTTCGCAAATGGGAGAGTTTGACACAGGACCCTTGGGTACTTCAGACGGTACAGGGTTTTCGGATAGAGTTCTATTCCTCCCCACAACAGAATTGCAGACCACTTCCTCTCCATTTTTCCCAAGTAGAGTGGTCTTTCATAGACGACGAAGTGAACTCTCTGTTGGGAAAAGGAGCGATTGGAGACGAATCCCCATCCTCATGGGTTCACAAGTACAGTGTTTTTAGTCCCCAAGAAAGATCAGGGTTTCAGACTGGTGTTGAACCTCAAGGAATTCAATTCTTGGGTAGTGTATCGCCACTTCAAAATGGAGGGCATACATTTACTCAGGGGTCTTCTGTTGAAACAGGATTGGATGGTACGCCTCGATTTAAAGGATGCTTATCTGGTGGTTCCCATTTTCCCTCCACATCGGAGGTTCTTACAATACCAATGGGGAATCCGATGGTTCGAATTTTCCGCCATGTCTTTCGGAGTTTCGGCCGTCCCCTGGTGCTTCACCAAACTTCTCAAACCTGTGGTTCAATATTTAACAGAGTGAGGGGTGAGACTTATTATTTATCTAGACGACATCCTTATTATGGCACAGAGTGTAGATACAGTACTTCTTCATCTAGCCTGGACAACCCAACTCCTCCAGGACTTGGGGTTTGTCATTAATTCGGACAAGTCCATTCTGACTCCAGCCCAAGCGATAGAATTCTTGGAATTTCAGGTAAATTCGATAACGACACAATTGTAGTTACAACTGAAAAAGAGAGTTGCGATCAAGAAAGAGTTGAGGAGGGCGCTTGCCTCTCCGACTATATCATTGAGGACTGTAGCACGCTTAATAGGCCTGTTGGCTTCCTCGATTCAGGCGATTTTCCCGTGTCCCCTCCATTACCGGACACTTCAGAGGCTGAATATCATGCACTTGCACAAGGGCTTGAGCTATGCAGAGCAGATACTGCTATCCATGGAGGCCAGGACAGAAATATCCTGGTGGTTAGAACACATGAACGCTTGGAATGGCAAGGCCATCTTCGCGTCAGTCCCAGAGGTGGTGATAGAGTCCGATGCCAGCCGATGGGGCTGGAGAGCCCGGTGCGGGTCATTGGAGACGAGGGGCAGATGGTCCCCGGAGGAATTGAAATTACACATAAATTGCCTAGAGCTGCTAGCAGGGTCTTTTGCGATCCAAACTCTTTCCCCTCAATGGGCGAGCTGTTGTATCCTTCTGCGGATGGACAATGTCTCAGCAGTGAGGTACATTAATCATCTGGGTGGCACGAGGTCACGGCTCTTGGCGGAAATAGCCAAGGACTTCTGGCACTATTGTCCGCTTCACCACATTGCAGTGACGGCGGAGTACATTCCGGGCAGTTCCAATGTGGTGGCAAATTGGAACTCACGATTCCTACGAGACTCCAGCGATTGGATGTTGCATCCCAGTATAGTCAAACAATTGGACAGAAAGTGGGGTCCATGTTTGATAGACCTGTTTGTGTCCAGACTAAATACCCAGCTTCCCTTATTTGACAGTTGTCGTCCGGATCCACAAGCGATCAACTGACGCATTCCTTCAATCATGGACGATGGGTATTCATTATGCCTTTCCCCCGTTCGTCATGATTCAGAGAGTTCTGGCACAGGTCTGCAGACAGAAGGAGTTGATATTGATCTCCACGTTTTGGAGGGCACAGGCATGGTTCCCAGTGACGTTAACCTTGACATGTGCACCGCCAATTCGCTTACACTCATTCCCAGAGATACTACTGGACCCGCTGGGTCAACCCCATCCACTAGTAGTACAGGACCAGTTGTCCCTCATGGCGTGGAGACTTTCAGGAGACGTTGGCAAATGCCAGGAGTTTCACAGGAAGCAATGTTTTACCTGTCACAGTCTTGGGCACCCTCTACGCACAAGCGATACGAGTCAGCCTGGCGTAGGTGGATTGGTTGGTGTTCTGAACGACAGGGGGATCCCGTGGGATCCGGAGTACATATGATTGTTAACTTTCTCTCGGAAATGGCGAATCCGGGTAAAGCTTATCGGACAGTTAATAATTTCCGTTCCGCGATTTCAGCTGGACATCCTCATGTGGATGGTAAACCAGTGGGGGGAGAACACCCTCTAGTATGCAAAATAGTGAGGGGAATTCGACCAGTGAATCCTCCCAAACTGAGATATTCCGGGATGTGGTGCTTTGTTTCATCAGGAATTGGCCAGCGAATGAAGGCCTATCTCGCAAGCAATTGTCTGCGAAGCTTACACTACTGTTATGCTTAATATCCTGCAGACGTGTTTCAGATGTACGGACATCAGACTTAGCAGGTAGAGTATTCACTCCTGGGGGGGTTTCATTTACTATTTCAAAGAGAACTAAGACAAATTCCAAATGTGTGTCATATCCTGCATTTCCACACCACAGCAAGATATGTGTAGTACAATGTTTAAAATGTTATGAAGATTGTACTACAGAATTCAGAAATGATGTAGCAGGACAATTACTAATATCATTGCAGAGACCTTTTCGCCCAGTCACGTCAGCGACGTTGGCCAGGTGGGTTTCTTGGTTATTAAGTCAAGCAGGGATTGATACTTCCGCATTTGGGGCTCACTCCGTGAGGGGAGCTATGGCTTCTAAAGCCTTTTTGACTGGTTCACGATTGGAAGATATCATGACTGCGGCAGATTGGTCTTCGGACTCAACATTTTAAACGTTTTTATCACAAACCAATTGTTGATGTGGCATCTACGGTTGTTACGCAACTTTAAACTAGCATAATCTGAAGCCTCCTTGGACTTACATAGAATACAAATGTTTCTAGCTAACGCGTCAAGAATTTTCAATTCTATTAAGGACACGGAGGTGAGGATTATCCCACCCTAGATCAGCATGTAGTACATGTGATGAATTTAAAAAAAATTCTGATAAAGATGGAAATATGCTGTTGTTACATGTTAAGAAATTGTTAATGGGTTTCCCGCCCGATAATGTGGCAGCATGTCCAGAGGTTGGAATATTACGGCTTATCTTTTCTTTTCAGGAGATCAGAATTAGACGACTTAAAGGGTCTTGAAGGGAGATACTGACGCATCTGATCGAGAGAGTGATCTTCGCAGAAGTTCTGGTTCAGGTCGACGAAGTTAATCGAAGGAGTTAGTGTTCACGGTTCAAGTTTTGGGACTATGGCAATGGTTCGCAAAGAAAGAGGACGGACTATGGAGTTCATGGCATTTATACCCACATGGGGATCTGTGATTGGTGTATACAGGGAAGAGGCAGTCCTTCCGGGTTATGCAGTTTAAAGTTATTGTTATTGGCTGCGGTGTTGCTTCAGTAAAGATAGAGAAGCATAATCCTCGCCTCCGTTTCCTTAATAGAATTGAAAATTCTTGACGTGTTAGCTTGGAATTTTTTTACTCTGCCATAACTTTGGCGAGTGGGACATCATCACAGTCTACAGTATTTTCTGTGCAGTAAGGGTGCACTTTCATGTGGACCTCTGAATAGGTGTAGTGTGTGTCACAAGCGAGCATTTTCCAAGGATGAGTGAGTAGCACTCCTAAGCATTTTTTGTAGAAGGCTGATTCACAGACCTCCATTCGTCATTTTGTTTGAGGGACCACACCCATCACAGCCAGAAAAATGTAGCTGTAGGAACAGTGAAAGATTATAGTAGGGGAGAGAAAGGCCGGAGGATACGAGGAGTGAGGGCGAGGAACTACAAGTCCCAGGTTGCTCCTCTCACCACAGTGCTGCAAGCCACGCCTGGAGGCGCATTTAAGCCCAGCGGGGGTCTTGAAGCGCGGGATGCACCCAGGCATGGCCGGGCAAAGAGCGGGCCCGCCTGCGCCCCTCAGAGCCCGGAGGAGGCTGGGCTGGAACATCCCCTTTGGTCCTATCTTGAGGTATGTTTACTCATCCATTGCAATTTAATTTACATTAATCCCATTATTCCAACCTATCTGAGGTATAATTTATTGAATATAATGGGAGAAGAGAAAGGTTGGAGGCCCTTTGATTTCATTTATGCCCCCCCCCCCATGCCAACGTCAATCGATAGAATGTTACAAACAGCGGTGAATGTCATCAGTAATGAAATAGATCTCACAGAGAGAAGACTCTCTCTTAGTTCAATGAATATGGCTACATCCCTTGATCAACCACCTGCTACTCTAAGCCTGGACACACTCGCTGTAAGGCCATTGGATTCCCTGGCTCAGATACCATCTATGGCCATGGAAAAGACTGTTCCAAGTTCTATGGCAGTCACCAAACGCTCAAAGCGGCTGGCTAAATCTGGCAAAAAGGGAATGTCTACCCGGACGGATGTGTTATTACCAACTCCTGTACCGACCTTAATACCCTCCTGTGATCACTCAACCCCCTCCTGGGGGAGGTAGTTCTATTGGTTTGATGCCAAAGCTGGTAGAAGGGGCACTCTCCTCGGAGGATTACTTGGAAAAGATTAAAGATTTCATGCTGACAGCAAGATCACCGGTTATTGCACGGCTAGAAGCTATTGAAAGTTTGCTATTGTCTTCTAATTGCCGGGGGGCCTATACATTGCCCGAACTCCATTGTAGTACCAGTCCTAAATCCTGATTTGGCAGTAGGCCAAAGGCAGGCTTAAACCGTCCAAAGCCCACTTGCCTCAGCACAGGGTGATCCATCTGTTAGGGCTTCAATTACAAGTCAAAATCCAGCACACTTTCTTCCAGGGGTCGCTGGTTCTGCTCCTATTCAAAGTAGGCATTATCATAAGGAGTCACTTGAATGTCACGATACAAGGAGACCTGGCCCTATGGGGCGTCCAGTTCAAATATTCAACCAGCCGGTTATTAATCTTCCCCAGCTTCTTGTCCATATGTCTTAGTCCTGAAGGTAGTTCCTCCACTATGAAAGGACCCGCAGGAGTCACATGAGGATCTGCTTAATAAGACTTTGCATTGGCTAATCAAGCATAGGAACTTCACCCCAAAGTTGAAAAGTAAAATTTTATTGACAAGACGGGTGGCTTGGATTGCCCCCTGGCTTGTGACCAGCAAGGTGACTGTACAGATGTAAATATTAAGTCACCTTCGTTGGTTGCTCTTTGGGCAAGAAAGAAGACATCAGGTTGCTACTAATATCCTACCACTCCCCTTGGGCTACTTCTATAAACCTAGATCGCCTGCATTTGAGCCTCTTTGTGATCAAGCTGCAGTTCCTAATCTTCCAATGCCCTCACTTTTTGGTATTCTGGTGCAACCGTTATGATGTTCTGGCAGATGTGGACTGACTTGATGATTTAGAGATGGGAAGTCATTTAAGCCTTGTTGTTCCCGATGATACGAGGTTGACCTCAGCCTCTTCTATCAAACTGGCTTGTTGGAACGTTGCAGGATTACACTCTAAACTTTCCAACCCGGAGTGGTGTAACTTTAATGACTCATATGGTATATGCCTGTTTATGGAGACTTGGTCCGCCGTCCCGCTCTTTCGCCAAGGGTTTGCTTCCTATAGTGAGTTGGCCATCTCCTCAGGGAGAGGCAGGCCCTCGGGGGTAGTCACAATATGGGTTAAGACCGTCCTTTGTGCTACCGTCAAAGAAGTTAAGCTCAGCTCACTTTATGTACTCTGCATTAGTCTTGCATTTCCAGATTCTACCTTATTCCATATTTATAATGTATATTGTAGGCCCAGGGGCGGTAAGCCCGAGTCGGATGTGATTAGTATGTTATCTACACATTTAGCTTCACTCCCTACTGAGGTAATGAAAATTGTTGTAGGTGACCTAAATTGCCAGTGTGAGCCGTTAGATGCCCACTTAAGACTTCACTCCCTTGAGGAGGATCAAGTATGGGCTATACCACAACTGTCAATTACAGCAGCAGTTAGATGGTCTCCTCTTGCAGTCCACTTAAATACCTTTACTTTAAATCATGGCTTGAGGGCCTGCAATTGTAGGTCCAACTCAGATAGGGAGGGAAGTCATACATTTAATCGACCCCAGAGTTCTAGTCTTTCGGATATTTTATTGGCTGCCTGGTTGTGGCCTGTTTTAATAGATATGACGGTGATTCCCTGCACTGATAGCGATCACAACCTCTTATCGCTAGAGCTGAAGGTGACAACGCCTATAGTGCGTGTTAACCATGATGAACCATTTGACAGAAGGCTGGCCCTGTCTACTAAGCGCAGGGTCAAATGGAGTGTTATTTCACCTTCGGAAGAGCTAACTGGCAGAATTTACGAATGTGTTGCCAAGGGATTGGGTGACCTCCTGTGGTTACTTGAGCAGTTCCAACCTGAGATGAGTAATTGGTCTGACCTTGCTAATGTACATTTACAATTGTTTTCTAAATTAAGTTCATTTTTTCCAGAGAATCTCGTAGTTTGGGCAAGAGGCCAAAACCCCCTACCTGGTATAGTTCACATTGTATAACGGCTAGAGGGGCGCTATCATCTGCCATTAAGCTGCAAGATCGGTCTAAGATTTAAGAAGCTAGAAAGTTGTATAAAACTAGCATTCAGGAGGCTAAGAGAATTTGGGAGACAAGGAAGAGGGAAAACCTGATGGAAGCCGTAAAAAGGGGGGGACTCGTGCACCTTCTGAAGTATAGTTGTACTGGTTCCATGGAGGGTCGCCCCCCCCAATTGAAAATCTCATACCTATGGCAGCTTGGGTTGTTCATTTTTCCAATATATTTTCTCCCCAAGAACCTAGTTATAACATCTGGTGTTGAAACCTCCTTTTATAGTAGTAGTGCAAACACTATTGAGAATAGTACAGAATCGTTCATATAGGTTACCATGGGTGATTCCCCCCACTGCTTAGATATTACTATCAAGGAGGTTGTTGCAGCAATTAATAAAATTGTTCCCCACAAGGCCCCAGGACTGGATAAGGTCCCAGGAGATCTTTTTCTAAGTAGACCTGAAGTGTGGGGTCCCTACTTTTCCCTCAGCGCAATTATGAGGGTTGCTCCTTAACTCCATACATGGTCTGGGGCTAAGATTATCCCCATTTTTAAGAAGGGAGCCCGGGACGTCTCGGCCAATTAAAGGCCCATTCGTTTATTAGATTCTACTCAAAAACTATTTTCAAGCGTCATTTTGAATAGGCTCCAAGAATTGACTGCTATGCAGATAACTCTCACCCTTTCAGGCCGGGTTTAGACAACGGACTAGTACATTAGATCAGGTGCTTCGGTTTCAACTTCTTTATTGGAATTTGTTTTACTAGGGCGGGTACGGTTATATGTAGTATTTGTTGATCTTAGATCAGCTTTTGATCTGGTTTCTCGTTCAAAGCTATGGCATGTGTTGGCTGATCTGGAGGTGCCGCATAACTTACTGAACACGATGGGCGTTGGCATGAAAAATAACTTCGCACAAGTAAGATGTGGCCAGATGGGAGAACTGACAGAGCCTTTCCCTATTATAAGGGGAGTGAGGCAGGGGTGTGTTTTAGCCCCAACCCTTCTTCTCCCTCTTTATTAATGATTAAGTAACTTTTGTGGATTGAGGTGGTTCCGATGCACCATCTCTCGCAAACATCAGGGTGCGGCCCTGATGTTTGCAGACGACAGTGCCTATTTCAAAATCATCCATGGACCTGCAAAAGAATCTAGATAGGTTTGACACCCTCTGTACCCTCAGAGACTTAGATATTAATATCTCTAAAACTAAATGTATGAAAGTAGGATCTGCTATCATGGGTGCCCCCACTTTTTGCTGGTGTCATTCTGTTTTCTGACTAGTCTGACTGGGATCCTGCGAATCAGGACCCCAGCCACTGTGCTCTCTCCCTAAATTTCACTATGGTACGTGCTTTTGTACCTTCCCAATTGGTTACTGGTGTACCCTTCTAAGTCCCTAGTATATGGTACTAAGGTACCCAGGGCATAGGCACACCAGATGTCTCCCATGAGCTGCAGCATGTATTATGCCACCCATGGGAGACCACTCAAACTGTAACTACAGGCCTGCCATTGCAGCCTGTGTGAGCTGGTGCTAGCACCACTCACAACAGATTTAAGTTTCCTTATATCTGAGGTCTTTGCACTTAAAATCTATAAGTAACCCCTAAGGCAGGCCTTTCAATCCTGAAGGCAGGGTGCTAGGTTATAAGTGTGAGGGTGCCCTGCATGAGCAGGAAACCCCCTACAAACCCAGGAGTCGATTCCCCAGGCGTTGTAAGTGCCGTCAACCATGTAATACATATAGTGGGCATCAAGTCAATTACGAGACGTCTAACTATATATTGGCTGAACCGAAACCGGTCATGTTTGGTATAAAACATGTTGGAATCCTACCCCAACACTGATTCCAGTGTTGGATGTAGGTTCCCATGTACTGGGGGGCTCCCCTAGGGAGCACCCCTGTATTCCAGGTACCAGCCTTCCAGAGTCTAACAGCAAGCTAGTGCTGCTGCCTACCACAGACGTGATTCTGCCCTCCTGTTGTTGAGCGGAGCTCGAGCAAGGGGAAGGTAGAACAATAGGTTTTCTCAGACAGGACTTAGTGTATTGAACTGGGGTGGGGGCGCTTGCCAGCGCCACCAGACTGCTTTGAAGGGCACATTTGGTGCCCTCCTTGCATACTCCAGTTGGAACCAGTTCAGGGAGCCGTTCGCTCCCGTTCTGGCAGAAACTGGACAAAGGACATGGGAGTATCCTCCCCTCTGTCCAGCCCCTCCTCAGGGAGAGATCCCTGAATCGTCCCAACCCTTTCCCTAAGGTACTTAAGGGCTTACTTGTGGGTGGCTCTTCAGATTCATCGTGGGACAAGATTCAGATCCGAAACCACTTCAACCGTCTGGGCATCTTGGACTTTGTCTGGAACCAAGACTGCATCAAAGAAGACTCCTGCTGCTCCTGGTCTCGTCGTCCTGCCAGTCTTCAGCGTTGTCTGTGCCTGTGCTTCATCCAGGGTCTTCTCCACACCCTAAGTAATCTCCCCTGCATTTGCAGGCACCACAACAAAGCTGACCGGTCTGCTGCTCATGAGGTCCCAGGGACTCCGAAAGGCTCATTAACACAGGATGTGGTTCTGCTACTCCCTCGAGGCCTGCACTGTCTTCTCAGCAAGTTTGAGGCCAGTATCCCTCATCGGAACTGCTGGAACAGTACTCCTGTGCACAGTGTCGACTTGCCGTTGCCAAGGCTTGTTGACTCGGTCCTCCAGAGATCTTCGGGCTACAAGAAGCTCCAGCCTTTCTTCTTGCCAAGATCTCGATCCTCACTGCATCCTCTGCACCGTGGGAGCGAGTCTTTGGTGAGCTGCTCGAGGTCCTCTTGCGACTCCTGTGCCTTTGGCCTGTGGGTCCTCTAGACGGTCTTCTTTGGCTTCAGTGGGCTCCCCTGCTTGCTCGGGGCCTTCTCTGACTCTCCTGCATTTGTTGAGTCCCTTGGACCTAGCTCGGCCCAACACTGCACCTTCTTCCTTCACCACGTCTGTTGCTGCTGCCAAGGCTTGTTGGTGCTCCTGCCGGCCACCGACCGCCTGGTTCTGGACTTCCGACATGGGACAGCTTATGAACAGCTCCTGGTCTTCCACAGCATTGCCTAGTCCTCACAGCTGCAGCGACACGGTCACCGTCAACTCGCCTGCATCTTCCGTCATCGGTGGTCATTGGTCTTCCGTGCCTCTTGGTCACTTCCGAGTGGCATAGACTCTGTCCCCTCTGCTTGCAGGTACTTCTCTTCAAGAATCCATCCTTGGGTTCCACCGGACTCTTTCACCTTCTTCGCCAGCGGCATCTTCACTGAAGTTCTCCATTGTGGTCTACAGCGGATTCCGACATCACTTTGCACCAATGCACCCGGCTTCCCTGGTGTAGGTATCCTGGTTCCTGGGGTATCCACAGGTGGGGTGACTCTCCAACCTTCCATCTTCCATTTGCCTAGATCTCAGTAAGCTAGTCACAAAGACAGCAGAAAAATGTCCCAACTGTGGCTTCCGCTTTCAGCCAGAACTGGCACCCCATATATCTTTACCCTCCAACGTGCCACCAATGCTAAAAGTTACTAGCACAACTTGCTGCGGTCTTATTAACTCCTGGTCTCTGCCTAAACATAGGCTAGACATCGCTGAGTTGATCGAGGCTCAGCAATTAGACATACTTTTTATCACCGAAACCTGGGATGACAAGGCGGCAGGGCCAGATTTCTGCCTGGCTGTTCCTCAGGGTTTCATGGTATTTAGACATGATAGAACTGAGAAAAAAGGAGGTGGAATTGCGCTGATTTACCGCGACACCTTTAAAGCATCCTTTGAGCCCATACCCAGCTCAGACTGTGAAGCCTTTTCTTTTAACCTTAAAATAGCCAACTGTTTTGCTTTCAAAGGGGTCTTACTCTATCGCCCACCAAGAAGGAAAACTGGATTTTTAAATACAAATAAATCCCTGCTTGAAACTTATGCTTTAGAGAAATCAATCCATCTCCTGGGTGATTTTAATTTTCATCTTGAAGATGGCTTGGACTCAAACACTGTCGCCCTAACTGATCTCATGACGATGGCAGGTTTAAACCAAATAGTTACAGGCCCTACACACCAAGCTGGGCATACCCTTCATGGCATCTTCACTAATAGCAAATTCATTACGATCAAGGAAATTCTGTTTTTAATATGGACAGATCACTCAGCTATTATTTTTGAGTTGCATGATCCTCCCACGGACAAGATCACCTGCCCAAAGCAACTTACTAGGACCTACCGTAATTGGAAACAGGTTGACAACAACATGCTCAATGATCAACTGTCTAAAACTCAAAATAAACTTCCAGAAGATGTGGAAGTAGATTCACTTCAATTCAATAACTGGCTCTCATACGCGGCCGATAAGATAGCCCCTTATAAAAAAGCCTCAGACAAAAGAAAATCACCTACGGCTCCTTGGTTTTCGGAAACCCTCAGAGCTAAGAAGCAAGAGTGTAGGCGACAGGAAAGACGCTGGAGAAATAATTATAACGCCTGCGAACTATCTACAAAACTCTATTGGCTGAATATAAAAGCCTGATAATGACAGAGAAGCGCTCCTATTTCTCTAAACAAATTGAGGAGGCAAAAAACTCTACTAGGGAACTTTTTCAAGTAGTCTCTAAATTGTCTGGACCGTTCGAAATAAATACAACTGAGCCATCACAAGAGTTTTGTAACTCCTTAGCGCAACACTTTTTGAAGAAAGTGGAGCAAGTATATATCATATTTGACACTAATACTCGCCCAGATAAAAGCATCGTAGCCAATGTTGGCTCTTCTGCTGACACGACTTTTTCCGAATCTAAACCAATTACCAACGAGAAGATCACCACTCTTATTCAGCAGGCCAAAACAAGCTACCCCCACGACCCTCTTCCCCCCATTGTGTTTAAGCAAGCTCCTGAGACGCTGGTTTCCAGTCTTACCACCATTTTTAATTCCATGTTTGCTCAGGGTGTATTTCCTACTATTTGGAAAAAGGCATCTATTTTGCCATTACTAAAAAAACCCAACCTTGATCCCACGGAACCGAATAATTATAGACCTATTTCCCGCCTTCCTCTCCCTGCAAAACTGGTGGAAAAAGTAATGAATGAACAGCTAACCCACTATCTGCATTTCAACAACTGTCTGGACGAAACACAGTTTGGATTTAGGGCAGAACAAAGTATGGAATCAGCCCTAGTTAAAGCCACAGACGAAATTAGAACAGTTCTGGATACAGGGGGAGCTGCTGCTCTGATTTTGCTCGACTTGGCGGCGTTCGACACGGTCGATCACAATCTCTTACTAAAGCGTCTGGATTCCATTGGCATATCCGACAAAGCGCTTACACTGGTTTCTTCCTTCTTGTCCGGTAGAATACAATCGGTAGCTTTGGGCAGCTACGAGTCTCCTCCCTTTGTCCTCCCATGTGGAGTCCCATGGGGCTCATCCTTGAGCCCCACTCTTTTTAATATTTATGTATCCGAACTGGCAACACTTATTAGATCCTTCGGACTGGCTATGACATCCTATGCAGACGATACACAAATTGTCTTGTCTGTCAAAAAATACTCTACCATCAAAGTTTAAGGACTGCATGCTGGCGGTCAGGTCCTGGTTGAGCTCTCATTGTCTTAGACTGAATTCAGATGACACTGAAGTAGTCATTTTTGGCAATTTTCTGCTAAACTGGTCACAGAGTTGGTGGCCTGACGATTTAGGGACGGCACCAATTCCAGTCGCCTAGGCTAAAAACCTTGGCGTGATCATTGACAATAAACTGAACTTTGAGGCACAGGTTAATGCCGTTTCCTCTTCAAGTTTTTTTTTGTTGCTTAA